>CM039436.1:1912525-3112525 GCA_022379115.2 Bauhinia variegata
ATTAGATTAAAATACAAAGGTATAAAATTTCTAATTAGACAATACTTATAAAATTCTTCTATAAGAATTTGTCGCAAAATTTAGAGATTTTGCTTAGAAACTTTCTACTAATAAATTTCAAAATATTTCAATTGATATAGCTCATACTTAATACAACTAAATTTAGTTAAGCTATTAAATTAATAAACATGACACTTGTTATTATTGAAAACATATCTTAAATGTGGTCTTAATTTAATCATTTATAAATTATTTTTTAGAGGTTAAGTATTTTAATAAAGATTGTATTGGTTTAATTTATTTTAGTTAAATGATATTTTTTTTTATCTGTTATTGATGTCAATTAAAGGATGTGAAATTTTTATTTTTATTTTCTTGGAAAATAACTTCTAAAAAAAATACTATTGGCATAAAAAAAATTTGTTAAATAGTAAATTCAAATGATAGAAATTTTTTTAAAAAAAAAATGAGGATGAAAATTAAAACCTTAAAAGAAATAAGGATTGATTTCTAATAAATAAAAATATTGTTGTAGAAATTTATATTAACCTTTAATGTTGATAACAAGTTAGTAAAATATATGAGTCCTACTATCATACACTTTTTATAATTTTAGTAGCCCCATTTAAAATGGGGTAGTTTAACCTATGGGATAACTTAGACTTCCCTTAAAAGAAAATATGAATTTTACCTTGTTTAAATGGCATAAAAGTTAAAGAGATTTTTGGAAAAAAAAAAAAAAACTACACCACATTTTCTCAACTTTTTAATTACAAAATTATCGTATAATAATAATAAGTATTATTATTATTGTTCTCCTCTCTCTATTTTCTCTTCCTTTCATGTTTTTATCTCATCCAATTTCATAAATAATTTAAAAAAAAAATAACAGACACAGAAAGAGAACATGATACTTTGTAAAACTGCTTTGGAGAGTTTGGAGCTCCATTTGTTTAGGCTCAAACGAAGGCCATAGGAAACGGAATTTTTTTTCTTTTAAATAACATATATTCACCCAGAACAAAATATAGCCGTTCACGTAGATCTTGGGGCTAAGAAGCTTGGAACTTCAGCTCCATTTCATTTTCCCACGTAGACCGGAGGGGATCCGCCTCCAGTGGAAGGGGAGGAGGAAAATAAAATGCAAGCTTCGCTCTTTCCTTTCTTCTTCTTCTTCCTCTCTCTCCATCCCTCTGCGTGTAACCTTCATTCTCTCAACCTCCAAGAATTCCCAACACTTAAATTCATTCTTTGCTTCCTCTTTTTATATGACGAGATCTCCATCTCTTTCTTTCTTTCTTTCTTTCCTTTCTTCATGCATTCTTCAAAGCTCCTTCTGGGTTTATGTTTCTTTCTCTGTGTTTATGCTAGGAGGTTGACGAATAGTTTATGCACAGGCATTGTTGAAAGAAAGTAAAAGAGAAGCGTAATAAAGAAATTGGGTAAAAGACATTGATAGGAAAACTTGAGCTTGACAAGAGAGAAAATTTGAGTCCCTTTTGTTTGGTTACTGGGAAAATGGCGCATTCTTGGAAGCGCATTCCCGACCCAAAGGTTGATGCCTTGAGCGATCGTGTACGTGACCTGCTGAGTTGCGGAGCTAACAAGCCGGATAGTCGAGAAGTTAATCTGGGTTCACCGGTTTTGACATTGCAGACTCGGACACGTCAGAGTGCACCAACTGCCAGTGGGCTAACCTCCACCACTACTAGTAGTAGTAGTTCCAGCTCATCAAGATCAGTCACTGTGCGAAGTAACCCTGTTTCAAAAAAATACGATTCTGGGTGGAAAAACCAATCCAGCGAGAACAGTTCCATTGCCGCAAAGAGTCCACGATCTTCGGGGAGTGCAAGGAAACCTAGAACGGTTCAAGCAAGATCAGATTCAGGGAACACCCAACCTTTAAAATATTTAGGTCAAAGCTCCGTGAATTCACCGCCACGCATTGTCCTTCCCGCCGGTAATATCTGCCCTTCGGGAAAGATTGGCAAGACGGGCATGGCTTCCAATCAAAGTTCAAGGACTGACGTTTTGGGCTCAAGTACGGGAATTTACGGTTATGGAAGCATAATGCGGGGCGGTACCACAGCTAGAGGGTATGTTGGAGACACCACGGGTGTTGTAAATGCGAAGACAATGAGTGGTGGTAGTGTCAATGACACAGTGAAGAGAGCAATGCAAAGTGTGGATCCAGAAGAGTTGAACATAGCAGGGAATGAGCATTGCAAAAAGGGGCAATTTATAGTGGCATTGAGTCTATATGATCAGGCCATTGCACTGTCTCCGACAAATGCTGCCTACTGGAGTAACCGAGCAGCAACATTGGCGGGTTTAGGAAGAATGGCTGAGGCAGTTAGGGAATGTGAGGAGGCCGTGAGGTTGGATCCTTATTACCTAAGGGCTCATCAACGTTTGGCATCTCTTTTTATTAGGTAAGTGAGCATGAATTCATATTACCTTTCTCCTCTTTTTTAAATGATATTGTTAGTGTTTGTTTCCTATGAAAATGTCAGCTTGGCACTATGGGGAATGGTTATGAATTCTGAGCTCTTCAACCTCAGACAAGTGCATTTTTGTTTAGTTCTTCTCCCTTGTCGATCTTCTCTGTGGATAGTAGGAAAGTGACTTTTTTTGGTCTGTCATTGAGATTTTAGTTGGATGAACTCTTTCTCTCTCTCTCTCTCTCTCTCATTTTACCCAGGGGAATCCAAGTTTCTTAGTTACTTCTGTTCATTTAAAAGCTTTCAGCTTAGATGGCATATTAAAGATTTTCACCATCCAATATAATATGAATTCTTTGCCACTGACTCTAATCACAATTGGAGACCGTTTACTTGTGTGTTTTAGATTCATTGCTGAATCCTTTCAAGTTATGGTAGTTATATGTTAAATTTTCTTATATTTTGTGTGATATATAAGGAAATCAAATGGTAAAATCCCTTTTGTCATTTAGGTTAGGACACCTTGAGAATGCTAGGAAGCACCTTTTTCATCAGGGGCTAAGTCCGGATCCATCTGAGTTGCAGAAGTTGGAATTAGTAGAGAAGCATGTCAGCAGATGTACGGATGTCCGAAGGAGAGGTGATTGGATATGTGTTCTTAGGGAAATTGATGCTGCTATTGCTGCTGGGGCTGACTCTTCTCCTCATGTTATAGTTTTCTCTATTTTATTATCATTATTTTTTTTTTTTATTTCAATAGAGTTGAATATATTATGGGAATGTTAAAAATGGCTGAATTGGTTGAAAATTGAATTTACAGCTCTTAATGTGTAGAGCGGAAGCTCTTTTAAAGCTACACCGAACTGATGATGCGGAATCAAGTCTGTTAAATATATCACAACTGGAAACACCTACTAATTCCTCTTCAACAAAATATTTTGGGATGTTTTTTGAAGCATATTCCTTCTTTGTCCGAGCTAAGATTGACTTGGCTCTAGGAAGGTGAGTTCAGACACTATAAGCTTCATTACAAATCTAGGATGGCAAAAGTTTCTCTTGGAGAGTGAGAGATGATGCATGTATTGCAGGATTGAGAATGCAATCACAGCTGCTGAGAAAGCTGTGAAAATTGAGCCACGTAATGTTGAAGTTGTTTTTTTGCACAACAATGTAAAAATGGTGGCTAGAGCTCGAGCACGCGGCAATGATCTTTTCAAATCTAAAAGATATAATGAAGCTTGCTCAGCATATGGGGAAGGATTGAAGGTGGACACTTCAAATTCTGTTCTTTATTGCAATAGAGCAGCTTGTTGGTTTAAAGCTGGGCAATGGGAAAAATCAATTGAAGACTGTAATCATGCTTTACATTTCCGACCAAACTATACAAAAGCCCTTCTTCGAAGAGCTACTGCAAACAGCAAGGTAAAATTGACTATTTATATTATTTATTAATATGTTGTTACTTATCACTTGCAACTCATATAGTCTCTTCCTGTGAAGTACAGCTAGAAAGATGGGTAGAAGCAGTCAAAGATTATGAGATTTTGCGGAGAAAACTTCTAGATGACAAAGAAGTTGCTGAAGCTCTCTTTCATGCACAAGTGGCATTAAAGAAATCTCGCGGGGAAGAAGTTCATAATTTGAAATTTGGTGGTGATGTAGAAGTAGTATCAGGGCTTGATCAATTTAGAGATGCAATATCTTTACCAGGTAACCATAATGCTTGAGAGAATCTCTAAATACTCATTCAGTCAGCTCTGCTACTTTTCCAAACCCATGAGATTAATTACAAATTCTACAGGTGTTTTTGTTGTCTATTTTGAAATTGCACCTGACACCCAGTGCAAGCAAATATCATCGTTTGTGGATACTCTATGTCACCGGTATCCGTCTATCAACTTCCTCAGGGTAGCTTACTTCAAAACTTGATCTCCTTTGTTGTTTAGTTGTGAGATAGAAAGAAAGCATAATTGCAATTCTCATTCGTGCATTCTTTTCTATTGTTGTTTGATCATATAGGTGAATATCCAAGAGTGTCCAGCAGTTGCCACAGCTGAGAATGTCCACATTGTACCAACATTTAAGATCTATAAAAACGGGAGTCGAGTAAAGGAAATAATATGCCCCAGCCGTGATATGTTGGAACATTCTGTGAGGCATTACAGCATTTTGAACCCTTGACTTGTTCAGCATGTACCAACTTCTCTGCCGTCTTCTACATTTCCTTCTTGCTGCCAAAACCTCCTATTCAGCTGAATCCTGCACAGTTCTTCTAGTCTTTTTTCATCCCACCATAAGATGATTACACGATACTTGTGACATAATCAGAGCTAAATAATAATCTCATTAGCAGCCATTGCCAATTAAACAAAGACATAGTCTAGTTCCTTTTGCAATATTTAAATAATTCATTCATTCTTCATTGATCTCTGGTTCCTCCCATCTTCCTTTGTTGATTTCTTGTATCCCAATTTCCTTACGATTTGGGGATCTCGTCATATAAAAGGAGGAAGCAAAGAATGAATTTAAGTGTTGGGAATTCTTGGAGGTTGAGAGAATGAAGCTTACACTTGCATTTTCTTTTCCTCCTTCCCTTCCACTGGAGGCGGATCCCCTCCGGTCTACGTGGGAAAATGAAATGGAGCTGAAGTTCCAAGCTTCTCAGCCCCAAGATCAACGTGAACGGCTAGATTTTGTTCTGGGTGAATATATGTTATTTAAAATTAAAAAAAAAAAAAAAATTCCGGTTCCTGTGGCCTTCGTTTGAGCCTAAACAAATGGAGCTCCAAACTCTCCAAAACAGTTTTACAAAGTATCATGTTCTCTTTCTGTCTTTGTTAATTTTTTTTTTTAGTTATTTATGAAATTGGATGAGTTAAAGAGGAGAAAATAGAGAGAGAAGAACAATAATAAAAATACTTATTATTATTATATGATAATTTTATAATTAAAAAGTTGAGAAAATATGGTGTAAGTTTTTTTTCGACAATCTCTTTAACTTTTCTGCTAACTAGACAAGGTAAAATTCATATTTTCTTTTAATCCAAACATTAGGTAAACTTTTTAGAAGGCTTTTCAGAACAATTTTACAAAGTTGGACCTATAAAATTCCATTCTTGTACTATATATATATATATATATATATATATATATAAAGAGTCTCCTAAATTGGTCCCCTGATGCTTTCTGGAAAGCCTTCTAAAACTTTAGTTGATTCAGCCAATTGATTCGGATTAAATCAATTCAACATCAATTTTTTTAAAAAAATTTATGTAATATATTAGTAATTTTCAAATATTTTAAAAATTTTTGCCAATCAAATCGGGGGAACCAAATAACAAAGGTGGTATCAAATGTGTTTTTTTATTATTATTTTTGGAGTATCAAATAATTTTTTTAAACGTTAAAAGTTATAAATATTACTAGCATTAAAAAAAGTTGTATATATTACAAAAATTAGACATTCCATTCCAACAAGGATAGCTTCTACATCATAGTCTATGTAATTATACTTGTAACAAACTATACATTGTGTTGTAAATAATGTAAGCAATTGCATATATATATGTATGTATAGTTGGATAAGGAAATAAGTAGTTGATGTAATTAATATAATTGGCGTGCATGGTATTGGGTGCTTCACTTGAATTGTTTTTCTACCAAAAATGGTTGGAACTTCCTATGCTTGAATATGCATATGTTATCTTACCAAAAAAAAAATTATGCATATGCTACACTTTTTCTTTAATCCTTGTGAACTTTTTGATCAACTCAATATTTCTATATACTCCTATTATAGTGCTAAATAATTAATTTTGCTAATTAAAGGATCGAGGGCATTTATTCATCACCAAGTGGCTCCATTGATAAACTTGTTAACTTGCCAAGAACCAAAGAATTAAGATAAAAGAAAAAAACTGTCAATACTACCTGTGGTCCTAAATATAGGGCGGTTTCTAGATGAAAATTTTGGTCCATTTAATAATGTGGTGTGTTTGAAAAATGAAAAAAAATTATGCCTATCATTTTGTATTAATTGTTGTATATGAAAATATGATACGGTTGAGTATGAAGAATATAATATAGAATGGAGAATATGCAATATGGTGTCTCCATCATTTTTGATTGGTAGAGAAAGATTAAAATAAGTTATTTAATTATTGTAATAAATGAGGGTAAAATTGTAAATATATGATTTTTTTTTTTTTTTTGTGAAAACTATGTATAAAAGGGAGTTTATTTAAGATGCATAAATTAGTTAAATTCATCCTATATTTTGGACCGAAGGGAGTATGTACTCCCTCCATTCAAAATTATAAGACTATATTTGTAAAGTTCTATGTTTAAAAAAAAAATAAGGTCATTTCTTGATTTTAGGGAGTAGTTAATGACATTTTTTTTAAAAAAAAAAATCCTTACTTAAAGTCTCATTTTGATGATTTTCTATGTATTTAACTCAAGGAAAAATATTAAATAAGGACACCGTAAAAAGAATATATATTTTTTTAGCCACCTAACTATATTCTTTGGGCCTGTAAAATAGGTAATAAGGCCGTATAATTTTGAACAGATTAAGTAATAAAAAATATCATCTTTCCAAAGCATTACACAAAAACAAATGGTACATGATCTAATAAAGTGTGTTTGACATGTAATATTAAACAATGCAAGCAAAATAGTACAATACAAAGAGTTGGGTTATAATACTGACTCTACCATTTGAAGAATTTGTTTTAGAAAGGAAAAGGAAGTTGGAGTTCCTTGAAATGCAAGAAGAACTCATAAAGGTTCATTTTTTTATGATTTATTATGTATATCCATTTTTTGTGGGGAGGGGTAGAAAGAAGAATTTTTTTGAAGAGATAAGGGCTACAAAGAAAAGGAGGATGTGATATTCTCCTTAGAAAAGACCAAGTGAGTAGGTAAAGCAAAATAGAACAAAAGATTAGTACAAAAGGGCTCTCCAATCATTGTGCATATATTTCAAGGAAACTCTTACAAGAAACCAAACAATCTTTGTGACATATATTTCAATTGAAAGGAAGCATTTTGCTCCAACCAAAGCTTCCAAAGAATAGCATATATAAAGCACTTTACCTTCCTTACTCTTACCAAAACCTCTGAACTTAAATCAAAAGTAAACTCTCCACATTCTGAGGTGAACACCTAGAAACCACAAAAGACCAAAAAGCTCACTCTAAATTTAAACAGCTATTACACAATGTGGAGTAAGTGAGCAATTGTTTCTGAAAACATAGATGTTAGGAAATAAACCTTTGTCAATCCTATATCAGTTTTCCTTCGGCAGACAACCTTAAAAACCGTTTCTATCAAAACCCTTGTTGATATTTTCTTGAATCTGACTTTAAATCATTCAAACCAACAATCCCTATTTCCAAGATACATGTTCACAAGTTATCTCTTAAACTTAAGATTAAACCTATTGAGAAGAGAAAGAGGTTGTTTGGACCAAAAAAAGAAGCAACTATAAAAGAAAAAAGTGCAAAAGCTCCTTTAGGCCGATTTCATACCCCCGAGGTGTTATACTCATCATGGCTATCCAATGTGGTCATAGTAAAGAAACATAATGGTAAATGGAGGATGTGCAAGGACTTTGCAGATCTAAATAGGGCGTGACCAAAAGATCTATACCCTTTACAGAGCATAGACAAGCTAGTGGATTAGGCAAAAGGATATTTAATCCTGCGTTTCATGGACGCATGTTTAGACTAGATACAAATGCACCCAGAAGATGAAGATAAGACCACTTTCATACCCGAAGATGAATGTTATTGCTACAAAGTCATGCCATTTGGTCTCAAAAATGCAAGAGTTACTTATCAAAGGCTTATGAACAAAATGTTTAAAAAAAAACAAATCGATAGAAACATCGGGATCTATGTGGATGATATCCTAACAATGTCCTTCACTTTTGAACAACACTTAGAAGATTTGAAGGAAACTTTTACTACCTTCTATAGCTACAATATGAAACTAAACCCGAACAAGTGCACTTTTGGAGCGCATGCTAGTAAGTTTCTTGGATATATGTTAACACAAAGAGACATAAAATCTAATCCAAAAAATGAAAAGCCATCTGTGAATGCAACCCCCACAAATATATAGGAAGTAAGGAGAATGAGAAGTCTGATAACAACATTGTCGCGGTTCATGCCTCAGCCCCAAAGGCACTATCTTTCTTCACCATCTTACAAAATGTAAAAAGCTTTGAATGGACCGAGCATGCCAACAAGCTTTAGACAAACTAAAAAGATATCTCATGGCCCCGCCAATCTTGACAACACCTCAATTAGGGGAAACCCTATACTTATATATGGCAGCAATCGAAGAAGCGATTAGCTTGGTGTTAGTAAAGGAGCACACTAGAGTGTGGTACCTCGTTTATTTCATTAATAGGGCATTGCATGGACCCAAGTTAAGGTACCAATGCATCAAAAAGTAGCCTATGGTCTTATACACTTGGCTAGGCGCCTAAGGCCTTATTTTCAAAGCCATCAAGTCCTAGTGAAAACAAACCAACCATTAAGGCAAGATCCTCTAAGAACCTGATCTATTAGGTTAAATGTTGGCATGTTCGATTGAACTGTCTAAGCATGGGATCATTTATAAGCCACGAGGAGCAACCAAAGCATAGATACTAACAGATTTTGTAATAGAATTCACTCCAAAGGTTAGGGATCAAGAGCAACATGACATACCGAGCTGGACACTCTGTGGATGGGTCATCGTGTAAAAAAGGATTAGGAGGAGGGGTTATTCTAGAAGGACCAGAGGAGGTCACTTTTGAGTATACATTGAAATTTGACCTCCCGACTTTTAATAATCAAGCTGAGTACGAAACCATAATGGTGGGTTTGCAAATGGCTTGAGAAATGGGAGCTCAAAAGTTGAAAATTCGGTCAGATTCACAACTGGTGATGAGCCAAATAAATGGGCAATTTCTAGCCAAAGAGGAAACATGCAAAAATATCTAGATAAAACTAAACACTTGCTCACTTAGTTTGAAGGGTATGAGGTACAACATAACCCATGAGAATAGAACTCCAGGGCCAATTTATCATCTAGGTTAGCTAGCTCGAGGTCTTTGGGGAATCACCATTCTCTTATTCAAGAAACAATAAGAAAACCTAGCATGTTGATAATGACTATTGAAAAGTTAGGGTCAGATTGGAGAATGCCTATAGTTCAATACCTAACCACTAGAGAGCTACCAAGTGACAAAGGAGAAGCTAGAAGAATAGCCTGAATATCTGCTCACTATTACATATATCAAGGTCATCTCTATCGAAGAGGGAACTCATAGTCGTTGTTGAAATATCTTTCCAATTAGTAGGGGAATTATGTGCTGAGAGAAATACACAAAGGTATCTGTGGACATCACATAAGGGCAAGAACCCTAGCATCAAAGACCATGAGATTAGGGTACTTTTGGTAGCCAATAAAAGCTGATTCAAAGGAATTAGTGAAAACTTGCAACAAGTGTCAAAGATTCATCACACAAATCCACTCCCCCACTACTAAGCTCCATAATGTGATCAAAGCTTGGTTGTTCTCCAAGTGAGGATCGATATTTTAAGACCATTCCCACCGGCCTTAGCACAGAGGCAATTCATAGAAGTTGTTATAGATTATTTTTCCAAGTGGGTAGAGGCTCAAGCACTATCCAGTATTATCTCGAAACATATGCAAAAGTTCATCACAGACTTTATCCTATGTAGGTTTAAAATCCCTCACACCCTAATCACAAACAACGAAAGGTAATTCATAGATTCGCGCTTCAAGGAGTATTGTGCCAACCTCCACATCAAACTAGTCTTTGCCTCAATAAATTATCCTCATGCCAATTGACAGGTTGAGGCCATCAACAAGATGGTTTTCTAGGGTTTGCAGCGAAGGGTAGAAGATAAAAAAGGGCTATAAGCAGAGAAGTTGCCAAGAGTACTCTGGTCTTATCGAACTACGCTACATGCCACCACCAACCACACCCCTTTCAAGTAGCCACATCCCTTTCAGCCTAACTTTTGGAACTGAAGTTGTATTTTCGGTGGAAATGGGGGAACCTTCTCTAAGGAGGCAACTCTTCTAGACTAAAGATAATGAAATCAACATGGCCACTGACTTAGAACTATTCGAAGAAAGAAAAAAAAAAAAAAAAAGGCACACTGAAGGACACTAGTCATAAAGAGAATTTTGGTACAATGATATAATCAGAATGTGAGACCTTGGGAGTTCCAAAAAGGGATCTAGTCCTTTAGGTCATAACAATAACACGTACGCCACTTAGAGAAGGAAAATTAGCACTAGTGTGGGAACCTATAGTAATTAATGAAGCATTAGGAAAATGCACTTATTGCCTATCTATTGTAAATGGGTAAAAAATGCCCAATATGTGGCACGATACAAGCTTGAAATGTACTACCTAGACATATGAGATTTTATTAAGTAAAAGAAAAAAAAAACACTAACTTTTCTCAAGATAAATGAGTGACAAAACTTAGCATGAAGTAACAAGCAAAGCACCAATAGCGTGAAATTAAAACATAAATTGTGTGAAATTGAGCTTGGGTAATCTAAATTAAAATTATACAAGCATGAAACCAAACTCAAACTATCAAAAATAAAAATAAACCAAAACAACGATAAATAATACAAGTAACAAGCAAAATGGGTAAATTTCATTCAAAGTAAAGCTATAACCTATTTACAAAAGGAGAAAAATAAAGGCCGAATAAGGCTCATATCACCTAGCTCCCTGTTTGAATGAACTAGTGCCACTACTAGCCCTAGAGTGATCGTCAACATCTTAGACAAAGACTTGAACATCTTCATAAGGAGGGTAACAATTTGGCCATCCTTAACTACTTTGACAAAATATAGTTGTTAGGAAAGGTGGTGTCAATCCAACGTCAGCATTAGGGTCAACATCTGTTCGAAACAATTATCGAATCCGACCTTGGCCATGTTGTAGTAGGTATTCTCTAACTTTTCTTTGATACATTCAATCAGCTACTTCTTAGAATCTCGTGACTTTTTCACATGGTGATCTTTCTCTTGTTTCCTTCGAGTAGCATGCTCAGCTAACCTAATAGCAGTAGACTTAGCCTCTTTTAGATGAGCTTCCAAGTTAAAAACTTGTGCCAAAGCCTTTTTGTCTTTTCTCATCCCAATCAAGTCAAGCTGCAACTTTAGCTTTTTCTTCAACTACTCTCGCTTTCTCTACAGTGGCCTTTTACTGCCCCTAAACTCTCTCTAGATTCATGGAAACTTGCTTTAATTATGCATCTGCCTACTTGGAAGAGAATCAAGTAACTACTTCGGCATCCTCCTGTTTTTCTCGCCTAAGTCTATGCAACTTGATTTTATAACAGCTAATTTCTCAAAACTCTACATATGTTTAGTCAAAACCTGGACATGTCAAATCAATGATAGACTGCGGCTTACATTGACTATGATTTAGCCTAAAATCTGCCCTGGTCTTAGATTCATTATTGTTTTTGGTCAGTGGGAAGCACAAGATAATCATCCACGACCTACCCTAGCCCATAATCGAGGTCCTAGAAAGAGTTGCCAGGATGATAAAGCTCATTTTATACATGGGGAACCTCAAAACTCCAAAGAAAATCTCATTGATCCCTCTCCAAAGTTATAGAAAATTAAGGTCTCGAGCTACCAGAGCAAGGTCATATCTATCTAGTTGGGAAAAGGAAAAAAGTACGGGTCATCTTATACTTCTTCAAGGCGAGGCCTTCAGGATCCTTGCTCCTATGTTTTACACAATAATGCAAGGAACTTTTGATGCGGACCCCATCCCCTATTGAGGGAGTACAAGGCATGCCTCGATCCAGAGGGTTGCTAAATCCAAATCAACGAGGTCTTGGAATCCTTTTGCATTTGAATCAAGACCAGGAACAACATAGCTATGTTCAATAATTGAATGCTCTGAGATTGGGGCAAATTGCGAGGTAAGCTCTTGAATATCGAGCTTCTTAATTTTGGGGGGAGCAATGTCCTGCCCATTATAAATAGCCTTTTCTTTCCTTTTTCTCTTCTTCCTTTTTAACTCGACATTATGCCTTTTGCCCAAACAATTCAGGTTCACCATTTCTTGACAAACTACAAAAACAAAACAAGAAAAAAAACATTGAGTTAGTTCAACAGGAATAGAGAAAAAGCATAACATAAATGAGGTCGCACTAATGTAAATAAGGGCTTTGAAGGTTGGTTTCTTCTCCTTAGAGTAAATTTTGTCACTAAAGTACCTAATCAGAGAGTGAGAGGCAGGACCAAGGTCCTCTAAAGGGTACCTCATGTACCTTCCTGGGGTGCCTCCTCCACTCCAAAGGAAATTTGGGTTGACCGTCAGTATCCAAGAAGAAAAACCAATCATTTTTTGCCTCAAGAACTCAAAAGAATTGACTCTCGAAGAACTTAAAAGATTCCCCAACAGGGAAAATAAGAGTCCTTCTAGGCCAGGCAAATAAGTAGAGTCAACCCACGTTATTCTTGTTTATATTATTGAAAATACACATTAAGGCAAGGGGGGCTTATAAAGTTCTTCACACATCCCTTGAAAAGCCTTCAGAGAAGCCCAGGCATTAGACTGCAATTAGGTGGGAGCAATCTAAAGTTTGTGCAAGACCCTCATCTCGAACTCAGTCAAAGTTAGCTTCACCCTGCATCATTTGGTGTAATATAGGTTGCAAGTGTAAAATTAATCTCTATACTGACCCTCACACACCGATGTCTCCTCTGGACTAAGCTTAACTAGGAAAGATCTATTGGGACTAAGACTCTCAAGAAAGGCCTTACACATTTTATTTGTGTTCATCAGTTCAAAGAATGCTTTATTGATTCCTGACTTTGCTGAATATCCACTAGGTATTTTTCAAGTCTTCAACAAAATGAGAATTCTTTATGACTAGATCGTTGTGCTTTTTATACTTGAAGGATGCGTGACAAAAACATGATATGTTTCATGAGCAGATCGGGGATAAGCAACAGACCCTTCAACATGAACTCCTTCCCCAACTAGTAACTACCTAAAGCAATCACAGTAACAATAGAAGCGCCTTGTGCATTGTCGAGTAAAACATTTCCATCTCATAGGGCTACAATCCCAACCACTTAGGAAGTTCCAAGTGCATCTTCATCAAGTACCCTTAACACCTAAAGAACTATTAGAAACAATCTCATCTGAAAACACATCCGAGCTACTCTCCAAGCTAAGAGAGCTGGGTTCCTCCCTCATTGAGTTAGGGTCACTCCACAACATCACTCTCTCACTCGTATCTAGAGGATCTTCCTCACCCAAACCCAATGATCGCTACTCAGAAGAACCGACGATACCTGTCTTAAATCTAATACCACCCGAATCAACCAAGGAAATGAATTTTGATGGAAAGCTAAAACAAAAACACAACTCAACACACAATAAAACTAGCTCTTACCAAAAGAAAAATCCATGAAGTTGAGAGAATTAAGCTAGGCTCAAAGCCAAGCAGTTCAGCGTGTTGGGATTCAAGTGTGGAGTAAGTCCCACATCGGACAAATCAAAGAAAGGTGAAGGATATATATAATGGAGAAACCCATACACCTAATAACTTAAGCTTTTGGGTTAGAAGGTGGTGTCAAGCCCATGAAGTATATCCCTTCACAGGTTGATATTGCATAGCGGAAGCAAAAAGTGATCCCCCGATTATCTGGACATCTCCCGAGCCCTACATTTGGTATCAGAGCCCCATTGAGGGGCATTGATCAAAGGGTGAAGCCGCAGTCTTCAATAGTATATGATGGAGGGTTCGTTTGTGCAACCAGTAGTTCCAAAATTTGATGGGCATTATGATCATTGGGCAATGCTCATGGAGAATTTCCTATGTTCAAAGGAGTATTGGGGATTAGTGGAAAATGGAGTTCCTGCAGTAGCAGAAGGTGTGGTTCCCACAGAGGCACAGAAGAAGAACATTGACGATCAAAAGCTGAAAGACTTAAAAGCCAAGAATTATTTATTTCAAGCTTTAGATCGTTCAATTCTGGAAACAATTCTGAACAAGGATATAGCAAAGGGCATATGGGATTCCATGAAGCAAAAGTATCAAGGAACAACTCGAGTCAAGCGTGCATACTTGCAAGCACTTCGAAAGGAGTTTGAAGTTCTACACATGAAGGCTGGAGAATCTGTAAATGAGTATTTCGCTCGAACTCTTACCATGGCCAATAAGATGAAAGCAAATGGTAAGAACAAAGGAGATGTTGCTATTGTTGAGAAGATCTTGAGATCCATGACTCCTAAATTTGATTATGTAGTGTGTTCTATTGAGGAGTCCAAGGATATAGACACATTAACCATTGATGAATTTCAAAGCAGTTTGCTTGTGCATGAGCAGCGTATGCATACTTATGTTGAAGAAGAACATGCCTTGAAGATCATTTATGGATATGAGTCAGGAGGAAGGGGTTGAGGTCGTAGAAGAGAAAGAGGACGAGGAAGAGGTAGACAACGGTTCGACAGATCCATAGTGGAGTGTTATAATTGTCACAGACTTGGACATTTTTAGTGGGAATGTCCAAATAAGGAGAAGGGAGCAAATTTTGTCGAGACTCGAGAGGAGATGTTGTTGATGGCTTTAGTGGATATGAACAAAGATGATATGTGGTATCTTGACTCGGGTTGCAGCAATCATATGTGTGGCAAAAAGGAATATTTTTGCTCGTTGGATGAAAATTTTAGAGAATCAGTAAAGCTGGGCAACAACTCAAGCATGGCAGTAATGGGAAAGTGTAACATCAAGTTGCAAGTGAATGGAACAACACAAATTATTGCTGAAGTTTTTTATATTCTAGAATTGAAGAATAATTTGTTGAGCATTGGGCAATTACAAGAGAAAGGGCTTGCTGTCATGTTCCAACATGGAAGGTGTAAGGTGTTTCATCATGAGAGGCTTGATCATGGATACGAATATGTCTACAAATCGAATGTTCATATTACAAGTTGTATCCCAACCTATAACATCTGTTTATTTCAACTCAATTATAGAGGATAGGGTGCAGCTCTGGCATTGTAGATATGGACACTTGAGTTTCACGGGTTTAAAAACTCTCCAACAAAAGGCAATGGTGGATGGTTTACCACAACTTCAGACTCCTTCAAGGCTATGCAAAGACTGTTTGGTGGGGAAACAACACAGGAATTCATTTCTGAAAAGGAGCACTTGGAGAGCCTCACAAATTCTTTAGTTATTACATGTTGACATTTGTGGACCAATCAAACCTATCTCCAACAGCAAAAAAAGGTATCTACCTACTTTCATTGATGATTTCAGTAGAAAAACATGGGTTTTCTTTTTGACAAAAAAATCAGAAGCCTTTGATACCTCCCAAAAATTTAAGATTCGTGTGGAAAAGGAGACAAGCACACCAATTTGAGTCTTGCGAACTGATCGAGGAGGAGAATTTACATCACAAGAATTCAATAAATTTTGTGATGTAAATGGTATACAAAGACAATTGACAGTTGCATACACGTCGCAACAGACTGGAGTCGTGGAACGAAAGAACAGAACCATTATGAATATGGTACGAAGCATGATTTCAGAAAAGAAAGTTCCCAAAACCTTTTGGCCTAAAGCAGTAAACTGGGCGGTGCATGTTCTGAATCGAAGTCCAACCTTGGCCGTGAGAAATAAGACTCCAGAAGAAGCTTGGAGTGGAATAAAACCTTCGGTAGAGTATTTCAAAGTTTTGGCTGCATCTCTCATGTTTATGTGCCTGATAGCAAACACACAAAACTGGATGATAAAAGTCTTATCTGTGTTTTATTGGGAGTCAGTGAGGAGTCGAAAGCTTATCGGCTTTATGATCCTACTTCATAAAGGATCATAATAAATTGAGATGTTGTATTTGAAGAAGATAGAAGTTGGGATTGGGATAAGAAATATGAAGAAGCAATTAAATGTGATTTGGAATGGGGAGATAGTGAGGAAGAAGTGCTAGAGATTGCTAGCAATGAACGGAGGAGTGAATCTGATTCTGATGCTTCTGATGCCGTTGAAGAAGAAGAGCATAATTCTTCCTCTGATTTTTCAAGTGAGGAAAACTCACCTCGCTTGAATGAAGAGAGGATTAGGAGACCACCAGCTTGGATGCGAGACTATGAGACAGGAGAGGGACTGTCTGAAGAAGAAACTCAGTTGGCCATGCTCATGACTGCTGATCCCATTCACTTCGAAGATGCGATAAAGAGTGAAAAATGGAGGAAAGCCATGGATGTGGAAATAGAAGCGATAAAACGGAATGATACATGGGAATTGACAGAATTACTTGAAGGTGGAAAGAAAATTGGTGTGAAGTGGGTTTACAAAACCAAATTTAACGAGAATGGTGAAGTCGACAAATACAAGGCAAGGTTGGTTGTGAAGGGGTACTCTCAGCAGCATGGAGTGGATTTTACAAAAGTATTTGCACCTTTAGCATGCATGGAAACCATACGTTTGGTGGTAGCTCTTGCAACTCAAAAGGGATGGGCCATCATCAACTAGATGTTAAATCAGCATTTCTCTATGGTGAGTTGAATGAGGAGGTTTTTGTGGAACAACCTTGTGGTTACGTGCAACAAGGACATGAACACAAGGTTTATAAATTAAAAAAGGCACTTTACGACCTTAAGCAAGCACCACGTGCTTGGTACAGCCGTATATAAACTTATTTCATGGAGGAGGGTTTTGAGAAATGTGACTATGAACAGACTTTGTTCATCAAGACAGGTAAAGAAGGGAAGATTTTGATCGTAAGTGTGTATGTTGATGATCTTATTTATATTGGTAATGATGAATTGATGGTCTCAGAATTTAAAAATTCTATGAAAAATGAGTTTGATATGACTGATTTGGGCAAAATGAGGTATTTTCTAGGTCTTGAAGTCTTGCAAAATTCAAAAGGTGTATTTATAAGTCAGAAGAAGTATGCATTAGAGGTGCTGCAAAAGTTTGGCATGGATAGAAGCAACTCAATTCAAAATCCAATTGTCCAGGGCTGCAAACTTGTGAAGGATGAGTATGGTGCTAAGGTTGACAAAACTCATTTTAAACAGATTGTGGGTAGTCTCATGTATCTTACGACTACTAGACCGGATGTGATGTTCGTTGTGGGTCTCATTAGTAGGTACATGGAAAATCCTACTGAACTTCATTTACAAGTAGCAAAAAGGGTGCTGAGATATTTAAAAGGAACACTTGATTTTGGAATTTTCTATAAAAAGGGAGGAATTGATGAACTTGTTGCTTACACAGATAGTGATTATGCTGGGGATTTAGAAGATAGAAAAAGCACTTCAGGTTATGTGTTTTTGTTAGGTTCAGGAGCTGTATCTTGGTTATCAAAAAAACAACCAGTAGTAAGTATTTCTACTACTGAAGTTGAATTCATTGCTACAGCCTCTTGTGCATGTCAAACAGTATGGTTGAAAAGAGTGCTGGAATAATTAGGTCTGAATCAAGGTTAGACAACTATTATTCATTGTGATAGTAGCTCTACAATCAAGCTCTGAAAAAACCCAGTGATGCATGGTCATAGTAAGCATATAGATGTTCGTTTTCATTTTCTTCTGGAGCTCACAAAGGCTGGTATAGTGGAGCTGGTATATTGCAGCACGCAAGAACAATTAGCTGACGTAATGACTAAGCCACTCAAGCTAGATGCTTTCTTAAAGCTGCGTGCATCATTAGGCATTTGTTCTGAAGCTGATGTAAACTTATGTCTAGTACATTCAGTTTAAGGGAGGAAATGTTAGAGTTGTTTTTCTGCTACTTAGTCAAAATAAGATCCCTGTGTTTAAGGGTGACGTTACTTGCTGTTTTAGTCATTCCATGTTTTTAGGAGTTGATAAACATCGGTTGCTACTTTCTTGTTTAGTTTGTTTGCTGTGTAAGGCTATTTAATGGCCAAAGTTATTCTCTTTGAGCGGGATAACACTGGGTTTTGAGAAATGTGACTATGAACATACTTTGTTCATCAAGACAGGTAAAGAAGGGAAGATTTTGATCATAAGTGGTATCAGAGCCGAGGTTCGGCTTGGGGCAAAGATGAGCGATGGAGTCCAAGGATAATGAACAAGTTGTGGGGTGAGTAGTAGATCCACCTAGTGTTATCCTGCTCATGGGGGGAGATGGTCCAAAGGCTCGATGTGGAAGAAGCTCACACTTGAGGGGGAGATTGTTGGGAATTCAAGTGTGGAGTAAGTCCCACATCGGACAAATCAAAGAAAGGTGAAGGATATATATAATGGAGAGACCCACACACCTAACAGCTTAAGCTTTTGGGTTGGAAGGTGGTGTCAAACCCATGAAGTATATCCCTTCACAGGTTGATATTGCACAACGGAAGCAAAATGTGATTCCCCGGTTATCTGGATATCTCCTGAGCCCTACACAAAGCTTTGACTATATATATATATATTCAAAGTAAGATCTAACAGCTAGCGCTCGACCATAATGTAAAGGATCCATTGGTCAGAAACAGAGAGACGTTAATGACACCTCAAAGATCGTGATGAAACCCTAAGTACTAGGGTAATGATAGCAAAAATATGTGTGCATGCAATAGCCTTGCTAATGATCTCTATAGGTAGATATAAAGGAAGTATTAACTCAAGAATGGTTAGACATAATTAGCTTAGATCTTCATGAACTCAAACATCCAACCTGGGGGCTTATGATAGGTATCGGATAAAAAGACCCAACTTAAGAAAATGGTAGTAGGCACATGGGCCTAGACTATACAGTTGGCCCGTCAAACATACACTAAATATCAGAAACTACACTCATTAACAGGTAATGTTCCCATACCATTTTGACACTATCCTCCACCCCCCATTTTAGCTCGGTCCTCTTCTTATACTTTATTGACTTGGGTATCAAAGTGTTCATACTCGATCCCAGCTTTCTTCTCTAGTCCAAGTCCCCTTTGTAGACTTATGTCGATATCCAACCTCATCCATTTTGACACATGGCAACCCATTTCTCCACCCATAACATCAATTAACTAATTACCTATGGCCATGTGGGACCAATTTCTATTTGGCTTAAGTATTAGTTACAACAGAATAATTAGTGTTGTCTATAAGGATAGCGGAAAATAGCGACCAAGCTAAAATCCTTTGTAATTTTATAACGGATTGCGTAGCGAACGCTATTTAAGGAATAGCAAATTTTCAATATATATATATATATATAATTAAGCAGACTTCAAAATATAGTTTAAAATAAGTAACAAATTACTAAGTCTAATCTGTAAAAATAAAAAAAGAAGATATTAGAATATTTTAGAATTCATTCAAAAGGATAAAAACAAAAAATAGTTAATTGCAAAAACGATACAATAATTTAAATTATCTAATACTCCTCAATATCTCCATCTTCCAACCCTCTTGCTCATTTCCAAAATCATCATTGTCAACATTGTTGTTGTTTAATTTATTCTCCTCTTCTTACTAGGAACTCTAGAGGATGTGGCTTGACTATTAAATGATGAGGTTGAAGCTATATTTTTTTTTCTTGTTTGTCCTCTAGTGCTTGTTCTAATTTCTGCTGCTCCTGATGCGAAGTGCGAACAAGAGAGGTAGTCTTTGAAGAGTAGCAATACAAGAAGTAGATGGGAACAGTCGTTTTACTTTACAATGACAGCAACTAATCAATTATTTAATTAGGTTTTTTTGCTAAAAAGATCAAAAGATTAAAATATCCCTAAAAAAATAAATTGATAGGCTATAAACTTAAAATTGGCATAAATAAGCCGATTTAACAAAAATGAAAAATAGCGCCCACTATGCCTGCTATTTGTTTTAGCTGCTATGGTCGCCATAGTGGCCAATAGTGGCCGCAATCTTAAAAATGCTATTTTAAGCTCAAAACATAACGTGTTATTAGTTTTCCACAATGCTATTTTGCCATTGCAGCTATGGCGGCCACTATTTGACAATACTAAGTGTCATTTCCTCTCTATTCTTCTAAAGATGTACCTCTTTTCACTTTTTTTACTTTTTATTTTTTTTTAATTTTTCTGTTGATAACTTTATGCTTGCATTAACATTAAAAAGTATATAATAAGAGGTAAAGAAAATGGGTATGCATTGCCAATTGGCCATTACCGATGAAATGAGGGAGAATAATTATTGGAAAGAAAATAAGTTGTACTACATAAGTAAGTTATACATGATCAATAATTGCTTTAGGCTATGTTAAAATAATGGAATGGAAAGGAAAGGGAAGGGAAGCTACTTTTCCATTGTTTGGATGTTTAAGTAAGAAAATGATAGAAACTGTCTTCCATTGTTTGAGAGTTAACATATATTAGGTTTCTAACTATCAAGAACCAAATGGAGAAAATGAGCTGGATGATAGGAAAGGAAAAAAAAAAAAAAATGAGATGAGTTCACTTGTAATTTTAATTTTTTAATTAAAATAAATTTCTATTCCATCCATTACACCCCAATTTGGAGAAGAATGAATTTTAAGATTTTGGGTAGAAAGGAGTGGAACAGTTTTTATCCCTTTCCATTAGTTCCCTTTGCTTAGAAAAACTCCCAAACAATGGAAACTCGTTTTATTCCATCTCTTTCTACCCTATTCTATCCATTCAAATGTAGCCTTAAAATGATATATGTATGATTGTATTAGGAAGTGGTTTGGCGTAATAACGCAACCTCAAAGGAAAAGGCTCTAGGACCCTCATACCCTAGAATCAAACCCAGCCCCCTCCCAAAACACTTAAGCTAATATTGAGGCCTATTTGAGTAAACAACTTAATTAAGAGCTTATATCATAAGATCTTATGTTATAAGCCTTGAAAAGCTCTTAATTCAATAAACTTATTTGCATTTGGAAGCACACTTTAGAAGGACTTATATATAATATTATATGGTGTTTGGATGCATCATCATACAAGTATTTATAATAGCTAAAATTACTAAAAATGACATAAATAAGTACTTATGGCTTATTAAAATCTAGGGTTTAATATTTAAGATTCAAAGGTTTTAGGGTTTGTAATTAAGAGTCTAAGATTTAAGGTTTTAGGATTTGATTTTAAGGTTTGTTATAAGAGTATTTTTGTCATAAGATTACAAGGTTTGATTTTATAGGATTTACTATATAAAGGTATTTTTTTTTATAAGATTGTAAAGATTTAATCATAGAGTTTATTATAAGGATATTTTTGTTATAAGATTATAAAGGTTTGATTTTAAGTTTATTTTAAAGTATTTTTGTTACAAGAGAAATCAATCATGAAAACTATATACTTATTTTTCATAAGATCCCATAAGCTTCTCTAAAAAGCTTATGAAAATAAACTCAAATGGGCTTATAAAAAGGTTATAAGCTATTTTCATAAGCCCTCCAAACACTTATTATTTTTAGCTAAAGAACAGGATGTAAGCCTTTTGAAAAGCTTGCATCCTTTTTATATCTATATATATTAAAAAAAAAACAGATATATGTATAATTGAGAAGTGCATTACTAAGATAGTTTTTTATAAAATCTTCAATAAATATAACTCATTTATAGTTTTTTAAAAGCAGTGTCCATAATTATAATAATCATATAGTTCTAAAAGGTGTCCAGAAAGCTCACAAAAAAAATAAATAATAATAAAAAAAAAGACGTGTCCAGAAAGTTGTGGAAAACCGCAAGACAGTGCCCTTCGCGTTGCTGCCGTCGGACATTTTAAACCCGTGTTAGCTTCAATCGCTTGCCCAAGATAACGACGAGTTGTGCAAATTTTTGCAGGGCTTTCGATCAAAACGTCAGTGAATTCTTCAATCCATTTGAGTTTTGTCGGTGCGACTTGAACAACGCTGCGGAATGGCACTAAACCCTCAACTGTTTCCCAATGGGATGCCTGTCCCTTTCTTCAATGAGATGTTTGTCTTGGCCAGAGATGGCGTCGAGTTCGAGGTCGATAAGATTCCCGGGTGCGTAAATCTTGATTCTCGAACTTAAAATTTCTTGATCCGAATTTTTTTGTACATATGGCCAATGTCAAATGTTATTTATTTCGATTAAGATAAGATCTGATTTTACACAATTTGGTTTCTTTCTTTTCTTTCTTCTTGGCGGCGAGGGAGGGTGAATTAGATCAAATTCAGTACATATGATTAATGTTAATGTTGAAGGAACCCTAAAAATTAAGTGACATCAAGCCAATAAACAGTTTGATGGAAGATTTTTTTCAATTCTTGCAAGTTTTAAGGAGCAATAAATGTTAGATTATTACGTTAAAAGATAAGTAGCAAATGATAGAAACCAGAAGTGATATTGCCACGAAAATTCCATCTTGGAGGTAAGTGCACGAGCTGAGTTTTATGGACTGGTTTCTCGAAACAATGAAGTAGACATGGAGGACGGAGATAATTTCATGGATTCTTAATTCGAAGAATTCGAGGAAAGGAGACTGGTACTGGCAAGCAATGATGATAAAAGAAGTAGTCATTCCTAAAATCATTCAAATACCAGAGATTGAGAGTTTAGATGAATTGCTTGCATAAATTTATTTCTCAAGTTGAGTCAAGGGCTGCTCATCACCAGATTGGGGCAGATCCTACAAAATTTTATAAGGGCATTTGAATCATAAGAAGGTCCCTACGAGTTCCTAATGATGCTTTGGTTTGATTAATATCCAGGCTACCTTTTAGTGACTCAGATATAAAGAATCTACGTCTTCTTTTAGGAAGTATATTCTAGTATGTTCCAATAACATTTTTGCATATACTAGTTTGTGGACTATTGCACTGCTACTTTTACTGAAAAATGTAGAAAGAGCGAGTATACCTTCAGGTTTATTTCATTTTTCCCTAAAGAAGTTGCTACTATAGATAGAAAGCTGCAGTACGTGCAGGGATAGGAGACCTTGAAGTTGTGTCCTCGGATAGAAATGGTTTCCTGTAACCAGTCTACCTTTTGTCTTAAGTTAATTGTGTAGCAAGAATACTTGGTCAAATTGGGTTGGTTGTTTTTCCTTATTCAAATGAATTATCTTTGTAAAATTATGAAACTTCCAATGTAACTGCAAGTTCCAGCTTGGATCATTCTTGAGCTTTTTATGAGGAAGATGGATACAAAAATAATTAATGCGGTTTAGATTCTTATGTGGCTATGCTCATGGTTTTGGCCTTCTGTGGCCTATTAAGTTTAGAAGAATTGATTTATTCATCACTTTGTTATTAACTCTTGGGTTTATGATCAGAACTCATGGGGATCATGTCAAAACAAAGGGAACCATCTATTTGTCAAATATACGCATGGTGTTCGTTGCCAAAAGACCTGTTGGAGACTTTATAGCTTTTGATATGCCTTTGGTATGTGCTACTGCTTTTAGCACTGTTTTTCAAATATACATGTGGGTCTATGTCGGATGATTATCTTTCGTTTTGGATAAATGCATTAATTCTAGTGTTAGTCTAAAGAAACCCTTGAATTGCTTCTGATTTCTTATTGCATGATTTGTTTTGTGGGACTGTGGTACCTTAGTTGTGGCTTTTTCCTGAGCTGCTTTGGGGAATCATTGACAAGAGTTACAAGGCTAGGGCTACTTAGTAGATAATTTGATACATGCTTCAGATATAAGCTAATTCACTTGGGGGATCTTATGCCGTTTTAAATTTTCTTTTGGTTTGAGGAAGATAATCATCCGACATAGACCATGATTTTATATACTACATTAATTCCTTCTTGATCCATTAAATTTTTCATTATGAAGCTTTACATCAGAGGTGAGAAGTTCAACCAGCCAATTTTTCACTGCAACAATATTTCTGGGCTTGTTGAGCCTGTAAGTGTCACCGGGTTGGTTTGTTTTGTTTGCTATCATGACTCTGTATCCTTCGTTCAGTTTTTCAGAATCTTCCTACAACCTGTGTTGTATTAATTGGCTGTAGGTAGTCCCAGAAAACCAACACAGAGCTCTTTACTCCACTCATTCGTTTAAGATCTTGTTCAAAGAGGGTGGGTGTGGAACCTTTGTCCCGCTTTTCTTCAACTTGATTGCATCGGTGAGACAATTCAATCAACATGTTAATTCAGGGGCAGAGTCTCGTCTTGATCCTTTGCAAGCAGCTCAGACTCCCGTTGATGAGATGATGAGACATGCGTAAGTGAATGGTTTTCCCTGGATTTATAGTTTCTAACTTTCTATTTTCAAAACCTGTAGTATTGTTGACTCCTTTCTTTTTCCTCAGGTATGTTGACCCTAATGATCCGACTAGAATATTTCTGCAGCAACCCAATCCAGATTCTCAGCTCAGGCGCCGAACTTATCAGCCCCACACAGTTGAAGGACGCATATAAATACAGAGTACTTCTTCGAATTTCCTGGAGGGCCCTCCCATGTAGGAATGGCAATGGGGCTGGGTGGGGGCGGGGACTGGGACTGTACTTCCATTCTCTTTCCTGCCGAGAATCGGGGAACCAAGAGAACCTCAAAGAAATTTTTTTATGAATAAAAATGTATTATATTTTAAGTATTTGTAATATTAAATATAAATAAATGTTGAAAATTACAATTTAAATTAATAAATAATCATATATTTGAATTTTTTTAAAAAAATTATAAATGTATTTTTCTATTTCATATAAAAATTATTTATAAATTAAATTATTTTTATTTATTATATATTTTATTTTATATATAAAAATATGTTAATTTGACATTTTAAAGAGAGAGTGATCTTTGTCTCCATTGAGGAATCCCGGCGGATTCCCACTAAATCAGGAAATTGCCATCTTTACTCCCATGGCTGGGATGCTAATATGTGAATTTAGTGCTAACTGGGTATTGTTATTACTATTAGATCCAGTAACACCACATGATATAGCAGCCTAGCAGCTGAATGTGGCTTTGCCTAAATATATTTCCTGGGATTCTCATTTAAAAGGAAAAAAACCTCTCAAGATCAGTACTGTTATTTTTCTCAAACATCTTGGATAATTTTAAATCTGCTTTCAATACTGTGTATGCTTCATTTTGATATTACATCATTATCATAACTAGTACCTATTTTTTTCTTAAAAATAAAATTTGAAGCCATTGGCAGTAAAAAATGAATCCGCCTATTTTTTTTCTTCTTGCAAGGATCCGCTAGTGGTTGTAAACCTAGATTCTTAGGGTTTAGGGTAGAAGGGCCAAAGGTATAATCTACTAAGCGTTCTACAGCAACCAAAGCAGTTGACACATTCAAGATTTTTTGTCGTTGAAGTTTAATTCTAGCCTTCGGCTTTAGTCCTCCAAGGAATCTGAACAATCGATCCACCTCAATCATGTATCGGATGTCAAGCATTAGTCTCGAAAACCTTTTCACGTATTCTTGTATAGAGTTCATATGTTTTAACTACCTAAGTTGAAACTTTGCTATGTATTTCACATTCTTAGGAAGAATTGTAGTTTTAATTCTTTCTTCAAATCTTCCCAAGAGTCAATGGAACACCTCTCAATTTGTATTTTTTCAAATTTAGTTCTCCATTAGAGTTTCACATCTCCCACAAGATACATGCAAGCCACATCAGCCTTCTCTTCCTTTGTATTAAACTTCATGGCTCAGATGTATTGCTCCATGTCGAACAAGAAGTTCTCCAACTCCTTGCCATCTCGGGCCCCATCGAACATTTGAGATTTGGGGAAATTGACCTTCCTCAATTCAAGGCCACTGTCCCTTTTGGTATTGTTTTTGACAGTGTGCATGGTCACATAAAGCTTCGTCATCATTTCTTCCATTTATGCTTTCAAGGTATCAATAACTCCTTGTATTTGACCCACTTTCTCTTTAAAGTGACATTGCGCATTGGTAGTAATTTCAACTTTCCCACTCCCAAATGGGACTAATATCACGACTATCACCCTCTTGTAGTTTACAAAGGTGAGATTATGTGGTTTCTACTCTTTGGGTGAGCTCAGGGATTCTATATCCATCGACTTCATGCATAAAGTCAATCAATGAGTCGCTAAGCCTGTAAATTTCACGTTCAATGTAAGTAAACCTTTCCTTGGTGTTTAGTCACTCGGTGCTTGTGGTCTTTGTCTTCCCCATGGCACACTAATCTCAACCAATGACTCTAGTATCAACCATCAATTTTTCTAGTTAACATAAGGTCTCTTTTTGGAGAATCTAGTGTCAGAATTAGGCAAATGACAACAAAATTAAGATAAAAATCTAAAGAATTTGGCCATGTTCTTTTCTTTGGCACTAGACAAGCGAGTCTTTAAAAATTTATAAAAATATGTCCAATCTTACAAAAAATGGCAAAAATATCTAGTATGTGCTAAGTCCCAAATTTGGTATAGAGCTCCTCTAAACCATCCTTTATCTCTCTGCAAAGTTTTGAAGGAAATTGGAAAGTGTAGAGGCAAAAAGTGAGTGTTGCAAGTGAGATTGTGACGCAGTGAGACCCATGAATCCATGATGGGTGGCATTGGAGCGGTGGGCATCACAGGTGGGATATGTCGCGTGGGCGAAATGGGCTTAGGAAAATCAATATCAACAGACTATTGACCCGCATTAGCATCCGAGGTGCCCTCAATGCCCTCTTATCGTGAGCCATGCAGTAATCAGAGACATTATTGGCATTGGCTTGGTTAACATGGGGAGCAAATAATGGGCCGGTAGTGCTGGGATGTGATGAGGTCATGGGTGTAGGAGAATTAAAAGGAAAATCATTCTCCATAAATACAACATCCTAAGAGTACAAAAAATTTCATTATCAAAATCTATCACCTTCCAACCTTTCTTGCCATACCCTAGAAAGACACATTTTCTCCCTCTACTACCAAATTTATCTCGTTCCCGAAGATTCTTTGCATAACACAAACAACCCATTACATGTAGATTTTCAAATGAAGGAAATTTTCCATGTAATACTTCATATGGTGTTTAGTCATTCAATATCCTAGTTAGTGTTCTATTAATCAAATATCTTGCAGCAAGTATACATTCTCCCCAAAATTTAAGATGCAAGTTAACTTGAAAACATAAAGCCCAAGCCACATTCAGAATAGCGAGACAAGTTATGGTGAAACTTAGCTCGTGGCCAGGGAGAACATATTTTATGGTCATCTAGATGGATGATTTTGACGTAGTGTTAGGGATGGAGTTCCTTCAAAACACCATTTAAAACTTCAGTGTTGTTCCAAAAGAAGCATGACGGAAGCCTTAGAATTTGTGTAGATTATAGAGTCCTTAACAAGATCACTGTAAGGAAAAAATATCCCATTCATTTGGTACAAGATCCTTTTAATTAGTTGAGTAGTGCCCAATTTTTCACTAAGTTGGAGTTGAGATCGAGTTACTACCAAGTCTGAATTGTGTAGGGAAATGAGCCAAAGACAACTTATGTTACTCGCTACAGAGCCTTTGAATTTTTAGTTGTGCCTTTTAGACTTACCAACGCACCTGCAACCTTCTATAGGCTCATAAACCAAGTGTTCCATGATTTTCTAGATAAGTTTGTGGTGGTTTATTTGTATGATATAGTGGTATATAGTGCTACTCTAAAGGAGCATGTTAAACATCTTATGCTAGTTTTTGAATAGTTGAAGCATAATTAACTTTTTGTGAAGCGAGAGAAATGCTCTTTTGCTCAGGTACACATCAAATTCCTCGACCATATTGTTGAACATGGCTGTATCTGAGTGGACATGGAGAAAGTGAGAGCGGTCCAATGTTGAACAATGTAAAGGAGCTTCATTCTTTCTTAGGGTTGCCAACTACTATAGGAGATTCATAGAAGGGTATTCCAAAAGGGTGACTCCATTAACAAAACTCTTGAAAAAGGATGTCATGTGGCATTGGAGTGAACAATGTCAGGAAACTTTTGAAGATATGAAAATGGCTATGATTATGGACCTTGTGCTCTCCTTGCCGTACATTCATAAGCCTTTTGAAGTGCAAATGGATGCCTATGATTTTGCTTTTAGAGGAGTCTTTAAGAAGGGCATCTTGTTGCCTTCAAGAGTCATAAACTATCAATGCAGAAAGAAGACTAATTGTCCAAGAAAAAGAAATGCTTGTTGTGATTCATTGCTTATAGGTGTAGAGACATTACTTGCTTAGGTCCAAATTCATTGTTAAGATTAAAAATTCTGTTGTTAGTCACTTTTTCTCTCAGCTCAAATTAAGTGCTAAGCAAGGTTGGTGGCAAGAGTTCTTGGTGAAGTTTGATTTTGAATTTGAGCACAAGGTAGAAAGGACAAACTAAGTAGTAAATGCCGTTAGTCGCAAGCAAAGCTTGCAGCAATGATTTTAATATCCACCACAGTTGCTGGTTATGTCAAGACCTTAATGCGAGAGCACATTCGAGAGAACCCGGAAAAGGATACAGTAGCCCAAAACATCATGTAGCTAGCCAAAGAGGAAAAGACCCATAAGTTTTGGATCAAAGACAACATTTTTTATGCCAAGGGTGTCGCCTTTTTGTCCCCAAGGTTAGAGATTTTAGGAGATTTCTCTTGAGGGAGTGTCATGATACTTTATGGGTAAGTCACCCAAGGTAGCAGAGAACTTACGCCCTAAGAAAGCAGGGGTATTATTGGCCGCAGATGAAAGAGGATGTGGTCAACTACATCGGGACTTATCTCATCTGTTAGTAGGATAAGGTGGAGATAGCGAAGATTACAAGGTTGTTGAAGCCCCTTCTAGTGCCGAGTAGACCTTGGAAGAGTGTATTGCTAGATTTTATTTTTGGCCTCCCAAAGGTGGAAGATTTAACCACAATCTTGGTGGTAGTAGATTGTTTCTCAAAATATGGTACCTTCATCTCAGCATCATAGTATTGTTCAGCAAAATAGACATCTCGATTGTTTTTCAAATATGTTGTGAAATATTGGTTGTTTCCCAAAACATAGTTAGTGATCAAGACAATAGATTCATGGGTTCGTTTTGGTCTGAGCTTTTAAGACTTTTTTGTTCTCAACTCAACATCTCCTCTAGCTATCACCCACAAACAGATGGCCATATGGATTGCTTCAATGGACTCCTTGAAGAATATTTGAGACATTTTGCCAGTGCTAACTAAAAGAATTTCTCCTAATTACTTGATGTTGCACAATTTTACTTTAATGCTCAAGAGAGTAGTGCTACTAATAAAAGTTCTTTCGAGATTGTTATAGGATAACAACCAATCGCTACCTCACAATGTTTCGGAGCCATACCAAGGAGTTAACTCCAAAGCTCATCACTTCACCAAAGAATGGAAGTAGAACGTTGAAGTTGCTCATGCTTACTTAGAAAAAGCATTAAAGAGGAAGAAGAAATGGGCTAACAAGGGACGCCAACAACTAGAATTCAACATGGGAGACCTTGTGCTTGTTAAGTTGAATCTAGATCAACTTAAGGGCATGAGAGTAGCCTTTGACCGACAATTAACTAGAAAATATGAAGGTCTGATTCCTATAATCACAAATGTGGGAAAACTAGCATACAAAGTAGATATGCCAGAATGGTTGAAAGTACACCTAGTCATTCATGTTAGCAACCTAAAGTCGTACCATCAAGATGTAGAAGATCTAGAGCGCAACCAGCCCACACATCCGACCATCAACCTCACCAAGCCAAAGCAGAAGATCATGGAAAGGATCTTGAAAGGTTAAGTGGTTTGTGTTAAGCAGGCATCTGAGAAAGGAGTATCTAGCGAAGTGGAAGGGACTTGGAGTAGAAGAAACCAGTTGGGAGAAAGCGAAGGACTTAGAAGATTTTAAGCAAATGATTGAAGCTTTCCTTGTGACAAAGGCAACAAGGACGTTGCCTATTTAAGTGGGGGAGAATGTCGTAATCTCACTTGCAACACTCAGTTTTTGCCTCTCCCTTCCTAGTTTCCTTCAAGAATTTATAAGGAGATAAAGGACGGTCCAAAGGAGCTTTATACCAAATTTGGGGCTTAAAGCATCACCAGATATTTTTTGCCATTTTCTGTCAGAATAGGGTATTTTTATAATTTCCTAAAGACTCGCTTGTCTAGTGCCAAAGAAAAGCACACGGCCGTGTTCTTTGGATTTTTCTCTCAATTTTGATATGTCATTTGACCAATTCCAACACTCGGTTTTCAAAAAGAAACCTTATATTGGTTGGGAAAATTGATGTTTGGTCTTGGCACAATGGAATTCGTGAAAAAACCTTTTTAGGGGGGTGCAAAGTGATCTTGGGTGGGTCTTGGCACTAGCATAGGGGAAGGCTTGGTGTTGCTTTACACTTCCCCTACACCAAGCCAACTACTTATAATGCATGATATATTAATAAAAGAAGCAGTCCTTCTTCTTTCTTTTGTCTCGACTCATGTTACTTACTTGCAATTTGTGTTGGTTGTCTATAATGTGCCTCGTTTATAGTTGCTTGATTGTGCATTGTCTCCTTGGTTGTTATTCGAATTGTTATGCCTTCAACTGTGAACCCGCCAGTTGTCTTTATGATTATATGCTGCATACCGTCCAAATAAAGAACCCATTTGACACTACCACTACTCCAATCACATCCTCAAGTAAGCCTTATTCTATCTCACACTTTGTTAATTATGAAAAATTTTCTCTAATCATATCGAATATATCTTGCAGCTATTGATCATAATTGCGAACCCACTCACTTCTCAAAAGCAATTCGCAATGCTCGATGGTGTGATGCCATGCAAATGGAAATTTCTACTTTGGAGAAAAGTGGTACCTGGACAATAACTCACCTTCCTCCTAGCAAGAAAGCATTGGGTTGTAAATGAGTCTGCAAAGTCAAACACAACTCTAATGGAACGGTTGAAAGATTCAAGGCTCGGTTAGTTGTTCTTGGTAATCATCAGGTGGAAGGAGTAGACTATAATGAGACATTTGCTCCGATAGCAAAAATGGTGATGGTTCGCACTCTCTTGGTAGTAGTTGTTGCTAGGGACTTGGAGTTGCATCAAATGGATGTCCATAATGCATTTCTCCATAGGTATTTGAAAGAGGAAGTTTATATGAAATTGCCAATCGGGTTCTCTGTGTCACAACCTGGTATGGTATGTAAATTAAAGAAATCTCTCTATGGCCTCAAACAAGCCCTTGGTTGTTGGTTTGCTAAACTCTCTAGTGCTCTTTGGGCTTATGGTTTTAAACAATCATTATCAAACTATTCTATGTTTGTTGTCAAAACATCTCAATTGTATTTAATTGTGCTTTATATGCAGATGACTTGATCATTGCGGCAATAATTCTCATGTGACTGCTAGATTCAAGCAATATCTCAACATGTTTTTATATGAAAGATTTGGGCTCACTGTGTTATTTACTCGGAGTGGAGGTGGCCCGCTCACCAGTGGGCTTGTTCTTGTGCAAAAGAAAATACATCCTTGACATTATCCATGAAGTTGGGCTTCCGGGAGCTAGGCCTGCTGCCACTCCGTTGGAAGAAAATCACAAATTGGCTCTCGCCGCTGAGCCGCCTCTTTCAAATCTAGAACAGTACATGAGATTGGTTGGAAGATTGATTTATTTGAGCTTCACACGACTAGACCTTGCGTATAGTGTGCATGTCCTTTCCCAGTTCATGCATACACCTCTGCAACCTGATTGGCAAGCAACTCTGGAAGTGATTCGATATCTCAAAGAATGTCCAAGACAAGGGATATTGTTCAAACGTGATAGCAGACTCCAGCTATATGCATGATGTGATTCAGATTGAGCAAGCCGCCCACTTACACAACATTCGCTTACAGATTGGTTTGTCCATCTTGGTCAGTCGCCCATCTCTTCGAAAACCAAGAAACGACACACTGTATCTCGATCATCAGTAGGAGCAAAGTATCACTCTATGGCTATTACCACCTGTGAATTAAAATGGATAAAGGGCATTCTTATGAGTCTTGGGATTTCACATCCTCAACCCATCCAACTTCATTGTGATAGTCAAGCCGCCCTTCACATTGCCAACAATCCAGTTTTTCATGAACTTACTAAGCATATTGAAGTAGACTATCATCTTGTCTGGAATGAGATCAATAAGGGGACACTTCGCCCCACTTATGCCTCTACTCATATTCAGCTGGCTAACCTCTTCACCAAAGCCCTTGGCCAATATCCGTGAGTCTCATTACTGTAAATAAGGTGCGTATATACAGGTAAGAGTCTTAGCCATTAGCCATTTGCCATTTGTTAGGCATACGGTCTGCATGTAGTTTACGTCTCTTATCATGTTACGGTTGTGTGTTTTACATAAGTCCGCCAGCCCATTTGAAGGATCAGTTTGTTAGGGTTATTATACATGTATATATATATATATATATTTGCTTCATAATGAATGAAAGGCACTGGACTGTTTTCACAATTTCTCAGACTTCTATACATCCCTTCATATTTTATATAATAAAGTTACAATTAGTGCCCTTTCCGTTACACATATTCACAAATTTCTCAATTCCCTTTTCATTTTTCAATTTCATTGTTTTCTACGTTTTTAAAAAAAGAATGGTAATAAAACCTTTTCACGCTCTCTATGTTGACCTAATACTCTAATGGACAGAAGACCCTGTGTACTGGTGCACATTCACGTTCAAAAGTAATGAGAGAAAATGCCCCGTAATGTAATGAGAGAGAAACCAATAAAGAAAGTTACATTTACAGACAGACAGACAAGGCTAGTGCTGTTGCACCAACTACTCCTTTGTCTTTTTTCTTTTTATCAAAAGTCTCCAAACTCCTTTATTGCTTTATTTTATTTGTTCAGGCTCTCTTTCATTATATTGCAATTTATCAATATATAGAGATGGTAGACTTGATGACAGAGTGATAACTATATTAAGGTCTTTGACTGTCAACACAAATTTTTGGAACCACTTTCACATACTATTTGTTTTCAGTTGAAAGGGGATGAGTTTCCAAGTCAAGTCAATTTATTTAAATATTATATAACCACTTAATTAGTATAAAATTACAAAGGAAGAAGATTTCCTAGTAACTTCCAGCTGGTTGTTGAGACGTCCTTATAGAGCACTACTCTAACTAAGTAAATTGTCAAGATCGATGGATCCCAAAGTGACAACTGACAATTAGATTAACGATGACCAAAGAGCTTTTCATTAATGTCTCCCACTGCATATCACTTTCACCAAGCCAAACCACCCACATATATATAATTGGTGAGGGGCCATAAAAAGGTTTTTCAACACATTCCTAAGTCTTCCTGGAGTCTGCAGTGCACATGCTAGCTACTTAATTACTTGGAAAGTTATCTTTTAGATGTATGACATACATACATACAATTTTTACAAATGCCATTGAAATCACTTGGAAGCTACAAACATATCTATCATATATACCGGTAAACATTTGGATTTCACTGAGAGAAAATTCTTCTTTTGTTTCTTTATATTATTATTAATTTTAAAAATAATCTTAACATTTTAAACGAAATAAAATAAACTCTCATATTTTAAATTAAAAATAAAAGTACATCTTATTAAAGTATATTTTGTCTGTATAAAAATTAACTTTTATTTTAAACTTAAAATATAAAAATTTATTTTGTTTAATTTAAAATATAAAAATTATTTTTAAAATTGAGAATAATGTGATGGAAGAAAAGAAATTTTTTTTTTCACATATTTTCTAAAATTTAAAGGAGAAAGTCAATTGGAAAAGCCCAAAATTTAAAAAAAAAAAAAAAAATGTACTAGTGTATCATGTTTCAAGCAAGCAATGATGATATATACTCGTAATCCAAGTTGTTTTTATTTTATATGTATATTGCAGATAAGAAAATTTGTAAATATATAATTACATGCATATTTTTAAATAATAGATGTGACAATAGGATTAGAATATGAAATTTTTAACATTAATTTAGATTTAATTTTGAGATATGGTCCATCAATGGCAGGGAGAGATCCTGTTCAAGTGACTAGAGAGGCTCTGGCAAAAACACTTGTTTTTTATTATCCATTCGCGGGTAGGCTCAGAGAATTAGGGCATGGCAGGAAGCTTATGGTAGATTGCACCAGAGAGGGAGTCATATTCATTGAGGCGGATGATGATGTCACGCTTGAACCATTCGGTCAAGCTCTTCAACCTCCATTCCCCTGCTTCTGCTTCGAGGACCTCCTTTTTGATGTTCCTGGATCATCAGCAGTCCTGCTTACCTGGCTACCACACTCACTTAATTTGTTGGATTATTAATATTAATTGCTCTGCTGCAGGTAACTCGCCTGAAATGAGGCGGTTTCATCTTTGCTCTTCGGCTAAACCACACCATGAGCGACGCAGCTGGTTTAGTCCAATTCATGAGTGCCTTGCGTGAAATATGTAACATCCCAAATTTTCTATACTAGAATAATTTAATTAGTGGTATGTTGCTAAATGCAAATGTGAAGTATGAGAATACTAAGAATATGTATAAGAATGATATTTATGTGGTTATACTAATTATATTTACATTCTTATGTGAGTAAGCATATGTGCATGTTTGTGACAAATAGAAATTTGATATTTTACATATACATGTGTAAATAGAATCATGTTATTTTATTCATGAGGGCCTAATTGAATAAGATTTAAACAATTAATTGTACATTTATAAATAATAAAAGTATGCAACAACTAGTTGAAATGAAATGAGGGAAATTAAACTAGGCCAGTTATATTAGAAGGATCTAGTCCTAATTGAGCCAAGAGAGTAGCAATCCCTTTCCCTTAGTTCCCATGGTGCCAAAGACTTTTATTAAATTGGTCAAAGTGTCAACCAATAGGAGCATGACACTAATAATGGCATAATTGTATAATTTCATGATATTTGTAAAGGAAATAATAAAAATTAAGAGGGATTTGAATAAAATAAAATTAGAGAAATCTGGAGGGTGGCAGAAGGTTGGCAACTAGGGCTGAAGGAGGGGAAAAGAAAAATAAAAAGAAAGAGGAAGGAAGAGGAGGGCGTGAGAAAGTAAAGGAGAAACAAGAGGAGAAGAGCTTGTCTTGAAGCATAAAGAGTGTTGTAGCTTCAACTACTTGTATAAGTCATTAAACAGCATCAAATAGAAGGAGAAGCTGTTATAAAGAGCATAGAAGAGAAAGCTAAGAGTTGTACAAGAGGGAATTAAAGATACAAGGTAGTTAGTCTAATTCAAGCATAAGTAGTAGATTTTTTTATTATGCTGAATATATGCACTTCTTGTTATATTTACTGCTTATTACTTATGTAGTGAATCTATTGTTGTCTTGTGTGTTGGAATGGATTTTTAGTTGGTTGTATTTATGATGGTTTGGTATTACATATTTCTGACATGGATGGTAGCTTGCAATTCAACAAGAAGCTATGGAATGAATATAAAGAAAGTTGTGTAACCTTGTGTTAGGGGTGTGCCAAAATAGAAATAGAAGGGGCACTTATGGATATAATGATTTATGTTTGCCTCATATGAGTGATTAGTGCCAATAAGGGAGTACTAAATATGCCTCATTCTATGAATATGCAAAGGTGCTAAAAAGGGAGCACCAAACCATGTATGTTGTCCATAAAAACCCCTATACTTGGTTATATATCTTTCCTTGTATTTTCTTCTACTTGTCTTCAGTTTATATCATTTCTTAACCTAGTTTGAATGGACTAACTATTGAGGAATTATTTATTTCTCATATTATTAGTGTTGGTAATTTTATACAGGTGAACAATCAAAAAAGGTAAACCAAGGTTAGATGTAGCTGCTGGTTGTTCTTCTGCCTTTTTAGCGATAAATTTTTAAGTGATGTAATTTTAGAGAATTATGTAATGTAATTTGAGTAACCTAAAAAGCATTGTGAAACGCATATTTGTTCTATGTATATTGGGTACTAATGTAAAATTTAAAGAAGACGAATTTTGGCTAGTGTGCCTTGTGCTGAAATCCTATTTCTGACCAGTTTGAAGTAATAAATTACTAAAACCTTTAATCATGAGATAATTACATGAAATAAATTTTGCTAAGCTCATGAAACACTATATTTTATCCATGAAAATTCTTGAGATTTGTGGCTTAGCCATTTAATACAAAAAATTCTTTAAAGTTATCCCTCAGGATTTTATTGCTAAACAGGACAGTGTACAAACTTTGCTTAATTAACCTATCAAACTAACGAGATATTGTATGAAATTTTTACTATAAGTTTTAGACACCTTAAACTTATAATCCGGAACTTTTCATGATTTTTTTATATATTACGTTTTTATATTTTACAAAAATAAGTCAATAAGCTGTCAAAACCAATAAGCTATCTAGTTGAAACTTAACTTCCAATTAATAATTATTTTATTGAATTAAATTAAAAAAAAAAATTTATGAAAATAAAAATTAAAATAAAGTGTTACAAAATAGCTCGTGGTGCGGACGAGCCTTCCATTCTACCAGTGTGGTGTAGGGAGCTTCTAAAAGCAAGGGATCCACCACATGTGACATGCGTCCATCGCGAGTATGAACAAGTCCTAGACACCTAGACGACATGGCCCACCGCTCTTTCTTCTTCGGACCCACCGAGATAGCTGCCATTCGCCATTTTATTCCCCATCACCTATCTCAATGCTCCTCCGCTTTTGAGATCCTCACCGCACTCCTCTGGCGTTGTCGCACACTAGCATTGCAACCCGACTCAGATGAGGAGGTTCGCATAATTTGCATCGTCAATGCACGCGCCAAGTTTAAACCTCCATTACCCATTGGTTACTTCGGCAATGCCTTTGCATTCCCTGTCGCCGTCACCACTGCAGGGAAGCTCTGTCAGAACCCATTCGGCTATGCCTTGGAGTTAGTCAGGAAAGCAAAGGGTGATGTCACCGAGGAGTATATGCATTCCTTAGCAGATCTATTGGTGTTAAGGGGACGACCTCACTTTACCGTGGTAAGATCTTATCTTGTCTCAGATGTGACGCATCCTGGCCTCGGCGAGGTGGATTTTGGTGGGTGTTGCAGCAATTGCAGATAAAAATTGAAGAATACTAATCAACACAGAGATTTACGTGGAGTTGCAAGTTTTTACATACCGTTTAAGAATGCTAAAGAAGAGGAAGGCTTAATAATACCTGTATGCTTACCAACTGAAGCCATGGACAGGTTTATTAAAGAGTTGGATAATATACTCAATAACCATATCCAACCGGGTGCTCAAAATTCTAAGTTTATCGTGTCTTCTTTATAATTAATTAAGGATCGATTAATTTGAGAGTACGTGATCGGTTCAATCCATGGTTCATGCAAGGACAGATCCAAAAGTTGAGTAAAAGAGGATTGAGCTCAATCTATCATTTTATAAGAAGAAATAACTAATATAAAATAAAAAAATCATACACACAATTAAATTAATTTATTAAAATATTATCTAAAAATTAATTGAGTTATAGAATTACGTGGAAAAGTTTAATAGACATTTTCATGAAAAGTTGAATCTCGTAGATCAATTAAGTTATACTAATAACAAGTGTTTTAAGAGAAATTTAATACACTTTTTGATGAAAAACTCAATTAAAAGTTTGTAAATTAAAGTCTCAATAATTTTATTTTATTTTTTATGAAAAATTGTGCTTAAAAATGAGTAGTGAAATCACATATATTGAAAAAATGAACATAAGGGGGAATAGAACCCACGACCCTGCAAAGTTAATCAAAAGAGCTTTGCCATCACGACTATACATATAAGGCTCATGTTTATGCTTCTCCATATAAATTTATTAAAATTTTGATGGAGGGACAGGGGGGTGGGCCAAGGCCCCTGCCTCCCTCTGCATCCGTCCCTGCATTCATGTAGGTCTCTCTTAATAGCGTATAGGGTTAATTTGTCATTCTTTCATATCTATATTATATTATTCATGTAGGTCGCACTGCTGTGGTTTAGAGATGAGAAAGTTAAGGGTTCTTAGTATGATCATGTAATGGGCTTTTCCATTGAATTGAATATATAGCAGTTGAATTCATGTTTGTCATGTTACATGATGTTATCAAGAGAAGCAGTTGCTGTAAGAATAAAGTTAGTTTATTTGATTTTTCAGCTGTGTGTTGTAGACAGTATTCTCCCTTGTAAATTCCTAATATTTTGTATTATTTTGAAAATAAAGTTTCTTGATTTATCTTTGCTTTTTCCTACGCAGGGGCTACTAAATAGAAAATTGAGTTTCGGTGGCAAAGGCGTTATTGAGAGTAGTTGCAGGTAGGTAAGTTCAAAGATTCATGCTACTATTTCATAGGTCAAATCTGAATACATGTTTTAAAATTAATTTATGCTTTGTTTTGGTTATCCCACCTTTTCTTTTTTTTTTAATTGTGCTAACTTTTTTACCTTAATTTTTATCTCAAAAATATTTTAACTTAAAATTCTTACCTCAATGCCTCTTCTTTATACTTCACCGAACGATTTTATCAAATTGTTTGGTAATTGATTAAATTGCATATTCTCCTAAACGGTTCTACAAATAATTTTTAAAATTTTTATTAATTAATAATCATTTATAGAATTATATTATATATTTTAAATAAAATATTTTTATTAATATAAATTTATAAAAAACATAATTTATATTTTAAATTTTAATATATACATATTTTTAAAAATATAACTAAAAAATAAAATAATATCCAAAGGCTCTGCAGAGTAGTTTGCATTAAATTGTATTTTTCAAATTTTTAATAATTTTTTAAATTTTCATTAATTAATAATTAATTATAGAATTATATTGTATATAAATAGACTAAAATAATTTATATTTAAATTTTGAATTTAATATATAAATATTAAAAATAGATTTTAAAAAATAAAAAAATGTCAAAATGATTCTAAAGATTTGTTCTGTCTAAAATATCTAAAACTATAAGGCATTTTGTTGGACACAAAACGATTATTTTATTTTTTAAATCTATTTTTTAATATTTATATAATAAATTCAAAATTGAAATATAAATTATTTTATTTTTTATATATTTATATTGTAGAGCCATTTGAATATGTGGATGACTTTTATAAAGCTATTCTGCACACATAACAGATCTATACAACGGTTTGGTGAAAATTAGGAGGTGGTCATATTTTTAAATGGCTCTATAGAGCTATTATGGATATAGAACAGATTTATAGAGCTGTTTGATAAAAATAGAAGGTTGACCATATTTTTAAACAGCTCCATTTTGGACATATAACAGATCTATGGAGCTTTTTAATAAAAATTAGAGGGGTTATCACATTTTTAATGAAAGACATTTAAATAAATTTAAGGGAATGAGGATATCTTTATTAAAATTGAGGGTGTCTTAACCAAGTCCTAGTTGAATTTGAGCCTTGTAATATTACTGGATGTCACAGTTCTTGTTATGAAACTTGAAGCTGTAAATTCAAGAATGACTAATTTCTTTTCTATTGACCTATTTCTGTCACAGTTATATCTATTGAGCTTCAAAAAAGAAGGCTAATGAATCTGCTGCTTCCAGATTTCATGTGAGGCTCATTCTATTTACCCACACCACTATACCTCCTTTCTTTTATCTATGCCATATTGCCTTCGTATGCCTTTCATGCTCAGTCCTATATATTGTATGTTTTTGGTTCTAGATCACTTATTATTTAAGAAGATTCCGATGAGTAACACCAGAATAATGTATTTTGTCATGCTTGCATGCATGTTTTAATATGTTTTGGCTCATATTTTCTGATTTATGATAGGCTTCATCAGCTGTGGCAAAGGTTAGCAGAAGAGCAAGAGCTGCTTCCCCTGGCAAGGCTGGCTCAATAAAATACTAAACGAGGCTCTGAGAAGAAAAAGGTGAGCGTTACTAATGAAATGTATAACCCACTATTATTGGCCTTATTTTATCGTTGTTGCATCTGAATTATTTTGAATGCCTTGTAGTTTAGTTAGCTTTCCGATTATTTAGCCTTGCATAGCAAAATTTTCTTCAAGCTATGAGATTTTGGAAGGTTTTGCTCTTTGGCTGTTATCTATGTAGTTTGGCTTTTCCCCTTGTATTATCATGCTAGCAAGTTATAATGTCCACTTATTCAGATGACGTGCTCTCATTAACTCAAGAACCAAATAGTTATGGGGAGAAGATGCTTTTATAAAATTCGTTTCTCAGTTTTTGTCTGGGTGTATTTGTGACATTGTTCTTTTCTCCCCTTTTTGTACGTGTCCTGTTGTCATCTTTTGACATAGGTTAGTTGGACTGATAAATTTGTCTTGCTATCTCTCACTGCAATTATGATGTTTTTTCATATTAAAAGCTCTTATTTTCTATGCTTTTTCATTTACTTCTACATTGACTGGTTGTCTAGCCGTAGTTATGTCATGGAATGTTTCCGAGTTGGATCTTGTGTTCTGATGAGCTTTTCAGTGAACTGTGAAATTTATATAGGGAAGCTATGAAACTTAAGCTCTCAAAGGCATCTCTTTGAAGCACTGTATGAAAGTTTTGGAGCAATGCCCCTCTTTTATTCTCTCCTCTCATTTTTCTTAACTATAGCAGCATGCAACTTAATGCTTATAATGAAAATTGACTTGCAGGGCATCGGATTTTAAATGCTCTAGCAATATTGGAAACAAGAAAGAAGTATTTTTTGCTTTTCCAATATCATCAAGTCTGTAAACATTTTCAATTGGGGAAATATGTGGTTTGATGTGCATAATTCAGGCAATGCTTTATAGAAGAGAATAAAAGCCTGAGTGACAGAGCAGCACTTATGGCAGGTCATGCTCCAAAAACCAAGGTATATATATATATATGACCACAAAAGCAAGGTTTTTCTCTTGATGATTGATTATTTTTGCATGACACATTTTACATCTATATATTTCTTTAGAAACACATCATTTCCTCTCGAGCATCCCCACCAAATTTACATATATATCTTCATCAAATGCCCTCACTAGAACGTTCCTCTCTCTTATGTTAACCACTGTTTTCTCTTAGCTAAGAGAAGCAAGTGCCTTCTGGATATAAGCTGAGAAAGGAAAGATTTCTTTTCTCTTTCTGAGATTCAATATTCTTAATTAAATGCTACCTGTCACTATAATAAAATTTTGAATTGATTTTGTCTGAATTTAATGATAGTATTAATGGGTTAGTTGCATTCATATTAGATAAAGTGATTAGAGGTTGGGTTTTAAACTTTAAAAGGACTTGGTTTGATATTTCTTCCAGATACAAAAATGAATTGCAGAAGTAAGTCAAGGAGCACTTACGAGTTCTACTGGAAAATCGAAAGCATAAATTACGAGAGCTAAACAACAGCCGCAATCGAGGTGAAAAAGAACATGATCTTATGTCATTAGATATACCGCCGCTGCTAGCTTCTTTCCTTCCCATTTCCTTATCACCGTTTGTTGGGTTTGCACTTCCTTGGAGATTTTTCACAAATTAAAGGTATGGGTTTTCTTCCATTCATCTTTTACTTTATAAAATTGTTGTTTGTTGATTGAAAAATGGAGGAGAAATGGTGAAAAATGGAAGTGGGTAATCGGCCATGGGATGACCAAAATGGCTGTCCATAACCGTTCAAAGAAGAAAATGGCTATGGAGAGCCGTTTGCTTCTTGAAACGGCTATACACAGCCATTTTGGTCACTTTAAGTGCATGGAATGAAAACGGCTTTGTAGGGCCAAAATGGGAAAAAACGGCTCTAGAGGATGGTTATGGTATCCACATTGTACTCTTACCTTCCATAAACCATTTGCCTATTGTCTTCCCTTTAATCTAAATGGACATTCACATTTTCTTGTTGCAGTGTCTGGCACTGTATGATTTTTCCTTCAAGGCTTATATTTACTACCACGTTCACATGCTAATATGACTTGTGTACGCTTTCCTCTCCTCCTATCTCCTATTTACTAATTACAATAACAAATCCAACCATCTTTCCAATATCCCTTACCTATTTCAAAAGGTTATCTCTTGTGGTAAATGTCTGTAAACAAAGAAAATCATTCTCAATTAACGATCATTAATCAAATTATATATTGTGTTTGCGTCGTTCAGTAAAAAATACATACTTGATCGGTGCTAAAAAGATAAATCAAGTCTTCTCCTAGAAAAGAGCCCTCATCATTATATTTCATCTTCATTAACCTGTGAACAAAAAATTTCATACCAATCATTAAATATGTAAAAAAATTCAATTGCTAGCTTGACAACAAAGTTTTAACATACCTCTTCAACTAAATTTAGATCAGTTGTTAAATCCACTTTCTTCGTATGGGATGTATTCACAATTAAAGTATGGATCCTTATGCATGTTGCAAGTATAATTGATATTTCTTTTTCTACATTTACAAAAATAAAATATCAAAATCAACAAATCCAATTTCCATTTAAAAATTGACACTAAACCACAAAAACGTTCCTACACAATTGTTTGGGGTCAAAAACGGCTTTCATAGCCATTTAATTTAAAAAATGGCTCTGTGTAGCCATTTGGTCACAAAAAAAAGCTGTGCACGACCGATTTCAGCATAAACACCATTGGGATCCAAAACACCTATAGAGAGCCATTTTCTCCTTCAAACAGCTGTGGACAGTCGTTTTCTCCTTCAAACGGCTCTCTATAGCCATTTTTAATACCAGCAGCCATTCGACCAATCTGCTAAAAATATTAAGTGCAAACCTCGTTTTATATTGCAAATAAACTTCAAACGAACAGTACAGACTAAAATATCACGTTCTCTACTCTTTCAAATCACAAAAATAACAACAACAAGGAGATCAAATGGCTTAGGGTTCGAAGGGGATGGTGGAATGGCTACGAGGGAGGGGGGAGGGGGGCTTGCATTTGTTTCAGCCTGTAAGGGTAATTTTGTAAATTCATAGGGAGAGGGTGGTGAATATTAAAGTTTATTTTTTTTTTGGGGGGGGGGAAGGTAATTCCCTACCTCTACTGTTGTTCCCAAGACTTGTTCACCAAGTTTTGTGAAAAAAGACATCAACAGTAAAAGAAAAGGCTTTAAAAAAATCATTTTCTTTGCTGCAAAATAGAATGATTAGAACCAGTGGGAGGCGAGGAACAAATTTGCAACATTTGCAGATTAATTTTTACGGTAAAGAGGACAAGTAACAAATTAATTTTAAAATAGTTGACTCACACAAAAAACTTTTTCTGAAGCAAGATAAAATAATTGAAAATCTATTTTGGGAACCAGATCTGCAAGGCATGCAGATTTTGCCAAAGAGAAGAAAGAGTCAACTAGAATAATAGTACACTTTGCAATTAAATGTTATTAAAAATATTTCTAGAAAGTAAGCTTTAAGAAAACAAAGATACTAATTTTGTTTGGGGAGATATTTAATTAGAAGATTTTCTGAAAATTAAACAAATCTCAAAAATATTTTTCTTATCAAAATCATTTAGGGGCTTGTCAAAAATCCCTTGAGCTAACAAGGCAGAATGTAGCAATAAGCTTTTATTATTCGTTCTCCCAAAGAATACTTCTTTCTCATTTCCCAACACTTTTGGTCCTTTGCTACGACCAGATATTAATATATTACCAGCTCTGATGTTTTCAGTACAGATTCAAAAATTTTAGTGGTGTTTTTTCCCATATTTTGTTCATTGTGATATCACATGGCCATATATGTCAGTGGTTGAACTGAAATGTCTTGGTATAATAATTATACACTTACTGCAGGAAATCTATAGCATGTATTTATTAAGTAGGGAGTTTAGAATTACCTATCACCGGTGTGGATTCCATGTGATCAGAAAACGAGAGAGAAAACCGTTCATAGAGAGCAGTTCTGATCTCTTGTTATAATACAAGGAGTCACGAACGTGTTACTTAATGGGTAGTAGCACTTGTATTTATAGCAGAGATCAGGGGCTCTATGACAATCCTAATGGGCTACTGGGTTAACCTACCCATCAACAGTTAACCCAATATCATGGCTCAGTCTCAAGAAGTCCAATATATGTGTAAAGCCCAATAGAATTAAGGGTCTGTTTGATTTGTTAAAAAATAAGGGACTGGACAGTACAAAAATTTTTGTTCCTTGTTTGATTTGTAAAAGACCACAGTATCCATGGTACTGGACAAATCTTTGAATTTTTGTTACTCACCAAACCATGGGACAAGGATTTGTCCAGAGTACTGGACAAAAATTTTAATATTGTTATCTCTCAAACCATCTTACAAATTTCTATATCTTGGCTCATCAAATCAATAGCGGTAAGTCTTAACAACGGTTATCAACCGGCGAGGTATTCACTACGATAAGTGACTGGTAAGGTATCGATAATAATCAGTTATCGACGATGCTTTTTTAAATTTTATATTTTTATAAATTACTTTAATTGTTATAAATATTAAAATTGTATTATATATTTTTTTAAAAATAATAATATAAAGTATTACTATAAATTAGACAAAAATGATATAAATTTTTTTATCCAGTACGTTAAACAACAAACAATAGACAGTACAAAAAATTGTTCTGTACCTCAACTCTTTATACTGTGCTGTTTTACTTGTGCTGTCCAGTATTGGTATCAAAAGCACCCTAAATGTGAATCACTTACAGGCTTGGGCCTTTACTGTCATACTCATATAATTGATATAATATTAGATCTAGATTTTATACAAAATTGATTAATGTTAATCCATATTTTACATGAACATTCTTGAGCCACTCTAACCATATTATCAGTACATGCTATTTATACAAACGGAAGCTAATGCGAGAAATTCCTTGAAGAGGTTAAACAGAAGATATCAAATAACAAGTCTGTCATGCTCGAGGAGATGGGTGAAAATTATAGTTAAAATATTGTAGGCATGGTTAGGGAGTATAACAGATGTAATCCTCCCTTTGTGGACCATCTGTCTGCATCCCATTGAACAACAACGAGCCACTTTGGACAATTTTATCCTAAGTAACAATATTTGTTGAACAAAGCAGCAGCTGCAGCAGCTTGAAAGAGGGAGGAAAAACTGGAAAAGAGAGGCGAGAAAAATCAAGGGCGCGGATTTAGGTGAGTTCAAATTTCAAATTGAAAGCTATTACTGAAAGGGAGAGCAGACGGGGTCCAGAAGAAAGGGAGAAAGAAGAAAGGAAAGAGAAAACGCATGAGAGAAAGAAGGTGAGAGGGAGAGGGAGGGAATTGTTGAAGCAAAACAGAGAGAAAATGGGGATGGGATGGAAAGCGAAGCAAACGGGGAGCAGAAGAAAGGGAAGGGGATAGGGAGGCCAATTGCTTTCCTACTGAGAAGAGAACACTAAGAGGCTGATTGATTTCGACTTCTACACCAACGGCAGCAAAGGCAACAAAATTTGTACTGAAGATTAATCTGACAATTGATTTCTACTAAAACCTTAGTTGTCTTTCCTGTTGCAACTCTGTGAGTTCATATGTATAGAAAGAGACAGAGCTTCAATTGAAAAAGTGCTTTATCTTATCAACCTAAATGCTATTTTGTATTGTTTCTGAATTCTTATATTTCAAAGAGTTCTAACCTGGTTTTGATGGCTCTGCAGGTGTTGGAGGCACTTAATCATATTCAATGGTTTATTGAATGTTGATGCTAGGGGTGCATTGACAAAACATTTCTCCTTTTGTAGAATATGGCAGGGAAAAGGTGCCCAGACAGCTGCTTGCAAGGTGAGTTTTATTTATTTGGATTATATTTCTGTTGTTTACGAATAACCCAACATTTGTTCTTTCTTTAGTAGGAATCCTGACAATTTTTCACGTGCAGTTATTTCTTTTCATTCTTTGTGCAATTAACTATAAATATGAGAAGATTTATCTGTTGGCTATTGGATGGTCTCGTAGCTGTTTAATATGTATAGACTTTTGGCTATGTAACAAATCGGTTAACCTGATGTGCTGGATATCCTCAACTGTTGTCTTTTACATTGGATGATATTAAGCATGATTCAGGTGAACAAGATCTGTCTCCATGGAGAATTTTACATTTGAATATAGTTGTCTGTTCTTTTCTTCCGATTTTGATGATGCTATTTAGTAGTTTTTTTCAAAATTTATTCAAATTTTTTCACTACTAGGTTGACATTTTCTAAATTAATAATTAGTTGTTGTTAGGATTCAAGATATATATTACTGTTATATTAGAAAGAAACCAACCACCCTCCGATGGAGGTTACAAAAGACACTGAAAAGATAAAAAGATACCAGACACACACAGGCCGCAGCCCTCCAAAAAGGGACAATTCCCTGTACACACAAATAGAAAATAATATCTAGATAGCCAGCATTCCTAAGCAGCCACTACTCATATAGTACCCGCACCAATCATTGCCACCTCACCCTTTTTGCCCTTTTTCATTCCTCACCCCTCTCCTTACGTACACTCTTAGTGGTGTTGGGCCTCCCATCTCAGGCCCCACTGTCTCTTCTCTATCAATACCTCCGTGGGTTGAAACAGCCTTGTCCTCAAGGCTGATCTCAGGGAATTGGCCTCTGATAGTGACTTCATCCTCCCACGTGGCCTCAGACAGAGGCTGATTCTTCCACTTTACCAATACCTGAGGCACATCTTGATTGTTCCGGTGGATTGTCCTGTGCTTCAAAAACTCCTCTGGTTCAACCACTGGAATTTCCTGCTCTAATTCAATGGGAATTTCTGGATCAGCAGGAAGCTGACCAGTTGCAGCTTTCAATTGGGAAACATGGAACACAGGGTGCACTCTTGAATTTTCTAGGAGTTTAAGCTTATAAGCAGTCTTTCCCACTCTGCCCAGAATTTGGAAAGGACCAAAATACCTTGGTGACAGCTTGGGGCAGATTCTTTTAGCTACTGTAATCTGTCTTTGGGGCCTAAGCTTTAGATATACCCAGTCACCCACCCCAAAATTGATATCCCTGCGCTTTTTGTTTGCATAGGAGCACATAATTTGCTGGGCTTTCTGTAGGTTGAATTGCAATTGTTTCAGGATCTCATCTCTATTGCTGAGATCATTAGCCACAGCTTCTACTAGGCACTCACCAGGTAAAAATCTCAAAATGGTAGGAGGTTTTCTTCCGTATACCAACTCAAACAGCGTACTTCCTGTAGAGCCCTGGTATGAAGTATTATACCAATATTCAGCCCAAGATAACCAATCTGCCCAGCACTTGGGTTGTTCAGAGGTAAAGCACCGTAGATAGGTCTCCAACCCCCTATTAAGCACCTCGGTTTGGCCATCCGTTTCTGGGTGGTAAGCAGTACTCATTTTCAAAGCCGTGCCTTGGATTTTAAAAAATTCAGACCAAAACTTACTTACAAACGTTGGGTCCCTGTCACTGACGATGGAACTTGGTACCCCATGCAATCTCACTATCTCCTTGGCAAAGAGGGCTGCCACTGTTTGAGCGGTGAAAGGATGTTTGAGGCAAATGAAATGCCCATACTTAGTGAGTCTATCCACTACTACCATGATGGCATCAAACCCTCTTGACTTGGGCAGCCCACTAATAAAGTCCAGGCTGATGTCTTCCCAAATGGCCTTTGGTATAGGTAGGGGTTGAAGCAGCCCAGCTGGTGACTTAGCCTCATACTTACTCTGCTGACAAATATTGCAGTCCTTGACAAATTGAAGCACCGAATTCATCATTCCCGGCCAATATAAATTAGCAGCCAACCTCTTATAAGTTCGCAGAACCCCAGAATGACCTCCCACAGGCGAAGAATGAAATTCATGAAGGAAAATAGGAACCCATTTGGAATCTTTTGAAATGACCAACCTTCCCTTGTAAAAAAGTCTATCCTGAACTAGAGAAAAACCTATCTGCGAATCTGGGTCATTTCTTAAAGCAGTCACTATCTTGGAGTAATGAGGATCCGCCATGATTTCTTGTTGAATCTCATCTGCCTCACTCCAGTATGGTTTAGACAGCATTGACAGTTCTCCTTCCTCTCCTTTCCGTGACAAAGAATCAGCCGCCTGATTGTTCACCCCAGCCTTGTAAACAATATCAAGCGAGTACCCTAATAATTTTGCCAGCCAATCTTGCTGATTGGGAGTAGTAATCCTTTGCTCAAGCAGAAATTTGAGGCTCTTCTGATCCGTTTTGACTACAAACTTCCTGCCCAGTAAGTATGGTTGCCAGTGCTGAATAGCCATCACCAATGCCATTAATTCCTTCTCATAAATTGACTTACTTAGGGCTTGATCAGATAACCCCTTGCTAAAATATGCTATTGGCCTTCCCTCTTGCATCAACACTGCTCCCACACCTCTTCCCGACGCATCGCATTCAACCACAAATGTTTTGCTGAAATCTGGCATGGACAACACCGGGGTAGTGGTTAACTTTTCCTTTAATAGCTGGAAAGCCCCCTCTGCTTCTCTGTTCCATTCAAACTTCCCCTTTTTTAATAAAGCAGTCAATGACTTTGCTATTTTCCCGTAGTCCTTGATAAACCTCCTGTAATACCCAGTAAGGCCCAGAAAACCCCTTATCCCCCTAACAGATTGGGGTGTTGGCCAATTCAAGACCCCTTGCACCTTCTCCGGATCCACTTGTATCCCTGATTTGGTGATCATGTGTCCTAGGTATTGGACTGTCATTTGACCAAAGTGGCATTTCTTCCTATTTGCGAACAAACAGCCCTGTTTAAGAGTATTAAGAGCTATCTGAAGGTGAAATAAATGGTCCTCCCAGTTTTGACTATAAACCAGAATGTCATCAAAAAACACCAGAATAAACTTCCTCAAATATGGTCTAAACGTTTCATTCATGACTGCCTGAAAAGTGGCTGGAGCATTAGAAAGACCGAAAGGCATTACCAGGAATTCGTAGTGGCCATGATGAGTCCTGAAAGCTGTTTTCTGGATGTCTTCTTCCCTAACCCGAATTTGATGATAACCCGATCGTAAGTCTATCTTTGAAAAGTACCTAGCTCCATGCAATTCGTCGAGTAACTCCTCAATTACAGGAATAGGAAACTTGTCTGGAATTGTTGCTTTGTTCAGGGCTCGATAATCAATACAAAACCTCCAGCTGCCATCCTTTTTCTTCACCAACAGTACTGGACTGCTATAAGGGCTGCTACTTGGTCTAATTATCCCTGCTTGCAGCATTCCCCCCACCAACTTCTCTATCTCATTCTTTTGGCTATGGGCATAGCGGTAGGGCCTCACATTTATAGGGTCAGTTCCAGATTGGAGTGGAATTCTGTGTTCAAGTGACCTTCGCGGTGGAAGCCCTTGTGGCTCTACAAAAACTCCTTCATATACTGCTAACAACTCTCTTAACTCGTCTTCCTGTCTATGTGATAACTCCAGTTTGTCTCCTGAGCACAGACATAAGTTTAAGTCCTCACCTTCCTCCTTTTCTCCCCAGATGTACATGATTCCCTGGAATTCGATTTCCGTGTCTTTCAACAATGATCTGCTCGAAATGGGTGCAAAGCATAAGGCAGGATCCCCTTGAATTTCAACCTGCCTCCCTTTATAGTCAAACTCCATCTTTAGAGCTCTAAAATTTGCCTTAACCTCTCCTAAAGTTTCCAACCACGCCATCCCCAAAATTAAGTCCACTCCTCCTAAAGAAAATACATAGAAATCAACCTCAATACTCACTCCCGCTAGTGTTAAGGATAGAGAGGGACACATGCCCAGCACACCCTTTTGATGCCCATCACCTAACCATACCCGAAATCTGGGAGTTTGAGATACCTTCAATCCTAACCTGTTCACCAAGTCCTCCGAAACGAAATTATGGCTGGCCCCACTGTCGATCATTACCAGTATCTCTGACCCATTCAAAGTCCCCAGCAGCTTGATGGTCTTTGGTCCTGAAATTCCACCCAGCGAAAACATGGATAATTGTAGAGTCTCGCCTTCCCTGGCTGTTTCCTTCTCGTCTAAGCTTTCACCCCCCCTAAGCTCTGCCATGGCCAATTCCTCCACTAGCTCCTCTTCTTCGTCATCTGCTAGAATCACCACCCTCATGCTACGTTCTGGGCAGCGATGAGTGGGTGTGTATGGTTGCCCGCATTGAAAACACCTATTCTCCTCTCGCCGTCGAACATACTCGTGATATGGGAGATGTCGGACCCCTCGAAACTTGTCGCCTGAAGCTTTCGAAGGTTGCGGGCTTGCAGCTGAACTTTGCATCGACGAAGCTAGGCTGGTTGCAGTTCGCAAGTGCGAACCAGAGCGTTCTGGGTAATGTTGGGTGCGGGTCAGAACCGTGGGCTGGGTACTGCTCCGGAAACCCGAAAACCCAACCCGCTTCGGATCTGCTCCATTTCCACGATTCCACACCGCCATTCCTGTGTTTGGGGCTCTTCCCTGTGTAAGCATCATTCCCTTGGCCTCACCGTTCAAGTCTTGTTCTACCAACCGAGATAGATTCATTGCCCTATTCAGATTGGTCGGTTCATGTGTTCTCACCCTTCTCCTAATGGTGTTACTAAGGCCACTCATGTAATAACCCAGAATCTGCTCCTCAGGCAGGTGTGCCACTGAAGCCAGTAGCATTTCGAACTCCTGGATGTAGTCCTCCACCCCTCCGTCTTGCCGTAAACCCGAAAGTCTTTCGTAGGGACTTCCATCCAGCATATCGCCATACCTTTTCATCATCTCCGCTACCAATGTCTCCCAATCCAGCCTCTCTTTTCTTTTCTTCAAACACCTGAACCAATGGATGGCGTTCCCTTCCATACTGACGAAAGCCAGAGGTACCCGAAGCTCCTTGCTGGTGTTTTGGAGCTCAAAAAACTTTTCAGCCCTTGCTATCCAACTCAATGGATCTGATCCGTCAAAGGTAGGCAGCTCCAACTTCTTTAGGACTGTTTTCATCTCATCAGAACCACCATTGTCTTCCACATCTTCCACGTCTATCTCCTTTTCTTCATCACCATGTTCCCGCTGGTCCGCTTGGGAGGAGCTAGATCCTCCTCCTCCTGACGTGGTTCCCATAGGCCTTTTTCCTGTGTCTTTTCGCTTCGGCTGCCTTCCCTGTTCTGCCGCCCACTCTCGGAACAGCACTCTCATTTCTTCCACCCCTTCTTTTAGTTCTTCCAAACTGACTAGGCGCCTCCTGATGTCCTCCATACCCATCCCTGCAGCTCGGAACTTTCCTTCTTGGTCTTTCCTTACCACCTCCAACTGGCGCTCCATTGCTTCAACTCTTGAATCCATGGTTTCCGCTCTTGGCTTCCGGCAGGTCGGACCAATTTGTTAGGATTCAAGATATATATTACTGTTATATTAGAAAGAAACCAACCACCCTCCGATGGAGGTTACAAAAGACACTGAAAAGATAAAAAGATACCAGACACACACAGGCCGCAGCCCTCCAAAAAGGGACAATTCCCTGTACACACAAATAGAAAATAATATCTAGATAGCCAGCATTCCTAAGCAGCCACTACTCATATAGTACCCGCACCAATCATTGCCACCTCACCCTTTTTGCCCTTTTTCATTCCTCACCCCTCTCCTTACGTACACTCTCAGTGGTGTTGGGCCTCCCATCTCAGGCCCCATTGTCTCTTCTCTATCAGTTGTCTATTCTTTCAGTGGTATCTTAAGATTAATCTGGTTTCAGATGGAAAATGTCAAAATTTCCAATAACAGCGGGGAATAAGTTAAAGTTATGAATGCCAAGCAGCAGGCTGTTTTAGCATGAAAGTTCTATGTTTAGTACCATTAAAGTTATATCCAGCTTTGAGGAGGTAAATTACAGTTGTATTGGCTGAATGTATGCACCCTCTTTTACAACACGTCTATTTCAGTTGTAAATTACTGTTCGATTGGCTTAAATCTATGTTTCAACTGAATTATTGAATCACTTAATGTCATTTCTGCTTCATATACTGATAGATAATATTGATTGTGTACACTAATATTAAATGTTCAGTTTTGGAATTACTGCCTCTTTTTGTGATTACACTTTGAAGGGTGTTGGTGGAAGCTTGAGAGCAATTCTATGTGAGCAGGATTCTGGAAAGCTTTGAAGTAAGACCACAGTACAAACAAAAGCTGTCAGTTCCCTCTTGCCTTGGTGATTAAATATGTTGAATTGTATTAGCATAAAGGGTATACGGATCCTGATAAACATTGAGAAGCTAGGATAATTTCATTCATCTTACTGGGAGACAGTTCAGTAGTCTTGGCTTCTTTTCTTTTTTTTTTTTATTCTGATACATTGTACTTGTGCCATGATGAAAAAGTTCCTTGCTATCTGCCTTAGACAAGACATGCCATCATAAAAAAATTTCCTAGCTATCTTGCTTCACCCTTCCTTCCAAATTTCCTTATCACGTTGCAATATAATAGTTTTTTCCTTGGCATGCTTAGTTTTGATGCATGTTTTGGAGGCAATGCTGGGTTCAATCCGTTTGAGCAGATATTCAGCGATAATGTAATGGCACATTAATTTCTTGCGAAGCTTTTACTATATTGTGCATCTGTATATTTTGATTTCTTAATTGATACAATCATTATTTTTGGTTGTTTTTATATAATTTTAAGTGGCATGTATATGCTTGACGAAATACCAATGTACTTGATCTTTAAACAATCTTCCAACCAAGTACTAATTTCCAACTGAAAAGAATGAGCAATTAATTCTTAAGCTTTGGGTTTAGAGCTTTGGTATACGATCAATTTTCATTATAGACACATCAATAAAAATTTTGGAGTTTTAAGAATATGAGTCACACTTTTTTTCTTTGTTGAGGCTAATTGTTTTAGTTGGGTTTTCTTTATAGTAAATATTGTGAAAGTCCGTGTTACTTGTGGCCTAAGGAGCTTTACTTTCTTTAACTGGCTTATGTTTCATTTTCATATTGTAATTATTATCTACAAAACGAGTGGTGAGAAAATCCAAAAAAAAAAGGTAATAAATTATTCACTAATACATATTTTCTTTCATTTTATGGATTTTTTTTTGGGGTTCATTTTTTTATTTTTTACTACAATTCTTCTTGTGTTTCAATATATATATATATATATATAGATATATGTCCTAATTTGCACACTCCTATTTATATTTAAATTATTGTGTTTGGTATAGAGTGAGAAGATCTATATTTTCTTTTTATCCCATTCCTTAACTTAGTGTCAAATGGTAGTGTCTATAGAATATAGTGTTTTGATTATTCTTATTTTTCAACTGTAGCAAACGAGGGGTCAATAATATTTTAATTTATTACCGTAATCAAAAGTATCTAATTAGGAAAAAGAGGATTATAAAATTCTAATATCTAATTAAAAATATTATACATAATAAAAAAATTAAGAGATATAATTTGTGATTTTGCTAAATGACCATTAAAAAATATATAGGAAAGTAGGGTTCATAATGATTAAAAATATTTTAAATAAAAATTATGAGATATTTATATATATTAAAATATTATTTTAATCCCCCTTGTATTAGAGTAGTCACAAACTAATCCATTAATGGTCACAAAATAATTTCTCTTGAAATTAAATGATCACAAAATAGTCATTTAATGGCTTTTCATCTTGACATCTGGATATATGATGCGTGACATGGCATTTGACTAGGTGGGTGTGTAAGACACTGACTAGTCAACCACAAAGTTCCCAAAATTTCTTGCTTTAACCAACTCGTTCTTCATCTTCTATATTCCCAAAGCAGACCTAGACTTCTTTCTTTCCACTTGTGATTCGAAAGAGGAGGAAAAATGAAACAACCTTCCTACTTCAAGCACTCCCCATACATGCAATCAACAAAAACAACATCAACTTGCTAAGAGATAAACTATTATGTAACTAATCTATTTAGTTAGTTTAGCTAAGCCTCTTGAGATGTATACATGTGTGCTGATATTAAAAGGTCTAAAGTCTATATATAAGCTATGTGTATAGCCACTTGAATCAATCAATGAAATCATCTACAGAGCTTCGTTGATTCTTGACTTTCTCTCTTACTTCTTGCTTCCGAAATCTCTTATTTCTCTTACCTAATCCTTGGTACATGTACTTGTACATGGTATTAGAGCAATTCTGATCCATGGACTCACACAACGTTACATCGTCAATTTTGACATTTGGTCAATGCTTACTGTAAAGCTCGACCAAGGAAATTTTTTAATCTGGAGAAATCAAGTTTTGAACATTATTATCGCAAATGGGTTTGAAGATTCGCTTGATGGCACAAGAAGGTGTCCAGATCGTTTATTGCAAGGAATAGAGGATGTGAACCCTAACTATGTCAAATGGCAGAGGGAAAATCAAGTAGTTATGAGTTAGCTTTATGCCTTGTTGGCAGAGTCAATGATGAATCAGATTATAGCTTGTGATTCAGCTTATGAAATTTGGCATTCTTTGATGGAGAGCTTTGCATCTTCCTCGAGAGCTCGTATTATGGATTTAAAGATACAACTTCAAACAATTAAGAAAGATGCTATGAGCGTCTAAGAGTATTTGTCAAAGATTCATGAGATATATGATAATCTTAGGGCTGTTGTGAAAGAATTTCTCAAGAAGATTAGGTTATGGCGATCCTCATAGGATTAGGACTAGAGTACAATGCTTTTGTGGTAACTATGAGCTTCAAGGCTCTTTCTCTGGAAACTTTACAAAACCATTTCATGGCGTTTGAAAGAAGGCTTGAGAGACAAAGGTCTCTTGAAGATATCTCTCTGATCCAAGCTAATGCAGTTGTTATGAATGGGCAAAGAAATAGAAGGAAGTTTAATCCAAATATAAATCAGTTCAACAATTTTCTACAAAGTTACAATCAATTTTAGTCTGGAAAGGGAAACACCAGACCTGCTTTCAACCAACATGCTGGAAGGTTTCGAGGGAATAAGGAGAATAAACCTCAATGTCAAATTTCTTGTAAGTTTGGACAAGTGGCCAATGAGTGTTAGCATTGTTTTGACAACAACTATCAGCCAAAAGGGCATCTAATGCTGGGGGAAAAGGTCAAGAACCACAAGCTATGGATGCTGCAACCTCAGGTATTGGAATTTTGGGTCAGACCCCATGGTTTCTTGATACAGGTGCAACTCACCATACGACACTTGATTTGGCTAATCTTATAGGTGCAGAGAAACTGTCTTGGATATAGAAGGAAGATAGAATTTTTAGAGAAAATTGGAAAAGTTGAGTAAAAATTCTTAAACTTTTACTGCTTAAAATATAACAATAAGACAAAATTAATCTCATATTCCATTTCATTGATATTCTCCAAATTTTATTCAATCTATATATAGCAGCAGAGAGTTTGCTAAACAATTTATGTATTATGTTGGAACAACGAACTCCAGTTATATACTTCTATTAAAGTTTATAAATTATAAAATCAAATTTGAGGGGAACTAAAAAATAGTAATTGGAATTTTGTTTTTACTTGAAATCTTAAAATGAAAGGTACTTAATCTTAATTCATCTCAGTTAATCCTGTTTGAGAATTTTCATGTCTTGTTAAAACTTGGGAAAGGGATTGATGGGGGAAGGATGAAAGGTAAGCAAAGGAGAGAAGGACAAAACATGGGGTAAGAGCCATAGTTAATATTAACGGCAGATGAAGAGAGAAGCTTAGGTATTTGTTTTGGGAATCCACAGATGAAGAACTCAATGCACAAGAAATTTTGGGTAATTTTGTGAATGCCATGTCAATGTCTTACACACCCACCTAGTCAATTGTCATATCATCCATTGTATGTCCATCTGTCTTATATAAAAGGTCACGTCATCAAATATTTAATGGTGTTATAACAGAAACTATTTTATGACAATTATCTAAGATGAACCAATCTATGACCATTGATCTAAAAGTGACTAGTTTGTGATAATTTTAATCTAAGAGGAACCAAAATAATATTTTAGTCTATTTATATATTCTTAAAAAATGTTTGTGGATTCCTAATGATTTTAGGAAATTTTAATATTCAATTAGAAATATCAACAATAATTAAAATAATATTTGAGAGATATAGTCTATGATTTTATTAATAGTAATAAAATTGTAAATTGATTGTAATGACTTTATTCAAATTTATAATTATTTTGATAAAAATTTTGTTTTTTGTAATAATTTATTTGTATTGAATATTATTAATGCTTAAATTATAAAATGATTTCTTTCTTTGTGGGGAAGGTTGAAAATTTTCCTATTTTCACCTTGGGGATGGGGAACTTTTATTTTATTTTTTTGGTTGAGGAAGTTACTAGAGATTTCAACATGAAGGTCAGGGAGGGAATTGATCTCAGGGTGTGAGAGCCAATACAAGTGTTGGGGCGATACTACCATTATGTGAAAACCTACTTCATGTACTCTTTCTTTGTGCACTCAACCATATTGTCATTCATAACCGTTGTCAATATGCATTAAGCAAAATCATTTATAAAAATTTAAACAAAGGCTATATACATGTTGTATATTAGGGGTGAGCGTCGGTCGGTTACGATCGGTTTTGACTATATTTTTAACCGACCGACACTAACTAATTATGTAATTTTGTCAAACCGATAACCGACCGACTATATCTTAAAACAGACGGTTCAGTTTTAGTCGGTTAAGCGGTTGGATTTGGTCAGTTAATAGTTAATCGACAATAACAATTTTTTTTTAAAAAAAAAATTTGTTTTTATTTTAGTGTTGTGTCTACTTAAAATATATATTTAATTACTTTACCGAAAATTAAGAATGTGGCTATTAGATAAGTTAAAATAAATTATTTTTTTTAAAAGTATCTATGGCATCTTACTAAGAATCATATAAGTAAAAACAAAAATACATAAATTTAAAAACCTAAAAATATATAAAGATATTTATGGAAACTAACTTCTTTTGATTCCAAACATATGCATAAATGCTTGGAGAAGGCAAAATTAACATAAACAAATGTCTATACATAATAAAAGTAACATTTTTTTAAAATTTCTTTACTAGAAAATTATTATTTTTAATAAACATATTTACACAAGACTAAAATACATATTAAATTAGTAATATATAATTATCTTTAGACATTAAGATGACACAATATTTGAGTGATTTAATTAATTAATAAAATAATTGAATCACCAATTAACATAGTATATGAAAACATTAAAGTTTATAATGTTTTAGTTAGTCGGTTTGGTTTTTATTGGTTAGGAAAAATACAAAACTGAAACCGACCGACATTAAACAATTTTTTCAAATTTCAAAACCGTAATTGACTGACTAAACTAATACTAACCGACCAACCCTATTGTATATATGGTTACATATTTGTGCATCAACGTGGGGCTCAATTCTAGTATATTAATTAAAAGAGTAAATTACACTCACATCTTTTGTTATTACCTTGTTTTTTTACTTACATCTCTTCTATTTTGAAAGTTTATATTTAAACTCAGTTAATTAACAAAGTTAAAGAATATTTCCTTTAGATACTTTTTTTCATTTTTTCTTAAAGAAAAATTTGATTCAACTGTCATTACCAAAATTACCCCTATGGTTACTTGTGATGTAATAAAATAGTAAATTACAATCTTTTATCATATTAAATTTTTTGTGTGCAATAATATATTTTTATTAAATAAGTTTAATTAAAATCATGAAGTATAAATTAAAAAAAACATAAATAATAAAAATTTGAAATAAATAAAATATTATTTGATTGTTCTGGTGTTACCCTATATGTTAAAGTTTTAATTTTCCTTTTTAATTAGTTATGTCATCTTATTTACTCTTTACTTTAGAAAATAATTGTTTAACCACACAAAATTTTCTAACTTTATTTAAAAAAATAGTTAAATAGTAAATAATTTTAGATGAATAGATAAATTTAATAGTTCTATTTTATTAAATATTTTAAATCTTGATTCATTATTCAATAGTCAAGCATATATTTATTTGAAGTGTCATAAATTTAAAAGAAAATTTTCAGCCTTTTTCTCAAGTATAAATTGCATTTGGCATTAAAAAAAAGTGATTGTTTAACAAAATTCTATCAAGGGATAGGATATCAAATTGTTTGCTTTTGATGTGGTTTACTATTTATATTATATTAAGTACTATATAATATATTTTAGAAGAGGTAATAGTATTTTGTTGAATTTAAATTATTTTTTTTTGATAAATTTTAGTTTCTCCATTTTTTATCATTTAAATTTAATTTAAATGATATGATCAGTGAATGAGTTTTTCATCATATTCTAAAAATATTACAAAAAATAAATATTATAATTAGCATTCATGCAAAAAATATATACTATAAAATATGACAAGATTTTAAAGATTTTATTTAAAGAATTTATGAATAACGATTTAGTTGTATAATTATCATAGGTTGGATTGAAATATTGTATTTTTTAAAACTATAGAGAAGGTATATGTAGTTTAAAATTGAAGAGAAGGTAAATGAAAAATAAGTTAACCACAAGCGATGTCAAATTTACCACTGTTAAAGGTATCTAAGATATTTTAGTTTTGTTAATCATTTATTAATACTTCTATTAATGAACTATTAGAAATTAGATTTAATTGTAGTATTTTTTCAAACTATAAGAAAAATATGTGTAAGTTTTAAAAATAAAAAGGAAGTGTAAAAGAAAGTAAATACAGGAAGGTTGATATAATTTTCACTAATTAAAATAAATGTAAATAGATAATAACAGAAAAGAAATAAGAAAGTCGTTGTTCCACATCAAATTTTGATTAATTATTATATTATATTATTAATTATTAATTAAAATAAATATAAATAGACTATAATGGAAAGGACAATAAGAAGTTGCTGGTGCACATCACATAATAATTATTTATTACTAATAAGGCATTGCAGTAAAATTAATGGTTATTATATTATCATTAAGTACTTAATTAAAACAAATGGCTAATTATTTACTTTTTAATTAAAACAAATGACTAATTATTAACTTACAATAACTTTTAATTAGACTTTTTATATATTTTACCGTTATTAATACTTTTGTTCATGCAATTATCTTATTAATGAATATTTCATTATAGCTTTTTTAGTAGATAATTGCTAATTTTATTTAGATAATTGCTTGTTAGCAATTAAAGAGATTTTGACAATTTAATATTTACTTTAATTCTTTATTCAATTAGTAATTTATTTTAATTAGCAACTAGCCTTCTATTTTAATTAATTTCATTTTAATTTACTAATTAATCAATTAGAAATCCATTTTACTAATTGTCTGCACCATAAATATGTATATATTTAAACCAACTTAAAGGGAGAAATAATGGGGAATGATAATAAATGGGAATTAATAACAACATTTTGAATTAATTAATTAATCAATTGTCATACATTGTAAATCGGATTAGTCAATGCCATAGTTTTGTAAATTGGTAGTTTGGATAAAAAAAAAAATTAATTAATTAAACATTCGTTAATTGATAAAAGTATAATGACATATAGTAGTACATATGAACAAGCATAAACTTAAAAGAAGAAATAAGGAGATGATAAAAAAAAAAAAGAAGAAATAATGGGGAATGCTAATAAATGGAAATTAATAGACGGTTAAATACTCGGGAAATTAATAATTGAAAGCAAGAGGAAATGAAAAAGCCTTTTTTTCAACTTGAAAGCAGTTGAATGATTAATAGTAAATTTGGATTGGTTTTGAGAAGGTGCTTCTTTTTATAATTTGAAAAAGAAGTGTTTTTGGTTAATTTATCAATATTTGGATTGAATTCATTGTAAAAAGAGAAACACCCGTGGAAGTCAAATATCTCATTTTTGAGAAGAAGATGAGAGGATGCTTTTAAGAAAAGGAGAAATCAGAAGTCATTTTGATTAACTTCAAAATACAATAATACCTTTGATTATTACTATTTTAATATATTAAAAGTGTTTTTATATTTATACATTTAAACATATTTTTTAATGAAATTTTTTATTAATCAATTCAAACTCAAAATAATTTTTTTCTCTTTTCAACTTGTGATTTTACTCTCCTTGTAGCTTTTTTTTTTTTTTAAAAAAAAAAAAATCAATCCAAACAAATTCTAATTAAACCAAAAAAAAAAAGAAAGAAAGCAGGAGACCAACTCCCTACTATATTCACTGTGACTTTAGTGATTTTGCTTCATTTTCTCTATTGTTTGTGCTTTTAGAATTTCATTGTCATACTTAATTGAAAGAAAATTTGCGGTCTCAGTTACACCTACAAGATATTTCATTGTTCTAATTTTTTTTCTAAGTGATATTGAATCGAGTTATACTATTATATTTTGAATTCTTTTCTCAATCTCTTTGTTTATTTTTGTCCTTGCATAATTTTTTGGTTCTAGATAGTCATATCAATTTATACTTTTTACCTACCTAGGCCAAAAAAATTGTTTTTTTTTTTTAATCCATTAATCATTTCTTTTGTTTTTACGTGTTTATACTATCTAGGATGTATTTTTAAAAATTTTAATGCATCTCAAATTGTGAATTACAGTAGATAATAGTGTTTGATAGTTGATAAGTTGTTCTTTTGTGATCCATTCTTTATTCTATTATTAACATGTATCATAAAAAATGTAACTGGCAGAAGTGTAAAGCAAGCATTTAAATCTAGAATAAATGATAAAAATAGAAATTATTATTAAAAGGAGGCACAATTTCATAAGGAAAATTTAGGTAATTGGTAATTTTAAGGAACTCAATGTCCTCATTAGTGAGGAACCACTCATAGTCTATCCAAGCAAGGATCTCCACCGCGTATACCCTTGGCTTGAAGCACTGTATCAGCTTAGTCAGCTGTAGATAGGCTACATCGATCTCAGGGTTTCTAGTCCATTTTTGCAAAGCAAACTCCCTCTTGGAAGAGATACTTGCAGATCTCTCGACGGTTCTTCTCTGGAATGACTGTGCTTCCGAATTGCGTTTGCAAAAAGCAGAGAGGAGGGTAACTGGAGGCGGCAACGCTTCGCTTACGCCCTCTGTGTCTCTTCAGACAGCTCTCAACTGCGATCCTCGAACAGGATTTGTTTTCAAGCCAGTGGGAATCGCGAGAGAAGTGCGAGTACAGTTACTGGACTCCGGTGGGAGAAACTACCGCGTTTGTATTTTTACACGCATCCTGCTGTCGCCGGTGATAGTTTACAGTGTAAGAAAGAGGCAGATGAAGTTGATCAGAGACGAGAGCTCCGGGGAACGCCAGAAAGTCGGACGCTCCTGGATGGGGTAAAGTTGGATCCCCGTAGCGGCGAATTGCTGACATGGGGCTAGTTAAAGTGGCTGAGCCCGTTGATCTGTAGATTTGTCTTCTCTTCCCTGCGAGTCGATAATGTGAGAACTGGGAAGAAACGAATAACTCCTCCAAATTCAACTTGTAATTAATGATACCAGAGACATCCCTGTACAAATCTGGTGTATGTTTCTGATTTTTAGACACAATGATCGAAGTTAACAAGTCTGTTCCGGCTGGAGGGTGAAGTAGAGGGCTTCACAATTGTGTTTATACAGTGAGGTGTGCAATTTATGCTTCACTAAGCGAAGATTTGAAGCTTAAATTTTGGCTGTCAACTCTTTGTTCCTTTGATATGTCGCCTAAATCCTGTTATTCAGGCTTGCTTCTATCTTTGCCAGATGATGTATTTGCCATCTTCTCCTGTTTCCTCTCGCCGAGAGATATATGTAATCTTAGTCTCTGCTGCAGGAGTTTATACACTCTAGTTGCCTCTGAAAAGGTCTGGCTCACTCAATGTGAGATGTTGGGTATAGTGCCTCTTAAAGATCTAGTTGAGTGGCGAAAGGGCGTGTCATCTTACAGGGCACTTTGCCGTTTTCTCGTTAGCGTCAGACCATTAATTGGAATATGGGTTCATCAGAACCCAGAGCTCGGCAACGTTGTTTATGTCATGCCTGGTTTTGTTTCAGTTGTTGGGTGCCGGATAATTCCTCAGGAGCTTCATCCATTGGGTATTGAAGACGGTCCCATCCTTTGGGCACCGGTCTTTGAAGTTATTTGTGATTTTGATGGTTTAACTATGTTTTTTCTGCATGGAAGGGAGAAGGGCAACCACTATATTTATCCTGGCGCTATCAAAGCAATAGATAGAGCTTGCAATGTTCTATTGCTTGAGGTTGAGCCTAGGAAACGAAGATGCGATAGTACTTTGATGCATAGTGAAAGCTTTGTAAACCACTTGGATATGGAGGAGTTGTCAAGAAAGGTTTGTAGATCAAACAGTGGACTTTTGAAGTCACAGAGGATATATGAAAAAAATGAAGAAATGATTCCCTTCAACAAATTGGCTTTTAGTGATAGAAGGAAGTTGCTTGAAGTTATTACAAGCCAAGTTCGACACAAGGTCCCTGATATGGCCATTGGGCCGTTATTTCCAAGAACAAGGGATGATGGTGAAAACTTTCAGAAAGATTTGCTACTTCTATGGGAAAGGAGATCATTCCTTATTCATATTTACAACCTTGGTAATAGTCTTACTGAGTATGAAGCAAATTCCCAACAAGCAGTTGATCCTATGCTGTTAGAGTTGGATGGCATCCAGAAGAGTCTTGATTGTTCCATGGAATTTTGTAACCATCTCCATGAGGAAAATGGTAGCACGGAGTCCATCAAGAGAAAAAGCCTTAGTGGATATTTCTTGGGTCGCCTTAGGCACATCCTTGGAAAATCTAGCTCAATTAATAGAAACCATGGAATTTCCAAGAATTTGTCAAGTGGTGAGAATAAGCATGCACGGCTTCATGAATTTCTGAGGTCAAGTGAGACAATACGCTTGATATTACATGCTACAACTGTAAAGTTATCTTCCTATCGAGCATGGCCAAATATGCATGATAGCCGGTTTGCGCTTTACAAGCTGCCAATGCGAATTCCCACAGCTAACCAAGAATATGCTGGTTTATGGGGAGGCACTTTTGGTTGGCCTCCTGGAAAGCCTTCTGAAGACAAACCTGGAAAGGCTCTTTTCTTTCTTTTGCTCTCTTATGAGGAGTCCCAAGGACAACAGCTTCTTATTGCAACAAAAATATTGGAAGGCACCCACTACGTCTTGCATCCTAATGGCTCTGCAATGTTTATAGTGAATATCAACGAGTCTTCATCTGAACCATTTCCTTGGGATACTGATGCAGACTCGTTTCATATTAATATCAAACATGCTTTTGTGGGAGAGGGCATTGCAAATGGTTATGGGTTCAGATACCCTGGATCTAAGCCTGGTTCCCTCTTTGTATTTCAAAATGATCTCCTTGCTTTCATTTGGAAGGAGTCAAGGGCTGTTTTGACCTTGCAAAGACTTGACTTGCAAGAACTTTTGAAGAAAGGTGAAAGGATACCTGCTCTGCCTCCCATTGCCAATTTTTCATATCTTACAAAGTCCTACTCAAATGTGTTTACTGGTTTCCCAAACACTTCGACTTGTTTGTCTTTACCAAGGTATGCATGACAAGACAGCTTTTCATTTGAGAGTTTCCCTTATCCTTCTTGCTCTTGGTTTGCCAATTTTTGTTTGTTCGCTGTAATTACTCTATGCTATTTTTTTTTTCCCCTTAGAGTGATGTTATGCAATTATCTAATTAAATAGATTAGTATGTCACAAGGGATTAACATGTATAAATTATAACTACGTATTGACTGCTGCACAACCCACTCCAATAAGTTGGAATTTGGGGATGTTTGTTGTTTATATTTGGTTAACTAACAGAAAACGACCATACTCCCTTGTCTTTCTAAAGAGTATCATTATCTAAGAACCAATACAGAGCACTTAAACAATCTCCCACAAAATGTTGAGGTCCCAGGTTTGAATCCCCTTACCTGCTATTCCCAATCAGAAAATCTGGCTCTATCTATCTAATGGCAAACAAGAAGAAAGAAAAAAGAGTATCATTCTCCAAGAACCAACTTCTGTTTGATGTTTATTAGATTAAAAGGTTAATATCGTATTACGTGGTCCTGGGAGTGAGTTCTTGTTGTTGGTTTCTTGCTTACATTTTCGGGAGTCTGTAGCTTCTACTAGATTAGCAGAAGGACCATTTGATTGAATTCAATAATACCAGATCAATCTGCTGTTTCCTTGAATTGCCTATTTCCATTCTAATCCTAACAGTCACCAATAGTTCCTGGAATTGTTTTCTTGTCTAGACAATGGAGTTAATATAAAATTATTTTTGATTGATATCCTATGCTGCTTTTCCAAGTATTAAAGAAGTACGATGATTTACTCATTTATTCATGCATCATAAGATTCAGCATCTAAGAATTTGCATGGTTTGCTACTCTTCTCAGTCTTTATATCCTAGTAGAATTATTCTCTGAGAGAATTGGCAGCATTTCAGGTTTATGATACTCAAAGATGTAGATGGACTATTAGGTTATTAGCTTACTGCTTTTTATGATAGAGTAGATTATCACAGTATTTGACAATTTGGATTTAGGAGCATGTTTTCTTGATGTTTTAACACTATGATGATCTGCATTCACACGATATATATATTTGCAAAAACCTTCACTGCCAACTTAGTTTTGGTTTAACGGTTGTGTAAATCTTTACTTTTGTGAATTTATTTTGTTGCAGCAGTTTTTGTGAGTTGAGATCCTGTAGATTGTTAGGTTGTTCATTTTGATAATTAGAATTCTTCTTTGTATTCTACATTTTTCTGGTTTCTTTTTCTTTTGTTTCATTTTTTAAGAGGGACGGACTTACATGACTACAGTTGGGATCATTAGACTGCTTGAATTTTACTGTAAATGGAAAATGTATACTTACAGGTTTTGTTGACTCATTTTGCAAGTTTAGATATTATCTATCTGGAAAAATGGAGGGAAGTCCATAAAACTGTCAGCACTATGTTGTCTACTCATTGTATGAAATCTATGAATAACTTCCTTTAGATTTTGGCGACTTTTTGTGCTTCTTTTGTTAACATGAGTGTTGTTTGGATCCGTCTTTGGTTCTTCCTTTTAATAATTAACAAATGGAGGATATTCTAATCTAACCTTGTATGTTTCTATTGATAGTCAAATACAGGACTAGTATACGAGCGGTTTTGGGGTTCAACGGTTTTTGTGCCCGAGTTACCTACATTGTTACTAGCTCACGGAAAGCTGAAGATTTCTTGGCTGCTGCTGTTGGTTTACTGGAGTTACATTTCTTCTAGCTTTCACACAATGCTGTTCCTGCTGTTAGGTTTTCCAGGTATCGTTTCTGGAGATGAAAGGTGGAGGTAATCTTTGTATGATGTAATGATATATTCTGGATTATTTATGAAATAAATTATCATCAACTGGGATATAGGTCTTGTATAAATAGGGGAAACTATTAAGGATCCTAATAAAGTTATATACATACACACACAATTACCGCTATCTTGCCCCTATTATCCTCCTTACCTGTATATGCCAAGTTCCCCTTGGGCTCCCTGTGCCAACGGGTAAGTGTCTTCTTTACAGGAGAGGGAACCAGGAGGATGTTCTAAGTAGGGTTATAAAAAGATTTAAGCATACTTTTCTCAGACATTTTATTTTTTGGTGCTTCTGTCATGGTGCCAAGAACTATTATTCTAAACGGTTTAATAGACAAATGTTGATAAGCTCTTTTATATGGTTAGGGCACCATAATTCGCCAGCCAGTCCTTAGTAGGTAACTACACCTGTACCAAAAGATTTTTAATCGGGCCAAATCTTATTTTTGATGGTTGTAATAATTCACATTATTTTCAATAGTGGTTAGTCAACGCCGTCTTGGGATTATTAATGGCAACTTCTCCTTTATAACCATTGTTTATTTTGCTTTTGAGCTTTCATGTGCATGATTATAGACAATGGTGATACAATGAACCATTGTCTAAATTGACTATTTTGTATTTTTGACAACGGTTATACCTTTGTCTATGCTTATATTTTTTATAAAAAAAATTAAGCTTGTATTATAATTTTTACAAATCTCTACATAAAGCAACCAATATATATAGAATGTAACACAAAGTATAACTTATAAAATTCACGCATTACAATTGAAATTAATTAAATTCTATTAATCTAGAAAATTATATATGTCTTACAACTATTGAACTAGGTCATAAGGTAGATAGTGAGGTTCTCGAAAACTTATTGTCAATTCTTCCTTGATTTGTTGTAGTTTATTTTGAGGGTCTATATACTTGAACTCTAAAAAATATTACATGCATGAAATACAACAAATTGAGTATTGTTATCCTATCACTAAATTAGACTTAAGAATTCAAATACTTAGAAAGTAAAGTAATTAATTAGATATGAACTTATGTCAATTGGAATCCTTGAGGAGTTTTTCACAATTACTTTCCTCATGAATTTCATGTAGTAATAGCAACAATTTTATGCCTTTAGGCTGCTTTGGTACCTGACATACATGAAAAAAAAAAAAAATTAATTGAAAATCAGTTTGAAGACCATGCCCCACCACATAATAGTCAATAAGAACTCAAATTTAATCACATACACACGTGACCATTTAAGTTGCTTAGTTTTGGGATGTGTAAAATTCCATGGGAAGTGTGACAAATCATTAAAGCATTGCCAAACACAAGAATTAAAAGGTTAGTAATTAAGAAACGAATATGTTAAACTTTAATAGTTTAAAATGCTCAGTTATTTACAAATTGTCTAATTTTTGGACGACTAGTTGGGTAACCATGCGTTGAATTCAGGAAGTAGACGTGCTCTTTAATTGGATCAATTGCAATTAGGATCCAATGTACCTTGTAAAACAACCGATTGTTAGTAAATTAAATCACACAAACCATGCAAACTGATCACTCTAATAGTTAAACAAATAAATCACTAATGTTGAGTTATAAGGTGCTAAGAATAATCTTCCAAGTTTTGCTTTTTGCGTGAACACATCGCACATGTATTATAATTCTCTTCTAATTTCTCGGTAGTCAGAGTATCATACACAAAGAGCTGCTTAGGATCCACGAAAATAAAGCAATCTTTTTGCTCAACAATCATAATAGTGTGGTACAAACACTTCAATTAAAATCAATAAAGTTTGTCCAATTTACAACTTATAATTAAAAACATATATACAACAGGTTAAAACTTGTATCTCATATACGCGTTAATTGATGTGGCGCTCAGCCAATAATGGACAATGACCTCATTCAGCACCTCGGGCCCAATGAATGAGTCATCACACTCTTACAAGTATAAGTCATACAACTCACTTGGAGCTGACTTCTGGTTTGCATGCTTATTTGTATAAGAGTCTTGAGGTGCTGAAAAAATGGAGTTAATCCATCTTGGCCACATGCCACATCTAGTAGATTACTCAGCCATTTTACTTCCTCATCCATAGAGGAAGCCACCACTCCTGATTCCTTTGTGTGTAGGGACTTGCTATGTGTCTTTTCCTTGTTATTTTGTTGTACTAGAGGCTAAAGATTTATACAATGGAAACATAAAGCTAGCAATATTATGTAAAAATGGGTATTATATATAGAAGTGAACAATATTGTACATACCTTGGCATCTAACATGACTAGGTTGGTTTGCCATGAAATGAAAGTCCCCATTGTCTCTTCTTATACCTTTACACTGCTATTAGTGATGGAGTGGCCCCCTCAGGAAGATGAATAATGTGTGGATGAATGGTGTGGGGGGCAACTATATTGTGTGAATAACCTAATGCTTGGGTCCATTGAATGCTTCCACCTAAGCAAACATGCGGTGAGGCTTTGACAGAGATAAGATAACTGCAAATTTACCCTAAGAAAATCATACATTGTGTTAGAAAGCCATTTCAAAGTAAGACAACTAAGTGGAAAGTATATATAATAATAATAAAAAATGCTAGTGTACCTCAGGAATCGTGTTAGAGCCAAACGTGTGGCTATCCTTTTGGCTAAGGCTGAGAACTTCCCTTTCATCATCTTGAGGTACCGAGTTGTCCCTCTCATCAATATGTCACTCCATTTGTATATTTTTTCTGTTAGGTTCTGTAGCTGCCCCTATAACAACCATCATCTCATTACTCTTTTGAGATGGGGCACGATTATCTTTTAGGAAATACCTTTTCTTGAGGCATCCCGAACTTGACACCCCTAACACGTCTGGGGTGCTCAGGGACACCTAATACTTGGCCCAGAAGGTCCATCATGTTAGATTGCTATAATTTATCCGCCGAAACAGTCTGTGATAAAGCCTCTTAGTACATATTATTTTAATTCACAATTAGAAGTGACATTTTATGCAAAAGTAAATATGAAAAACTAAATCTAAGAGATACTTGATGCTTACAAATTCATCCACCAATCTTTGAATGGAGGGATCAACAATGATCATGTCTTTGTTGAGCCTAGCCTCCTTCCATACAATTGTGAAGCTTCTTGGAGACATGCATACCCCTTCCTTGATGCTCTATAGGGGTAGGGTAAGCTGCAAGCATGCTATTGATTTTCTCTTCCAATTTTCTATGAAAATGATACATACTTATGTTAATGAGAGTCATTAAAGAAGCAATGATCAAAGATATGCATCGGATAAACACACATTACCTAGAAATCATCGATTATATAGCAGCCCACAAATATCCTCTCGTCATCCGTGGTGCCTCTTAGTGATTCTAGGTGGGGCTTTCCCTAAACATAGCATTCCTTTGTGAGATGCACTTTTGAGTGCTATTAAAGGCTTTGATAAAGGAATATGTATGTTGAATTGACAATTTAGGCATGTACATACTTGATCCTTCATTAATTTCCCTATTGGGCCTATTTTACAATGCACCTCTTTTGGGCCTTTCCTAGACTTTTGTGTCTTGGGCTAGTTTATATTTAGGTTTTGGACCTAATAAAAGTGGGTAATTACATTAGCCCTCTTGTTTATTGCCAAAACATGAGGTGATAAACATAAATAAATGATTGAAATGTAAATGCCTTGGAAAGCTATTAAAAGAATAGTTTGGGATTTAGGACTTATCTTTGTGATTTAGTATGGATTCAGAAGCTTTGCTATGTTCCCATGGACTCTTCAGCTCTCTTGTTGTGTTATTTATTTGTCTTGACCTTTCTTTCAAACCCTTATCGAAGTTACCTTTGTTCTCATTTTCCCTTGGTTTAAGACTTCTTCTCTAAGTCTCGAAACAAAACAACTTACTCTTAAAGACATTTCTTAAATTCAAATAAAATATGTTCTCTCTTAAATTCAAATAAAATCTATTCTCTCGCAAAATAATTTCATGTCTTATCTTCTTGACATCCCTCTTCCCTTGGAAGCCGTTTCTCTTCCCTCTTTTCCTTATCTGTCAATCTTACCTTTTAGTTATGTCTACGATGACATAATTAGCTGCCTTTTTGCAATTACCACAGTGCTTGCATGTTTCACTCTCCTCTATTTTAGCATCTTAGTGGTGGGTGATGAGTACATTTTATATAGAGGTTTTGTATTGTATTCTCTTACATTTAAGTCCTACATTGAGAAAGAATTGGGTACTTTTGATCTTATTTGTTCATTTTGCCAGAATCAAGCACTCAAGGAAGCAAGGCAAGGAATTTTAAGCATTGGAAGCCAACTCGGTGCAGAGGCATGAAGGGCTTGGAACAGTGGTGCCCAAAATTCCAGAGAGCAGCAAGTTGGCGCCATGGTGGCAGAGCGAAAATACAATGAGGGCCAAGTTGGCGTTGTGGGGCACCATCACACTAGGAAGAGAAGGAATTTAAGCTAGAAAGTATGCATGTGGCACTGTGGCACTAGAGGGTTTGCGCCGTGGTGCCCTAGAGGTCCCAGCACACGATTTCATGGGTTTTTGGGCCAAATAGACTATTAGAAATCCTAGTTTGAGTTAGAAATTATACCTTAGCTATAAATAGGCAACTAGGATTAGTAGTTGGGATTTTTTGGCAAATTGGGAATTGAAGAGGCGAGGGGAGAGTGTGAAGGCAAAGGAGACTGTGGAACTTAAAGAGATTTTCCTCTTCTCCTTATTCTCTTCATGTCTTCTTCTACTTATTTGATGTGTTTAACTTTTATTATGAGTTGCTAAACTTCTTTCTAGGGGCTAGGATGTAGCCCAATCTATGTATGAACTTGAATAATGAATTAATGAAATTCTATGTTTGATTCAATTGAGTTTTGATTATGAGTATTTAAATCTTTGATTGATCTGACCAATTAGTTAGGGAATTTGTGGATTTCTATGAATTGGAAAGGGATTAGTTAATCTAGACTATGAGAATTGAATCCATAGTGGAGCTTAAGGTAGGAATGCACCTAGGACCTTGTGTAGCCATTAAAAGAATCCTTAAAACTTAGGGCAATTTTAGTTATTGCAATTTACATAGGGATATGATTGGATTGGTAATTGGAATTAGTTTAATCTGACATCGAGAAGGGATTTTTAATAGATTAGGGAGATCCTGACCAGCAATTGATAAAACTAGAATTCATTGATGAAATTAGGAGAATTTATACGTATGATTGTGGTGAAATCTAAACCCTAGGCTTTTAATTACTGAATTTATATCCTTTTATTCTTATGCCGATTTTATTTGTTGCTTTACTTCATTTTACATTGCTCCCATCATAATTCGATCACTTGAGTAATACTGCTATTATAGTATTTTAGTAATTAATTATACGGTCCTTTGGGTACGATAACCCTGAGATACTTTGCTAGTTACACTAATAGTGTACACTTACATTGTATTCCATTACACACAATTTTCACAACATCAGTGGGATGCACATATTCATTTTTCTCTTGCTATGAACATGTTTAGGTGTGATTCTTCAATTGACTATATTGTTTTTTAAATCTCTCCCACTACTCGCCTTCTCGAGAAAAATGCCATGATGACCAATCATTTTCTCCTCTTTCTTATTTGCTGCCTCCTACCTCCCCGTTATTATTTCTTTATATCTTCTTTAAACCCTTTCCATTTTCTTTTTTATAGCCTTCTTTGTACTTTCCTATCAAAACCCTTTGTCTTTATAAGCTATGAACTTTCTCGCATAACTAGTTTTCTTCATGAAGTTAGTAATGATATCTTCCCCAACAACTCACAGCAAAAGCTCTTCTTCTCAAGTTACTCCTTCTCCTAGCTCATCTATGGAGCTTGCGGAGGGCTTGAACTTTCATGTAGATATTTCACCTCCTCATCCTCTTATTTCGAAAGATAAATAAAAGTAGGAACTAGCCTATCATGCCATCCCTTTTCACCTTTTGTCATGCCTCCTTTTATCATAACTTTGTTCCTTGAACTTTCTGATGGGATTACCATGAAGATAGACCCTTATCTTAAATCTCCTCTCAATAATGTCACTTTTAATTATTTCTCTGTGGGCACAACTATGCTTCACAATGATATATTGAAGGAAGCAAATCCTTAGTTAGGCATTTGATTTCCAATGGGTGGTTAGACTCCACAGAGTTGATCTCACTAAATCATGTTCTTCTCAACAACCCAAACAACGTACTTATGCTTTGGAAAGCGACTATTCAAAATACAATTTTTGTATCTACTTAGGTGGGGGTTTTGAAGAATCTATAAGCAATTGCTATTGTGCTTTCTTGTTGGAATTCCAAGACTCACACATTTTTCACTATGTAAAGTAAGTGTACTCCTCTTTAGAGGATGTTTGAATACTACTAAAACTTTCATATTTTGGCAATATAGACTTGCCTATTATTCAACTTCACGAGGAGGTGATCACGATTGCCAAGCTTATGAGAGAATAGTGCATGCTTTGTGACAAGAGAAGTAGCCCTTCATTTGGTGGCTCTCACAAAGGCACATCCAAGATAACCTATGCTGCTTGGATTTATCATTTTCATAGGAAGCCAATAGAGGAGGGAGGTGTGTGTCTTGACCCTTTCAAGAATATTGACCTAGAGTTTCCTACACTCATTACATTATGGCTGGTAGGTTTGTTTTCTTTGCCCCTCTAATTGAGGCTTTGCCTTTTAGTGTATTTGTTCTTGTTGCTTTGTTACCTAAAGGGAAGAGATTACCTCTTGGTCCTTAGTATTTGTTTGGTCTATACACATGTTTAAATTATGTGTTTGTGCAAATGAAAAATTCTTTTGATACATATATAGTTGATTGCTTTGTTGATAACATTTTTCTCCAATTGTTCCTATATGAGTGATTCCTTTCCTTGGTCCTCTTTCTCAGTACCCTAAGACTACTGAAGAGGAAATTGAGGCCCATGATAAGTCTAATTCCCCAATCCCCATAAAATTCCCCCGCTTTTGGTATTAGTTGTCAATGGGAAGGACTAGAGCTTCCCTTGGTAAACTTTTAGACAACATCATTTCCTTTATTTTTTGTCCTTTCGTAAGTGACCTTGCATTATTTATATGGCCAATACTACTCCTTTGTGCCAATGTAAATACTTGTCTTCTTTGAATGACCCTGCTAAAGGAAAGGAAGGGCTAGACAATTTTTGGCGCCTATGTCTTTTCAATACATATCTCCCTTGTTTCATTGCAACTAGCCCACAAAAGAATGAATGACATTCGAAAATATTCCAAATCACTTCAAATATTATTTCAATCTTTAAGTACAATGGACTAGTCGAGGAAAAGCCATATATATATATATATATATATATATGGCTACTATCCCTATGAAGGAGTTATGACAAAACTATCATGGCTGGAGGAAGGCTCCACTTGGCAACCCTTCTTGACTATCCCCAGATGTGACATGCTAAAATAGCCATTTCAGAAGAGTTAAGTGCCTAGCCCTCTAGGTTGTGGTTTTCATTGCCTTGAAGTGGCATCATGGGTAGGACAAGGGCCTCTCCTTAACTACCATTGAGATAAAAAAATAGGTTTTAGGTCTTCATACTTCTAATAATAAGGGTGAATATAAGCACATAATGAAATAATGCCTGTCAAAGCACCTATTAATCTTCAGTAGATCACATGAAGTGACTATCAACATTGGAACTTCTTTGGATGAAGTGGCCTAGAAGGATTTAAGTCAAGGAAGCCAAACCATAGAAGTTTCTCACTGATCTCTCCATGGACTTTTATGAGCAACTAAGTGAAGTTAAGAAACTCTTGCTCTTGCAGCTAATGTGGCCATTAGGCAACTCTCCCATTATCCTAATCCAACTATTGTTTAAATCCATCAACTTTACTCAGCTCCCTTGACATTTGGTCAAAGGTTGCTAATCCCACTAAAGTTCATTCATCATGCTTCTGTATATGTTTGACCTTACCCCTGATAGAAGGTAACTTTGCTTATGCATAATCCCTTCTAAGATGTGCCAACCTTCACTGTTCACTTGACCTACCTAATAGAAAGCATGTAGCCTTCTCCATATCAATCAATTGACCTTTACTAACCTTGTTAGCTTAGTATTGTGTGTGGCCATGACCTCTACAATGTGTTTAAGCCTCACCAAACCACTCTCAACCAACCCCATTATCAAAGTTCCCTCTAAAAATACCCCTTTTATCCACTGTTAAATCCATTCTTATATTTTCGTATCATTACTTTGCAAAAATATCTTCAAAATTCACACTTAGTCAAAATCTTGTTTTTTGATCATGTCCTTCATGTGCTTTTCACATGCTCAGCATCTCCTTACATATTCTATGGTATTTTCTCCAATAGATGGCTGGTAATAGCCAATCCTCAACATCTCATGCTACAACTTGTACCTCTGATGTTCCCCACATTCTCCTTGATGAACTCCATCTAGTATCTTAAAGCTTTTCTTGAGAACTTAATTGACTAGAAGAAAAAGTGTTAAAAGGTCTTTTGTTTTCACAAAACTCTTTAAATTTCAAAAATAAACTTAATGAGCTCTAGCACATAACTTCTTGTCACACAAAGTCAATAAATAAACTAAAATAACAACTAGCAAATCCAAAAATAATAGCTAACAACTATAACTACTAAGAACATTAAATAACTACACAACCAAAATGAATAGACAAATATAAGCTTATGAATTTTTGGCCCTAAGCATCTTAACATTGATTGACTTATCTTAGAAACAAACTAGGATAAATGTACTGTATAAAGAAAATGTTTATTTGAAAAGATGAGAAAGATACTATTGTGAAAAGCAATGGGTATACCACCTAGCATAAATATTGGACTGTTGTGATTCTTGAAGCATTGATATGCCAATGATGAGCATTTATATGAATGTCAAAATGTGTAATTTTACTTTCACAACAATTGTAAGCTTGGGAGGCTAAAAAAAGGCTATAATGATTTAGTATTTATTTTATTATTTAAAATATAATAAATCAAATAAATTAAAAAAAAAAGGGATAAGGCCATTTTATGATAATTGACTTAAGCAGTTACTTGGGAGTAGGATATTTTGTGTTAAATACAACTCCCTCCCCAAAGAGAAGTTGAATTGCTTCTTTATTCACAAGTTTTTACAGTCAAAGAAAAGTTTTCTATGTGAGAGTGTAATTATTGTGGAAGACAAACAAACTCCAACACTATATTTTTTGTTTACAGTGTGTGGGGCATGACATCAAAGCACAATTCATATTGGAGGATAGGTAAGTTATTCAATACATTCTTTGTATAATTTTTTCCAACACTAATCATTTGCCTCGGCCGTGTGTGCTATTTTTACCCTTTTAACCTTAATTCCAGCCCATAAAAAACTTTCTAAGAGAATCGAGAGGGAGCTTAAAGCCAAAAAAGGAAGAGGACCTAGAAACAACTCTAGGTGGGAAAAAAAAAAGGGATGACAATGAGGCGTCTTCTGTTGCTACCATGCCCCTTTGGGCTAGTCTCATCTATCAACTTTGAGTAAGTTCAAACAATGCATGAACTTACTCTTAGGTATTGGTTTTGTGAACATGTTTGGTCCTCTCATGATACACCCAATCTTTGCCAAACAAATGACACTCAAGCTGTCATAGAAAATTATAGCAGCTTCTTGGGTAAATCTAAAGTCCCCAGTAAGCCATTTAACCAGATGCCTCTTTTAGTAGCTTTTGTAAAAGCTATATACTCAGCCTTTGTTGTAGACAATGCAACTAAAGGTGGCAATGTAGCCTTCCAACTCATCATTGAACTCCCTATTATGAACACATAGCCTGTAAGAGATCTCCTACGACCTTGGTCCCCATCATAATCAAAATCTGAATAACCACCAACTAGGTAACTTCTATCAGCCCCATAGATTAATCCAACATAATGGGTACCCCTAATATACCCTAAAATGTGTTTCATTACCTACCAATGATCCTTCCCAAGTTGGCTTAGGAACCTACTTATCGCACTAACAACATATACAATGTCTAACCTCATACACATCATATCATACATCAAACTACCTACAACACTCAAGTATGGCACCTTTGATATGTATTCTAACTCAATCTTAGTCTTAGGTGCAAAATCCACTAAAAGTTTCTTAGTAGCAAAGAGAATACTCAAGGCCTTAGCAGTTGACATCCCATATTTAAATAACACTTTCTAAATGTAACTCTTATGTGACAAAACAAGTTCTTTTGATTGCGATATCTGCATATCTCCATGCCAACTATTTCTTTTGTTGTTAATTTTGTACTTAAGAAAGACTAAACTTGCAGAATAGCAATTTTGTCTCTAGTAGCAATAAGCATATCATCCACATATAGTTATAAGTAATAAAGGATCTATCCTCTACCTTAATGTGATAAACATAGTAGTCATAAGGACTCTTACAAAATCCATGACTCACTATGAAGCTATCAAACTTTTTATACCATTGTCTAGGATATTTTTTTCAAGCCATACAATGATTTCATACTATGGCAAACTTAGTTCTCCTTTCTTAGAACCACAAGTCGCTCTACCCAACTCATTAAAATATTTTCCTCTAAATCCCCATGTAAGAAAGCTATTTTCATGTCTAAGTATTCCAAATCAAAGTTTGGTAGGCTATAAGGGCCAATAATACCCTAATAGAAGAGTGCCTTATAACTAGTGAGAAAATCTTATTGTAATCTACACTTTTCTTTATGACTATAACCCTAAGCAACTAAGCGTGCTTTGAATTTAGCACCCTCAGCACTAGGGACACATGTCTTCTTTTGAAAAACCCATTTACAACCATTAACAGTCCTCCTCTTTAATAAAGCAACCAACTCCTAAGCACCAATTTTCTATAGAGACTCCATCTCCTCTCCCATAATATTAGCCCACTAAGCAGACTCAACTTTAGAAATCACTTCTCTATAGGAAGTGGGTTAAGGAGAATCTACCTCCTCTACTACTTGTAGAGCATATGCAATCATGTCCTTAGGCTCCTTTTCAGCCTTCCACACATCAACACTAGACTTCTCATTTGGAGGCCCATCCACCTCCATTTCTTTGTCAACGCTCTCTTCCTTATCACTTGAAATATCAATTAACTCTAATACTAGGTGAAGCATAAAATTTTCATCAAATTAAACATCCATACTCACAACGAATTTCTTAAAGTTGGGGACCTTATTCCATATTTGTTCACCTGATGCCCATATTCTACAAATGTAACACCTTATTTTAATTTTTATACTTATGAAAAACACTTTTCATTTTACTCTATTTCATAAGGAAATTACCAATTAAAGGTTTGGACCTCAATTGGATAGTTTACTGTTTTAGACAGCTTGTTGTCTTGTTCTTGAAAAATATGGAAACATGGTGTATAAATGTCTAAAAATCGTGAAAAGCTCCAGAATACAAGTTCAATGTATCTAGAATATGTGATAAAAATTTCATACAAAATCTTGTTGGTTTAGTGGGTCAATTAAACCAAGTTTATAAACTGTCCTGTTTACCGATAAAAATCTTGAGGTGTGATTTTGAAGAATTTTCTGTACTAATTGGATAAGCCAAAAATCTTAAAATTTTTTATGCATAAAATATAGTGTTTCGTGAGCTTGGGAAAATAAATTCATGTAATTATCTCGTGATTCAAAGGTACTAATAATTCCTTATTTCAAACTGTCCATAAAACAGAATTTCAGCACAAGGTATACTAATCTAAAATTTGTCATCTTTAGAATTTACATGAGTACATATTATACATGGAACAAGTATCCACTTCAAAGTACTCTAGATATGATTCAAATTACATCACATAATCCTCAAAAATTCATTACATAAAGATCATTATTAATCAATACAAAAAACAACCAGCATCCACATTCAATCCTGAGTTACCTCTTTTGGTTTGTCACCTGTATAAAATCATTAACACTAGTAATATGAGAAACCAATGATTTCTTAGTAGTTAGTCCATTCAAACAAGGTTAAAGGATAGCATCACTGAACCATAATTTGAAGAAATGGCAGTGAAAGAAGTATAACCAAGCTTAGGGATTCTTATAGACAGTATACATAAGTGGTGCCCCCTTTTAGCACCTCTGCTTGTCATAGGGTGATACATATTTAGTGCTTCCTTTTGGCACTACTTGCCCCTATAAGGCAATCATACCTTCCCTGTCCATAAATGCCATTTTTGGTACCATTTTGGCATATCCCTACCTCAAGGTTACATAACTTTCTCCACACTCTTCTCATAACACCTTGTGTATTAGCATACTTCCATCCAAGGTGGAATATATGTAGTATCAAACCACCATAAAAACAACAATTCAATATCCATTCAAATACATAAGATAACATTAAATTTCAATACACAAGTGACAAGAAATAATAATAGCAAGAGTACAGAATTTTCAACATACGAGAACACCATAACATATGCTTGAATTAAACCAACTACCTTTTATCTTCAATTCTTTCTTGTACAACTCCTAACCTTCTCTTTTGTGATCTTTATAACAGCTTTTTTTATTTGATGCTCTCTTATGGCTTATTCAAGTGGTTGAGGCTGCAACACACAAGACAAGCTCTTCTCCTTTCTTGTTTCTTCTCTTCTCTCCTTCACGCCTTCCTTCTTCTCCCTTTCCCTTTTTATTGCCTTGCCGCCTCTCCTTGTTCTAGACTTCTCTCAATTTTTCTTCATTTATTGCATGCATAAATATCAATAAAAGTATGCATACAAGCTTTGACTAGTGTCATATTCCCATTGGTTGATAGTTTGACCAATTCAAGGCAAGCCTTGGGGCCTTATGCATGGTGAGTGACGTGGGTCCTTGTAGGAGGCAGCTGCTGCCTTCTTGGCTCCCTCTCTTTGCCGACCTTCCCCTTCCCTGGAGTTCACTAATTCTTATTTTATTCCAACTCTCTTTATTGTATTTATTTCTTTCACAAATATCATGATTTTATGTAATTATATGGTTACTAGTGTCATGCTCCTATTGGTGGGTACTTTGACTAATTTCATGCAAGTGTTTGGAGTCCAAATACATGGAAGTGGCGTGGGAACCTAGAGGAAAGGGGCTGCTGCCCTCTTAGTTCAATTAGGACTATATCTTTCTATTGTAACTAGCCTAGTCTAGTTTTCCTTGTTCCATTTTAACTAATTGTTTTATACTTTCATTATTTATAAATATGCAACTAGTTACCAAATTCTTATTCAATTAGGTCCTCATGAATAAAATAACATGATTTTCATTTACACATGCTCATACAAGTTATCAAATTTCTATTTGTCACAAACATACACATATGCTTACTCACATAAGAATGTAAGTGTAATTTGTATAGCCACATACATATAAGGAACTCAGCTTTAAGAAATTCCATTAGGAAATGTCTTGTACATGCTTATAATTAAGAATAATGCACATGTACACTTACCTAACTATTCAATTAGGCGATGTTACATATAGCTTCTTATTTCTCTTGGTTTCCAATTAAATGACATCATTTAGTTCATTTTCTATAATGCCTTCTATATATGTGTGTTCTTATTAGATTTGGGCTAATATACAACCAGATAAACACATAACATTAATTCCCTAGTTATATGTGAATGTACACATAAATATTATCCTTATATATATCCTTAGTATTTTCATACTTCCCATTTACATTTAGCAAGCATACTACTAATTAACTTATTCTAATGTAGATTTATATTCTTTTCTTAGGAAATTCGGGATGTTACAACAAACATCATTTTCTTATCTCGAGGCTCCAATTTCCCCTCATTTACATGAAAGCAAGCATGAAACCAGAAGGTCCTAAGAACATTATAATATATAGGTTTATTGTACCATATCTTAATTGGGCTTTTGTTTCTATGGTAGTAGAAGGAGACATACTTACCAAATACTAGGCAATATTAATGGCCTCAACCCCAAAAGTCCTATCAAACTCAACATTAGAAAGCATACATCTAGCTTTCTTTAATAGAGTTATGTCCATCCTCTCTACGGCTCCATTCTACTATATAGTTTGCTTGAATGTGTGGTGTATCACAATGCCCTCATATCTATAGAAATTATTAAACTCCTAGAGCAAAATTCGAAGCCATTGTGTATCCTTAGACATTTCACCTTTCTCCCAAGTTTGATTCTCTACCATAATCATCTAATGCTTGAATTTCTCAAAAGACTCATCCTTGTACTTCATTAGAAAAACCAATGTCATTCTATTGTAATTATCAATGATAAAGAGATAATATCTGGCACCTTCCAAGGAAGGCACTTGAGACAGACCCATTAATTTGCATGAACATATTCCAACACAACCTCTATGATTTGCACTACTTGGGGAATGTAATTTTGTGTTGTTTCCCAAACACACAATGCTCACAAAACTTGAGCTCACTATCTTGTGACCAACCTAATAACCCTTGTTGAAAACTCCCATCTTTCTCACTCATGCCCTAGGCACATATGCCACATTCTAGTCATATAAGACTCAAATGTAGATGCCATTGAAACTCTACCCATCATAATGGATCCATGTAGCAAGTATAAATTTTCTTTCTTTTTGGTAATTTGAATAAAAATGAATTATATTTTCCTGGAAAGAGTACATACCTATATATATAGAGCTTGAAGAATATAATCCCTAAAATAAAGGGATTGGATAGAGGCCTAATTATACACAATTACCTAATTAGGGTCTTCTAATCTTATGGGATTCTAATTATCATAACACTCCCCCTCAAGCTAGAGCATATATATTGATCATTTCCAATTTGTTACAAATGTAATTCATATGTGTAATTGATCCTCTAATTAGACATATTTTGTGGAGATGAATCCTTTTTCAACATCATCACAAAGGAATTGTCAATCAATCTCAATATGTTTAGTTGGTTCATGAAACAAAGGATTGGATGTAATATGGAGAACAACTTGATTATCACACCAAAGTTTTGTTGGAAGCTCAAGCTTGCAGCCAACTTTCAACTCCGATGTATCCACACGACTAGACAAACAAAATTAGCCATAGCCCTATACTTTGCTCCAACAACAAATTGAGAAACCATATCATATTTCTTGCTTTTCCATGAGACCAAATTTCATCTCATGAAAACACAATAGCCTAAGGTGGATCTTCTATCGTCATTACATCTAACATAATTTGTATCAGAATAGGCTTCAATCCAGCCAATAAAGCATTTTACTATAGAGTGAACATGACATCCATAAAAAAACCCGTGTCTTGGAGTCTATTTCAAATAGCATATAATTTGTTTTAGGAGAGCCCAATGGTAAATTGTAAGATATGACATCAATTGACTGGCAATACTTACTACAAAAGCAATATTAGGATGAGCCATTGTCAAATAATTCAACTTCCCAACCAACCACCTATATATCTCAAGATCATAAGACGGTTCACCAATATCCTTCTCTAGTATTATGTTAGGAGTCATTTGGGGCTACAAAAATATTCCTTTAAGCAGATCGATAACATATTACCTTTGGGACAAAAAGATTCCTTTCTTATTCCTCACAATTTCAACTGTTGGGAAAATATTTTAGAGGCCCTAAATCCTTCGTCTAAAAATAAGATTGAAGAAATGTCTTAAAGACCTGAGATGCATGAGTTCTTGCTTCTAATAATCCCAATATCATCAACATATACCACAAGTTAGATGGCATCGTCCTTAGAGCACTTGTAGAAAACCATGTGATTAGATTTAGATCTTTTCAACCCATATTGCAAGACAACTTGACTAAATTTGTCAAACCAAGCTTGAGGACTCTGCTTCAAATGATATGGAGATAACCAAAGGCAACAAACTTTCCCATACTCCTCTCATACTCCTCTAATTAACAAACCCAAGTGGTTGCTTCACTGAAGAAAAGCATTCTTGATATCCAAGGTATGTTTGGCCACCAGAGATAAAGACCAATCAAATGTGGCAGCTAGAGTTACAAACCCAAGGTATGTTTGGCCACCAGAGAGAAAGTATTATACTAAAGGAGGTCTTTTGTAGATTGGACAAGTCTAGGAAGATGCAACAGTAGAAAAATGAGAGAGCATCCAGGACTTACGTAACTATAATACAATTTATTTTGATTCATATAGTTTTAAGTCATGATTTGCATTCTAACACTTTTATCAAAATCAAACATCTCCACATTTGAAACATGGCTAATTAAATCCTCACACAATAAAAACTCATTATAGTCAATCTTTTGATGGTTTTCGTCTTACAAAATATTTAATTTATTAATATTTTTATAGTGTAAGGGTTCAATTATACAAGTTTAAACACATGTTTTTTTTAAAAAAATTATTCTTTTGATGAAAGAATGTAAAACAAGGTTTGACTCTAGTTTTTTAAATCAAAATTGTATATTCTCATGGTCTAATTTAATCTATTAAACTATTATAAATCTCAATAGGTAAGTCAAATTGGTCAACTATTATCTCTCATGACGCCACCTGTCCTTCTAATTTTATTTCTTTTGTTCTTTTTTTTCATAAATATTGCAGCATTTTGTCTCGGTTATTATTAACACTTCTTGAATGTTTCTACCGTCATGTCTATCGACTCTCTTCCTGGCTTATGGTGGTTGCATATTCCCACTGTCGTCTAGGTGGACTGTGCAGTCTTCCTCTATCACTAGTCTTTATTGATCTGGCATTGTGTCTGGGTAATTGTTAACCTTCTTGATTGCTTCTGCTCTCATAGTGCATTTATTCCCATCCAGGCTAATCCAATTGCGTGTCGATTCCCAATTTCAGCTAGGTCGTCTAGGGATTCAGTCTTCGCCGCTCCAATTCATTATAACGCCCTTCTGGATGTTCAATGCGATGAGCTCGTCAGCCCTCCCGGGCGTTTTCTCAACCGCGTTCCATTCATTTCCTTGGAACTTGATTCGCTATTTTAAATAGCAGAACGTTTTTGCGTCGTTTCCCACAAAAGTTGGCGGCTGTATTTGGAAGGTGCGCTTCAGATGGAGGACTGCCATGAATGTTCACTAATCAATGCACTTTCAATTGCCCTTCGACTCTATAGAAGGGTCTTCATATATTCAAATCCAACCTTCAGCGTCCCTCCTTACGCAAATGTGAGCACCTTTTCTTTTCCTGCACTTGAAATGTCCCTGCAATGAATTTTTCTTTGTTACATCTTATATTGATACAAGCAAGCTATTTTATATTTGAGAAAAATTATTTTTTGTCTCTTTACATTATTATTAATTCAAAAAAAATTTTAAAATTTTAAACTAAATAAAATAAATTTTTACATTTTAAACTAAGAATACAAGTGAAACTTATAAATGTATTTTTTGTTTATATGAAAATTTTATTTTTATTTTAAGTTTGAAATGTGAAGATTTATTTTATCCAATTTAAAATATGAGAGTTTTTTTTGAAATTGGTGATAGTGTGAGAGGACAAAATGAGAGCTTTCTCTTTATATTTTGTTTATGATTATAGAATTCAATAGGTAATTATGTCAAACCTCATTCCCCTTTTATTTCAGGTCTGGTTTAATGGCGTGTTCCCACTTGAAGGACATTTATCCTAGAAAGGGCAACTGGAAGATCAAGGTGAGGGTAGGAAGGATGTGGTCTGACAAAGGGAGTGCATGGATAATCACACAGATTGGTGTAGTTATAATATGGAGAAATTAGTACAGCCATTTCTAGTGATAAGCACTTGATCCAGCCCTTGTACTTCCAAATCCACTTTATGCCTCAGTGGTAACGATAAAACCTATCAAGAGAAAGCAATATAGATCAGCAAAATAAAATCATCATGCTCTACCACAGTTTTCTTAAAGATTCTGAATGGGAAAAAAGCATAATTACTGTAGTACAGTCTCCTATACACCTGGATTGTCAATTGGTACAAAAAAGCGGTTATGACAAGATGGGTTGTAGGAGTAAGGGCAATCAATCTGCTTAAACAGATTTCTTCCATAATTCCTGTCTCCTACTATCTTTTTCAAATGACTGCACAATTTAGATTCAGGCAAGGAAGTTACTTTTTACAATTGAATGCAAATGAAAATTGCAATTATAAACCTGAACATATATATATTTATTTGTGTAGACAAGTAGCAGAATGTAGCAGGCAAATATTACAGTAGTGTTTTACTGCCTTGACCAGCAGTGGAGAGACCTTTCTTAGCCATGTTTCCTGCATTTCAATTTGGCCGTGGCCATAGCTAGAGTCTATGAACTTACCTACCAACGGGGAATTACCATCCACTCTATCTGCCTTTCAGAATTCAGTCCTGAAGACAGAAAATCAATTCACTTAACTAATAGCAATTCATTTATGACTATAAATAATTGACATGCATTAAAAATTGACAGGCACCCTTCATACTTTCAACAAAGAAAAAAAAAAAGAAAAGAAAATGCGTCTACCTTGTATCGTAGGGTATCACACAACAGCTCACATTAAATGAACAGCAAGATAAAGGGATGATCTTGTATGCGATCGTACATGTTCTAACAATTGTGGTTTAGCATGTATTATGTATATCTAATTTGATGATCAGTTTTTCTATCCATTGCTTTTAGGAGTTGTGTACGTTTATGTGATATTGTCCAGTGGTTAACCCATATATTTGTGCAAATGTTAATAATACACGGACATATGTGAAATTATTCTTAATCATATATTGTTCTTAATTCTTAATCTTAGTAATTTCTGTTTAGGGAAGTTAACTCTGTTGCTGTTACTATATTAATGCTATTTACACTGATTTTCTAGTTGTTTTCTTAACAATACCTTAGCACATTACATTCATAGTACTCTTTAAATTCATAGTAACCTTCATCATCTATCGTATTTCTCATACCTCTTTCGCTGGCATACACTTCCAATTCCAAAACTGTTGTTGAACAAATTACATGAATGATCTTATGCAACTTGATTGAACAATAAATTAGAAGTACTTAATAAAATTTCTCTTAAAAATTTTAATCATTCGTATAATAACTCAGAATTTTAAAATCAATTACTGAATGAGATTTTTAAATAAATACTTATTTGTGCAATGCTTAGATTCAAATAATAGAAATTGAATTAAACAGATTTCTCAGAATCTGCTAAAAGAGCTTAAAGCTTTTTGCTTGCTTCTCTAAATTGAACTTCAGTAATAGTACACTATAAAATTTTGAAAGGAACATTCAGCCCTTCAAGTGAGAAAAACAAATAATTCCTTTCAGAAATTGCAGAATGACTATGTAGCTTCTAAATCATCTATGAATTATTTGGCTCTCTTCTTCAAGGCAATGGGAAGAAGAACGAGAGAAGCGAGCTGATGGATTTGCGTACAAGCTCTCAGTCTACTCTCCATTTTCAATTGAGACAAAATATTCTATCTCAACATCCTTTATCCTGTGTTAAATCATGTCTCTTTTTTATGATGGTGAAAATAGTTATAAAATATTTTTTTAAGTATTATTAAATCTATTATTTTATTTTACCCAATAAAATTTATTATTTTATGATTTATCTACCAATGATAAAAAAATATGCTATCATGTTACAAAATTTTTTATTGATCAAATAAATAATAAAATAATACTATAAACATAATATACTTTAATCTATTATAGTAAAAAATTTTAGGATAAACTGTGAGACACAGTTTTGGAATGGTAGATTTTAACTCTATTCCACAAATAAAATAACTCAAATGCAGTCACTAATGGCAATGTTGGACAGCCATCAAAAGGGGCAGGAGGCTTAACGAGAGCGGTTTCAACATAGAGACCAGGCATGGTGACTCTGATAAATCTAATTCGCCAACTTGGTAGTAATTAAGTGGGTGTTTCACAACAAATGACAGTATGTTCCTCAGAGGCACAACCTCCTCCCAGCAAAATTAGACTACTTTTTTATTTGTATAAAAATATTTGACATTTTTATTTATATACAATTTTGATATTTCTAAATGATATTTATCAATAAAATAAAATTATATTCCTCATATTATTACACGTGGCTAGAACAAACAAAAAAAAAGTCCAGAAAAGTCAAAGTGATTGAAATTAGGTAAGAAAAAAAATTTTTTCCAAGATGTCTATTGTTTAAATTAATGTCTTTAATTTCCTAATTTTAAAAATAAAGGACAAATGAATTCCTAAGGAAGTTATTGGTAGAATTTCATGGTACATCCCAAGATAATGTTGCGTTGAATATACCATATGAATTTTAAAAGATCTCTGGAGTTTGTAACTTGATCATCTTCCAATGGTGTTTGACTGTTTTCTTTTATTTGGTGGAAGAATCTTTTATTTTTAGAATTCTAAAATCTTAAGATTATTTTTTTTTTTTGTTTAGTATAATTTTTTTTTTAAAACAAAATCTTTAGAAACATATTTTGATGATTCTTTTTAAAGATTTTTCTAAAAACTAAAGAATACTCTTTTTTAATATTTTTTAAATATTCAAAAAATCCCATAAAAAGGGTGAATTCTAATTTCTTGACATTCTAAAAATATTTTTAAAAAAATTTCCTATAAGATTTAAAAAGTGATATGTCTACAAAATCTTCCTAAAAAATATTTTTATTCAAAAAAAAATACATTGTTGGACTTTGGAAATATGCCATTATAACGAGCCTTCGTCTAAGGTTCGTCTTCGTTGAAATTTCCAATGAAACTTTTTCCATGATTTTTTTTTTTTTGAAGTGTCTACATATTACTCAAATTCTCAATTCAAATGATAAATTAATTGAAAATCATAATTTTGAATGTCTTCTTCCTCTGGGTCATATATTTCTTTTTTACTTTCCCGAGGGGCCCTCAAGGTCCATGTGATACTCACAATACCGAAACAAAAGGAAAAGAAATAAAAGGACGTAAAGATCTGCAACGGAAAATAATTATAATAATTATTTTTTTTAAAGAAAAAATTGTCATTAGACAAAATAATGTATAGAAACGTCGTTACATAAAATATTGGAAAAATTATATTTATCATTTAATTTTCAGTTTATAATAAGAGACACTTTCTTTAAAAGAAAAAAAAAAAGTGGTATTCAAGGTGAAAGAGTAATGTGGCCAAATTGTTGATATGCATATCAAAATATAGCATTCGAACCCAATTCATGGAATTTGACAAACATTAACTTTTCCATTGAAGAGAGTTAGTTTACTATAACATTAACCACACAAATCGAAAAGATAATTTAAACCAGAAGATGATTCTTTGAGTTGTGAGGTTTGGCATAAAATGACCTACGATGGTGATTGGAATTGGCTTTCCAGAAGAAAGCAAGGGTGAAATATGAGTAGCGAGGCTATGTAGTCTCCTACTATATCTCATACTCAACCATCATTACAAATTGTCCTTTGACCAAATCCAACATTTTGTTGTTCTTCCAAGCTCAAGCTACCTTCCCTCTACACCTTTCTTTTAAGTATTTATTAATGTTCTTAGATAGCAACATTACCACTTCAATATATACATCATAGACTTCAATCCATTCAATACTTACCACCTCCCGTCATGTTGGAAGATTTCAATTTCCTTTTTCTGATTTTTTCTACGTCATAGACTTCAATCCCTACTTCGTTGTCTTGCGTCTATGTTATCGACTTGACAATTTGCTTGTCTAATTCAACAATTTATTATATGTCTCCAATTCAAAAAGAAAATGACAATATATAGGATTCCAATTATTTAACAGTTTCCAGGCTAAGATGATTTGACTTGACCCTTACTTACGGTATGTTCCTTGGCTTTCCTCTTTAAGATGGTTTTTGGATTACTTTTCATAAAAAAATTTCACTTCAACATATATTTGCTCTCTTATGTTTTATGAGCATTATATTAACACAAGATAGTATAAAATATAGAAGCGCTTTATAATTAAGATATACAATGAGAAAGTAATTTAATACAGTTGCACAACTTTAATAATAAAACTCTGATATACTTATATCTCAATATTAAACTTAAGTCATTTTTCAAACATTTGAGTTAATATTAAAACTTTGAAGTGTGTTAGCTTAGTATCATTATTTGTTTAAACTTCATCCATCCCCACACAACGTCTACCCAGTTTTTATTTGAGAATTGCTATATAAACATAATAAACTAATGCAATTTGTCCTGTTGTTCTTCTGCAAAAGTTTATCAGCATATACATAGCTAAAAAACTTTCAATGGCGAAGGACTACAATGGATCCCTCAAGCATTATCAGCTTGAATCTAAGAGGAAGCGCCTCAGTTGGATCTTTGGGGTTAGTGGGCTGTGTATACTGTCTTATATAATGGGAAGATGGCAGAATACTGCTGCACCTAATTCTGAAAAGTTGAAATGTGATGTTGGGTCCCCATCAACATCAACATTATCGCAATCAGAACCAGCCACGACTTTAGACTTTGAAAGTCATCATCAAGTTGAGATTAATAACTCTGTTGAAGTCCAGAAGTTCCCACCATGCGACATGTCGTATAGTGAATATACTCCATACCAAGATCCAGTAAGAGGTAGGAAGTTCGACCGAGGCATGTTGAAATATAGAGAGCGGCATTGCCCCACAAAGGAAGAACTCCTATTCTGTCTCATACCTGCTCCACCCAAATATAAGACACCCTTCAAATGGCCTCAGAGCAGAGACTTTGCTTGGTATGACAATATTCCCCATAAAGAGCTTAGCATCGAAAAGGCTGTTCAAAATTGGATTCATGTTGAGGGTGAACGGTTTAGATTCTCCGGTGGAGGTACAATGTTCCCACGGGGAGCTGATTCATACATTGATGACATTAGTGAGCTCATTCCTCTCACAAGTGGTAATATCAGAACGGCAGTTGATACAGGATGCGGTGCAAGTTAATCCATGTTATTAATTCTATGTATACATGCTTGCAATATTCTAACACTTGATTTTTCTACCTTATCCTGAAGGTAGCAAGTTGGGGTGCTTTCCTATTGAAGAGGGACATCATTGCAATGTCTTTCGCACCAAGAGATACACATGAAGCTCAGGTACAGTTTGCACTGGAGAGAGGAGTTCCTGCTATGATTGGCATCATGGATTCACAAAGGCTACCATACCCAGCAAGGGCCTTCGATATGGCTCACTGTTCTCGTTGCCTGATACCTTGGTTTAACTATGGTACTAAATATATACTTGAAAAGAAACTGATAATTAAGCTTACATGCATACTGAAATTCAAGTCAGTATTTAACATGAGTTTGTTGAAATTTTTGTTGTATGTACAGAGGGTATGTATCTGATAGAAGTGGACAGAATCCTTAGGCCCACCCATCCGATAGAAGAAATACTGGAGAGGGTGGGAAAGAACCCAAGAAGATCTTAAGCAAGAGCAAGATTCTATCGAGGAGATCGCTAAGCGTATCTGTTGGAAGAAAGTTGTTGAGAAGGGTGCTCTTGCTATTTGGCAAAAGCCTGTAAACCACCAAGAATGCATACAAAATAGGAAGGTTTATAAAACGCCGCATATATGCCAATCTGACAATCCAGACTTGGCATGGTAATTATCTCTCTCTCTCTCTCTCTCTCTCTCTCTACATATATATATATATATATATATTCATGGGTTAAACTTTTTGCATCATTTCTGTTTAATTAATTTTGACTGTTTTTTAAAAGGTACAAAGATATGGAGAAGTGCATAACGCCGTTACCAGAGGTCCATAGCTCGGATGAAGTTGCAGGTGGGGCGCTGGAGAAATGGCCCCAACGTGCATTTGCAGTCCCTCCTCGAATTATCAGTGGTTCACTGCCAGGAATCAGTGAAGATAAATTTAAAGAGGATAATGATCAATGGAAGGACAGCGTAACACATTATAAGCGGATCCTTCCTCTTTCCCAAGGAAGATATAGAAACATAATGGACATGAATGCTTATCTTGGAGGATTTGCATCAGCCTTGTCAAAATATCAAGTGTGGGTTATGAATGTGGTTCCTGCCAATTCAAATCCTGATACTCTAGGTGTAATATATGAAAGAGGTTTTATTGGAACATACCATGATTGGTGCGAAGCTTTTTCAACTTATCCAAGAACTTACGATCTCATTCATGCCGGTGGTGTATTTAGCATATATCAGGATAGATAAACTACCACTCTCATAAGGATCTAGATTTAGTGTAATCGACTGCGTAACAGTTATTAAGGTGGTACAATAACAACAATTGATCTAGATTATTGTCATTCTTTCACGTCAATAACTAGAATGTAGTTAACTGTGCAAAACCCCTCTAATGACTTTATATGTATATATATGTTACCTTCTCTTACTTTAATTGTTATTACATATTACAAATTAAATTTTGACTGAATCTTTAATTTTGCTACATGGAAGGTGCGACATTGTTCTTATATTACTAGAGATGGACAGAGTTTTGAGGCCAGAGGGTGCTGTTATATTTAGGGATACAGCAGAGACACTTGTGAAGATCCAAAGTATTGCTAATGGAATGAGATGGAAAACCCAGATTACGGACCACGAAACAGGGCCTTTTAACCAAGAAAAGATTCTCATTGCCGTCAAAACTTATTGGACGGCCGATGCAAAAGAAATATAGAACCAATGGAGAAAAGCTCCTCTTCTTTACTACCCAGTTGGTTCCAGCTCTAACTCTGTTCATCCAAAAACTTTCTGGGGGGGGGGGGGGGGGGGGGGGGTGGGTTTTATTCACCTAGGCCATGCAAACAAAACACTTTAGACTGCTATACACATCTGACTTTTTCAATCCTGTTATCATCGATTTGCTTGATTCTTTCTTACAAGATTGGGATGATTGTAACAGTGCAACACAATTATATATTTGTGTACATATATAGCTTTTATTATCATTCTTCTTCTTCTTCTTTGTGTTATTGTTATTATTATTTTTTGATATGACATATTTATTATTATTATTATTATTATTGTTATTATTATTATTATGTGGAGGAGGAAGAGGCTTTTTTTTTTTTTTTGGACACTTTTGATTTTTATATGTATGTATTAATTACATAAAATAGTCAATATTTGAATGGCATCTATAAAAGTCAATTTTAAAGTCTGTTTGAGGAAATAACAAAGTTATTTTTGTTGTGATACCATGCAAATAGAGGATGAGAAATGCATAGAGCAGAGAGAATTGAAAAACCAGATAAATGTAGAATATCAGAAAATCAGTACTTTATTCACATGAGGAGGCCTTTATATAAGTGGCAAGGGAAGTCATGATACAAGTAAAACTCTAAAATGGATAATTTATCATTTTACATAATCACAAAATAATAAATAATCTAACTTGATAATAAGGTATTAGAAGTTTCTGGTAAATGAACAATCACACAAAATTATAATTTTCACAACACTCTCCCCTTGGTTATCTATTACCAGAAAAGAAAATGTGCCTTATTAAAAATATTACTAAAAAATCCCTGTGGAATAAAAGCCTTATAAAGGAGAAAAAGTACATTATTATTTGTTTGCATCATTAAATATTACTTCATTAAATACCTTATCAAGAAAACCTAACGAGAAAAAATCATAGCTAAGGAAAAAGAGTACAATATTTATAGTGTGTGAATGAACTCTAATATTATAGACAAGCTTTCCAAATATTATAGTAGGAGATGTTTTGGTAAACAAACTTGTTGGGTTTGTCATTTTAACAAATTTGTTGAATTGCACTAAGAAGATTTGGTACTCCAAAATAAAATATTCCTTTATTATTTTCTTGACTTCTAGAAAGATATTTGCTCACATCTAGCGACCATAAATCCATATTGCACAATGGATATGTTTATACATATAAAATCATATTAGCACATTTGCCATATAAGCATTTTGATACAAGTATTTTCTTTAAGAAATTTACAACTTTGGAAGTTCTTTAAGAGTTTCAATAACATCTAAGTCATTAACACTAATTGAGATAAACTAATTTTGTTTTTTTTATAAAGATATATGGACAAATAAGTTACTTATGTATGGACAAATTATGTCATTCTCTGGACTAATTAAATAACACTAAGTAATTGCATATATATCCTTTCAAAAGTAACGCAGTTATTTCAAAGAAAAACCCTTGAACAATGATTTTTATATTACAATTTCACCGTATTCATTTTGGTTTTTACACAAAAGCTTATTTGTCCATAACTGGCTTAACACTTTTAGTATATAGACCACAGGTCCTTTTTTTTTTTTTTTTTTTTGGCTTTTCAAGCAAACATTCATTGCATCTTTCTAGTTTTGGCAAGCCCTTTCTTTGTTTGTAGATTTTGTCTCATGATCCTCATTATCATTTATTACATGACACTACATTATAAGTAAAACTTTTGTCAATGTTGACTTCACTTCAGTTCCATCATATTACACTAATAATTTATAGAGATCTTTTTATGTTTTTATGGCTTTCAAGTATTTGAGTTTCTTTTTGAAACTAAAATATTAATTATGCATGAGGACTCTTTTGGAGTCACTTAATCTAGGGACTCTTCTAGATTTACTTTTGATAACTTAGTAAGACATTAGAAACTTAAAGATTATTGTCCAGAGACTTATAAAACTTCTAGATACGTACATATGGTGGGTGTTTTGACTTTTTGTGCTTTTGCAGGAAGAATGGATTGTATACGTCAAGAAGATGCTGCTAGGAGGAATGGTACGGGTCCTTGGGTCTAGCCTGGGTGATCAACTAAGCACTCCAAATGAACAAAATAATGACACCTCGGGCTTGGAGATGTCACTCCTGAGGGAAGGTCTTGCTTTCAAGAGCATTTACATGAATATCCTCTAAACATGATCCCATGCTTACAGCAGACTAAACTAAAAGGATGAAAATGGTGGCTGGAAATGGTGATTTCCGATGAATTATGATGGTTGATGTAATTTTAGTAGAGTAACAATAGGTTAATTTGCAAAAGGCTTGAAAATGATGAAGTGAGAATGACTATTTATCGTGAGAAATGACGGGTTGGGCTTTTTGGGTGTCAGGTGATGTGCACAAGAAGTAAGAAAATATCTCACTTTCTAGGGTTAAGGTGTCACGCTTAGATTAGATGACATCCTCTGATTTTGGGATATATGCGACAATCTTCTAGAAGGTCTGTTCTTGATTCACTTGTGCCTTTTCATTGGTGGACAAGGTGAGTGCTTATCCCCCCAGTACCAGGTAAGGAAAAAGTTGTTGCACCTTTGTTTGGGCTTGGGAAAAATGTAGGTGAAAAGGGTAAAAATGAATGATAAGAAGGCTTCTAGAAGTGATTAAGAACTAGATTAAATAAGAGTCAAGAAAATTTGACACCTAATTAGAGAAATGGTCAAGAAATTAATCAATGGAGGTAAGGGGAATAGCCTACTTCTGTAAGCACGTCACACTCCCGAGGACTTCTTACACCTCTACTGATTCATTCAAAAGACCATTTTCAGAGGCCACTTTAATAAATATCTATTTTCTTTTTATTTCTCAATTGAAAGCCAACCAAGCCACCTAACCAAGAATAGTTCCCGCATTGGTACCTCTTCACACGAGAACTCCTGATCTTAGTGCTAAGGCCTTACAAAGTTCCTTTGAACCTCGTGAATTGGCGCAAGATGCATCCTGGTCCTGGCCAATTGAACTGATTCTTGGTCTCTCATCAAGAGGTGCCTCCCACAACAACCTTCTCTTGATGCCTCACACTTGGCCAAGTGGGGCTTTCCCTAGCCTTAACCTCATTAGGGGTCTCTCTCAACAACCTTTCCCTAACGCCTTATCCTGCGGCTTCCCTTAGCCTTAATCTCATCAAGGGTTGCCTCAATAACCCTTCCTTAACGCCTTTATTGATAAAAAGTAAGGCTCTCCTTACTATAATGTTCCCTTGGGGAACCCCTTTTAAATTTCATCTCATTTTGAATACTTGAAACAACTTGTTTAGAGAAAATATTTAATTGAATGGGAGCCTGGTCATAGGAACGTACCTTTGGTACCTTTTATGGGCCCCCTCTTGACGCAACCTTTTTATACTTTAGGCTGATTTATCTTCTTGGTTTTGGGCCTAATAAATTTAAGTAATTACAGTGGGCATCTAAACCTTCCAACTCCAAGCCCAAATTTAGAAAAGGCAAGAAGAACAAGAGACAATCCCAAAATTTAAGAAGGCAAGTATCAAGAGACTTAGCCAAATTCATAGGCAAGAAAGCCAAGAGGAAGCGAAAAAGGTGGCTTGAAGAGTTTTGACCTTAGAAGGTCAAATACAAGGCATATAATTTAAGTGGGGTCATTTTGCTCAAGATTGCATTCAACAAAATGAATGAAACTGTGCTACAAACCGCATGAGTGAAGATCAAGGATCCTTTATTAAATACTATTGATGTAAATTAGGCATTTTAGGGTTTCTTAAAAATTAGAGTTTTTGGGTTTCTTTATTTATTGTGATTTTATTCCACTTTTATTGTTTACCATTGTTATCTAGAATAAGTATTTATTTTTCATTATTATCTAGATTAGATATTTATTTTTGTTATTATCTAGATTAGGATTCCTTCTTAAGTTGTTTATTATTAGGAAACTTTATTGTCTATAATTGAGCCCTTTTTTTATTCAGATCAATAATCCTTTCATGAATAAAAATTTAAGTATTTTTATTTTAAAAAATTTAAGCGTAAGTCAAGAAAATACATTGTCTTAGAAAAATACTTAAATTTATTTTTAAAAAAGTACCTTTTGCATTGTTATATCAATTTGGTATTCATAGCTAGGTTGGATCACCTATTCCGCTGTTCTATTATGTTATTCAATTTTTCCTATTCTTCACCACCTTCTCTATTCATTCAGTAATGACACAATCTTTCCCTTTTCTATTTTTAGCACCACCAAAACTTTTTGTACCCATAACCTTCATCCATTCTAACACAATCTTTCCTAGTTTTCTTTTAGCACCTCTTAAAGAAAACCTTTGCACAACCTCCTTCTTATCCATGGACAAGCTCTCAAGAAAATCTTTCTATAGGAACAGATGGAAGGCCCTGAAAATTCAACCTCGAAAACTGACAAAAAATGCCAAAAGGGTACCAAAAAGCAATGCCTTATTGAACATTGGTTTTCCTTGGAAAGAAAAATGGTGGATCTAAACTTAAGACCAAAAGTGCTTCAAACCAAATGGAAGATCGCCGGTAGAGACAAAGGCAAAGCCAGAGGCAACCAAATTGACTCTGATGTTAAACCAGTAGTTCTTGATGATGCATCACCACTTTTCAACTCTCCCGAAGGAGTGTTCTTCCATTCTAGGGGAAATGATGTAAGGCATTCTAGAGCTTATTGAGAATTAGAGTTTTTGGGTTTCTTTATATATTGGATTTATATTCCGCTTTTATTATTATTTTTTTGTTATCTAGACTAGGTATTTATTTTATGTTGTTGTCTAAATTAGGTATTTATTTTCTTTATTATCTAGATTAGGATTCCTTCTTAAGTCGTTTATTATTAGGAAACTTTATTACTTATAAATAGGTCTTTTTGTAATTCAATTTGATGAACATTCATACATAAAGCTGAGTATTTTTATTTCAAAGAGAATCTGAGCCTAAGTAAAGGAAATAGTACCTTGCCTCAGAGACTCAGATGAATATTCTAGGGAGGTGTTTGGTGTAAGGATTCTTTTTTGAGTAAGCTTTTAAGTCAAGGGAGTAGTAACCTCAACATATGGGTTGCAGACATATACTTAAAAGGTCTTCTCATTCCTGTTTCTTTGATCCCTAGCTTGAATCCTTTCAAACTTCAAGTTGACTAACAGTTCTTCAGAGTCCACAAAAAACAGGCGCACCAATTTCTCCCGTAGAGTTACAATTAGAGAAAATGGTTTTTAAATGGGGGCAAATGAGAATAAAAGGGTTGAAGGTTCATTGGTGCGACCGTTACCCACCTTTTTTTTTTTTTTTTTTTTTAAAAAATAAACTAACGTGGAATGCCAGCTCATCGCGTCCTGTTAGAATTAATTGTAAGGAAGTCTTGATGACAAAACTTTTGTTAGGTTCTTAATTAATACAAAAAAGAATTAATTTGATGACAAATATTTGACAGATCTTGAATTATGTAACTTTTATTTGACAAACATCAAAAGGGTATTTTTTGTTTTGTTTGATTGGATGGTTGATTTTAGTTTTGAAATTATTAAAATTGCAATTTTTTTATTGATATCTGACGCTTAAAATTCTCCGTACTCTTAATGCAGGCTCAAACTTACTCCAGTAACGCACGCTTTCACCTTCGCTTGAATTCTCAAGTTCTGACTGCTTGAGTCCCCTCGTTTTCTCTGCTTGGCATTTGCTCTCCAAAACGCTTTCTTTCTGTGACTGAAACACCTTGAGTTTTATTCCCAAAACCAAACTCATCATCAATGGAACAGAAACTAGCAGCCACCCAAGAACAACCCTCGTCTTCGGAGGAAGAAGAAGAAGTCTCAACTGAAGAAGAGGAAGATTCTTCTTCTGAAAAAGCAGAACAACATGACCAAACTGAACCATCTGTTCGTTCACCACTGAAATGCGTACCCGCTCTGCCACAACCAGCTTCCTCTTCGGAGGATGATGAAGAAGAGCATCATGAAGAAACTGAGCCTTCTGTCCGTCCACCACCTCCATCGAAGTCTGAAAAGATGCCCACCGGTGCTACTAGAGGCTCCCAAAGGCAATCTGGATCATCTGAATCTAGAACGTCAGAGTCCGGATCATCCGACTCTGTTGAGATTTCAGACCGGAAAAGGGCTCGGAACCCAAGGTCCCAACCTTCAGTTACACCAGCCAGATCGACTATGAAAAGCACCACTAAGAACTCTCACCCGACGAATGATTCAAGAATTATCAAAAGAAAGCTGTTTCAGCATAAAGCTTCTGATGCTCCAGCAGAAGAAAGGATTCCCGCGATGGAGAAATCTAGTACTGTTGAACCGAAGAAGCTGTTTCAGAGGGTGTGGACTGAAGAGGATGAGATTGCTCTCCTGAAGGGTGTGGCTGAATATTGGGAGAAGAATGGAACTGACCCATGTAAGGTTCAGAATGCATTTCATGATTTCATTAAAGAATCGTTCAATGTTAACTTTTCAAAAAGTCAGTTGTTTGATAAGATTCGAAGGTTGAAGAAGAAGTATGAGAATAATGCAAGGAAAGGGAAAAATGGTCAAGATCCTAAGTTCTCTAATGGACATGAGAAAGATTCATTTGAACTGTCAAAGAAAATCTGGGCTACTGAAGGAACCATTGGAGGAGCACCAAACCCAAAGTCTGATATCACAAATAGCATTCAGCAACTTCCTCTGAAAGCCAATCTGCTGCTTCCATCACCAAATGCAAATGAAGTTGCAGAAGTGAACAAATTTCTGGGTATATCTGAATCGTCTGAGGATGCCATACAGAAAGGATTGCAATTGGTTGAAGCATCAAAGAGGGAAGAATTGAAGGAAAAGTTGAACGATTTAAAATTTATTGAATTGGAGAACCTTGTGAAGCGTACTAAACTAATGCATAAACAGGCCAAATTGGTATTGGAGGCAGTTAAGTCATCAAATGATCTTTAGGAGTGCCTTATGTCAGGTATAAATTTGTGGCCTTTTTCTTTATGTGCATAAAAATGTTTAGGAATAAGGATGTGAGCTCTCTAATTTTGTGCATACCATACAAAAATTCTGTCAACTGGGAACAAAACTGTTGTACTAGTACTGGCACCGAGTCTGTATTTTTACAACATTAATTTCTTTTCTTGATTCATTCAAGTTATTGATTGTAGAACATAATAACCGTTTCAAGCTGGTTTCTTTTAGGGTTCTCTCTGGTTTTGACTTGCAAGTAATTTCTAATGAAGTGTAGTGTAATCATTCTGTGGGTCATATATGATATTTGTACTTTCATCATGATGTTTTGATAAATTCTTTGTTGCTTTTGGTAACTGGAATTTTTGTTGACAGAATGATGTGGCTTATTTCCACCCTAGATAATTGTGTGGTGCCTACTAATTTGTTTCATCCAACAACTTTAAATTTTTTTGAGATTTTGGCACCTTTTTCTCACTCGAATTCTTTAGGAAGTTGTAGCGTGTAAAAGTAAATCAAATTCCGATTCCCACACATTGCCCTAATGTTTCTCCTTAACCAAGTTTATATATTTATTTACTAGACATGATATACTATTTTGCAATGAGATATGTCTATTCATAATTTATACATTGATAAAAAGGCTCAAATATTTTATTATCATTTGAGAATATATGAAAGTAGATAGGAGCAGAATGATACAAAGTGACTGAGTAAGTAATACTAGTATTGATTCAATTTGTGCCTTACTTTTATTGTGTTTGGTGTCCACATCTTGTGGATTTCAAAGTCTAATATTTGATCCCATTATTTGGCTTCTAATTCCTTTTAAGAATCAACTGTGAGGGGGTCTGAACTATGTTAATTGCCATTCCTCTGTAGCTTATTTGATTGTGCAGTACTTGCAGCTTTGAAAGCAAAGGATTTTTCTGGCTTTTATTATATAGAAAAGAAATATGGTGTATTCTTGTTGATATGATGTGTACGTGTGCTCTACTGTAATTAGTTAGATTTGATAGTACTTAAGCCTTTTGTGAAACTTAGCTGAATATATGTAGGAAAAGGGAAGCCCCGTGACAACTGAGTTGCTCTGTCATGCCATTTGTTCTTCTAACTGTCGGTTGGCTTTATTCTGAAAAGGCATTGTCATGCAATTTTTTTTTAGTAAATACTTATTTTTTACACTTAAAAATATAATTAATTTGATTTTTTATACTTTAAAATTATTAATTTAATTTTTTATATTTTAAAAATATTAATAAATTTAAAAAATGATATTTATAAATTTTAAAATATAAAAGATTAAATTAATAAATTTAAAATGTAAAAAATAAAATTAATTAAAATTTTAAATATAAACAATCAAATTGGTAATTTAAAGTGTGAGGAAACAAAAGTAATATTTTTTTTAAATGGAAGTTAGATTTCAAAAGAAAGCCAAAAGTCAGAGCTCCTACATATTAATGATGTTTGTTGATTTGCCTTGGTAATTCCTAGGTTTATGATATTTGTTGGTTTCCCTTCATATTTCTTGAAGTTACACACAATCTAGTCTTAGATTCATTCTGACAATTTCTTGTTGGTTGCGTTATGCAGTCTGAGTGTTAAGCCATCAAATGACTGGTGTGGCTTATCCAAAATCCTTATTGTGATGAATGGAGTATTGATCGGCCTATTCCTGGTATTCCTCATTATTGTGTTTTCCAAGTGTGGGCTAGTGTGAGTAAATTAGCTTGTTTATTGGTTAATGGTTAATTAGTGAATTTGGTTTATCTACCAGATTCTATTAATTCTCTTGTCCGGACAATCTATGTTACGTTTTTAATGTTAATTTGTACTTTTTTAACTTGATAGTTACCCACTACCATTTATATTTATAATATTCATTCTGTCTTTTTTTTTTTTTTTTGGGTAATTATACGTCTTCTTTTTCTACTTGTGTTTTATGGAACCATTTTTCTTATTAATTTAATTATCACATCTTGCATTTTATATATAAGTTGAGTTGAGAAAAATTTCTGTTGTCGTTTGTGTTAATGAAATTGATATCTCTATCATTTGCTTGTCTTTAAGTTGTAGATACAAAAACCAATGTGAATTTTCTTGTTAAACAAACAAAAAAATTATTTTTGAGAAGGAAATATTTCTGTTGAAAAATAACAATAGAAAATTTTTATTGTAAAAATGATTTTCTAAGAAAAATATTTTGGGGGTCTGCTTGTTTAGATCGGATTGGAAAAAATTTTGTTGAGTTTTTGTAAAGGAAGTGTTCTTTTCCAAAATTATCTATTGTTTGTCTCAGTAGAATTAATTTCAAAAAAAGAAATTTCTCGTTTGTTAATTGTACGGTAAAGGAAATTTCACCGACTTTTGGTTGTAGTTTATCTTTATGATCAAAATGTTTATATGTTTATTTATTTAGCATTCCACAAAGACATAATATATACTACCAGCTAAGGAAGAATTAAAAAAAGGGTTCTTTCTATTATCAAAATAAACATGAGATAAGATATTCAGTTTTTCATTCAAGCCTAAAGAGTTCGAAACTCAAGATGAAATTGAAATAAGAGTAATTATTTAATTTTCCGGCTTAACTTGAGAAGTTCAAAACTCTTGAGATAAAACTGGGATAAACGTAGTCATGTTTCGGTGTCGATCTCATCTTGAAGTATATATATACTCGTCTCATATCAAAGTACATGTATTGTTAAATTAAAGTTTTGTTTTTGTTTTATCATAAATATTTTGATTGTTACTCCTTAGAACTTAATAATTAGAAAAAATACAAATTCCTTATGGTTTGAAATAAAAATGATTATGTCATATGGGAGATTCACAAACAAAGACTAAGCTAGAAAAGAGGCTCTGAAAGTTGAGCCAAGAAACACAGTGGAGCCAGCTTAGACATTGTTTTTTTCCCCTTTATTTTGGAGGCTAAGATTCACATGTATTAATCTGCTTATGCAATTCAAATTGGAGCAATTCCCACTGCATCAATAATTGATCAACCATGGCAAGTCAAAGACAATACACAACATGTTAAAACTAGTGAAATTTATACAACATAAACCACTATAACCAATTTTTCAATCACCTTAAAACGATAACAGAGGTTTATTTTTTTAAAAAAAAAAAAACAATAATAAAGATATATATATATATATATATATATATATATATATATATATATTTAATTTTAAAATTGCTATCGATTATTTAAAAAAATTTAGAGTATAATTAAAAACCTTTATTTTTTTAAAAAAAAAAAACTAATTTACAAACCAAAGATATTTGTACTCTCGTTTGGTAAATCTGTATTCTTTTATTGAAAACAATCTTCCTTAAAGTACTATATAAACTCTAAATATGAGTGTCTGTTCCAATAGATATTTGAATCTTGATTCGCCACGTTATGGAAGACTAGTCTCTTCGACCAAACCAACCCCTGCTCTAGCTCTTCAAAAAGTATTTTACCGAGGTCCTTGTTTGGGAATTGCACAAATAGAATTTTTTTTTTTTTTTGGAAGAAACAATAACCATTAGTAACATATTAATTTTCACCAATCTAAATAAAAACAAAATTTCTAATAATCAAGAGCACCTCAAGTCTGCTAAAAACACGATTGACCAAAGCATTGCTTACAACAAATCCATCCTTGGCATGCATGGTTGGTCTATAATATTCATCATTATTAGGAACATGCAAATCACCCGCAAGCAGAGAATCCTGATCCAGCTTCATCTAAATTCCCTTCAAAGGCAATAATAGCAGCATACGTTGAAAGAGCTTGCTCATTAATGCAAATTAACACCTCCACCTGAGTACTCCACATCCTTAAGATAATAACAAACAAGATCATTTTAGCATCATAATCATGAAGATGAGATAACCATTCATTTAACCATCAGATGGGAGAAAAAAAGTTTGTGAATTTGCAACTAGTTATGGCTATATTTTCAAGTTTCAACATGAACGGTCAAAGTCCGTAATTGGAAAACCAATCCATATTATCTAGCTGACATAGTAAACTTCAAGCATGTATGTATTACCACTAAAATCTAACCTATTTCTCAGACGATAATGTATCTTAGAATTACTTTCTACTTGCTGAGATCATTTTGAATTAGAAATGTCTTGTTGATAAGGGGAAAAAAATCAAATTTATAATTATCCCCATGCAACATTGACCAAGCTATACTTATCCTGTAAGTTTCAATGTCTTCGAAATATCAGAATGCTAACTGAGGCAACCTCGCAAGGGCTTCCCAGCTCATTGAATAGAAAATAGAGAAAAATCCCTTTATGTCCCCTTAACATTTTAAATTAGACAAAATAAACCCTCATATTTCAAACTAAGAACAAAAGTAGATCCTATTGAGGTGTTTTTTGTCTATACGAAAGGTTCACTTTTGTTCTGAGCTTAAAATGTGAAAGTTTGTTTTGTTAAGTTTGAAAAGTGAGGATTCTTTTTGAAATTGACGATAATTGGAGGGGCCAAAGAGGGCTTTTCTCTAAAAAATATGAAAGGGACTACAACATATTTATAGTCAATAAAATTTAAGAACAAACAGCGATAAGATCAAGAAGGCAGATGACATCACCAAGATAATGCAGAGTACTCCAAATTGAAGGATGTGACCATACATTAAAAAAGATATTGTATTGATATATAAATAAGTTAACTAAGATAGGAATTACAGCTTCCAAAGAAATATGAATTCAAAGAAATAGAACCGCTGCTTAAAATGTATGTTCCCAACAGAATATGTATAGATATGTACTATATAACGGAACAACATCCTACTAAAAATTCCTTACTAGTCAAAAATGTTTTTTAACTCTTAAGCTTTCATTTTGGGTCACCCAAATATTGCAAAACAACCTAAACAGAAACAACATACAGTTAAATTACACAAGAAAAAGAATCAAACCTGAGCAGGTGGCAGAGATGAAACCCAGTCTGAAGCATGTGTGGGAAGAAGCCCCAAAGTGTTAAGCTGCAGGACAGGATATTCACATATCAACAAGAAGAAATGTAGGTGGCACATGCATCATTTTAAATTAGAATTTGATGAGACTTTTAAAACACAACGATTGTCTATATTACCTTCCAAACACCTAATGCCAACCCCCCCAAATTAAGGGCTATGAAGAGCAACTTTGGTCCAAGAAGTTCCACTCTACTGTCTTTGTAAGGCTCGAAAACTGCAATAAGTCAACAAAAGTCATTACTGAACTTGGAAAACATCAAAGTCAGCCAGCAGAAATTTCACAAAAAGCATAAATAAGAATAATCAGAAGGCTGAAAATAAAAAAAATACAACAGGGCAAAATCTCATTCACAACTAGACTATCTTGTGTAAGTGCAAACAGACCATATGGAAGTTTCCAGTGCTAGATATCAAGTGACTTTCTAGATAATGCATCACAGCAGATGTTTTATTCCGTGCCTCAAAACAACAGTCATATCAGGCCACGAAATATCCAGCTATTCCAGAAGATCATAAAAGGAAGATGCACAATGGAGTAGAAAATACGTTGATCTGGAAAGAAAGCATTAGAATGATAACAGCCATAACTTGACCGACTAACTCTAGATATCAATTCTATGGAGTACAGTGGCACAGGTTTGGAGCCCACAAATATTTCTTGGCTCAAAGGAGACGATAGTGATAATGGCAATATGATATAAAAATGTTCTACTAATAATTAGAAGCATGCATAAGAAAGGGAAATTAAAAGAGTGATTCTGGCATCATGATATTTACAAACCACTCTAATATACAATTGGACCTAAAAATTAAAAGACAAACCAATACTAGGACAAAGTTAAAATTGCTTAAGAATTCTAAATAATACCCCTATGTTGCTCATTATTTTCCTCCAGACAGACAACTAAATATAGAACAATCTTACCCTTAAAAAGTTGATTCAAAATGTTGCAGGACAGAAGAACTAGAAATCATCTTACCCTTTCCTACTCCTTGTAATGCACTTATTGGCTGCCAAAGAGCCGAGAAGGTAATACCAATACTAAACAGATGAACAGTATTTCCAGCCATCCACATCATAAAGCCCATCATTAACAAGTTCTTCAAAGGGGCCTGTGCCACTTCCCAAGCTTTCTGTTTAGGAAATATTAAAAAACTCAAACATTAGATCACTGTTGATCCTGTAAGCAGGACTGACAATATGAACAAAACAATCTAACCATCTAAGATTGGGCATCAAGAGTTTACAGCGGGTCATATGTTTTATGCTCAAGATCAGAATAGATCGCAAGAATTTGCATTCTACTTATCTCACTCAGCCACCTCCTTATTTGGTTGAACTCCTTTCATAATCTCACGTGTTTATCTCAAGTGCAACATAAATACACTACTTTTTTTTAGGTCAAAGATCAAACAGTAGTCAACATCAACAGAATTCTCTATGCAATTTTATAACTTCACTCAGCAGTCTTTCTTGGCGCTATTTGAACATATAACTGAACATAACAAGAAGATGATAGAGGCATGTAGCATGCCTTCTCAAATAAGCATGCATCATCCTGATCCCACATCAATCTGACTCTTAAAAACGATAAGCAGAGATAACTACAGACTAAACTCTTTGCATTGAATTCACATATGTAATACCTTAAAGGCATATTGCGTCCTAGTAGGGAATTACATACAACTGTTAATGAATCTTCAGAAACAACATTTAGGATTTAAAGTTATAAACTTCTACTTGGAGAAAAGCTTTAAGGAAAAAATAAAAAAATAAAATAGAATAAGGGTTTACCTTAGCTTTCCAATTGGACTCCGCATCCTTCTTTTGGCGACTTTGAGTTGAATCGTCCTACAAAACATAAGCGTTTTGGGATGAAAGTAAAGAAAAAATTGATTTTGGAACAAGCATCACCCATGTAGAAGAAAGAGAATAGGAAAGAAACAGAACCTGGTCGAGGGAGGCGCGAGAGAAACCAAGAGGATCAGGAATATCGCGAGAAGAAGGGGAAGTAGAATTGTCCGTGAAGTCAACGGCCCATCTTCGCCCAACACCTTCCATCACAGCCTTTCCCTTATCCATATTTTCTCCCTCACTGCTTAGCGCCGAAGTCCAACTACAACCCAGTGTTCGTTTCGCAGAGCCAAATAACTAAGCGTTTTGGTGATTACAACAGATAAAAAACCAATTGTCGATTAAGAAAATTCAAACAGTTAACAGAGTATTCCAATTTTTCATTTAGAGGTAACTATGCTGGCAAAGAAACCAATGAATTAAGAACTCAAATTCCAAGAGAAGTGTAATCCATACCTCAATCAATTAAGCTGAATGGTGAAGAGATCGGGGAAGAGAGTGAAGACTGGTTTGGTAGTGGGCATGTGAGTGAGGGAATCGTCACAGCGGAGAAGAAAGACAAAAATCATAGATCTAATAATTAAGGTCTGTCCACGAGGTGTTTTATTGTTTAGGATGTCTTGGGGTCATCATTTGATCTTAAGTACGCCTCTTGCAAAAATTGTTGCTTTAGCTTTTTCTTTTTTATATTAAAGTCAGCTTAGGGTTAATTTACCTAAAAAATACAAAAATGAAAGGCCCTTTTTGAGAGAAAATTTTCTCTGAAGGCCTAAAAATTACAAAGATGACACTTAAAAAAACTGTAAATATTTTATTTTAATTTTTTATATTTAAAATTTTTATTAATTTTAATTTTTTTCATTTTAAATTTATCAATTTAATTTTTTTATACTTTAAATTTTTTAATTAATTTATTTCCTTAAATTTATTAATATTTTTAAAATTTAAGAGATTAAATTAATAAATTTAAGAGATCAAATTAATTAAATTTTAAGTGTAAAAAATTAAATTAATAAATTTAAAATATAAAAAAATAAATTGATAAATTTAAAATGTAAAAAATTAAATTAATAAAAATTTAAAATGTGAAGGATTAAAATAAATATTTATTAAAAAAATTAAATCAAACCAATCACCAACTGTGCAAGTAAAATTAATGGCAATGTATGCACTGCAGTCTTATCTATTATGGGTTCTAAAGATTAGAAAAATATTTGTTCTTCATATTGTGCATGCATCAATACTAAACGAGTCTAATAATAACGAAGTTCATAGAGCTGATTGCCAATTTATTATTCTTGACAATGGATCATTAAATCATCTATTATCGCAGGGTATGCCTTTCAACCTCCAGAGAGCAGTGTAAATAGTTTCTTCAACTCTAGTGTAGTGAAATTATATTTGAACAAACTATGGACAAGCTATATAGACTTTATTACTGGAAAAAAAAAAAAAAATTACAGATTATACCCTTCCATCTATCTTTAAACTTCTAGGAATCAATCTAGAGCTGTTTTATGTCGAGGGTCAGTGCCACTGTGCTACTTGCACATAGACAGACAAAAATGCTTTGGTTTTTTTTGACTTCTGGTGCCACATACAGTATATATGCTTGAGTTGGATAGTCATGTTTGGTCTATTTTTGGCCATTTTTCCTACAGGTACATCTTATACTTAGTAATCACAACCTTTCTTTATTCTAAATAAAGGTGCCAGAACATCAACAAAACCAATCTTATCAAATCAAAAATTACAAAACACAGGAAGTTATCCTCTATATGAACTGAGTACAGAGAATACCAGAAGCAGCTAAATTTATAGCTAGTAGCTTAAGTTTTATGAAGGTCAAACAGCACGGGTTTTAATAGGGATAACAACCAAAATATGACTCTGCATCAAATACTGCCTCTACAGCAGCAACTCATTCTGCATATCCCGCATCATTTCACTACGCAGATCTTTATAACAGAGGCAGCTCCAATACGATGAAGAGCAACAACTGCATCACCAGGCTTGCAAAGGCCCTTTTCTATTGCAGACTTGAGAGCAGCTTCGAGAATCACTTCTGTGGATTCAGCATCAGTAGCTTTTGCAGATCCCTCTGCCAATATAGGAATCAAGCCCCTGTATATTAAGCTATGCCTTGCTGGTGTCTCATCACTGCAGGTCCAATCAAATGAGTCTGTTGTCAAAACTGGAACGACAACTGACAAGATTGGCACCGCTGGCCTATATTTGGCAACCAACTTGGCTGTACTCCCACCACGAGTCAGCACAACAATGAGCTTTGCTTTGGCCTTGTTAGCTGTACGCACAGCAGATGATGCAAGGCTTTCCAATGGACTCATTGGCAAAGGAGTAGACCTTATCATCTCTTTGAAGATCGCAGCATAGTCAAGGGATGATTCTGCTTCAATACAAATTCGACGCATGGTTTTGACAGCAAGTTCTGGGTAAGCTCCAGCAGCACTTTCACCACTAAGCATGACACAATCTGTTCCATCAAGAACTGCATTAGCAACATCGGTTGCTTCGGCACGGGTTGGCCTGGGAGATTTGATCATAGATTCAAGCATCTGGGTAGCAGTGACCACAGGTTTGCCTACAAGATTACATTTGTATATCATCATTTTCTGTGCCAGAAAAATCTTTTCAACAGGGATCTCCATTCCAAGATCACCACGAGCCACCATGAATGCATCAGTCTCACGCAAAATATCATCAAAATTCATCACCCCCTCCTGGTTCTCAACCTTGGAATCAAAAATCATTAAAAAGAAGGATTAGAATTTTAATTAACAAAGACAAAATTGTGGAAAAATAAACGAATGGAATCTTCAGTGTGGACAACAAGCATACAGACAAGTAATTCCTTGTGTTGCATAAACATGTATGGTATCTCTCAAAATCGAGAGACATGAGATACCTGCAACATGTCAAGAAGACAACAAACTAGACAAGGACATAAAATTCTCTTCCCTTTTCCCATTGGAAGATATCAATGATGGTTTCGGGAAACTGACCAAAACTTGAGAGCTCCCACTTGAAATTGGCCTTCAATGACTAAATCAATACAAATTTCACTTTCACAGCACATACCAAAACTAATGTCACTGATATTAGTGGGAAACTTGTGTATGGATAGGAAAAGAATCAATTCTTCTAGGAGCAACAACATTATAGTGAAAAAGTAAGTAATTTCTAATAAAACCACCTTCAATGTTCTGCAAAAAGAATGCAAGGAAATACCTTTGACATTAACTTAATATTCTTTGCATGTGGACCTAGAACCTTACGGACATTAACAAGATCTGAACCCTTCCGCACAAATGAAAGAGCAATCATGTCAATGTTGTTAGGGACACCCCATCCAAGAATATCTTCCTTATCCTTTTCAGTAAGGGTGGGAAGATCCACGACAACCCCAGGAAGATTAACATTTTTTCTCTCACCCAGCATTGCAGTGTTTTCACAACGACATCTGACAGTACCAGCACCAGGGTCGCAAGATAGGACAGTGAGAGTGATTGTTCCATCAGAACACAAGATGGTATTTCCAGGCTTCAAGTCAACCGGCAGCTTCTTGTAGCTCATTGATATCATTTCCTCATCCCCCTTGATGCTGTAATCAGTAGTTATGGTGATTTCCTGCCCTTCTTTAAGTTGAATAGGTTTTCCATCCTCTAGAAAGCCTGTACGAATCTCAGGGCCCTGCAAAAGGAAAATTAGTAATAGAAAATAAACAGTATAATAAAATGAAAGAGATAAGATATGCTCCTCAAAAAAGAAGGAATTTGTAAACTCTAGAAAATAATGCCCAGAAAAATAGTCTATCCTTGTTGAATATTTGTTGATTGAGGCCATCTAAGTGCCCCTAATCAATGCAACATAATAAGACCATGAAATCTTGAAGTAAATCAATAGCAAAATCTTATTGTTCCACTCCACCCAAGAGCAATAGAACGGTTAAAATATTATCAATTGAAGTGAGCTTAAAAGCAATTTCAACTTGTGTCTACATAGCTATGTAGCCACATGTAGACATAGAAAAACTACAGGACAAGTAAGAAGATAAAAGAAACACAATTTAACATCATATTGTTATATGCCCCTTTGGTTATCACAACATTTTGTTCTAAACCAAACTAAAGAAACAACACTGCATCTTAGATGTAAATGGCTTTCCTTTAAGCGAATTTTAGGGTCTAGGTGGGTTAACCCCAGTCAGCAGCCATTTTAAGTACACATATTTCAAATAGAAAATTCAGACCTTCATAGATATGCACCAACTAAACAGAAAACACTGCACGGGCTATGATACTGACCGCTTAGAGCTCCAGGAAAAGGCATTTCATTACTCAATTCAGCATAAATAATATTGGAAGAAACTGGAAAAATATCATAAAAAGTTCTAAATTACCAATTACTGACACTTGGTTAAGCACACTCACAAATACAAAATGCTGACTTGAAAAGGAAATTTATAGTTTTACCTAAGGAGTGAAGCAATATATGAAGAATTCTGCATGATTCTAATTACATATTCTGTCATACCATGCAAGATTGCTTCAACATTTGTCTAAAAGAAGGAACTTTCTTTTTATTTTTCCTCATCCCCCCCGCCCCAATAAAAGGGGGAAACACTAGAGACAAATACTTAATATGCACGCATGTTATAAATATATCTATATGCATATATGTAAGTTTCAAGGGAATTATGGTATAAAGAAAGATAACTAAGTAATTTGGGCAACCTATGTACAATGTATATGGATATTTTGAGAATCCATGGTTAAGGTCAATGGGGGTAGCCATAACTATGATGAGCTAAACAAGGAGTTGAATACAAGAATGATACCAGCACTAGCAACAAAACCAATTGAATCGAAGAGAGAATGAATCAAAAATCAAAATGTTGTCCAAAGGGAGAGGGACTTAAAAGAAAAGCTGACCTTTGTGTCAAGCATGACAGCACAGAGTATTCCAGTGTTCTGCATGGCGATCCTGAGATTGTTCAAAGTCTCCTGATGATACTCGTGCGTACCATGAGAAAAATTGAAACGAGCAACATTCATCCCGGCTCTGAGAAGCTTCTCAGTCATTTCTACAGACCGAGAAGCAGGACCCAGAGTACAGACAATCTTAGTCTTTGGAGGAACACGGTCATAATCTGGCAGCTCCTTCAAGATCCCCTCAATCTCTATGTTTGACATTCTTGCTTATATAATTTCTACACAAATTTTAAATTGAATCAGCAACCAACAACATCAACAAAACAAACAACTAACCCCAGAAGTAAATAACAGCAAACCTCTCACTGTCAGCTAAGAAATGAAAAGGAAAAATATCTATTAACATAACTCAAATAAAATGACTGAAAATCAACTGAGCCAAGCAGATTAAAATGGATCAAAAAAATCGAGCTTTATCCCTAAATTTCTAAATTTCTCAGCAACCAAACAGATAAGCAGAAGACTAGGAATAAGAAAATCACCCACTCATGGAAGAAATTAAATTAAAACATAACAGAAACCCTGATAAAAATAAAATTGAAAAACTAAATCAAATACGGTACCAGTGCAAATCTGAAAGCAGAGATTCAAAAAGTAGATAGGTTTCGCAGCTAGACAGGTGGAATGCTAAGGAGACGAGAAAAGAAGCAGAGCCCCCGAACCAAAAAAGAATAAAAGGAAAAAACAAAATCCCTTTCACTCACCCTTTGGCAATGCGAAATGGCAAGATATTTGGAAGTCCGGACTTGGCGTCAAAGAGCTATTCCAACACGGCAACGCCGTTCCACTTTAAAAGAAAGCTCCCACTGAACCCGCAAAGCTTTTCCAATTACCAATTACCACAGGCAGACGCTGCCAGCAAATGTTCCGTTGGTTTTGTATGACTCTGTGGGCCAAATAGTAAAGGGCGTTTGGTTGAACATAAAAGTCCCCCTTGGGCAGAGCAAAAGCAGTCTATTGTGAGAAACTTCCAGAAAAAGAATAGAAAAGTCCGTTTCCAAATCACATCCCCATGTGTCATGGGAAGCGAAGATGTGAATATTCCGTTTTATATTCCATTTGATGGGAGCTTATTATATTCATTTATGTAAATTTATGTAAATAAGTAAAAGTGTATGCATATAAAAAAAAAAAAACGTATTGTAGAATCAAGTTTAATTTTTTGTTTTTTTTTCTGTTGAATCAAGTTTAATTTTAGCATTATATTAGAAGTATTAATATTAAAATTTAAAGAATTTGTTTTTATTCTTTCTATTAATTTTAAAAAAATTTCTATATAATCAAGTTAATTATAAGACCTAAATAGAACTAGAATTCTTCTAAAAACATTTTTTACATATTCAAACCTAAGTCGTATAAACAGCTCTAACTCTTTACACCAACACCCTGTTAGTAACCCTCATGTATGTTAAGTTAAAAAATAAAAATAAATCTTGAGATATTTTTTGTTTATACAAAAAAAAAATTAATTTAAAATTTAAAATATAATAATTTATTTTATTTGATCTAAAATGAGAATTTTTTTTAAAATTAACATAACATAAGAGATAAAAAAAAATTTCTCCAAAATTTATGTTATTTAATGTGTGATAAAGTAATTAATTAATTTTTTTTATAAAATACCTTTTAAATAATTCCACTCTAACATGTTAACAATAATTTTAAAAGTAAAAATATTTTTTAAAACTTTTATGATAATATCAAAAAGTTAGTCTCCCTTTGAATTTCTATTCTTTTGCCTCGCCTGTATAACTTGTCGTTTGACTCGCTCTCAATTTCAGAGTTGAATTGAAGCAAGAAATACTGAAATAGACGAAATGCCAACAAACACCGTGGCTGCGACTCATCCTCGGCATGGTTTTTACGTCTTTTTCCGCGTGTGCCCCACTGTTTTGTGGTCTGGTGGGGAGCCTCTAGAAACTGGGATCATCCTTTGTCCTGGTTTTATTATTACAACCACAAAACATGGTTCTACTATCACCATCTTTTTTTTAATATTTTTTATTTTTTATCTGTACTATCGCCATCTCTTACTTATTAATTATTACATTTTTAAAAAATCTAATTTATTATTAAAACATAATGTTTGTATTTTATTTAATATTAAATACTATTTATTTCATTCTCTCAAATAAAGTTATAAAAAAACTATTATTTGAAGATTATCAAGTATAAATATCATTATTCATATATATTAATATTTTTCATGCGATATAATATATCAAATCCTTATCAAAAATATCTAAAAATCTTCTGTATATGCTTCCCTAAAGTCCATTTTGTGTTTGTTTATTTGTTTCTTAAAATATTTATTATTTCATTCTACAATATAATATATGTTTTCCTTGGTTCATACTTTGCTTTTGCAATTTTTTTTTCTTAAAAAATTTTACTTCCCCATTTTTCCACTCACACACCACAAGCCTTATTTTCAAAATGATATACCAAAAATACCCCTCCCTTTAGAAGAATCATGCACGCGACAATTTTTTATTATACCTTGCGGAGTTCGAAACCCATAGGACTAATTTTTTGACCTTGCAGATTTTGAATCCGTAGAATGTGAAAACAATCTTTTGGCCTTGTGGATATTGAAATCCATAGAGTTTGTAAACATTTTTTTGGTCTTGCAGAGTTTGGAATCCATAGGGCAAACTTTTTGAACCTGCAGAGTTCGAAATCCATATGGCGTGAAAACTTTGTTTTGGCCTTGTGGAGTTCAAAATATGTAGGGTAAATAGTTTGAAATAAAATTTAACATAAATTATTTGACAGTTGTTTGCAGATATGGCCAGGATGAAGAATGCAAGACAACCATCATAGCCCCAGAGGAACATCCAGATGGTGGCTCGGAGACCCCTATTGCCTTAGTGTGCAGACGGTTTATATTCAAATAAGGATTGTGTTTTGAGCGGTTAGTCAGGGTCGGGTTGTGTGATTCTAAGTTAAAAGTGATGAAAATCTTACAAATAAGAGGGGCTCAAGTCAATGACCATCTATAGAAGAGTAAAAAAATAAAATTCATAAAATGTATTTCTTGTTCATTAATGGTGAAGGTTAGTTATACTAATAATTTGAGTGATATTTTCGTAATTATAAAGCAATAAACCTTTAATAGGCTTTAGCTCAATGGATTGACTTATTTAATTAATTTTGTTCATAACAAATTAATACAAGATAAGCATGTTGTAGAGCTAGTTTCCCCTCACCATGATGAGCATGTAGCTTCCACTGGTCAGGCAAGTGAGCATCTTGTCGAGGACATCCCATAGGAGAACCTCTTGGTCGAGCCATTTCCATGAGCCCTTAGGATATATCTGTCCTCAAGAGGTTCCAGATGCTCACTGTTGTGCACATTTGGAGACAAGGAGTATAATTATTATATTTTTTTCATAGTGTGATGGTTATGTTAATGTTTTTGTTGCTTATGACCTGACAACCTAGAGTGCTTTTGCAAGATCAACCCGTTCTCAAGATGGTCAATAATGGAAAGAAGTTGGATGACTTGCCATTTGCTAAGGCACCAAAGAAGGTGCAGATAATTGTTAGTGATCAGGACTATCACCCCTTATACAGTGTAATTATCACTTCACCAACATAGCACTAGTGTCAGCTGTTATAAAGATGTGGCATTATGACGCGAATATTGTCCACCTTCCAATCGGAGAGCTCACGATCACCCTCGATGATGTGCCCTTGTTGTTGCACATATTTGTCAGGTTGAATTCTTCATTGTGGCCCACTTGTCAATAAAGGCAGCACCATAGGCCAACAAGCTATTAGGTGTGACATATGCTAATGCGCTGGGAGAGATGACATTCATTAGGATTGCCACCATTAAGTTTGAGACCCAGTGATTAGTTATGCATTTAATCTAAAAATATATAAATACTTAATAGAAAAAAGAAGAAAGTTATGCATAGATATTAAAAATTAGATGAACCATTCCCTTGACTATCTTACGACCGGAGAAAAGAATTAGAAGAAGAAAGTCATGCTTGTGCGTTGAAAATTGATGAAAAACACGTACATCTCATTGCTGCTTTCTTTCTCCAACTTTTAATCTAATTTTATATGTTTTAGAGTTTCTAATTATCCTCCCAAAATATAAGTCTAACCTAAAAATATAAAAATTAATATTTACAAGTCTTAAGCTCAATAAATCACAAAAATAGGCTAGATATTGATGGAAGATATTTTAGGAACAGTATTTATCCAAAAGCTTGCTTTCCTAATCCAAGAGCATTGTGGGTTGCACATGAGGTCCCTTTTCCATTCTAGGGCTTAAAGTGTGGTCACGCCTTATGTTAACAGCACTTCTGGAATTCTGGCAATTCTGGCAATCCTTTTTCGCTAAGTTGTGGCTACAACTTGTCAAAAGACCTCTTCTACCTTGTTGTTTTGCTTAATTTGCACTTCTAGCCCACTTTCAAGATCCTTTCCATCAAAATGTCCTAGCAGTCCTAGCATAAGCAGCAATTAATAAAATGGAGTGAAAATCATTGATTAAGGCATTTTTACTCCCCAAAACACATGAAACACTTTATTTTGAAAACAAATAGCAAAATATTAATGCTATAATAATACCCTCAAAGTATGGAGGTTCTTTGTTTGGAAATCCATCTCCTTTTTTTTTTTTGGATGAAGGTGAAAAATTTTATAACTACAAAATGTAACAAGGATCTACCCCTATATACAATTAAAAAAATCAAAAGAGATTGAATCTTCTACCAATTCTTCTCTGTCGCCTATTAGACTTAACACGCAAAAATTGCCATATAATTTTAAGGGCATTACATATCTTAAAACAACAAAAATCTACTGAGATACTCTTCTATTGAAACACTAGAAGATTGTGACATTGCCAAATAAAATAAATATAAGAGCAAAAAGTAGCTACTCGCATTCTGAAAATCACACTCTGCTCTCTCTTAGCTCTAGCAAAATTCTGGATATAAGTTTTGTTATGGACCAGGCCCACAGGCCCAGACCTCAATCACCTACATAAGGCTTGGCAGGAGAGGGGGTCCAGGATCTCTCTCACATACACCTAACAACCCTAAAATCACCTTCACAACATTGGTGCGGTGAGCGTGGAATGAACACAGCCGTAGCCGCCACCTCCTCTGGCTCCCCCCTCGCCTCAATAGAACAATTATACTCCCTAACAATCTCAGCTAAAGCCGCAATCGCAACCCCAACAACATCCATCGACACTATGGGGGTAGTTCCTCCACAAGCATATGCAACGGCACAACCACAACCACGAACTCCATCTTCATCTTCCCCTTTTGGGTGTCTGAACTCACCATGTGCTTGTTCCAAGCTTTGGATTGAGAGATCTTCCCCTTTTGGGTGTCTGCAATGGCACAACCACAACCACAATAGTAGTTGTTCTTGTGTTTATGGGTGTTGCCGTAGTGATTTTCGCTCTTAGCCCTATCTGGTTTTGCAGAAAATGCAGAAGTCAAAGGGAGCAACCTGAGAGAACAACCCCTCTATAAAGCAAGTGGTTATGCCAGGTCGAAATTTTTATTTATTACATTGATTTCCTCCAGTATTAATATTTATCTCCGATTTAAATGTCATCAAAACTGACCTTAGCTCGGTTGGTTGTGCGGAGTTCCAGAATCCCTTTGGTCGGGGGTTCGAACTTCGCTCGGGTCAAAATTTTTATTAAATTGATTTCCTCCAGTATTAATATTTATCCCCAGTTTAAATGTCATCAAAACTGACCTTAGCTCGGTTGGCCGTGCGGAGTTCTAGAATCCCTTTGGTTGGGGGTTCGAACCTCGCTCGGGTCAAAATTTTTATTAAATTGATTTCCTCCAGTATTAATATTTATCCCCGATTTAAATGTCATCAAAACCGACCTTAGCTCGGTTAGTCGTGCGGAGTTCCAGAATCCCTTTGGTAGGGGGTTCGAACCTTGCTAGAGTCAAAATTTTTATTAAATTGATTTATCTCCACTATAACATAAATTCTTGATCTAAGTTTCATCAAAACCGACCCGAGCTCATTTGGTTGAGCGGAGTTCCAAAATCCAAAGGTCTGGGGTTCGAACCTCACCAGGGTCGGCATTTTTATTGTTTAAAGTGCTTGTATAACACCGTTCAGATATTTGTTCTCCCACCGAGCCATACCAAGCGGACTTGGCCTGGTTGGTAAAGCGGAGAACGAAGCTTAGGTCCCTAGTTCGAGTCTTCCCCTAACCAAATGTTAACTTTTAACTTGTTTGATCTTGTTTTAATATTTATTCCCGACCCAAATATCACCGAGCCAACCATAGCTCGGTTGGCAGACCCGGTTGTTCTCCCACCGAGCCATAACAAGCAGACTTGGCCCAGTTGGTAAAGCGGAGAACGAAGCTTAGGTCCTTGGTTCGAGTCCTCTCCCGACCAAATGTTAACTTTTAACTTGTTTGATCTTGTTTTAATATTTATTCCCGACCCAAATATCACCGAGCCAACCATAGCTCGGTTGGCAGACCCAATGGATGGCAAACTCGGAGGTCCTTAGTTCGAATCCACCCTGAGGTCGGTAAATTTTATTATTTAAAGCATTTGTTTAATTCCGTTTATAAGATTTATTCTCCCACCAAATATCACCGACCCAACCTGTAGCTCGGTGGCGGAGGGGAGCATCCAAGGCTTAAGTCCCTAGTTCGAGTCCTCCCCTCGACCAAATGTTAACTTTTAACTTGTTTGATCTTGTTTTAATATTTATTCTCGACCCAAAATCATCGACCCGACCTATAGCTCAGTTGGTAGAGGGGAACGTCTAAGGTTGAGGTCCCTGGTTCGAATCTATGCTTAGGCAGGTTAGAAATTTTTTATCATTTAAAGCAACTAAGCTCTCTTCTGCAACAAAAACATAGAGATCTTTGTGGGGATTGTTGTCAACACACAAAGTATTAATTAAAATACTATTTATCACATATTATCTTTTGCACAAGGTATTATCTCAAATATTACTTGTTACATATTATGTTTCCTTGATGTGCGGATTAGGGTGTAGAAAATAGATGTGGAATGGATGTGAAATAAGGATGGAATGAAGTGCAAGCATACAATATCAATGTAGCCTGCAAGTATTCCGAAGTTGTCATACCCAAGGGATTGTGATTGATTACTAGAGTACTATAACTCCAATAATGCTCAAGCGATCGAAAGAGAGTGATGACAACAATATAAAATAAAGAATAAAACAGCATAACAGTAAGAGAAATAGAAAATGAATAAGAGTAGAAGAAATAAGAGATAAAGGCCTAGGGATTCAGATTTCACCACAAGTCCTTGATATAGACTTCATGATTCAGTTATGACTTTCCACAATTATTAATTGCTAGCCAGGATTCCCTAATCTAATTATCCTACCTTGGCATGAGGTCAGAATAATCCTAATTACAATTACCAACCCTGCTACGGGCCAGTGCGAGTTGTAATAACCATAATTGCATTAAGTTCTTTGGACATCCCTTTCGGGTATTCTAGGGGATCTCCCTAGCTCCCTTGTAACTACATAGAATTCTAGGTATAGACAGCCTCAAAACCCTATGGATTTAACCCCCGTGGTCTAGGTTAACTAATCATCTTCCGAGTCATAGAAAACCCATAGATTTCTCTAACTAATTGGCCAGAAAAGTTAAGAGTGAAGTGCAGAAAATTAAACCTCAATTAAATAAAAGATGGAATTGTCATAACATCATCAATCATGTCTATACAAGTACTTGGGCTACATCTTAGCCCCTAGAGAAGAAATTAGTTACACATGATGACAAAAGAAAACATAATGCTGAAATAAAAGAACATGGAGATGGATGGGAGTGACGCCTTGCTTGCTTGCTGCTTTGTGGACTTTTGGATGTGTGGATGGATGGTTGTTTGCTTCTCAACCCTCATTCCTATTTATAATCCCTCCATTCCTAGTTAGACTCATTCTAGGATTCTAAGTTGAGTTATAATTCTTAGCTATAATGTAATCCTAATCATACTTTAATTAGGATTCTATTTAGAACAATAATTTTCCTAGTCCTACTTGAATTATAACTCTTAAATAAATTACAACTTTAATTACAAAGTCATTCCTAATTATACTCTAACTAGGACATTAAATTCTAGTAGGATTTAACAACTTTAATCCCACTCAAACTAGGGCTCTTGAGAATTTAACTCCTATGGTTGCATATCTTTTTTAATTTCACTCCAACTAGGATTCCAAGTAGAGTTTTACTTCAATTAGGATTCCAAATAGCTGCATATTTCCAAAATTTCAATCCCACTTGAATAATAATTCTGGAGAGTCTTCTATGTCTTGGAGTCTTGATTCTTGTAGGAGAAGGATTCCCGGAAGTCAAATTGGGTCAAAACTCTTCAAAACAGCTCTAGAGGTCATCCAGCTCGCCACGGCGACTCTGGTAGCTCACCACGGCGAGCTATGGCAGAATGCTCCTTGTGCTCTCGGGTAAAGCTCGCCACGGCGAGCTAAGGACCTCGCTATAGCGAGTGGCATTTTCGTAATTTTTTGTTTTCCTACATTTGGTCCCTTTTAGTGCTTGATTCCTACAAAATAGTCAAATGACATTAAAAGCATTTTAAATTACCTTAATTTGGGACTTAAATGCAAGGGAATTCATGCCAAAATATCTATATAAATTACACTCATCATTCCTACCAATAATTTACTTTACACCAGGAACATACTCTACATCTCAAAGAAGCATATTACTCGAACTTGAGCTATTGTCAAAGAAAAACACTTGGCAATACCATCAAGCCTAGTGACACCCCGCCTTGGGAACATGCTCCGTCGAGCTTTACAGCCCCCACTCAGGGATACGCTCCATCGAGCTTTACAACCCTCACTCGGGGATACGCTCCGTCGAGCTTTACAACCCCCACTCAGGGATACACTCCTTCGAGCTTTACAACCCCCACTCGGGGATATGCTTTCTCAAGCTTCGCTACACCCCGCCTCGGGGACATGCACTACCAAGTCTTACGACACCTCAGCTCAGGGACACTTTGAAACTTTATTACCCATATGTGTCAGTCCTTAATATGCAAGAGATCAAAATAACGTTAGCTCGAACTTCCATGAGACCAAAAATTTAAACAAGATACTACAAGTGCAAGCTAGGTTAAAGCATATGGTTGGGCTCATCTTTTAGTTTAAATTGTTATTGCTATTCACTCTGAACATTTAATCTCTGATTCAGTTTGCTTGTCAATACCATTAACTCAGAGCCCTTCCCCATGTTCCATTGACAGTGAGATCGGCCCAAGTGACAGATCGCCTATCTTCATACACTCTTGTACACTAATAAAAATATCTTATAACCAAGGAGCAAGTGCCACCAATGGGCCCGACCTATAACATGTTAAAAGACACAATCAATTAATGACTTGCCGATTTTCCCACATTGGAAGGGCATAACAAAAATTCAAAAGAAAGAAAGAGCAAGCTACAAGTGCATGCAGAATAATTGAGAAGGAAATGGCATTCACACTGGACATAGCTTCACACGCCTCAGCCTAACCCCCAGCACTTGAATCTAATCAGACTCATGCGCCTGTTGCATGTCATACGCCTACTCGGCTATTGTTATGGATGAGCTGGTGATGCACTTTTCACCAATTATACATTTCAAGGCAGGTCAGCTATAACATATGAGATGGCAAGAACTGCGACTAGTTATGGCGATGATGGTTCTGAGATCATCGACGGCATAGGGGCAAAGGGTTTGGTTGAGAACAAGTTTCATGAAAACAATTCATTTTGTTTGAGTTGTGAATCTCGGTAGCATTTGGAACATAGGTTTCGCATGGCAGGGTCACTAAACAAACTGCAATTGTTTGCGCGCACCTGGCACATCCACACGTTCGTCACTGGAAGCCAGCTTATGGGCTCAATGGATACTGTTATCGTAGGCACCACCCGCTCCTACAATGCCTGCACCGAGCCCATTAAAGCCCTGACCTGAGCTAGCATTCGTGGATGGTACAAAAGTCCGACCATCACGCGTACTTCTTCACAGTTGAAGCCTCTTACAAACCACCTCTACAGATGGAAATCACCTAGCCAAGTCATAAATTGCAATCCAGGGATAACAAACTGCCACATTGATCTAGGGTTTCAAATTTTCAATCATGGGGAATTGAGATTATATAAAAATATTAAGCAACAACAAGTAAATTCATAAATAAAAATAAAAGTTCATGAACAAGTATATGAAAATAAAGAAAGGACAACCAAGCCAAGTGCCGCAAATGTTAACCTTTCTCCTCCCTCCTTATTGCTCTCGACTCACATGACCGAAACTTGCTATTTTATTCCAATCACTATCAATAATTATACATAAATAAGCATGATAAGACAAACTTTTCTAGTTCGAAAGCTCGATTCGTCGACCTTCCGACCTAAGGGGCTTATGTCATGGACCAGACCCACGGGGCCCAGACCTCAATCACCTACATAAGGCTTGGCAGGAGGGGGGCTCTAGGATCTCTCTCACATACACCTAACAACACTAAAATCACCTTCACAACAAGTTTCAATGCTGTTGGAATTTATTTCCAAATCAACCCAGCTCATAACCTTAAACAACACTTGCTTAGAACATTTACATTCAAAAAAGAGAGAGAAAACTCCCTTTTTGCCCTCTTGCACAATCGCTAATTCCAAAAAGGACATTTATATTTTACATTGGACAAAATGAACCCTCACATTTCAAACCTAGAACAAAAGTGAACCTTTCGTACAAACAAAACACACCTCAATAAGATCCACTTTTGTTCTCGGCTTGAAATGTGAGGGTTTATTTTGTCCAGTTTAAAATATTAAGGTCCTTTTTGGAATTTGTGAAAGTATGAGGGGCAAAAAAAGATTTTTCTCAAAAAGAGATGCTTGCGACTTTCTAGTGCATGGCAAAAGTAGCAATGTTGGTCAATATGCATTTTAAATCTAGTCAATTTGTCCTTAGTAGATAATTATCATGAAAGGTTAACCAAGCAATGAAAGTCATTTTAGGGAGATTAAAACGATGCCAAATCATACAAGACCAAGACACAATGGGCTGAGTATGAAACTATTTTTGATAAACAAGAGATATGTCAACTAAGCCATTTGTTCCACACAGACTGCAAATTAGTATCATTTAGCTTTATCACTACTTCGTCCCTTTATCTTCGAAAGCTTTTTCCACCAATAACTATTGGAGGATTTAGCCTGAACTGACCAAATAGAAGTTTCATGTAATAAATATGTGTGAGACCATCTAACCCAAGCAAAGTTCATTTGATGTTGGTCAAGAGCATAAAGGTACTTACACAAGGCAGCTTTATTCCATGCTAGCAGCTCTTTAATATTTAAACCTCCTTTTCTCTCTCATTTTCTTCCTTTTTAAGACATGCAATGACATTCAATCCCTCTACTCTTGAGATCATTGTTTCTTTTATGACATCATAAGTTGACATTATTAGAAGTTTCATCTACCTTTACTTTTGGTTTTCTTTTTGCCACTTTCGTGCTGATTGGGCAGACTAGTGTAGGCGATGAAGGGTCATTCTTGCAACTTATTGGTGTTGATGGATTAGAAGATTATGAGTATGCTCTAGAAGAAGAAATCTTTGTTCTTTTTGAAGAACATTCAAATGACTCTCCTATCCATTTAGGTTCATCTTTCAATAACCACAAAGCATGCTCAAACTTGAACTGCTCACCTTTATTTTCTTCAGACGACATCATTTTGGCATCGAATATGATGTCATTCTCAAAGCTCCTACTTTTCTTCCTTTGAACGGCATGATTATAGCATTCAACAAATTTTGAAACGACATGATTTATTCTATGCCATCGAAATTTTAATGGGATTGAATCCTTCTCTCGTAAATCACTGCAATACTTGTTGTAATTGTCTTTAATTCTTAACCAAAAACTTTCTACTTTTTGGTACCCCCACAAGTGGATCTTTCAAAATGTTAAGTCACAATTGAATGAGAAGTTTATCTTCCACAATTGTGAATCTCATTTTGGATTTTCTTTGGCAACTGGATCCTCCTTCTTCTTCAAGCGTAACATTTTTCACTTTGATTTAGGTGGAGAATAGTGGTACTTGAGACTCAGATATAGAACCGATTGGTGTTTCAGGTTCTTTATCAACAAAATTAGTAGCCATTGAAGCCCTATGAAGCATGGGATTATTAGGCAGGGGTGTATAGATTGGATATTGATATTGAAATAGATACATTGGATATGGAATATTTGCATTTTGTGAATTTGTAAAAGGCATTGGATTTTGAGGACTTTGATTGGTAAAAGATGAAGAATTTTGCATGTAATTTAGACAAGATGGAGGATTTTGAGAATTTGGATATATAGGAGATGAAGAAATTTGCATGTAATTTAAAAAAGATAGAGGATTTTGATAGGTATGAGATAAAGAATTTTGTATGTAATTTGAAAAAGATGGAGAATTTTGATTTGAAGGAGATGGAGAAAATTTGGATAAGAATTTAAATTAAATTGAGCGGTAGATGAAATAGAGATATGTGTGAACAAAAGGAGTGAAGAAAATAGAAGATTGATGATTTAGTTGAGTTAATTTTGTCAAAATTGCACTATATAAAATTTTTAACAATAACTTAGTCAAATGGCTATTTCTATTGAGTATCCACTTAATGCTTTCAAATAGTCAATGCTCATTTTTTTTTTTTTTTTAATAAAGCATAAACCAACAAGTCATTGTTCATTTTTTTTCCTCACGAAGCAACGCATCACTATTCATTTTTTTAACAATAAAAAATTGAAGAAAATAATCAATAACCATTTACAACTTTCAAACGATCATTGTTCATTTTTCTTAATAAAGCATAAACCAACATATCACTATTAATCTTTTTTTTTTTTTTTTTTAATGAAGCAATGCATCACTATTCATTTTTTTCTTTTTTTTAACAATAAAAAATTGAAAAAAAAATAATCAATAACCATTTATAGCTTTCAACTGTTACTATTCAATTTTATTTTATTTTATTGTTTTTAATGAAGCACAAAACCAACTGCCACTATTCATTTTTTTTTTTTAATGAAGCATAAACCAATGGGTCACTGTTCTTTTACTTATTTATTTATTTTTTTTAATGAAACATAAACCAATACTTCTCATCCACAGCCTCCTTCCTCCTCTATCATCAAAACCCCTCACACTCGTGGTTCATAGCTTTCACTTTCAGAGTTTGAGAGCTGACACAAGGCAGCTTTATTCCATTATAGCAGCTCTTTTATATTTAAACCTCCCTGCTCATAAGGTAGACAATTAGACCTCCAAGCAGTCGAAAATTTTCTACTTCCTTCCTGTCCAACAGACCATAGAAAGGACCGACATACAACTTGAATTTTATGTAGCACTGCTTGATGGACAAGAAAAATATAAGCCCGAAAACGTTGAATACTCAACAGAATAAATTGGATAAGTTGAACTCTACTAGAGTAACTCAACTTCCAAGAAGTCCAATGCTGGATTTTAGGCAAAATTCTATTTATCAAGGGGCTGGTAATCTTTTACCTGCAACATTTGGGCTTTGAGAGGCACTCCTAAATATTTTATAGGTAGTTGACCCACTTTAAGCCTTATGAGAAAGGTCAATTGTTGTTCATCGGTAAGAATTCCTCCCATAAAAATTGAACTCTTATCCATATTAATTTGGAAATCCATCTCTTATGCTTGCACAAAATTTACATTGACTTTGATAACAATTGAAAGCATTGGAATTAAGAGATCAAAGCAGATAAATTTTATCAAGATATCGTAATAGATAAACTCCCCAAGGTATGTTTTGAGAAAACTTTCATTTTGAAAATAGATAGCAAAGTATCAAGATAACAATAATATATACCATCAAAATATGGAGGCTAGACTAAAATTCCACCTCTTGATTCTTCCATTTTTTTGCACAAAAATATAGATTGTGGCTTTGATACCAAATAAAAATTTTGGACAGGATGGGGAGGAGCACTTGCAGAAACCAAACCTATGAAGAATACACTCATGTACTTGATACCACTTTTAACCATAAAACTTAAGTTAATAGGCAAGTGAAATTGTAATCAATAAAATATTATAATGCCCTAGTATCTATTACCAATCATAATTGGACCATAACAAAATTTTGAATTATATGGACACCAAAATATAAGATTGGGGAGGAATAGGAATTGTTCGTACAAAATAACATAGTCATTGAAATTTATCCTAATGCCTTTGAAGGGAGGTTTTTGTTAGTTGCCATTTAACATGCAAGATCTATACCAATTCCTTTGACTTAATTATCTCATAACATGTAACATTGAGATTATACAATCAGAGTCTGTACCTCTTATTGTAAAATCAAATTGAGTTAGTTATAAGTTCTCAAAAATTATTGAAACTTCTAGAAATGTTTTTATGTGTATGTAAGTTGCACGCTACGCAAAAATTTCAGATAAAAATGGCTTGATTTACTCATTGAAAGCCAACCCAAATTACAAATGAGTCTAGTTAGAATTTTGTTTCACAAAATTTAGGGCTTCTATTCAATGGGTAAATGGGCACTAAATTAGCTATACACCGAATGAAAACCTTTTAACAATATTTATGTTATGAAAGAATATGGGAAAAAAAAGAGACTTTGGAATTGCTAAATAATAGATGAAATAATAAAGTAGTAGAACTACCATAGGTTTTTTAACTACTCCAAAATCTAGCTCTCAAATGAGCAAGGGCATGAGTAGAGGCTATCAATTAGATTTCAAAACAAGCAGGTGCACACTAACTAAAGAAACATAGGGTGTACAAACAAAAGTTTTTATACACCCTATTTTGTATTTTAATTCAATGGAAAGATTAATGATATGAAACAAAACTTTGGATCACTTTGATAGATCAGGTTTGGAAAAGGATATTGATACCACACTCAAGACCAAGATGAGAAGGTGAGTGAGAAGTCATAGATTTTGATCACCACAAGTTGACTTGATAAGATCAGATTTAGTTCTTTGCCCAAAAATAAAGAGGAAGCTCTCACAATAAGAGAAACTCAAGTTTTCATCCATCCAAAAAGTCGCTAAATCTTATTACAATATTTTCTTCTGTAAGACTTACTTAACTTCTTGGAGAAGTTGTTGGGACTGGGCTTCTTAGAGAAGCTTTGAGGGACTCTAGGCTTAGCTTCTTGGAGAAGCTTTTGGGTGACTCTTGCACTATCTATAGGGCACCAATAATTACAAAACATGAATAATATGACTTAGGGATTCTACAAAACATAAAAAGGTCACTTGGGGAAGCCCATAAGTTATCTAAAATACCCCTAAAATCATGCACGAAAATTATATGAAAAATAAGAAAATTGACTTATTTAATGCTAATTAGCCCCAAACTAAATATGCCTATTAGCTGCATATATTCCAGCCCTTGAGTTGCATCTTAGTCATGCAAATTGGGCTCATTGTGGCCTCCAAGTTGTTGCCTTCAAGTTGGGTTGAATTCATCATCAACTTGTAGGAATGCGATCCATCATGGAATGGACTCAACTCCAGCTGCACCCTTTTTAATTTGCATCACCTAGACTAGCCTTACAATGCTTCTTTAATTCTCTTAGCTCTTGCTCTAGTCATTGGACCTCCAATTTTTTGCAAATGATATCTATGCTTGCTTTAACTCATTTGGGTTTCTTATGATACATCAACAAACAAAATGTTCAACCCACTCACAAAGCTCAAGGGGAAAACAATGAGCATCCTCTTTACTAGAAATAACCTTAGGAAATTGTATATTTACTTTAGTTTTTTTTTTTTTTTTTCATTTCCAATTAAAATGAAAACAAGGCATGACAACATGTCAAATTTATAATTTTTTTTTTCTACTAAAACATTTCCTAAAACAGGCTAAAGAAATGAAAATTTACTAGTGTCAAATTTATAATTTTATTGACTTCTTTATTTTTTTTATTTTATTTTTTTGATAAATGACTAGTAGTTTAATAAAATTCAATGAAGATGATTGTAAGATGCTAAATAATTATGAAGTGAAAACAAAAGAGGAACACACATTTCCAAAACTAAAAATATGATAAATTTCCTACACAAAATGTCTCAAGTTTTCCATTTATGAGAAGATGATTCCCATTCTCTGCGGCATTAGCATCGGCTATTCGAGATCCAAAGGTTACAGATTCTCATCGAATACCTCCACCTACTCCTCCACCCCATCTCAACATCCAAGTTGCAACAAGCTGCCAAGCAACAAATGTGACAAGGAACCTAGGGTTTGGGTTCAGCTTTGGGGAAAACTGAGAGGGATTGAGAACTTAGAAGTGAGAAACTGAAAGTGAGTCGAGACTGAAGAGTATAACTACTCACATAGCCAAAATGACGCAACTTTGGTAAAACGTTAAAACTGGATGTTCTTTCCTTGGCCAGTCGGTTTCAACCGGTTAACAAAAATCCCAAACCGAAATCGACAATATAAAACCGACTGACTTAACTGCTCCTAACCGACCAATTAGTTTATCCATTTTTGCTCCGCCTTGGCAGACTCAAGAAAGTTCTAACAATGGACAGAGAGATTATGTGGTGACTCCTTGCGCGACACCAAATTATAAGCCCAATCCAACATAAGAAATGGCTTCAACATCAAAATGTGTGACCTGATACTTTGAAAGTTGTCATTTAGCCCATTAAGGAAGGTGAAGACATAATCTGTTTGATGTAATTGCCGAAGTTCCAACCAAACTCCATTCAACTCAGTAAAATATGTATCTACAGAGTTTGCACCTTGACTGATTGTTGAGAGAACCTTCTTTAAATGGCATATTCTAATTTCATATGGCTGCCCAAACCTCTTTCCTAAAGTATCACAGACTTATTTAGCATCGTTGCATATAGAACACAGTGGCAGCAATTGGAGGATTTAAAGACTTGAACATCCATGAAAGTAACAAATCATTACACCTTTTCCAAAAAGGATATAGAATGTGATCCTCCGATGGTTTAGTAACACTAGCAATCAAGAAACCATCTTTATTAAAAATTGAGACTGTAAGCAAAAACGGCCTTCTCCATGTCAAATAGTTGCTGGACGTCAATTCTGGTGTGAGTACAACTGAGTTATAGTTCTTAGTTGGATGAACAAAGAAAGGTGATGACTAATCCTCTATGCAAATGTCACGTTGTTGTTGGTAGGCTGCGTTTGATTCGCATTTGATCCATTCACATTTGAACTGCTTGTTTGAGCCATTGCGACTAGATGAAATCTTTTCAACAAAGAAACAAAGAATCGAGACTGTTTGGGTAAAAATGTCGATGAAGCTAAGCTGATCTGATGAAGATCTTGATGAAGCTCAAAGGAAAAATGACGAAATCAATGGTGCAGATGAATAAAATCAACCAAAAAACCAAGAACGGAAGCTTGGAGAGCGATGGACACATACCTGCTCTGATACCATGTGAGCTTGAGAAAGAAACAATGTAATTGTATTCAATAGAAGAAGTATACAAAAGCCGCCTTATATAGCATATCAGGGTACAATGAGTCTAAGATATACATAAAGTATATATTAACCAACCTATAACAATTGCATTAACCAGTATTAGACATAAATTTTTAAATAAAATCCTTGAAGTATTTCTCACATTTCAAACTATATATTTTTTGCATTAGTGATATATTTTAAATTCTATTCCTGCAACATGTTAGAATGCAAAGAAAAACTTGTTTGTTAAATATAACCACAAATGATAAAAAAATGTAAAAACAAAAATTATCATTTAAATTAAATGTAATACTATTATTTCATCTTATAAAAGATATCATATCACACTTAATATAATATATGGTAGACTATACAGAAAATAAACAATTTGACCTCTTACCCTTGCGACAAATTTTATTGAGCATTTACATTTTTTCCCTCTTAATGTGAGATACAGCATTGTGTTTGGAAGAAAACTAATGAAAATAATTTTAAATTTATGACACTTCATACAAATAAAGGATTGATTACTTACTAATAACAATGAGTATGGCTACAAATTTGTTAATTTTTCAAAGATTCAAAATACAATGAAACAAATAAAATTGCTGAAATTATTTATTCATCTAAAATTAATTATAATTTCACATTACCATGCAATACAACTAGAAATTTGTTGGGGGAGGGGGGTTAAATATCACAATTATCTTTATTTATGAAGCAAAGAAAATAAATAAATAACGTAACTATTTAATAAAAGAAAATGGGCACTTTCATATAATGGGAACCAAATAATATTATCCTTTACCCCTAATTTTTTTTATTATTTATAATTTTTATTTGATTTATACACCATACTTCTAATTAATTTATTTCATTAATACAATATTTTCTATAACACAAAAATCTTAACGTGAAAAATATAGAACACTTCACTATTTTATTGCATGGCATATAAGTACGAGTAATTATGTCATATAAATTTCGTGTCATATTTTTTTTAAGAAAAAAATATTTTGAAAAATATTTTTTGACAGTGTGACTTTACTAAGTTTAAGTATAGATTTTTAAAATAAAAGAGATAAATGAAAGATAATATAATTATAAATAAGGTCGATGTATTGTACTCATTAGACAACTCTCAGCCCAATGGAGAGAGAAAATGTTATATTGAATATAATAGATAACAAATTTTTTATGAATATTTAAGACTAATTAACCAAAAATGAATTAAAACAATTTAATACCAACTAAAATTTTAACAAAAAACATAAAACCTAACTTTTATTATTTATGATTGTGATGAAGATTATTTTTAGAGTAAATTATATTAACCTCCTTTCAAGTTTTATAAAATTTCAAATATTACCTTTCTCTTCTAGAAATTACTACACCCACATTCTTCTTTTAATTATTTAGCATGGATTCTCATTCATGCTGACAATTTGACCCAAACTCAATTCAGCCCCATAATTTTCAACCATGACCAGGTGTGTATATCACAAACTAAATATATAGATGGGATTGAAAAACCCTTCAACTTTCTCTTTAAAGTGGACCCTTTACTTTAGAAGATGTAAATCCATGTAAATTTGATTAGTAATGAGTTTTTCGTGATGAATAAAAATGTCCTTCATTTCATGATTTGCTTTAGACCATCGGCAGGAGAGTCCATGCAAATCTGAAGCCAAGAAGAACTTAATGTCGAGAGAATGCCCTTGGCACGTCAATTTCCTTTTCTATATGAGTTAAACATAAACAAGTGTTAATTGTTATGGAAAGATGACATTTATACAAAATTTCCTAATATTCACAATATCAGCAATATAAATTAATAGGAGAAGAGTTTTTATTCCTGTCCAATATTTAACGTGACCTATTGATCACACACATATATATTCCCACATAAAAGTGGGAAAACTCATTAAATCCTCTCCTCATCAACACTCATTATAAATATTAAAAACCTTACACAGGCAAGTTTATTTATCATGATTCATAGTAAATATTATAAGTGTGCCTGCACCATCATGTTATGGAAAATCATGGATAGAGCTCCTTCAACAGTTTTTGGTGCACCAGCAACGAAAATCGTCCCTGCATCTGCCGCTGATCAAGTGTTCTTGAGCCGTGCAGGTTACGTCACAACCAGCAAAGCATGGTCCCTTGTATTTATCACTCAGCACTTCACATGTTTTTGCCTCAGTTTGAACCATCATTTCTTCTGCATGGAATGATAATCAACTTCGATAATCAAATTTGATTTAAAAGAAAAATATAGCATTAAAGTTTAAGCACTTACGAGTAGCAAAAAGAAGGATGAGGAAGAAGCACAGGCTAGCAAGTGATTTTTTCGCCATCATTGATTCTGATATTATCAATATGTATATATCTTACTGCAATATTGCTCTCAGATTTCAGTGAAGAATAGGATCAAGTTGCTGTGTTTATATAGAGCCAGCTCTTACTGCTTAATCTATCCAAGTCAAAGATGGCTTCTTGGAGAGAGCTGGAAAGTTGGAACCGTAAATCGCTTGACTAAATTGCAACAAAATTGGAATAGCCTTTACTATTATTTTCCGTAAAATGATATATACAAAAAAACAACAAAAATAAAAAAGAAAGAAAGAAAGAAAGAAATCTTATCGTGACATTTCAACAAGATGTATTCGGCAAAATAGAAGAATGAGTAAATAGACATTTGCTTAAAAAATTTAATTACAAAATAGTGCTTGAAAAGATTTAAGATTTAACATACAGTGGACTATATATATTTTGTTATGGATATCAGTTTATTCAAGGATTACCTTTTTAAATATTAAATCTACTAAAGATGCAAATTAGGTAGGTGTACTTTAGATAAAAAAAAAAAAAATGGTTGCAATAATATCGTAGATGTATCCTAAAGCTCATGGAAAAAGAATATGAATAAATTCTGCTAAAGCGTCTAATAGAAGTTTAGATTGTGCCGTGTACAGAAACTTGAAGAAAATTTGCTAATTTTACCACATTACCATTGTTCATAGTTCTTTAACACAAAATTACAGCGTAAGATTGTTTCTGCGAAAGTCTTGATTTATATATATGATCCTATTTACATGAAAATTTTACTAGGAAGATTAATTCGACTATTTTTCCATATTCCCAATACATTAGTTAAAGATAAAAGGTTTGGATATATAATTCTCTTTGAGGAGACAAAGCACATCTATATTCTCTTATCTTAGTGAAAAACTAGTACTATAATAAATACCAAGAGTAATATTTTAGTTTGAGCTAGACTAATACTAAATTCACTTGAGTATCACTAACGTAAACAAAGGTGATATGTAATCCCACAGTCAGGCATCGAAGTCAGTGTAATATCTATATCTATAATCTATAATCTTATAATATACTCATGATGCTAGAATTTCACGTATACGTATAACCATGAGTCACCATCATAAAGAAATTTGGTACTTACTTGTTAATCTTAAGTTAGACTAATACTAAATTCACTTGAGTGTCACTAACGTAAACAAAGGTGATATGTAATCCCACAGTCAAGCATTGAAGTCAGTGTAATATCTATATCTATAATCTATAATCTTATAATATACTCCTGATGCTAGAATCTCATATAACCATGAGTCACCATCATAAAGAAATTTGGTACTTACTTGTTAATCTTCAGTTAGACTAATACTAAATTCACTTTAGTGTCACTAACGTTAACAAAGGTGATACGTAATCCCACAGTCAGGCATCGAAGTCAGTGTAACAGCTATATAATCTATAATCTTATAATATACTCCTGATGCTAGAATTTCATATAACCATGAGTCACCATCATAAAGAAATTTAGTACTTAATTTTAGGTACTGTTTCTTCTAGAAGTCTATTTTCTGATAGATGACAAATGCATTTTGGTGACTCTTGTCAGCCCAATATCGTCTGTCTTTCTGGGACGCAATCCAGTAGTCTGCTAAATTCCCTCGTGGTCGAAAAGTCAGACTAATTAGTTGGACCACAAGAATTCAAATAGTCTCCTCTATTATCAGCTTTCGTTGGAGGCATGTCCATTATCTTCTCCTTTAGCTAGACTTACCTAAATTCCTTGACTGAGGGGTTATGTATTTCCTTGGCCTACGTTGGTGATATTTCCATTGTAATGCCAAAACAATTAAATCGTGAATTGATTATTCAGTTGGACCATTCTAATTAATGACTTGTATTCTTTATCTTATGGGGACTTTTTAAACCCCTATATATTTCTTGCTGTTTAGTCAAGCAATTCACGTCATAGTTCCAACTTTCCAGCTCTCACTATGCAGCTATCCATGACTTTGGTGGAAAATGTTATAGTGTACGTCTCTTCTTTACACTCTTATGTTATAGTTATTTTGTAAAGATAAAATTACAAAAAATGTAAAACTAAGTGTACACATGACACCTTTCAACTCTAATAAACTAAAATACTAACTAGCTTTGTATATAAGTACAAATAAGACTTGATTAATCGCATTCTTCACTGAAATCATAGAGCAACATTAAGTATTTCTACTGGTATTTACATCTAACAATCGAATTTAGTAATAGTCTAAATGAATTTTAAGAGGATCCATTCAAACATTAATAACGTTATATGGGTAAATGTAACTGAGATTTATATTCTATTAGTGTAGATTAGATTAGATGATAACATGAAAATTCGCATTCTTATTTTTAATCTTTGAAGACAATTTTAGCTAGGACTTCAATTTTGAATATAGCACATGAAAATCTTAAAGATGACTTACAGACACAGTATGACTCATTCTAAATGACTTGTATTCATCGTCTTTATTTCTAGTTGTTTGGTCAATCAATTTACGTCATTGTTCCAAATTTCCGGCTCCAACCAAGCAGCTCGCTCTATATATAGCAAGCCAAGTTAATCACTTTCTTCACTCACATCTGAGAGCAATATTGTGATAAGATTCATACAAATAGTATCTGAATCAGTCATGGAGAAGAAAACACTTGCTAGTCTGTGCTTCTTCCTCATTGATGTCTTTGCTTCTCATAAGTTCTTACATATTACTGCTATGCTATATTTCCCTTGTAAATTTGATTATCTAAGTGCAAAAAGAATTTTTTTTTTACCTCCTTACATTATCACAAATTTTTTTTTTTTAAAAAAATTAACATTTTAAATTAGATAAAATAAACTCTCAAATTTCAAGTTAAGAATAAAAGTGAACTTTATTAAAATATTTTTTAAAATTAAAGATAGTTTAAGAGAACAAAATGTTAATTTTCTCTTTGTTGAATTTCTTGTGAATGAATGGACCTTGCAGAAGAAATGATGGTGGAGACTGAGGCAAAAATATGTGAGGTGTTGAGTGGCAAATACAAGGGACCATGCTTTGCTGGTTGTGACGTAACCTGCACAGAGCAAGATCACTTACTTGGTGGCAAATGCAAGGGTATTCAATGTTGGTGCAAGAAAAACTGTTCAAACTTAAAACAGCTTACTGTCATGGGGTTATTCTTCAACCCATTGTAGACAATCTCACAATGGGAGATGCTAAGTAAGCCTATTTGTGTTTGGCAACAAGGATAACTAGCACTTGGAAGCGAAGATGAGGCAAGGAATTTGGAGAGCAACGAACACAAGAGAGAGTTTGGAAATAACACTTGAGAATTCTACTCACTCAAGGTTGATTTCAAATGAGGGGGATGGCCTATTTATAGTTGTTTGGCCTCCCAAATGTGTGGCTACAATTGATTGGTCTAGAGCCTTCTAGCCTAAATATCTAGATATTTTCATACATCTCACTAGGTCCTTCTAGAATGATGTACAAATATCTACAAGTCTCTATAATATTCTATAGTCTTCTAGAACCTTTTAGAGAACTCATGTGCCTTTCACAAGGTTCTAGAGAGTTCTAGGATATTCTAGAGACTTCTAGAGAATTTCAACGTCTTCTAGAATCTTCTAAAGACATCTAGAAAGTTTCAAAAAAATCTAAAAAATTCCAGGAAGCTCTTGAATATACCTTGGCAATATGCATTTGTTGTAAGAATTTTGAGCAGGAGGTGACATTCTCCCCCACTCAATCTCGCAACGTCCTCGTCACGTCTTCCTCCTTGTAGCATTTGATGTGGTCTTCGAATTGCCATAGGAGGTCCTCTCGTTCCCAACTTGCCTCATTCCTTCCTTGATTTGGTCAAAGAAGTTATTGTGGGGTGTGATGGCAGTAAGTGTGGCAAGCTCTGCTTTCTGCTTAATGTATCAGACATGACGTTGGCTTTACTCGACTTGTATTGTAGCTCATAGTCAGACTCAATAAGGAAGTCTTGCCAACATGCTTACTTAGGGCTGAGCTTCTTCTGAGTTTGGAAGTAGCTCGCTGCAACATTATCTGTCATAATCATGAACTTACTTCTAAGTAAATAGTGACGCCATGTACACAAGCAATGGATGATAGCGGTCATCTCCTTCTCTTGGACAGTGTAATGCTTCTCTGTATCATTTAGTTTGTGACTTTCACAAGCGATAAGATGTCCATCTTGCATCAACACTCCACCAATAGCAAAGTCTGAGGCATCAGTATGCACCTCAAATGGCTTTGAGCAATCTGGCAGCACCATGACAGGCTCTTGTGAGACAGCCCTCTTTAAATCCTCGAAGGCATTTTGGCATTCTTGGGACCAATTCCATGTCTTGTCTATCTTCAACAAGTTAGTTAGTGGTGCTGTGATAGCAGAATATCCCTTGATGAAGTAACGATAGTAGTTCGCCAAACTAAGAAAAGATCGTAGCTCGAGAACCTTTGTTGAAGGTTGCCACTCTTGAATGGCTTGCACTTTGGCAGGATCCATCATAAGCTTCCCATCCTTGATCTTATGCCCAAGGAATTCCACCTCTTATTGTGCAAAGGAACATTTCTCTAACTTGATATATAGTTCATTGTCACGGAGTACTTGGAAGACTTGTTTGAGGTGTTGCACATGTTCTTGTAGAGTTGTGCTATACACCACAATGTCATCCAAATATACCACAATAAATTTATCGAGGAAAGGGTGGAAGACCTTGTTCATAAGAGTGCAAAATGTTGTTGATGCATTCGTGAGGCCAAATGGCATAACAAGGAACTTAAATGCACCATAACAAGTCACACAAGCTGTCTTTGGTTCATCACCAGCAACAATGCGTACCTAGTAATAGCCCGATCATAAGTCTAGCTTGGAGAAGTAACTCGCCGTACCCAATTGGTCAAATAGATCCGCTATCAGGGGTAATGGGTATTTGTTCTTGACAATGTTCTTGTTCAATGCCCTATAATATATGCACATTCGCCAAAAGCCGTCCTTCTTCTTTTGAAATAGGACTGGCGCGCCACATGGAGCTTTTGAAAGTTGAATATAGCCAGAATCAATAAGGTCTTGGAGTTGTCTTCTCAATTCAGCAAGTTCCGGTGGCACCATCCGGTAAGGTGCCATGGGAGGAGGTTTGGCACCTGGCTCAAGCTCAATTTGGTGGTCTACCTCTCTTCTAGGAGGTAGTTTCTTAGGCAAGTCAGTAGGCATAACATCCCTATACTCATCAAGGACTTCTAGGATACATGATGGCAGTGACTCCTTATGGTAGGTTGTGTTTTCCTCATCAGTCAATTCCCTTAGGGTAGCAACATAGCATTTATTGTTTCTTAGACCCTTCTTGAATTACATGGTAGAAAGCATGGGTTTGGCTTTTTCCATGCGCCTCAATGGGATCACACGAATGGTCTTTGCTTCAAGGATCACAAGAGAATTGACTACAGGGATGGGGAATGTATAGCTCTTGCAGATAAATGCAAGTCCTAACACAACCTTAAAGTCGTCCATAGGGATAACAGTGAAGTCCACTCACCTTGCCAATCTCCAATCTTCACCTTTACTGCTTCATGATCCCCATGATTGTTTTTGCCTCTGAGTTGACAGCCTTGATGGTGCCACTCCCTTGCTTGTACATGATGCCTAAGTGTTTGGCTTCTTGGGCATCAATGAAGTTGTGTGTAGCTCCTGTGTCGATTATCGCGGAGGTTGTCTTGCCCTCAATGGCGAGATCAACATATAGTAAACCTTTCTCCTCAACATTTGTAGGAGAGAAGATCTTAGAGAGTGCCCCTAAGTGTTGCAAGGATCCCATGTCTACTTGGGACTCCTTTGCTTGTTTCTCCCTCATTTCTGCAACAAGGGCATTCATGGCCTTCTGATTGGGACAATCTCTTGTCCAATGTGGTCCCTCACATATGAAGCAGGGCTTTGGTGGTTTGGAGGTGTCTTTCTTGGGTGGAAAGGCCCTCTCTTGCTTAGAAATCCCACTAAAGGATTGCTTGTTTCCAACATCCTTGAGATCATGGCCTTTCGTTTGCCCACTCTTGTCTCCCCCACTCTTTCTAAGATTAGGCTTTTTGTTCTTGGAAGAGTAGTCAACAAGGCAGCCGCAATGGCATCATCTAGTGTCTACACATTAAGCCTATCGAGTTCTATCTTCGCCCAATCCTTCAACCCATCCTTAAAGTATAAAAGAGCATCCTTGTCGGATAGGTCTTCGATCTCTAACATGATGGTAGTAAACTCATTGATATAGTCAGAGATACTACCACTTTGTCTTAACCTCCTTAGCTTGCCCCTTGCTTCAACATCAGCATTGTGAGGTATAAAGTGTTTGTGCAGTTCGGTCTTGAACTGCTCCCATGAGTTGATGACACATATGCCTCTCTCCCTTTCCGCATGCTTCCTTCACCACCATAGTTAGGCAGGATCTCAGAAAAAGGTTGCGGCATTGCTAATCCTTGCTAGGTCATCAACCACTCCCATGGCCTCAAAGTATTATTCTAGGCCAAATACGAAATTCTCCACAATAGTGGCATTGTGAATGCCATTATACATGGCAGGTTTAGGCACCTTCAACCCTTGCATAGCAACAGTGGTAGTGCTTGTGCTAGCAGGGCTGCTAGTGCTGCGATAAGATTGCCATTCATGGCGAATCTAATCTATTTCGACATGCAAATTGTGCAACTCCCCTTCTACGAACTTTCGTAGATCAGAGAGGTCTTAAGTCAAGGAGAGTAGTTCTCCCCTAAATGTGCAGCCAAGTTCCTCAATCATTGCCTTGACAGCACGTGAGATTTCCCCATTCTCTAGAATGAGGTTTTCAATTTGGTCGGAAAGCTCACCTACACGAGCTCTCACGCCTTACATGTGAGATTCTAGGCTAGCAACTCGGGGTTCAAGGGGCTCACCTACTGGAGCCTTTGACTTGCGACGCCTAGATTGTGTGCGAGCTTGTTCCTCCCTTCCACGTGGTTGCTCTTGTTGCAACTCCTCCTTCCCACAAGTCACGCCAAGGATCAAGCGAGTGGCTTTGATACCACCTGTCACGGGGTTATTCTTCAACTTGTGTGGCACTTAGATAATCTCACAATGAGAGATGCTAAGTAAGCCTATTTGTGTTTGGGGACAAGGATAACTAGCACTTTGAAGCGAAGATGAGGCAAGGAATTTGGAGAGCAACGAACATAAGAGAGTTTGGAAATAGTACTTGAGAATTCCACTCACTCAAGGTTGATTTACAAATAAGGGGGATGCCCTATTTATAGTTATTTGGCCTCCCAAATGTGTGGCTACAATTAATTGGTCTAGAGCCTTCTAGCCTAAATATCTAAATATTTTCATACATCTCACTAGGTCATTCTAGAATGATCTACAAATATCTACAAGTCTTTATAATATTCTATAGTCTTCTAGAACCTTCTAGAGAACTCATGCGTCTTCCACAAGGTTCTAGAGAATTCTAGGATATTCTAGAGACTTTTAAAGAATTCCAATGTCTTCTAAAATCTTCCAAAAACATCTAGAAAGTTCTGAAAAAAATCTAGAAAATTCCAGGAAGCTCATGAATATACCTTGGTAATATGCATTTGTTGTAAGAATTTTGAGCGGGATGTGACATTACTCTATGCTTTTCAATAAGATGCTGCAGAGCAGAGGACACACTTGTGGCCGAGCCACTATTCTATATATAGTATCTACCATGAAAGAAATAAGCATAGGGTCTCTATTATTGTCATCCACTTTCTAGATTTGTAATATCGATCAAGAGCTTTGATCGGGAGGGGATTTAGAAAATATCTAGTGATTCTACTTATACGTGGGAATCTATGTCTGTGATCAATAGGTCACACATAGTTAATTATATATATGGCAAAAATAAAGAAAAGTTCCCTCTTCCATAATTTTGTGGATTTGTAAACTAGCATATATCTATTTTGATTTATGCTTGAATCTAGTTCTAGATGTCATCCTTCTGCTACAAAATATTACTAGACTTTTACAATAGAATGGAAAAAAGAAGAAAATAAAAAAAGCAAAGTTAAAAAATATTATAGATACATTTTTTGATTACTATATTATAGATACATCTAAGTAATATTGAGAAGGAAATATATGGGTCAATTAGGGCATAACTTCCTCTTGGCTTTATAGGGGATAATATAATATATATTTATATATCCACACTCTGTAAATTGTACATCAATTAGTAAAAAAAAAAAATGCATAATAAATATTGCTAGTATTATCCGTTCTTAAATTTTCATGGCATTCCTTATGACGCAGGTATTGTTTAAGACATACCTATAAATAAGGTTTATCTTTACAATCTTAGTGAAGTCTAAATTTTTCATGCAACCAATTAGTTTATAATTTTTTTGCAATAAATGTATTGTGTGAAAATAATCTTAGTAACTTATCTATAATTAACTTCAACAATATAATTCAAACTTTTTTGGTGTACATATTTCATATTTATTATCAATATCTTCATCATTCATAGCAAAGCCACTAGCTGTGATATAATGGTAAAAAGGTTTGAGTAATGTCTAATATGTTTATATTTGATTCTCTCATATATATATATAGATATATATATATATATATATATATATATATATATATATATATATATATATATATATATATATATATATATATATATATATATATATATATATATATATATATATAGATATCATTCATTTTAACGTCTTATGGTTTTGTACAAAAATTACATTTTGGAGTATAAGAATATCTTAAATTAAGATATATATGCATTTGTTATGAATATCAATCTCTAAAATTTCGCTTAATATGAAAACAACTTAAAAATCCAATAGTTTGAAATTATAAATAAGGTCAATGTAACTTACTCATTATAAAGACAACTCTCAGCCCAATGGAGAGAGAAAATGTTATATTGAATATAATAGATAACAAATTTTTTATGAATATTTAAGACTAATTAACCAAAAATAAATTAAAACAATTTAATGCCTACTAAAATTTTAACAAAAAACATAAAACCTAACTTTTATTATTTATGATTGTGATGAAGATTATTTTTAGAGTAAATTATATTAACCTCCTTTCAAGTTTTATAAAATTTCAAATATTACCTTTATCTTCTAGGAATTACTACACCCACATTATTCTTTTAATTATTTAGCATGGATTCTCATTCATGCTGACAATTTGACCCAAACTCAATTCAGCCCCATAATTTTCAACCATGATCAGGCGTGTATATCACAAACTTAATATATAGATGGGATTGAAAAACCTTCATTTTTCTCTTTAAAGTGGACCCTTTACTTTAGAAGATGTAAATTTGATTAGTAATGAGTTTTTCGTGATGAATAAAAATGTCCTTCATTTCATGATTTTCTTTAGACCATCGGCAGGAGAGTCCATGCAAATCTGAAGCCAATAAGAAGTTAATGTCGAGAGAATACCCCTGGCACGTCAATTTCCTTTTCTATATGAGTTAAACATACACAAGTGTTAATTGTTATGGAAAAACGACATTTAGGACCAGATTCATCGATCACATTTATACAAAATTTACTAATATTCACAATATCGGCAATATAAATTAATAGGAGAAGAGTTTTTATTCCTTTCCAATATTTAAAGTGACCTATTGATCACACACACATGTATTCCCACATAAAAGTGGGAAAACTCATTAAATCCTCTCCTCATCAACACTCATTATAAATATTAAAAGCCTTACACAGGCAAGTTTATTTATCATGATTCATAGTAAATATTATTAGTTTGCCTGCACCATCATGTTATAGAAAATCATGGATAGAGCTCCTTCAACAGTTTTTGGTGCACCAGCAACGAAAATCGTCCCTGCATCTGCCGCTGATCAAGTGTTCTTGAGCCGTGCAGGTTACGTCACAACCAGCAAAGCATGGTCCCTTGTATTTATCACTCAGCACTTCACATGTTTTTGCCTCAGTTTGAACCATCATTTCTTCTGCACGGTCCATCCATTCAAAGTAAAATTAATAAAAAAAACAAACTGGTGGAATTATAATCAACTTCGATAATCAAATTTGATTTAAAAGAAAAATATAGCATTAAAGTTTAAGCACTTACGAGTAGCAAAAAGAAGGATGAGGAAGAAGCATAGGCTAGCAAGTGATTTTTTCGCCATCATTGATTCAGATATTATCTATATGTATATATCTTACTGCAATATTGCTCTCAGATTTCAGTGAAGAATTGGATTAAGTTGCTGTGTTTATATAGAGCCAGCTCTTTCTGTTTAACCTATCCAAGTCAAAGATGGCTGCTTGGGGAGAGCTGGAAAGTTGGAACCGTAAATCGCTTGACTAAATTGCAACAAAATTGGAATAGCCTTTACTATCATTTTCCGTAAAATGATATATACAAAAAAAATAAAAAGAAAGAAAGAAAGAAATCTTATCGTGACATTTCAACAAGATGTATTTGGCAAAATAGAAGAATGAATAAATAGACATTTGCTCAAAAAAATTTAATCACAAAATAGTGCTTGAAAAGATTTAAGATTTAACATACATTGGACTATATATATTTTGTTATGGATATCAGTTTATTCAAGGATTGCCTTTTTAAATATTAAATCTACTAAAGATGCAAATTAGGTAGGTGTACTTTAGATAAAAAAAAATGGTTGCAATAATATTGTAGATGGATCCTAAAGCTCATGGAAAAAGAATATGAATAAATTCTGCTAAAGCGTCTAATAGAAGTTTAGATTGTGCCGTGTACAGAAACTTGAAGAAAATTTGCTAATTTTACCACATTACCATTGTTCATAGTTCTTTAACACAAAATTACAGCGTAAGATTGTTTCTGCGAAAGTCTTGATTTATATATATGATCCTATTTACATGAAAATTTTACTAGGAAGATTAATTCGACTATTTTTCCATATTCCCAGTACATTAGTTATAGATGAAAGGTTTGGATATATAATTCTCTTTGAGGAGACAAAGCACACATCTATATTCTCTTATCTTAGTGAAAAACTAGTACTATAATAAATACCAAGAGTAATATTTTAGTTTGAGCTAAACAAACAGTCAGGCATCGAAGTCAGTGTAATATCTATATCTATAATATATAATCTTATAATATACTCCTGATGCTAGAAGTTCACGTATACGTATAACCATGAGTCTCCATCATAAAGAAATTTGGTACTTAATTTTAGGTACTGTTTCTTCTAGAAGTCTATTTTCTAGTATTTTCTAGTAGATGAGAAATGCATTTTGGTGACACTTGTTAGACAAATATCGTCTGTCTTTCTGGGACTTAATCCAGTAGTCTGCTGAATTCCCTCGTAGTCGTAAAGTGAGACCAATTAATTGGACCACGACCACAAGAATTCAAATAGTCTCCTCTATTATCAGCTTTTGTTGAAGGCATATCCATTATCTTGTCCTTTAGCTATGACACTTACCTAAATCCCTTGACTGAAGGGTTACGTATTTCCTGGGCCTACGTTGGTGATATTTTAATTGTAATGCCAAAAAAAGTATATCTAGTGATAGTCTAATTGAATTCTAAGAGGATCCATGTGGTTGGAGGATTCCTCTTAGCCAATTTTAGCTACGATTTCAGGTTTGAATATAGAAACTTGCAAATCGTGAATTGACTATTCAGTTGGACCATTCTAATTAATGACTTGTATTCTTTAACTTATGGGGACTTTTTAGACTAATTAGTTAGACCACAAGAATTCAAATAGTCTCCTCTATTATCAGCTTTCGTTGGAGGCATGTCCATTATCCTCTCCTTTAGCTAGACTTACCTAAATCCCTTGACTGAGGGGTTACGTATTTCCTTGGCCTACGTTGGTGATATTTCCATTGTAATGCCAAAACAATTAAATCGTGAATTGATTATTCAGTTGGACCATTCTAATTAATGACTGTATTCTTTATCTTATGAGGACTTTTTAAACCCCTATATATTTCTTGCTGTTTAGTCAAGCAATTCACGTCATAGTTCCAACTTTCCAGCTCTCACTATGCAGCTATCCATGACTTTGGTGGAAAATGTTATAGTGTACGTCTCTTTTTTACACTCTTATGTTATAGTTATTTTGTAAAGATAAAATTACAAAAAATGTAAAAATAAGTGTACACATGACACCTTTCAACTCTAATAAACTAAACAATACTAACTAGCTTTGTATATAAGTACATATAAGACTTGATTAATCGCATTCTTCATTGAAATCATAGAGCAACATTTAAGTATTTCTACTGGTAAATACCTTTAACAATCGAATTTAGTAATAGTCTAAATGAATTTTAAGAGGTTCCATTCAAACATTAATAACTTTATATGGGTAAATGTAACTGAGATTTATATTCTATTAGTGTAGATTAGATTAGATTAGATGATAACATGAAAATTCGCATTCTTATTTTTAATCTTTGAAGGCAATTTTAGCTAGGACTTCAATTGTGAATATAGCACATGAAAATCTTATAGATGACTTACAGACACGGTATGACTCATTCTAAATGACTTGTATTCATCGTCTTTATTTCTAGTTGTTTGGTCAATCAATTTACGTCATTGTTCCAAATTTCCGGCTCCAACCAAGCAGCTCGCTCTATATATAGCAAGCCAAGTTAATCACTTTCTTCACTTATATCTGAGAGCAATATTGTGATAAGATTCATACAAGTAGTATCTGAATCAGTCATGGAGAAGAAAACACTTGCTAGTCTGTGCTTCTTCCTCATTGTTGTCTTTGCTTCTCGTAAGTTCTTACATATTAATGCTATGCTATATTTCCCTTGTAAATTTGATTATCTAAGTGCAAAAATAATTTTTTTTTACTTCCTTACATTATCACCAATTTTTTTTTTTAAAAATTAACGTTTTAAATTAGATAAAATAAACTCTCAAATTTTAAGTCAAGAATAAAAGTGAACTTTATTAAAATATTTTTTAAAATTAACGATAGTTTAAGAGAACAAAAGGTTAATTTTCTATTTGTTGAATTTCTTGTGAATGAATGGACCTTGCAGAAGAAATGATGGTGGAGACTGAGGCAAAAATATGTGAGGTGTTGAGTGGCAAATACAAGGGACCATGCTTTGCTAGTTGTGACGTAACCTGCTCGAAGTAAGATCACTTACTTGGTGGTTAATGCAAGGGTCTTCAATGTTGGTGCAAGAAAAACTGTTAAAACTTAAAACAGTTTATTGCCATGGGGTTAGTCTTCAACCCGTGCAGCATTAGACAATCTCACAATGGGAGATGCTAAGTAAGCCTATTTGTGTTTGGAAACAAGAATAACTAGCACTTGGAAGCGAAGATGAGGCAAGGAATTTGGAGAGCAACGAACACAAGAGAGAGTTTAGAAATAGCACTTGAGAATTCCACTCACTCAAGATTGATTTACAAATGAGGGGGATGGCCTATTTATAGTTGTTTGGCCTCCCAAATGTGTGGCTACAATTGATTAGTCTAAAGCCTTCTATCCTAAATATCTAGATATGTTCATACATCTCACTAGGTTCTTCTAGAATGATCTACAAATATCTACAAGTCTCTATAATATTCTATAGTCTTCTAGAACCATCTAGATAACTCATATGTCTTTCACAAGGTTTTAGAGAATTCTAGAGAGTTCTAGGATATTCTAGAGACTTCTAGAGAATTCCAGTGTCTTCTAGAATCTTCTAGAGACATCTAGAAAGTTTCAAAAAAATCTAAAAAATTCCAGGAAGCTCTTGAATATACCTTGGCAATATGCATTTGTTGTAAGAATTTTGAGCAGGATGTGACATTCTCCCCGACTCAATCTTGCGACGTCCTTGTCGCACATTCCTCCTTGTAGCATTTGATATGGTCTTGGAATTGCCATAGGAGGTCCTCTCGTTCTCAACTTGCCTCATTCCTTCCTTGATTTGGTCAAGGAAGTTACTGTGGGGTGTGATGGCAGTAAGTGTGACAAGCTCTGCTTTCCTACTTAATGTATCAGCCATGACGTTGTAGCTCGTAGTCGGACTCAACAAGGAAGTCTTGCCAACATGCTTGCTTAGGGCTGAGCTTCTTCTGAGTTTGGAAGTAGCTCGTCGCAACATTATCTGTCATAATCATGAACTTACTTCCAAGCAAGTAGTGACACCATGTGCACAAGCAATGGATGATAGCGATCATCTCCTTCTCTTGGATAGTGTAATGCTTCTTTGTATCATTTAGTTTGTGACTTTCACAAGCGATAAGATGTCCATCTTGCATCAACACTCCACCAATAGCAAAGTCTGAGGCATCAGTATGCACCTCAAATGGCTTTGAGCAATCTGGCAGCACCATGACAGGCTCTTGTGAGACAGCCCTCTTTAAATCCTCGAAGGCATTTTGGCATTCTTGGGACCAATTCCATGTCTTGTCTTTCTTCAACAAGTCAGTTAATGGTTCTATGATAGCAAATATCCCTTGATGAAGTGACGATAGTAGTTCGCAAACTAAGAAAAGATCGTAGCTCGAGAACCTATGTTGGAGGTTGTCACTCTTGAATGGCTTGCACTTTAGCAGGATCCATCATAAGCTTCTCATCCTTGATCTTATGCCCAAGGAATTCCACCTCTTATTGTGCAAAGGAACATTTCTCTAACTTGATATATAGTTCATTGTTGCAGAGTACTTGGAAGACTTGCTTGAGGTGTTGCACATGTTCTTGTAGAGTTGTGCTATACACCACAATGTCATCCAAATATACCACAATAAATTTATCGAGGAAAGGGTGGAAGACCTTGTTCATAAGAGTGCAAAATGTTGCTGATGCATTCGTGAGGCCAAATGGCATAACAAGGAACTCAAATGCACCATAACGAGTCACACAAGCTGTCTTTGGTTCATCACCAGTAGCAATGCATAGCTGGTAATAGCCCGATCGCAAGTCTAGCTTGGAGAAGTAACTTGCCTTACCCAATTGGTCAAATAGATCTGCTATCAAGGGTATTGGGTATTGGTTCTTGACAGTGATCTTGTTCAATGCCCTATAGTATATGCACATTCGCAAAGAGTCATCCTTCTTCTTTTGAAACAGGATTAGTGTGCCATAGGGAGCTTTTGAAGGTTGAATATAGCTAGAATCAAGAAGGTCTTGGAGTTGTCTTCTCAATCAGCAAGTTCCGGTGGCGCCATCCGGTAAGGTGCCATGGCAGGAGGTTTGACACCTAGCTCAAGCTCAATTTGGTGGTGTACCTCTCTTCTAGGAGGTAGTTTCTTAGGCAAGTCAGCAGGCATAACATCCCCATACTCATCAAGGACTTCTAGGATACATGATGGTAGTGACTCCTTATGGTAGGTTGTGTTTTCCTCATCAGTCAATTCCCTTAGGGTAGCAACATACCATTCATCCTTTCTTAGACCCTTCTTGAATTACATGGTAGGAAGCATGGGTTTGGCTTTCTCCATGCACCTTAATGGGATCACACAAATGATCTTCACTTCGAGGATCACAAGAGAATTGACTGCAAGGATGGGGAATGTATAGCTCTTGCAGAAAAATGCAAGTCCTAACACAACCTTAAAGTCATCCATAGGGATAACAGTGAAGTCCAACTCACCTTGCCAATCTCCAATCTTCACCTTTACTGCTTCGGCGATCCCCATGATTGGCTTTGCCTCTGAGTTGACAGCCTTAATGGTGCCACTCCCTTGCTTGTACATGATGCCTAAGCGTTTGGCTTCTTGGGCATCAATGAAGTTGTGTGCAGCTCCTGTGTCGATTATCGCGGAGGTTGTCTTGCCCTCAATGGCAAGATCAACATATAGTAGACCTTTCTCCTCAACATATGTTGGAGAGAAGATCTTAGAGAGTGCCCCTAAGTATTGCAAGGATCCCATGTCTACTTGGGACTCCTTTGCTTGTTCCTCCCTTATTTCTACAACAAGGGCATTCATGGCCTTCCGATTAAGACAATCTCTTGTCCAATGTGGTCCCTCACATATGAAGCAGGGCTTTGGTGGTTTGGAGGTGTCTTTCTTGGGTGGAAAGGCCTCTCTTGCTTAGAAATCTCACTAAAGGATTTCTTGTTTCCAACATCCTTGAGATCATGGTCTTTCGTTTGCCCACTCTTGTCTCCCCCACTCTTTCCAAGATTAGGCTTTTTGTTCTCAGAAGAGTAGTCAACAAGAGACTCGGCAGCCGCAATGACATCATCTAGTGTCTGCACATTATGCCTATCGAGTTCTGTCTTCGCCCAATCCTTCAACACATCCTTGAAGTAGAAAAGAGCATCCTTGTCGAATAGGTCTTCGATCTCCAACATGATGGTAGTAAACTCCTTGATATACTTAGAGATACTACCACTTTGTCTTAACCTCCTTAGCTTGCCCCTTGCTTCAACATCAGCATTGTGAGGTACAAAGTGTGTGCGCAGTTCGGCCTTGACCTGCTCCCATGAGTTGATGACAAATATGCCTCTCTCCCTTTCCCCTTTCCGCATGCTTCCTTCGCCACCATAGTTGGGTAGCATCTCGAAAAAAGGTTACGACATTGCTAATCCTTGCTAGGTCATCAACCACTCCCATGGCCTCAAAGTATTGTGCTAGGCCAAATTGGAAATTCTCCACAATAGTGGCATTGTGAATGCCATTATACATGGCAGGTTTAGGCACCTTCAACCCTTGCATAGTAACAGTGGCAGTGCTTGTGCTAGCAGGGCTGCTAGTGCAGCAATAAGATTGTCATTCATGGCGAATCTCATCCATTTTGACATGCAAATTGTACAACTCCCCTTCTACGAACTTTCGTAGATCAGAGAGGTCTTGAGTCAGGGAGCGTAGTTCTCCCCTAAATGTGCAGCCAAGTTCCTTAATCATTGCCTTGGCAACACGTTAGATTTCCCCATTCTCTAGAATGAGGTTTTCAATTTTGTCGGAAAGCTCACCTACACTAGCTCTCACGCCTTCCATGTGAAATTTTAGGCTAGCAACTCGGGGTTCAAGGGACTCACCTGCTGGAGCTTTTGACTTGCCAAGCCTAGATTGTGTGCAAGCTTGTTCCTCCCTTCCACATGGTTGCTCTTGTTGTAGCTCCATGATAGCAGCAACATCTCCTTCCTGTAATGCCATAATGCTCCTCCTTCCCACAACAAGCCACACCAAGCATCAAGTGAGTGGCTCTGATACCACCTATCACGGGGTTATTCTTCAACCCGTGTGGCACTTAGACAATCTCACAATGGGAGATGCTAAGTAAGCCTATTTGTGTTTGGGGACAAGGATAACTAGCACTTGGAAGTGAAGATGATGCAAGGAATTTGGAGAGCAACGAACACAAGAGGGAGTTTGGGAATAGCACTTGAGAATTTCACTCATTCAAGGTTGATTTACAAATGAGGGGGATGGCCTATTTATAGTAGTTTGGCCTCCCAAATGTATGGCTAAAATTGATTGGTCTAGAGCCTTCTAGCCTAAATATCTAGATATTTTCATACATCTCACTAGGTCCTTCTAGAATGATCTACAAATATCTACAAGTCTCTATAATATTCTATAGTCTTCTAGAATCTTTTAGAGAACTCATGTGTCTTTTAGAAGGTTCTAGAGAATTTTAGAGAGTTCTAGGATATTCTAAAAAATTCTCGTTTCTTCTAGAAACATCTAGAAAGTTTAGAAAAAAAAAATCAAAAAAATTTCAGGAAGCTCTTGAATATACCTTAGTAATATGCATTTGTTGTAAGAATTTTGAGCGGGATGTAACATTACTCCATGCTTTTCAATAAGATGCTGCATAGCAGAGGACACACTTGTGGCCGAGCCACTATTCTATATATAGTATCTACCATGAAAGAAATAAGCATAGGGGTCTCTATCATTGTCATCCATTTTCTAGATTTGTAATATCGATCAAGCGCTTTGATCGGGAGGGGATTTAGAAAATATCTAGCGATTCTACTTATACGTGGGAATCTATGTCTGTGATCAATAGGTCACACAGTTAATTATATATATGGCAAAAATAAATAAAAGTTCCCTCTTCCATAATTTTGTGGATTGGTAAACTAGCATATATCTATTTTGATTTATGCTTGAATCTAGTTCTAGATGTCATCCTTCTGCTACAAAATAGTACTAGACTTTAACAATAGAATGCAGAAAAGAACAAAATAATAAAAAGAAAAGCGAAGTTAAAAAATATTATAGATACATTTTTTTTATTACTATATTATAGATACATTTAAGTAATATTGAGAAGGAAATATATGGGTCAATTAGGGCATAACTTCCTCTTGGCTTTATAGGGGATAATATAATATATTTATATATCCACACTCTGTAAATTGTACATCAATTAGTAAAAAAAAAAATGCATAATAAAATTGCTAGTATTATCCGTTCTTAAATTTTCATGGCATTCCTTATGACGCAGGTATTGTTTAAGACATACCTATAAATAAGGGTTATCTTTTGTATCTATATTAAGTACAATCTTAGTGAAATCTAAATTTTTCATGCAACTAATTAGTTTATAATTTTTTTGCAATAAATGTATTGTGTGAAAATAATCTTAGTAATTTATCTATAATTAGCTTCAACAATATAATTAAAACTTTTTTGGTGTACATATTTCATATTTATAATCAATATCTTCATCATTCATAGAAGTTGTGATATAATGGTAAAAAGGTTTGAGTAATGTCTAATATGTTTATATTTGATTCTCTCATATATATATATATATATATATATATATAATATCATTCATTTTAACTTCTTATGGTTTTGTACAAAAATTACATTTTGGAGTATAAGAATATCTTAAATTAAGATATATATGCATTTGTTAAGAATATCAATCTCTAAAATTTCGCTTAATATGAAAACAACTTAAAAATCCAATAGTTTATAATTATAAATAAGGTCGATGTAACTTACTCAATATAAGACAACTCTCAGCCCAATGGAGAGAGAAAATGTTATATTGAATATAATAGATAACAAATTTTTTTATGAATATTTAAGACTGATTAACCAAAAATAAATTAAAACAATTTAATGCCTACTAAAATTTTAACAAAAAACATAAAACCTAACTTTTATTATTTATGATTGTGATGAAGATTATTTTGAGTAAATTATATTAACCTCCTTTCAAGTTTTATAAAATTTCAAAGATTACCTTTCTCTTCTAGAAATTACTACACCCACGTTCTTCTTTTAATTATTTAGCATGGATTCTCATTCATGCTGACAATTTGACCCAAACTCAATTCAGCCCCATAATTTTCAACCATGATCAGGTGTGTATATCACAAACTTAATATATAGATGGGATTGAAAAACCCTGCACTTTTCTCTTTAAAGTGGACCCTTTACTTTAGAATCTAGGTCTAAAATCTCTCTCTCTCTCTCTCTCTCTCTCTCTCTATATATATATATATATATATATATATATATATATATATATATATATATATATATATATATATAATTTATTCTTAATTAGACATGTGACATCATTCATGTTTGAACGGATCTTGTTAATCTTCCGTTAGACTAATACTAAATTCACTTGAGTATCATTAACGTAAACAAAGGTGATAGGTAATCCCACAGTCAGGCATCGAAGTCTGTGTAATATCTATATCTATAATATATAATCTTATAATATACTCCTGATGCTAGAATTTCACGTATACGTATAACCATGAGTCACCATCATAAAGAAATTTGGTACTTAATTTTAGGTACTGTTTCTTCTAGAAGTCTATTTTCTGGTAGATGAGAAATGCATTTTGGTGACACTTGTTAGACCAATATCGTCTGTCTTTCTGGGACTTAATCCAGTAGTCTGCTGAATTCCCTCGTAGTCGTAAAGTGAGACTAATTAATTGGACCACGACCACAAGAATTCAAATAGTCTCCTCTTTTATCAGCTTTTGTTGAAGGCATATCCATTATCTTGTCCTTTAGCTATGACACTTACCTAAATCCCTTGACTGAAGGGTTACGTATTTCCTGGGCCTACGTTGGTGATATTTCCATTGTAATGCCAAAAAAAGTATATTTAGTGATAGTCTAATTGAATTCTAAGAGGATCCATGTGGGTTGGAAGATTCCTCTTAGCCAATTTTAGCTACGTTTTCAGGTTCTAATATAGAAACTTGCAAATCGTGAATTGACTATTCAGTTGGACCATTCTAATTGATGACTTGTATTCTTTAACTTATGGGGACTTTTTAAACCCCCATATATTTCTTGCAGTTTAGTCAAGCAATTCACGTCATAGTTCCAACTTTCCAGCTCTCACCATGCAGCTATCCATGACTTTGTTGGAAAATGTTGTAGTGTACGTCTCTTTTTTACACTCTTATATTATAGTTATTTTGTAAAGATAAAATTACAAAAATTGTAAAAAAAAAAGTGTACACATGACACCATTCAACTCTAATAAACTAAACAATACTAAATAGCTTTGTATATAAGTACATATAAGACTTGATTAATCGCATTCTTCACTGAAATCATAGAGCAACATTAAGTATTTCTACTGGTAAATACCTTTAACAGTCGAATTTAGTAATAGTCTAAATTAATTTTAAGAGGATCCATTCAAACATTAATAACGTTATATGGGTAAAATGTAACTGAGATTTATATTCTATTAGATTAGATGATAACATGAAAATTCACATTCTTATCTTTAATCTTTGAAGACAATTTTAGCTAGGACTTCAATTTTGAATATAACACATGAAAATCTTAAAGATGGCTTACAGACACAGTATGACTCATTCTAAATGACTTGTATTCATCGTATTTGTTCACATGGTACACAAAGAAACGTAAACCCCCATATATGTTTTATTTCTAGTTGTTTGGTCAAACAATTTACGTCATTGTTCCAAATTTCCGGCTCCAACCAAGCAGCTAGCTCTATATATAGCAAGCCAAGTTAATCACTTTTCTCACTCACATCTGAGAGCAATATTGTGATAAGATTTATACAAATAGTATCTGAATCAGTCATGGAGAAGAAAACACTTGCTAGTCTGTGCTTCTTCCTCATTGTTGTCTTTGCTTCTCGTAAGTTCTTACATATTAATGCTATGCTATATTTCCCTTATAAATTTGATTATCTAAATGCGTTGTCATATTTACACTATTTTATAACTTTTTTTTTTCTTAAAAAGAAAAATTTTCTTTTACCTCATTACTTTATTACTAATTTCAAAAAAAAAATTTAATGTTTTAAATTAAATAAAATAAACTCTTAAATTAAGTCAATAAGATAATTTTCTCTTTGTTGAATTTCCTCTGAATGAATGGACCTTGCAGAAGAAATGATGGTGGAGACTGAGGCAAAAATATGTGAGGTGTTGAGCGGCAAATACAAGGGACCATGCTTTGCTGGCTGTGACGTAACCTGCACGGAGCAAGATCACTTACTTGGTGGCGATTGCAAGGGTCTTAAATGTTGGTGCAGGAAAAACTGTTAAAACTTAAAACAGCTAACTCCATGATTTTCAATAAGATGCCGCAGAGCAGAGGACACACTTGTGGCCGAGCCACTATTCTATATATAGTATCTACCTTGAAAGAAATAAGCCATAGGGGTCTGTATCATTGTCGTCCACTTTCTAGTTTTGTAATATCGATCAAGAGCTTTGATCGGGAGGGGATTTAGAAAAGATCTAGTGATTCTACTTATACGTGGGAATCTATATCTGTGATCAATAGGTCACACACAGCTAATTATATATATGGCAAAAATAAATAAAAGTTCCCTCTTCCATAATTTATATTATCATTGTGGATTTGTAAACTAGTACATATCTTGATTTATGCCTGAATCTAGGTTTAGATGTCATCCTTCTGCTACAAAATATTACTAGGCTTTTCCAATAGAATGGAAAAAAGAAGAAAAAACAAAAAAAGAAAAGCGAAGTTAAAAAATATTATTGATACATTTTCTTATTACTATATTATAGATGCATTTAAGTAATATAGCATAAAAGTTTATTTCAAAAATTAACAAAAATAAATATGGAGTAATTTGAATCATTTAAGAGAATTGAATAGTATAAATACTTATTCAAATAAAAAAAAAAAAAAAGTGTTCATTAGAGAAACTTTAAAAATGTTGACACTTTGCGCAAAAAAAAAAATGTTGACACCTTTCATTCTAATTGAATGACCGTAGAATTGAATTAAATTTCTAATCAATTTATGAAAAACAAATTATTATAAGAGATAAAAAAAAAATTCCTCTAAAATTTATGTTATTTAATGTGTGATAAACTAATTAATTTTTTTATAAAATACCTTTTAAATAATTCCACTCTAAAATGTTAACAATAATTTGAAAAGTAAAAAGTATTTTTTAAAACTTTTATGATAATATCAAAAAGTTAGTCTCCCTTTGAATTTCTATTCTTTTACCTCGCCTGTATAAATTGTCGTTTGACTCGCTCTCAATTTCAGAGTTGAATTGAAGCAAGAAATACTGAAATAGACCAAATGCCAACAGACACCGTGGCTGCGACTCATCCTCGGCATGTTTTTTACGTCTTTTTCCGCGTGTGCCCCACTGTTTTGTGGTCTGGTGGGGGGGCCTCTAGAAACTGGGATCATCCTTGGTCCTGGTTTTATTATTACAACCACAAAACATGGTTCTACTATCCCCATCTTTTTTTTAATATTTTTTTTTTATTTTTTATCTGTACTATTGCCATCTCTTACTTATTAATTATTACATTTTTTAAAAAATCTAATTTATTATTAAAACATAATGTTTGTATTTTATTTAATATTAAATATTATTTATTTCATTCTCTGGAATAAAGTTATAAAAAAATTATTATTTGAAGATTATCAAGTATAAATATCATTATTCATATATATTAATATTTTTCATGCGATATAATATATCAAATCCTTATCAAAAATATCTAAAAATCTTCTGTATATGCTTCCCTAAAGTCCATTTTGTGTTCGTTTATTTGTTTCTTAAAATATTTATTATTTCATTCTACGATATAATATATGTTTTCCTTGGTTTATACTTTGCTTTAGTTAAACAAAATTCCACTTGTTAGTCCATCAGCAAGGCTATCACGCCCATTTCTTTTCACACACCACAAGCCTTATTTTCAAAATGATATACCAAAAATACCCCTCCCTTTGGAAGAATCATGCAAGCGACAATTTTTTATTTTACCTTGCGGAGTTGGAAACCCATAGGACTAAATTTTTGACCTTGCAGATTTTGAATCCGTAGAATGTGAAAACAATCTTTCGGCCTTGTGGATTTTTTTGGTTTGCAGAGTTTGGAATCCATAGGGCAAACTTTTTGACCCTGCGGAGTTCGAAATCCATTATAGTTTGACATAAAATTTAACATCAACTATTTGACAATTGTTTGCAGATATGGCCAGGATGAAGAATGCAGACAACCATCATAGCCCCTGAGGAACATCCAGATGGTGCTCATAGACACCCTGTTGCCTTAGTGTGCAGACGGTTTATAGCCAAATATGGATTGATACAAGATAAGCATGTGGTAGAGCTATTAGGTGTGACATATACTAATGCGCTTGTAGAGATGACATTCATTAGGATTGCCACCATTAGGTTTGAGACCCAGTGATTAGTTATGCATTTAATCTAAAAGTATATAAATACTTAATAGAAAACAGAAGAAAGTTATGCATATATATTACAAATTAGATGAAACCAATCCCTTGACTGTCTTACGACCGGAGAAAAGAATTTAGAAGAAAACAGTCATGCTTGTGCGTTGAAAATTGATGAAGAACACGTACATCTCATTGCTGCTTCCTCTCTCCAACTTTTAATTTAATTTTATATGTTTTAGAGTTTCTAATTATCCTCCCAAAAGATAACTCTAACCTAAACATATAAAAATTAATATTTACAAGTCTTAAGCTCAATAAATCACAAAAATAGGCTAGATATTGATGGAAAATAATGGGAGATATTTTAGGAACAGTATTTATCGAAAAACTTGCTTTCCAAATCCAAGACGCACATGAGGTCCCTTTTCCATTCTGGGGCTTAAAGTGTGGTCACATCTTATGTTGACAGCACTTTTGGAATTTCTGGCTAAGTTGTGGCTACAACTTGTCAAAAGACCTTTTCTACCTTGTTGTTTTGCTTAAATTGCACTTCTAGTCCACTTTCAAGATCCTTTCCATCAAAATGTCCTAGCATAAGCCGCAATTAATAAAATGGAGTGAAAAGCATTGATTAAGGCATTTTTACTCCCCAAAACACATGAAACACTTTATTTTGAAAACAAATAGCAAAATATTAATGCTATAATAATATCCTCAAAGTATGGAGCTTCTTTGTTTGGAAATCCATCTCCTTTTTTTTTTTGGATGAAGGTGAAAAATTTTATAACTACAAATCAACTGTACAAGTGTAACAAGGATCTACCCCTATATACAATTAAAAAAATCAAAAGAGATCGAATCTTCTACCAATTCTTCTCCGTCCCTATTAGACTTAACACCCAAAAACTGTCATCTAATTTTAAGGGTATTACATATCTTAAAACAACAAGAATCTACTGAGATACTCTTCTATTGAAACACTAGAAGATTGCGGCATTGCCAAATAAAACAAATATAAGAGCAAAAAGTAGCTGCTCAGCATTCTGAAAATCACACTCCTCTCTCTCTTAGCTCTTGCAAAATTCTAGATATAAGTTTCAATGTTGTTGGAATTTATTTTTGAATCAACCCAGCTTGTAACCTTAAACAACACTTGCTTAGAACAAAGACATTTAAAAAAGACAGAGAAAATTCTCTTTTTGCTCTTTTGCATAATCGTTAATTTTAAAAAAGACTTTCACATTTTAAATTAGACAAAATAAACTATTACATTTTAAATCTAAAACAAAAGTGAACATTCTTGGCTTGAAATATGAGAGTTTATTTTGTTTAATTTAAAATATTTGGGTTCTTTTTGAAATTTGTGATAGTATGAGAGGTAAAAAAAGATTTTTATCAAAAAGAGATGATTGTGACTTTCTAGTGCATGGCAAAAAGTAGCAATGTTGGTCAATATGCATTCTAAATCTAGTCAATCTGTCCTTAGTAGATAATTAAATAAACATTATCTTTTTAGACCAGAGTTTCATTTTTATTGTGCATATATACTCCATTGGTGGATAAATAAAGTTGATCATTTTTTAGGTTATATTTTTCTCTCATCTCAATTCTCTCTATTTTATTTTTTGTATTTACTTTTTTACAATACGTATCATATTTTTTTTTAAGAAATAAATAAGAATAAATATTTTGAAAAATATTTTTTGACAATGTGACTTAACTAAGTTTAACTATAGATTTTTAAAATAAAAGAGATAAATGAAAGATAATATAATTATAAATAAGGTCGATGTAACTTAAGCATTATAAAGACAACTCTCAGCCCAATGCAGAGAGAAAATGTTATATTGAATATAATAGATAACATATTTTTTATGAATATTTAAGACTAATTAACTAAAAATAAATTAAAACAATTTAATGCCTACTAAAATTTTAACAAAAAACATAAAACCTAACTTTTATTATTTATGATTGTGATGAAGACTATTTTTAGAGTAAATTATATTAACCTCCTTTCAAGTTTTATAAAATTTCAAATATAACCTTTCTCTTCTAGAAATTACTACGCCCACATTCTTCTTTTAATTATTTAGCATGGATTTTCATTCATGCCGACAATTTGACCCAAACTCAATTCAGCCCCATAATTTTCAACCATGTGTGTATACACAAAACTTAATATATAGATGGGATTGAAAAACCTTCACTTTTCTCTTTAAAGTGGACCCTTTACTTTAGAAGATGTAAATCCATATAAATTTGATTAGTAATGAGTTTTTGGTGATGAATAAAAATGTCCTTCATTCCATGCAAATCTGAACCCAAGAAGAAGTTAATGTCGAGAGAATGCCCTCGGCACGTCAATTTCCTTTTCTATATGAATTAAACATACACAAGTGTTAATTGTTATGGAAAGATGACATTTAGGACCAGATTCATCTATCACATTTATACAAAATTTACTAATATTCACAATATCGGCAATATAAATTAATAGGAGAAGAGTTTTTATTCCTTTCCAATATTTAAAGTGACCTATTGATCACAAACATATATATTCCCACATAAAAGTGGGAAAACTCATTGAATCCTCTCCTCATCAACACTCATTATAAATATTAAAAACCTTACACAGGCAAGTTTATTTATCATGATTCATAGTACATATTATAAGTGTGCCTGCACCATCATGTTATGGAAAATCATGGATAGAGCTCCTTCAACAGTTTTTGGTGCACCAGCAACGAAAATCGTCCCTGCATCTGCCGCTGATCAAGTGTTCTTGCTTCTTGCAGGTATTGTCGCAACCAGCAAAGCATGGTCCCTTGTATTTATCACTCAGCACTTCACATGTTTTTGCCTCAGTTTGAACCATCATTTCTTCTGCACGGTCCATCCATTCAAAGTAAAATAAATAAAAAGAACAAACAGATGGAATGATAATCAAATTTGATTTAAAAGAAAAATATAGCATTAAAGTTTAAGCACTTACGAGTAGCAAAAAGAAGGATGAGGAAGAAGCACAGGCTAGCAAGTGATTTTTTCGCCATCGTTGATTCAGATATTATCTATATGTATATATCTTACTGCAATATTGCTCTCAGATTTCAGTGAAGAATTGGATTAAGTTGCTGCGTTTATATAGAGCCAGCTCTTACTGCTTAACCTATCCAAGTCAAAGATGGCTCCTTGGAGAGAGCTGGAAAGTTGGAACCGTAAATCGCTTGACTAAATTGCAAGAAAATTGGAATAGCCTTTACAGCGTAAGATTGTCTCTGCAAAAGTCTTGTTTTATATATATGATCCTATTTACATGAAAATTTTACTAGGAAGATTAATTCGACTATTTTTCCATATTCCCAATACATTAGTTATAGATAAAAGGTTTGGATATATAATTCTCTTTGAGGAGACAAAGCACATCTATATTTTCTTATCTTTGTGAAAAACTAGTATTATAATAAATAACAAGAGTAATATTTTGGTTTGAGCTTTACATATTCACAAATACAGTTGGAATCTAGGTCTCAAATCTCTATTTTATACATACATACATATATATTATAATTTATTCTTGATTAGACATGTGACATCATTCATATTTGAACGGATCTTGTTAATCTTCAGTTAGACTAATACTAAATTCACTTGAGTATTACTAACGTAAACAAAGGTGATACGTAATCCCAGAGTCAGGCATCGAAGTCAGTGTAATATCTATATCTAGAATCTATAATCTTATAATATACTCCTGATGCTAAAATTTCATATAACCATGAGTCACCATCATAAAGAAATTTGGCACTTAATTTTAGGTACTTTTTCTTCTAGATGTCTATTTTCTGATAGATGAGAAATGCATTTTGGTGACAATCAGTAGTCTGCTAAGTTCTGTCGTGGTCGTAAAGTGAGACTAATTAGTTGGACCACGAGAATTCAAATAGTCTCCTCCATTATCAGCTTTTGTTGGAGGGACGTCCATTATCTTATCCTTTAGCTATGACACTTACTATTTATATAATCATTCCTTTTAACTTCTTATGGTTTTGTACCAAAATTACATTTTGGAGTATAAGAATATCTTAAATTAAGATATATATGCATTTGTTAAGAATATCAATCTCTAAAATTTCGCTTTATATGAAAACAACTAAAAAATCCAATAGTTTATATAAATATTTTACTTAATTTCCACTGCTTGTGTATCAAATCATAACGTTTTATTTGAAATGCTGATAACTCGACTAAATTGAAAATCAGGGCTTCAAGAATAAACCACATACTTATATGCCTTAAAAATTATTAATGGCTAAATCACTCTATCAAATTTTATTTTCTTGAAAATTTAATATATTATAAAAGCATAATACAATTCATGCGGTGCTGATACTTTGCATGTTCTCGAAAAGACAATTGGCATTTAATTGAATAGTATTTATATGTATAATTTTTTAAAATTATTTATATGTATAAATATATTCTATTCTGAATAAATCTACGTAATATCACAATTAATTAAGAAATAAATTAATAATAGGAAATTATGGTTAATGGATAAATTATAAGAGGAACATTGCAATTTCCAATAATGCTAATGGGAGACATTTAAATGAATAAATCAATAGCATAAAACTTTATTTCAAAAATTAACAAAAATAAATATGGATTAATTTGAATCATTTTAAGAGAATTGAATAGTATAAATGCTTATTCAAATCAAAAGAGTGTTCATTAGAGAAACTTTAAAAATGTTGACACTTTTCATTCTAATTGAATGACCGTAGAATTGGATTAAATTTCTAATCAATTTGTGAAAATCAAATTATTATATGAAAACAAATTTGGTGCAATATTTTTAATATTGACAAAATCAAATCTTATGTCAATAAATTAATTGAGTTTGTGACAAAATTTTACCATATATACATGAATACGAAATATCATGTATAGACAAATAAAAATGATTTGCTATCGGTAAATCAAGAGAATATTACAATTATAAGCAACAAAATAAGTGATTGATATAAGCATTTACCGTTTGGAATCTAATTAATCTAATATATTATAAAAGGAAAATCAAATTATGACAAATCATATGTAAATAAATCTAAAAAATTACTATAAATACTTAAGGGAGACATTTAAGTAAATAAGGAGAATTTAAATAAATTAAATGTTGATTGAGGTTATATAATCAACATTGAACTTTTTAAGATTTTCTTAATTAAAATTATTTTTTTAATAGGGACTAGAGATATAGGTATTTGTTCTAATGTGAATTACCATAAATGAAATAAATTATGAATAAATATTCTTAATTATATAAATGAATGCCAAATAGTTTTTCGTAATTCTTCATAAATGTTAATTTGAGAGATTTTATCAATTTTCACCTGAAAGACCCATAATTACAGATTAAAGAAATTTTCTCCTTTAAAACTTTAAATAAAATAAATTCTAAATTTAAAATTAGTATTAGGATTTCAATGTTCTTTCCATATAAATAAACCACAAATCACCTAAAGGAGTTATTGCATTGAGTATCGAGCACAGAACACTGCTTCGGTTCCAAGTTGATTCAACAATCACAAGGGTACGTAATTTTCTTCTCTGAAATTTCACATTGGTGTTTCTATCACAATTCACTCATCAAGATGTGACTAAATCTATTTTATTAGTTAGTGTAAATTTTAATTAAAAAATTATAAAAAAATTTTACAATTGACGTGTGATCATATCACAACTCCTTCAATTTTTTTGTTTATTTGTAAAAAAAATTAAACTTGTAGTGAGTAATATTTGCATTAATACATAAATTTTTATATTTTATTTTATTTCTTATTTATAAAAAAATAAAAATTTGAAATACGATAAAGTGAGATGAAAATTTTTATTTCTTTATGTTTTATTTTATTTTTATTTATAAAAATAGAAATAATGAGTATTAAGGTGACGCAATAAGCTATCTCATTATGTTTTAATTTATTTTTTACTAAAAAAATAAAAATTTGAACAATGATTGCAAAAGTCTGAACTATAGAATTCAAGGCAATGTAACAAATCATGCTATTATTGTGCTGTAAAGAAAATAAAAAATCTACAAAATAAACAGTGAAGTAACAATTCATTCCTCTCTCTCTTAAAAAAATATACAAACAAGTAATATCATAGTATTATAATATTTATAAATATATATTATGGTATTATCATATTTGTAATTAATTTTTTAATAAAAAATATAATTAAATGACATAATAAACAGTGAAGATTAATGTCTATATCTATAATCTATAATCTTATAATATACTCCTGATGCTAGAATTTCATATAACCATGAGTCACCATCAGAAAGAAATTTGGTACTTAATTTTAGGTACTGTTTCTTCTGGAAGTCTATTTTCTGATAGATGAGAAATGCATTTTGGTGACAATCCAGTAGTCTGCTAACTTCCGTCGTGGTCGTAAAGTGAGACTAATTAGTTGGACCACAAGAATTCAAATAGTCTCCTCCATTATCAGCTTTTGTTGGCGGCATGTCCATTATCTTGTCCTTTAGCTATGACATTCTAAATGACTTGTATTCATCGTCTTTATTTCTAGTTGTTTGGTCAATCAATTTAAGTCATTGTTCCAAATTTCCGGCTCCAACCAAGCAGCTGGCTCTATATATAGCAAGCCAAGTTAATCACTTTCCTCACTCACATCTGAGAGCAATATTTTGATAAGATTCATACAAATAGTATCTGAATCAGTCATGGAGAAGAAAACACTTGCTAGTCTCTGCTTCTTCCTCATTGTTGTCTTTGCTTCTCGTAAGTTCTTACATATTAATGATATGCTATATTTCTCTTGTAAATTTGATCGTTTAAATGCATTGTCATATTTACACTATTTTATAACTTGTTTTTCCTTGAAAAGAAAAATTATCTTTTAACTCATTACTCTATCACCATTTCTAAAGAAAAAAATTTTAACATTTTAAATTAGATAAAATAAATTCTTAAATTTAAAATTAAAAATAAAAATAAAATTTATAAAAATACTTTTTAAAATTAAATAGTGTGAGAGTAAAAAAATTAATTTTCTCTTTGTTGAATTTCTTAACAGAAGAAATGATGGTGGAGACTGAGGCAAAAATATGTGAGGTGTTGAGCGGCAAATACAAGGGACCATGCTTTGCTGGCTGTGACGTAACCTGCACGGAGCAAGATCACTTACTTGGTGGCGATTGCAAGGGTCTTAAATGTTGGTGCAGGAAAAACTGTTAAAACTTAAAACAGCTTACTCCATGATTTTCAATAAGATGCTGCAGAGCAGAGGACACACTTGTGGCCGAGCCACTATTCTATATATAGTATCTACCTTGAAAGAAATAAGCCATAGGGGTCTGTATCATTGTCGTCCACTTTCTAGTTTTGTAATATCGATCAAGAGCTTTGATCGGGAGGGGATTTAGAAAAGATCTAGTGATTCTACTTATACGTGGGAATCTATTTCTGTGATCAATAGGTCACACACAGTTAATTATATATATGGAAAAAATAAATAAAAGTTCCCTCTTCCATAATTTTGTGGATTTGTAAACTAGCATACATCTATTTTGATTTATGCTTGAATCTAGTTCTAGATGTCATCCTTCTGCTATAAAATATTACTAGACTTTTACAATATAATGGAAAAAAGAAGAAAAAAAAAAAAAAGAGAAGTTAAAAAATATTATAGATACATTTTTTTATTGCTATATTATAGATACATTTAAGTAATATTGAGAAGGAAATATATGGGTCAATTAGGGCATAACTTCCTCTTGGCTTTATAGGGGATAATATAATATATTTATATATCCACACTCTGAAAATTGTACATCAATTAGTAAAAAAAAATAAAAATTACAATAAATATTGCTACTATTATCCGTTCTTAAATTTTCATGGCATTCCTTATGACGTAGGCATTATTCAAGACATACCTATAAATAAGGGTTATCTTTTGTATCTATATTAAGTACACTCTTAGTGAAGTCTAAATTTTACATGCAACTAATTAGTTTATAATTTTTTTGCAATAAATGTATTGTGTGAAAATAATCTTAGTAATTTATCTATAATTAGCTTCAACAATATAATTCAAACTTTTTTGGTGTACATATTTCATATTTATAATCAATATCTTCATCATTCATAGCAAAGCCACTAGCTGTGATATAATGGTAAAAAGGTTTGAGTAATATCTAATATGTTTATATTTGATTCTCTCTCTCTCTCTCTCACACACACACACACATATATATATATATAATCATTCATTTTAACTTCTTAGGGTTTTGTACCAAAATTACATTTTGGAGTATAAGAATATCTTAAATTAAGATATATATGCATTTGTTAAGAATATCAATCTCTAAAATTTCGCTTAAAATGAAAACAACTAAAAAATCCAATAGTTTATATAAATATTTTACTGAATTTCCACTGCCTGTGTATCAAATAATGTTTTATTTGAAATGCTGATAAGTCGATTGAATTGAAAATCAGGGCTTAGAGCATAAATCACATACTTATATGTCTTAAAAATTATTAATGGCTAAATCAATCTATTAAATTTTATTTTCTTGAAAATTTAATCTATCTAAACTAGAATAAACTGGTTGGGTTTTGCTACATGACATTATTGACAAACAATGTAATGTTGACATTTGGAAAGTGTCCACTCCTCTGTTAGACACCTGTCTATTTGTACTAGCATGTGCATATGGTTTTTTTAATAAAGTTGGAGCACGGATGGAAGGCAAGGGTACAATGGTATTGTTTTGTCAGAAGATGTATTAACATTGAGAGTGAAAACAATAGCGAGCTGACCTATGTAGCCAAGTGTAAGTGGCAAGACATTCAATGTACAATGAGAAAGGCTGATTACAAGCCCTCCCTGAAATATTATTGTCAACTTTGGTTTTTCTAATTTTTTAATTTTCTAATGAGTCAAGTTGTGGGATAGATTTCCATTGGGTATAGTCTTTATTGCTTGACACATGTTAAGTTTATGTTAAAAATATAGTCTTTACTGCATTGATTGTAAGATTGTAATAATTTTGTAAAAAGATATTTTTTCTTAATTAAGATTTGTTTGTCTTTCGTAAATCAATAAATCAACACAATTTTATTTCAACTAATTTGATATCCTTTCACCATTACAAAGAAAAAAAAGTTATTTTTTTTTATTTTATTCTCAATGTGTTGAAAAGTGATCAGCTCAAGTAAAGGGACGCGTACAAGTTACTCTACCTTTGATAGGTGGCATGATGAAGGACTATAGTGTAAGTTCACAAGTGTTGTGGGATAGATTTCCAGTGGGTATAGTCTTTACTGTTTGACACATGTCAAGTTTATGTTAAAAGTATAGTCTTTATTGCATTGATTGTAAGATTGTAATAATTTCATAAAAGAATATTTTTTCTTAATTAAGATTTTTTTATCTTCGTGAATTAGTAAATGAACACAATTTTATTTCAATTAATTTGATATCCTTTCACCATTACAAAGAAAAAAGGTTTTATTTTATTTTATTTTCAGTGTGTTGAATGTAACACCTCATTTTAACTATTATATTTATGAAAAACACTTATTCTTTTCACTCCATTTTAAAATGCAATTACCAATTAAAAGTTTAAGACTCAATTGGACAGCTTACTGTTTTAGACAGATCGCTGTCCTGTTCTTGTAAAATATGAAAACATGACATATAAATGTCAGAAAATCATGAAAAGCTCCAGATTACAAGTTTAATATGTCTAGAACATGTGGTAAAAATTTCATACAAAATCTCGTTGGTTTGATAGGTCAATTAATCAAAGTTTGTGCACTGTCCTATTTATACAGTACAAATCCTGAGGGGTAACTTTGAAAAATTTTCTGTATTAAATGGCTAAACCAAATCTCTTGAAAATTTACAGGGATGAAATATAGTGTTTCATGAGCTTGTAAGAATAATTTCATGTAATTATCTTGTGGTTTGAAGATACTAGTAATTTATTATTTCAAGCTGACCAGAAAACAGAATTTCAGCACAAGGTACACTAGTCTATATTTATCATCTTTAGAAGTTACATGAGTACATAATATACATGGACTAAATATCAAATGTAAAGTGCTCTAGATATAATTCAAATTTCATCACATAATCCTCAAAAGTTCATCAAATAAAGGTCATCACTAATCAACCCACAACAACAGCCAGCATTCATATTTAATCTTGAGTTACCTCCTTGGGTTGTTTGCCTGTGTAAAGTCATCAACACTAATAATATGAGAAATTAAGGATTTTACAGTAGTTAATCCATTCAAACAAGGTTAAAGGATGACATAAATTGAAAGTAAATTGAAGAGGTTACAAAGAAAGAGGCATAACCAAGCTTAGGGATTCTTATGGACATCATACATGTGTTGGTGTCCCTTTTTGGCACCTCTGCTTGTTCATAGAGTTAGGCATATTTAGTGCTCCCTTTTTGGCACTAATCACCCATATGAGGCAGTCATACGTCATTCTGTCCATAGATGCCACTTTTGGTTCCATTTGGCATACCCCTAACTCAAGGTTACATAACTTTCTCCACACCCTTCCCATAATATCTTGTGGATTTGCATACTTCCATCCAAGGCAGAAATATGTGGCACTAAACCACTATAAAAACAGCCAACAAGCATCCATTCAAATACACAAGATAACATTAAATTCTAATACACAAGTGACAAGAAATAGCAATAGCAAGAAGTGCAGAATTTTCAGTATACAAAGAAAACCACAACCTATGCTTGAATTAAACTAACTACCTTTTATCTTCAATTCCTTCTTGGACAGCTCTAGGGTTTCTCTTCTAGGGTCTCTATGGCTGCTTCCCCTTCTCTTTTGATACTATTTAATGGTTGATTTAAGTGATTGAAGAGGCAAGAACACTTAGGCTTCACACAAGCTTGTTTTCGCCTATTCCCCCTTTCTCTCTCTCTTTTTACGTCTTGCTCCTTGTCTCTTCCCTTTTATTTTCTTTTCTTTTCCCCTTGCAGCCCTTGCCTTGCCGCTTCCCTTGGTCTGGAATTTTCTAAATTTTTCTTCATTTATTACTTGCATAAATATCATAGAAGTATGCATACAACTCATGACTAGTGTCACCATTCCATTGGTTGGCACTTTGACCAACTCAAAGCAAACCTTGGAGGCCTAGGGCAAGGTGAGTAGCGTAGACCTTAAGGGGATGGGCTACTGCCTTCTTAGCCCAAGTAGGACTAGATCCTTCTAATATAACTAGCTTAGTTTAGTTTCCCTCATTCCATTTCAACTCGTTGTTGCATACTTTCATTATTCACAAATGTACAACTAGTTATCTAAATCTTATTCAATTAGGTCCTCATGAATAAAAATAACATGATTCCATTTACACATGCATATGCAAGCTATCAAATTTCTATTTGCTACAAACATGCACATATGCTTACTCACATAAGAGTGTAAATGTAATTAGTATAACCATGTACATATAAGAAATTCAGTTTAAGAAATTCAATTAGAGAATGCCTTGTACGTAGTTTTAAATGATAATAATACACATATACACTTACATAATTAATCAATTAGGGGATGTTACATTGAAAGTGGTCAGCTCAAGTAAAGGGAAGCGTACAAGTTACTCCACCTTTGATAGGTGGCATAATGAAGGGCTATAGTGTACGTTCACAAGTGTTGTGGGATAGATTTCTAGTGGGTATAGTCTTTACTGCTTGACACATGTCAAGTTTATGTTAAAAGTATAGTCTTTACTGCATTGATTGTAAGATTGTAATAATTTCGTAAAAAGATATTTTTTCTTAGTTAAGATTTTTTTATCTTCGTGAATTAGTAAATCAATACAATTTTATTTCAATTAATTTGATATCCTTTCACCATTACAAAGAAAAAAAAAAAGTTTTTTTTTTTTTTTATTCCCAGTGTGTGGAAAAGTGGTCAGCTTAAGTAAAGGGAAGCCGTACAAGTTACTCCACCTTTGATAGGTGGCATGATGAAGGGCTATAGTGTAGGTTCCCAAGTGTTGTGGGATAGATTTCCACTGTGTATAGTCTTTATTGCTTGACACATGTCAAGTTTATGTTAAAAGTATAGTCGTTACTACATTGATTGTAAGATTGTAATAATTTCGTAAAAAGATATTTTTTTCTTAATTAAGATTTTTTTATCTTCGTGAATCAGTAAATCAACACAATTTTATTTCAATTAATTTGATATCCTTTCACCATTACAAAGAAAAAAAGTTATTTTTTTATTTTATTCCCAGTGTGTGGAAAAGTGGTCAGCTAAGTAAAGGGAAACGTATAAGTTACTCCACCTTTGATAGGTGGCATAATGAAGGGCTAGGTTCACAAGTATTGTGGGATAGATTTCCAGTGAGTATAGTCTTTACTGCTTGACACATGTCAAGTTTATGTTATAAGTATAGTCTTTACTGCATTGATTGTAAGATTGTAATAATTTCGTAAAAGGATATTTTTTCTTAATTAAGATTTTTTTATCTTCGTGAATCAGTAAATCAACACAATTTTATTTCAATTAATTTGATATCCTTTCACCATTACAAAGAAAAAAAAGTTGTTTTTTTTTTTTTTTTTTATTCCCAATGTGTTGAAAAGTGGTAAGCTCAAGTAAAGGGAAGCATACAAGTTACTCCACCTTTGATAGGTGGCATAATGAAGGGCTATAGTGTAGGTTCACAAGTATTGTGGGATAGATTTCCAGTGGATATAGTCTTTACTGCTTGACACATGTCAAGTTTATTTTAAAAGTATAGTATTTATTGCATTGATTGTAAGATTGTAATAATTTCATAAAAAGATATTTTTGCTTAATTAAGATTTTTTTTATTTTCGTTAATCAATAAATCAACACAATTTTATTTCAATTAATTCGATATCCTTTCGCCATTACAAATAAAAAAAAATTGTTTTTTTTTGTTTTATTCCCAGTGTGTTGAAAAGTGGTCACCTCAAGTAAAGGGAAGTGTACAAGTTACTCCATCTTTGATAGGTAACTCCATTAAGTCACCCACCTCTTTATTTTTTTCTATTTTGTTTTGTTTTTAAATTTTAATCCAATATTTTAATCTAATCTATTATATTATAAATATAGTTTGCATATATATGATATTAACATTATTTATTATAAATGAGTATTTCTTTGCATATATATGGTCCGTAGTTTCTTTTGGAGCTATATGCTCACAGTGCAAGATTTTATTTAGTATATTACAAAAATAGGTGGCAATTCTATAGTGTTGACATTTAGCTTGCCAACTAAAAGACAAATGATAATATATTAAAATTTGATTGTAAGATTGCATTTAATAAACTAATTAATTTGCAATGAAATCAAATTAGATTGAAATACTAATAGTTATTAATAATCAAATTAGAATACTCTTAAGAAAATCAAATCATACAAAATCAATTAAGATATTCTTACAATAATTAGAAAAAATTTTCATAGAATATTGAAAAAAACAAGTCAATTACTATTAGTTAGGAAAACCAACAAATATAAACACCATATTACAAAATCAAGAAATTGATTTTGGAGCAGATGCAAAAGAGGACTGCCATTCGGGAACAAAATAAAGAAATTGATTCTAGAGTAGACGCAATTCAACCCACACTACATCTTCTGGGTTTGTCATGATTTCCATGATGTTTATGAAAGGAGGAATTCGAAATCGAATCCTACTTAAAGGATTGCAGCTTAAGGTAGACCCAGTCACCTTCCTGGAATTCTTTGCCTATTCTTTTTTGTTTGCTTAGTATTTCATTTTGCTTTTGGCTGTGGTGAGATTGTAATGAAGGGAATTTTTAATATTTTCCCTAGTTCTGACAAAAAAGCCCATCGCTTGAAGGTCAGATTCACTTACAACGAGTGGGTCTACATTTGTAGGAGCATAACCACATAATGCTTCAAATGGGGCCATGCCTATAGTTGCATGCCATCTGGTTTTGTACCATAATTCTGCAAATAAAGGATAATCCACCCACTTCTTAGGAAAATCACCAATTACACATCTTAAGGAACCCTCTAAGGTGTTGTTAAGATTCTCAGATTGCCCATCTATTTGTGGGTGATGCGTAGAGGATTTTGCCAAATAAATCCCATGTAAAGAAAATAACTCCTACCAAAATTTGCTCATGAATAATGGATCTTTGTCGTAAACTATCTCCGAGCGCCACCCATGTAACTTAACAATGTGGTCAATGAACAATTTAGCAAGTTTAGGAGCAAATAAAGGATGTTGAAGTCCCATAAAATGAGCGTACTAAGTAAATCTGTCAATAGTGACCCAAATAATTGTCTTACCTTGTGACTTAGCCAAATGGGTGATGAAATCCATCACCATTCAGGACCAGGTGCCATTGGGCATAGACAATGGTTGTAATAAACCTGTTGAAAAGGGTATATGGTTATTTAAAGCGACTACAAGTATCACATTGTTGAACAAAAAGCTTAACATCTCTTTGAAGCCCTTTCTAATAAAATGGACCAATTATATTTCGATGCAATGGCAATCTGTGGAACTGTTGGTTATCCTGATATCTTTCTAACATTCAAATGTAATCCAAAGTGGCTAAAGGTTAAGAGGCTCCTTGACCCTACAAGATTGAAGCCAGAAGATCATCCCTGTAAACAACATATTTTGTCCAAATTTTATTTTTATTTTATTTTATTATTTATCCATATCTTGTATGTGTGTATATATATATATATTAGAAAAAAAAAAAAAAAAAAAAAAGGGAAAGAGTAAAGTTAAAAAAAAAAAGTAAAAAAAAAAAAAGAAAAGAAGAAAAATAAAAGGAAAGAAATGGCAACGGAAACAGGAAAAGGAAAAAATAATAACACAAGAGGAAAAGAAGAAAAGGAAAAAAGAAAGAAAGGAGTGAAAAGTGGAAAACAAGAAACAAAGAGGAAAAAGAATCGCGAAGAATGAGGGAGAAAGAAACATTACAGAAGTTCATTGGGTGAAAGTGGGAAGCGAGCGGAAAAAGCGGAGAGTGGAAGTGAAAGAAATAGGGAAAGGGAGGAGCAAGCGAGTAAAAAAACAAAAGAAAAAGAGTGAGAGGAGAGCGAGAGTGAGAGCGAAGAAACAGAGAGTGGAAGAATGAGAGAAAAGCCAAGGAGATTAGGCGAGGTTCAAGGGAAATTGGGAGAAGTAGATTGACCATTAAGTATATTTTCATTACTCTTAATATTCATGGTTTGGATTTGTCTAATTGTGTAATTTGAAGCTTGTTGATAATTAATGCTCTATGATTCTGGAATTTATTGGTGAATATGCTGTGATTAAGGTTAAATTTATTTTTTAATGGATAAGTTACTATTTCATTCAATTTGTGATTAGATTGGATGATTAAAATCTGTTAATCAATGCTAGGAGCTATTTAACATTGGCTCAGGAACCTATTATGGGGCTCTACATTTAGTGAAGAAGAAGAGGGGTGCAAACAGAAATGGAGGGTGTGAGTGAAGAAAAGAATTGGTCCGGTGTGAGCAGAATTTCGGGGGTGTGAAGAGGTGCGAATAGGAATGTTATGGGTGAGAACAGAAAACGGTGGGTCGAGATTAGAGAATCCGGTGTGAATAGGAATTGCGAGCGTGAGAACAGAAAATAATTAATTCAGATTAGAGGAATGGGTGTGAATAGTAATTTCAGGAGTGAGAACCGAAAAAGAGCTGAGCCAGATTAGAGAAATGGGCGTGAGTAGGAATTTCAGGGGTGAGAACAGATAGCAGTGGTCCAGATTAGAGACATGGGTGTAAATAGGCATTGTGGGGTGCGTGAAGGAAAGGGTTGATTCAGAATGGATTGTAGAAGATAGGTGTGGGGTGTGGATAGAAATCTGATTAAGGTAAGGGGTGTGAATAGAAATTATGGTGGTGTTAAAAAAAGAGTGTGAGAAGAGAAATGCACTGTAATTCATCTTTCATGCCATATTTCCCTTATGATTTTAGACGTATTCCACTCCTAACTTTAAATTGTAATTAATATACACACATCCTTAGGACACATTTGAATTTTTAGAATCCAATTGTATCCTAATTCTTAAATAATTTGTAGCGACTCCAAAAATAAATTTTTTCTTAAAACAAAGTAAATTATTGGACAAATAATAAAATAAAATTTTGACAAAATATAGTGTTTACAGTTTGTTCCTCTTTACATACTTTTCTTATACGGACATGAGATGAGCTATGCTTATCGACTGTCTCATGTAAGAAACATGTAAAGATAAAAAGTATGTTTATTTTGGCCAAAGAAATGAAAGAAAACACATGCCACCCAAAATATTAATCAAACAAAAGCTATTTTCTTAAAGAAAATTTAGTGGTTGAAAATTAATGGCAAGAAAACTAAAAATTAATGGACTGAATTAAGTCAATTCAAAAACTGTTCTTTCAAAAGGAATTTGATAGTTAAAAGTTATTGGCAAGAAATTTGATGGCTAAAAATCTATATTAATCAAACCAAACTATTTTTTTGAAAGCAATTTAATGACTAGAAATTGATGACAAAATTTAATGGCGGGAAAACTTTAATGACTAAAAATTAATAAACAAAGCTTAAAAGTGGTTAAATTAAGCTGACTCAAGAACATTCTTTTGAAAGGACTTTAATGATCAAAAATTGATGGCAAGAAATTTGATAGCTGAAAATGAACATTAATCTAACTAAGACTACTTTCTTGAAAGAAATTAAATGATTGAAAATTGATGGCAAAGAATTTAATGGCAAGAAAACATTAATGACTAAAAATTAGTGGACAAAGCTTAAAAGTGGTTAGACTAAGCTTAATGGCAAAGTTTCTTTCTTTTTTTTTTTTGAAAGTAACGATTTGGGGAGCTTAAGCAATTCCCTTTGATGAAATATATGAAATGTCCCTCTTGCCCCTTTTTAAATGTTCACCTATAGAGGAAGGAGGCAAATGTGTTTGCCGAGATGCTCGTATAGGGAACATATAAAGAAAAAGGGACAATGTATATTTAGTTGATGAATAAATGTAAGGAGCAGAAAAAACCTTGTTTGAATTAGGGTAAATCATAATGAGCTCCGAAGATGGTACTCGACTCAATCATGTGCACTTGTCTTATCAATAAGCTACTCGTAGATATTATTCTTGATGCTTGAAATCAACTGACTGGAATGAACATCAATCAATGCCCTTATCAATAAATTGCTCACAGATGTTATTTTGGATGAGTGAATTCAATTAACTGGGACGAATATCATTCCATGACCCCTTATTCTTTTTAGAGCTTTTATTTTGTCCAGATCATGTGGATTTTTAACAAATTAAGACACCTTCTTCAATCCCTTCGTTACCCCTGCATGGCTAATGATTACTAGCATTCGTGAATTCTGGAAATCACAATCAAGAATTGTGCAAACAGAGATGCTTGAATCTGTTGTCAGATTAAAACTTATATACGTCTCACTCCAATTATTAGTTTAGTAATTTGCATGGAGATGTGCATATAATGAAAGGGGACTAATTCAAATAACTAACCCCTATGCATTTTAAAGTAGACAAGAAAGACATAATGGAAAGAAAATTAATTCAAAGAATTAATCTCTTTTATTCCAAAAGCTAATGATATGCAAGAGAAATGTGCAAGTTTTTACAATGGTATTATGGCCAAATATAGGGATGGAAAGATTGGACTTGCCCCATTAAATGGGTGCCTACGTATCCTCAAAGAGGAATCAAAGCCCATGTAGTTCAGAGTAATGTTACAGGAGCTAATGTGGATTCAAGAATTTGAAATATATTTGGAAGATTTGCCATAATCTACAACTCTGACATGTCCCCAAGTAAGTGATTCTCATTATGCTCTGAATTGAACTTTGTAACTTGAAAAGACAACCGAAATACTTTCAATGTTAGTTGCACCGCCATTTCCCTTGTGAGCCTTTAACGTCTTGCATCCGTTCACCTTTTTGTTTTGTTTACCCCATTTTTCTTTTCTTTTCTTTTCTTTTTTTTTTTTTGAAGTTTTGTGTCCCCCAACTTTGCCTAAGTCGCTTTTTTAGGTTTTCAACTTAGCAATTTTTTTTTTTTTACCCTAACTTTTGCCTAGGTCGCCCTTTTGGGTTTTCGACCTAGGAAGCGATTTTTTTTTATTTAAGGTTTTTTTAGGGGTAATACTTCTTAACAGCATCTGAATTTACAGGATTTGGGAGTTCCCGTCCATCCATATCAACAAGAACTAGTGCTCTTCCAGAGAAAGCATGTTTGACAGCATATAGCCCTTGATAATTTGGAGCCAATTTCCCACGATCATCTTCTTGGTGAGGTAAAATTTTTTGAAGTACCAAATCTCATGGCTGAAATTGTTGAGGTCGCACCTTCTTATTAAAAGCTCTAGTAATTCGTGATTGGTATAACTGTCTGTGACAAATGGCTACTAGTCTTTTCTTCTCGATCATGTGCAGCTCTTCATACCTCGCCTTGGCCCATTCAAATTCCTCTAGCTTTGTTTCCATAAGCACTCTAAGTGAAGGGATTGCCACCTCAATAGGAGTAACAGCTTCCATGCCATACACCAAAGAATAAGGGGTTGCTCCAATCGAACATCTCACTGAGGTGCGATAAGCATACAAAGCAAAAGGAAGTTTTTCATGCCAATCTTTGTAAGTTATCACCATTTTCTCAATGATTTTCTTGATGTTCTTATTAGCTGCTTCTACTACTCCATTCATTTGTCGTCGATACGGAGAGGAATTATGGTGCTGAACCTTAAACTGCTCACATAACCTCTTGATTTCACTACCATTCAAATTTGGTCCATTATCTATGATGATCCTCTCTGGTTGCCCATACCAAAAAATAATGTTAAATTTCAGAAATTTGGCCACCACATGTTGTGTGACCGTTGCATATGAAGCTGCTTCCACCCATTTACTGAAGTAATCAATGGCTACTAGAATGAAACGATGCCCATTAGAAGCTTTTGGATTAATTGGCCCAATGACATCGATTCCCCACATAGAGAATGGCCAAGGAGTTGTCATATTATGAAGCAAAATGGTGGAACATTAATGCGATCAGCATAAACTTGGTATTTGTGGCACTTCCGGGCATAATTGATGCAATCTTTTTCTATAGTCATCCAATAATATCCAACTCTCAAGATTTTTCGTGCCATCATGTGACCATTTGCATGGGTACCACAAATCCCATCATGAACTACACTTAAAATTTGATTAGCTTCATCTGCATCCACACATCTTACCAGAGTTCCATCATAACTTCTCTTATACAACACTTCACCACTTAAGAAAAACCTAGAGGCCATCGATGAATGGTTTTCTTGTTATTGTCAGTTGCCCCAGATAGATACTCTCTGAATTTAATATACTATAATATATCATGATACCATGGTTGTCTGTTAGGTTCACTTTCCACATTCAAGCAATGCGCTGGCTCTTTTTTCTAATTTGACTTCGACGAGTTATATTATAACCCCAATGTATAGTTTTGTCATCACTCCTAGAGTTGCAAGAGCATCCGCATACTGGTTCTTGTCACGGGTCAAATGCGCAAATGTTATATCATCTAATTTTGCAATCAATTCGGTCAAAAACCTTTGATATGGTATTAACTTTGGATCCCTAGTTTGTCATTCACCCTTTACTTGATAAATGATAAGCGTTGAATCTCTGAACACATCCAAACTTTTAACTTTTAAATCTAGGGCGACTTTTAAACCTCGAACACATGCTTCATACTCCGCCACATTATTGGTGCATTCAAACTCCAATTTGATGGCTACCGGGAATTGTTTTCGTTCAGGTGAAATAACTATGGCTCCTACTCCACTGCCATGAACATTTACTACCCCATAAAAGTATATCTTCCATCTAGTTGTCTCTACTTTCTTTTCATCCTTGTCAACAGTGAGGATATCTTCATCCGGGAATTTGAATTTCTTTAGTTGATAATCTTCAATCGGGTTATCTGCCAAATGATTAGCTATTGCACTCCCTTTAATAGACTTATTGGTCATGTAAATGACATCATACTCAGATAGGACAATTTGCTACTTTGCAAACCTCCCGCTAAGGTATGGCCTTTCGAAGATGAACTTTACTGGATCCATGCGAGAAATTAACCAAGTAGTATGGTACAACATATATTGCCTCAACCTTGTAGCTACCCATACCAAAGCACAACAAGTTTTCTCTATCATGGCATATCTCGACTCATAATCCGTGAATTTTTTGCTCAAATAGTATATTGCCCCTTCTTTTCTACCATCTTCATCATGTTGCCCCAAGACACTATCCATTGATTCATTCAACACAGTTAAGTAAAGAATAAGTGGTCTTCCTGGCACTAGGGGCATTAACCCTGGCAGATCAAGCAGATAGTCTTTGACCTCCTGGAATGCTTCTTGACATTGTTTGTTCCATACTCCCAAATTATTCTTCCTCAATAACTTAAAGATTGGTTCACAAGTATGGGTAAGATTGGATATGAATCGAGCTACATAATTGAGTCTTCCCAGAAAGCCTCGAACTTTTTTTTCTAACTTTGGCAGTAGCATTTCTCAAATCGCTTTGATTTTATCAGGATCTACCTCAATCCCTTTTTCACTGACAATGAACCCTAACAATTTTCCAGATTTGGCCTTAAAAGTGCATTTGGCAGGCTTTAACCGGAGCTTATACTTCCGCAATAGTTCAAATAGTTTTCGTAGAATGCTCACATGACTTTCGCCTTCTTTAGACTTGGCCACCATATCATCCCATATACTTCAATCTCCTTGTGTATCGTATCATAGAATAAAGTGATCATTACCCTTTGATATGTTGCTCTAGCATTTTTTAATCTAAATGGCATCACCTTAGAGCAGTAAGTGCCCCAATGAGTGATAAATGTGATTTTCTCCCAGTCATCCTTAGCCATTGGAATCTGATTATATCTTGAATATCCATCCATGAAGGAGTACCTATGGTTCTTGGCAGTGTTGTCAACTAACACATCAATATGTGGCAAACGAAAGTTATCCTTTGGACTAGCTTTATTTAAATCTCGATAATCAATGCACATTCTAGCTTTCCCATCCTTCTTTGGAACTGGAACGATGTTTGCCACCCATTCGGGATATGTTTAAACTTCTAAAAATCCTGCATTGATTTGCTTCATAACTTCCTCTTTTATTTTAGTTGACAATTCTGGTCTTATTCGTCTTAGTTTCTGTTTAATGGGTTTACTATCAGGGTAAAGAGGGATTTTGTGAGTCATAATATTAGGATCCAAACCTGGCATGTCTCGATAAAACCAGGCAAACACATCCAAATACTCCTTAAAAGGGCAATTATCTTATTTTTTATGATTACCCACAATTTTCAATTCTTTTTTTTCTTCTTCCGTCCCCATGTTTATAATTTGAACATTCTCATTATGTGGGCCAGCAATTTTTTCATGTAATTCAACCATCTTTGCGAACTTATTAGAAGTATCGGTGTCTTCTTCAAAGTCATATTCATACATTTCCATATCACAATGAGAATCAATTACTGGACTAACAGAATTATCAACAGGCAAGAAGTTCGTATTATCAAAATTCTTGGAGAATGAAAGAAAAATATCATGGAAGTCAACAAATTATAGATCAGACAGGAAAAAAGTATGAAGGCACAAACTTTGAAAACATCTCCATGTATAACTTTATTAATAACAAAGCAGGAAAACATAATAAAAGTCAAAATAAACTTTTTCATTACTAATGACAGAAACTAGTATTACTCAAAATAAATCAAGTCCTGCAGTAGTTCCATCTCCCAATTGTCTAGGTTCTCATCTTCCATGCAAGGGCGAATCCACAGGTGACCTCCTGCACCTTCTCCTAAAATATTCACCACAGGCATAAGGTCCTCATCTTTCAAGGATGCCATGATGTCAGAAGACTTGGTGAAAGTTTGGCATAAATTTGGTGTGCCATTTCTATTAGATAGATTGTTCTCTTTTGGGTCCACTAAGGAACTGTATCCTAATTCTTGCCTTCCCACATTTTCTGGAAGTGATACTAGAGCATTGATACCTTGCAAATGTGTCCCTAAACCTTTGCCTTGCTGAAACCCATTCTTCCTCATCATATGAACCACTTTTCTATTAATAGTGTCATGCTCTAACTCGAGAGTTTGGAATGAGTTCTCCAATGCTTTATCTGCTGCTTCCACATATGGGAGGTTATTAGGTTTGCTCATAAGTAAGTCTTCCTCCCCTTTCATGGTGATTACTCTCCCATTATTGATATACTTCAATTTTTGATGTAAAGTAGATGACACTGCTCCCGCTGCATGAATCCATAGCCTCCCTAACAACATTGTATATGCGGGTTCGATGTCCATCACTTGGAAGACCACATTAAATTTGCTTGGGCTAATCTCCAATGGCAATACAATGTCCCCCAGCACGTCCCTCCTAGTTCCATCAAACGCCCGAACCACTATATTACTGGACTACATTAGGGAAGAGTTTATTGGTAAATTTGCCAAAGTAGAAGTTGGCAATACATTCAAAGCATATCCATTGTCAATCAACACCTTGGCTACAATGCATCCCACACATTTAAGGGCTATGTGAAGGGCTATTGTATGCTTGCTAGCCTTTGGCATTAATTCATCCTCTTTGAAAGAGATTGTGTCGACCTTTTTGATAAGGTTCACCATGTTATTGAAATTCTCCACTGTGATGCTTGGGTTCACATAAGCCTGATCGAGGAACTTTTGTAAGGCCTTCCTGTGAGCTTCAGAGCTCATTATAAGTGACAGCAAAGAAATGCGAGCAAGAGTTTTCTTCAACTGATCAACTATATTATACTCACTATGTTTTAGCACCTTTAAAAATTCTTCATCATCTATTAAATCTTCTGGATCTTTCTCCTTTCTTCCAGTTGTTGGATTTCCTTCTATGACCACCTTCCCTTTGTTTTTTGTGGTTTTTGCGTATAATCTTGAAGATAATACCTTCCACTTATAGTAAATCTAGCGGTGACACCCACATTTGTCACACCATCATCCTTTTGGCTAGCTCCTTGATCTTCTAGTTTCCCCTTAACCATCTCTACCTTGGCCCCATAATTCCAAAGGACAACATGATTGCTTTGGTGAGGAAAAGAAGCCAGCACCTTCACAATAACTTCAGGAGTTACCAACTCCAGTGGTGGATTAGGTAATACCTTTAACAAAAAGGGATGAAACCCCTGATCTTCCTTTCTCATCATAGTGACTTCTTTTTCGAATGTAGCAAAGCTCTTTTCTATATGTACCACTCCTAGATTCATCAGCTTCTGCACCAAGCATTTAAATTCCCAACATTCTTCCAAATTATGCCCACATTGTTCATGGTGAACACAGAATTCTTACTCCTCGTATTGTTCATCTGTCTCAATCTCTCTAAGTGGCTTTCGGATATCTTACCCCACAGCCCTTAATCCTTCCCAGACAGATTTCATTTACATCCTCACATCTTTTAGCCTCCGCAATTTACAAATTTTTTCTTCCACTACGTTCACCTTATGTTCTCCTAGGTGATTTTTCAGAGGATTTGTATTAATGTTTGGAGCTTTGTCTTCTTACTGTAATGTCATTGCCCTTTGATGAATTAAACGGAGTACGGAGTGTTTAAACGTAGGACAAGTCTCAATGGACTATCCAATCATACCACTGTGGAAGTCACAAGTGAGACTAGGGTTATACCAATAAGGGTAAGGGGGTTGTTGAGGTTGTATAATTTTGGGAACAATGAGGTTAGCTTCCACTAGATGCTTGAATAATTCGGTCTTGGTTCCTAAAATATTTGGGAAGGGTTCGTCTTTATTTGGTCGTAGTTGGTTTCGCGTATCTTGGTATGGAGGTCTAGACATGGGCCTTGGAAAAGAGGTGGGTGAGTATGTAGGAATAAACGGTGTTAGGTTAGCAGGGTATAGGGGAACAAATGGAAGGTTGGCATTGCGATAGTTTTGGGTGAATGGAGCAGAGTTAAGTCTGGGTTGGTCAAAATATGGAGTTGTTTGTGTGTTATATGGTGTTTGTGGATAAGTCTGGTAATATTGCTCTTGTGCCCTTGGTGCGGTAATGAAGCTAAATTCTTCTTTTCTTTTGGCTTGTATAAATGCTTTTTGTTTTCCACTTCCTGAACCCTCACCCTTAAAGAAGCCCAATTTCCCTGCTTTGTATACCACCTCAATTCTTTCTCCCACTAGAATCAATTCAAAAAAGTATTTATAGACATCATTAGCCATCATTTCAATAAAAGGAGTTGTAAGTGTTCGCAAGAAATAGTCAATCATTTCTCGCTTTCCCAACAGCGGTTGAATTTATGCTGCTAAGTGTCTCTATCTTTGTACATATTCCCTGAAACTCTCATTATCCCCCTTCCTTATTACTTCTAATTGTGCTCTCGTGGGGATAAGGTTTTCATTAAAACTATATTGCCTTAAGAACAAAGTTGCCAACTGGCCCCAAGAGTGAATTTGAGCATGCTCTAACCTCCAGTACCAATTTGTTGCTGGGCCAGTCAAGCTTTCGGGGAAAAAGTGCATGGAGAACCTCTCATCTTTGGACCACACTCCCATCTTGGTGCAATAAGACATAAGATGGATCTGAGGATAGGTAGTCCCATCATATTTGTCAAACTCTGGCACCTTGAAGTTTCTAAGAATGTCTAATTGTGGAGCAAATGATAGCTCTTCAATCTTTGTGGGTCCGTATACCCCCGAGCCCTGAAGAATCTTTAACTGCTTTTCCATCAAAAGTTGTTTCTTTTCCATCATCTCAACTTTTTCCCGCTCCTTTTTTAGTTCTTCACTAAATCCTTCATCCATATTGAACAATTCGCCTTGATTAGGAATAAAAGTTAACTGATACGGAAAAGGCATTGTACCAGAGAAGAAATCGACCATTCTGCCAATGGGCGCCACGGCACATGGCACCCAGGACCTGTTTTAGAGTAGTTTGAAGGCTTTTAAGCCCAGTAGACTTCTGAGGAGTTGAGCCATACAAGGATTAGAAGTCCACAACCTAGAAGACTCTCCAGAATAGAGTTTCAAGAGGAATTAAAGTCTTGAAGTGTGGAGCCCAATTAAAGCCTTAATTAAAGTAGGATTAGGATTTACTTGTAATTAGTTTTTTAATATTATTTAGAATCCTACTTAGAGTCTAATAAGGATTAGATACATTATAAATAGATCAAGAAGGCTAAACACAAGAGGAGAGGAGAATAGCAACAACAACCTATCAAGATCCAAGAGCAAGGCGTCACTCCCCTTTTATTTCTTCTACTCTTTTATGTTTTCTTTATTTACCATTATGTGTTTCCATTTTATTATGTGTAACTAAACTTCACTCTAGGGCTAAGATGTAGCCCGATCTGATTGTATAGACAAATTGAGCAAGTTATGACAGTTCATGTTTTATTCAATTAAGGTTTACTTTTCTGCACGTTACTCTTGATTGATCTGGCTAATTAATTGGGAGAAATCTGTGGGTTAGCTATGAAACCGACCAGAGATTAGTTAACTTAGACCAAGAGAATTAAATCCATAGTAGAGCTAAGGACAGACTAGTACCGAAGACCCTGTGTAGTCACATGGGAATTAAGGCGTTCCCCTAATCTCCCTAAAGGGATGTCCATAGATCTTAATGCATTTATAGTTGCTACAACTTGCACAGACCAGTAGCAGGGTTGGTAATTGTAATTAGATTTGATCTAACCTAATACCAAGGCTGATTAATCAAATTAGCGAATCCTGACTAGCAATTGAAAATTCTATAACTTCATAACTGAATCAAGGAAGTCTATACATGAAGATTGTGGTGAAATCTGAATCCCTAGATCTCTCATCATAATTATATTAATTAATTCTGCTATATTTTTCTGTTATTGCTTACTTATTTTCTACATTTAATTACCTTGCCTATCTCATCACAATTCGACGCTTGAACAATACTGGAGTTATATTACTCTGGTAATCAATATCAATCCCTTGGATACAACCCTTGGAATATTTGCTCACTACAATGATAGTGTATACTTGCATTGTGTTCCAACACATAACATATTGTTCCATATATATACATCCATTCTCGCCCATATCAATGCTAAATTTATCCTTTCGTGACACTCACTAAGGAGCAATTAAGTTTTTGGCGCCGTTGCCAAGGATTGTTTTATTAATATTAGAGGAATTAACAAGGTTTTGATTCAAGCAAAATTTTATTTTTTGTTTTACTTTGATCTTCTTTCTTCAATTCTTTTTAGAAAAATTTTCTGGTGTATGATAAGAACAAAGGACAGAAATCTACTACCTTTTGATCCAGAAATTGAAAAGACCATTAAAAGAAATCTGAGAGCAAGAAGAGTAGTTTAGAACTTGTAGCCAGATCTGGAAAAGATGGCAACACCAAATAATCAACCGAATGAGGTGCATATCCCTCTTCGCACCTTTGATGTCCCAAAAGTGCAGAATGCTATGTCAAGCATCCTGAGCCCAGCTGTTGAAGCAAATAATTTTAAGATCAAACCTGCTGTGATCCAGATGGTTCAAAATAATCAATTTTCTGGAGCACCTAATGAAGACCCAAGCTGATTTGACTGAAAAGACAAATCAATTTATGGTGACTACTAACGCTTCAATTAAGCAATTGGAGAATCAGGTAAGCTAGATTTCTCAACTTCTTACCACTAGACAGCCTGGTGTATTACCAAGCACAACTGAAGCCAATCCGAGGGATGTAAAAGCCATAACTCTGAGAAGTGAAAAAATCATTGATGTTGTCCAAGATTCCACGCCACAACAAGAAGAAAAGGAATCTGAATCTGAAGTTGAACAAACACCCAAAGTCACTCCAGAAGAAAGGCAAGAACAACAAAAGCTAGTGGAGAAGCCGAAACACATGCCATGCGAAATTCCTTCTCCATACAAGCCACCCTTGCCGTTTCCACAAAGATTCAAAAAGCAAAAACTAGACAAACAATTTGCAAAATTTATGGAGGTATTTAAAAAATTACATATTAACATTCCTTTTGCATAAGCTTTGGAGCAGATGCCAACCCATGTGAAGTTCATGAAAGATATTCTATCCAACAAAAGACAGCTACAAGATTATGAAACTATTGCACTTACTGAAGAGTGCAGTGCTATACTCTAAAAGAAGCTACCTCAGAAGCTTGAAGACCCTGGAAACTTTACCATTCCTTGCATTATAGGCCAGGAGTTTTTCAGCAAAGCATTACGTGACTTGGGAGCTAGCATAAATCTAATGCCACTCTCAGTCTACAAGAAACTGAATATTGGAGAAGCCAAGCCCACTACTGTATCTCTGCAGCTGGCAGATAAATCCATCAAATATCCAAGAGGTATAGTAGAAGATGTTTTAGTTAAAGTTAACAAATTCATCTTCCCTGCAGATTTCATAGTATTAGACATGGAGGAAGATCAAGAAATCCCAATCATTATGGGAAGGCCATTCTTAGCAACTGGAAGAGCCCTAATTGATGTACAGAAAGGGAATCTAACTTTGAGAGTACAAGAAGAAGAAGTGACCTTTGACATTCTCAAAGCACTAAAGCATCCAGCTGATGAAGAGTCCTGCTTTAGAGCAGACATCATTGACCAATGCATTAAGGAGGTGGCATAACTTTCAAAGTATTCTGAGCCGCTTGAAGCATGCTTAGCTGGAATGACATTAGAAGAAGATCCAAAAATTGAAGATTGCATTCAACAACTTGAAGCTACCCCACCAATTTTTATTAAGAAACCTGCTAAAGAATTGGGAGAACTTGAAGCCCTATCCGAACCTTCAATTGAGCAAGCACCCAAATTGGAGCTGAAACCATTACCAGAACATTTGAAATACAGCTATTTGGGAGATGCAAAATCCCTACCAATAATTCTTTCTGCTTCCTTAACAAAGGAACAGGAAGAAAAGCTGCTGAGTGCTGAGAGCAAACAAAAAAGTAATAAGGTGGACTATTGCTAACATAAAAGGCATAAGTCTTACCCTTTGCATGCACAAAATTTACATGGAGGAGAACTTCAAGCCCTCAATTGAGCACCAAAGAAGGCTGAACCCAAAGATGAAAGAGGTAGTCAAAAAAGAAGTACAAAAATGGCTTGATGCAGGCATTACTACCCTATTTCTGATAGCCCATGTGTGAGCCCTATGAAAGTAATGCCAAAGAAGGGAGGAATTATTGTGATAGAAAATGACAACAATGAGTTGATCCCTACCATAACAATAACTGGATGGAGAGTATGCATCGACTATCGAAAGCTGAACAAAGCAACCAGAAAAGATCACTTTTCACTACCATTCATTGATCAGATGCTAGACAGGTTAGCTGGATATCCTTTCTATTGTTTTCTGGATGGATATTCAAGCTATAACCAAATTGCCATAGCCCCTGAAGATCAAGAGAATACTACTTTTACATGTCCTTATGACACCTTCGCCTTCAGAAGAATGCCATTTGGACTATGTAATGCACCTACTACTTTTCAGAGGCTTATGACATCACTATTCTCAGACATGGTAGAAAAATTCATTGAAATTTTCATGGATGATTTTTTGGTTTTTGGGAAGTCATTTGATTCATGCTTGAATAATCTATCAATAGTTCTCCAAAGATGCCAAGAAACAAACCTAGTGCTAAATTGGGAGAAGTGACACTTTATAGTATAAGAAGGAATAGTTCTTGGCCACGAAATATCACTAGAAGGAATTCAGGTTGACTAGGCAAAAGTGGAGCGGATTGAGAAACTTTCCCCTCCTACTACTGTCAAGGGAATAAGGAGTTTCTTGGGACATGCTGGATTTACAGAAGATTCATCAAAGATTTCTCAAAAATTTTCAAACCATTATGCAATCTTCTACTGAAGGAAGTAACTTTTATTTTCACAAAAGAATGCCAAATAACATTTGAAGCTTTAAAGAAAGCACTCATCACTGCTCCTGTAATCATCACGCCTGATTAGGAAGCCCCATTCGAAATTATGTGTGATGCAAGTGATTTTGGGCTGTTCTAGGGCAGACAAGAGAAAAAAAATTTAGAGCTATTTACTACACAAGCAAGACTCTTGATAATGCCCAAGTTAATTATGCAACAATTGAAAAAGAACTACTAGTTGTGGTCTATGTCTTTGACAAATTCAGACCATATCTCATTAGCAACAAGACCATAGTCTATACAGACCATGCAGCACTTAAATATTTGCTGAATAAGAAAGATGCCAAGCCAAGACTTATTAGATGGATTTTGCTATTGCAAGAATTTGAGTTGGAGATGAAGGACAAGAAAGGAGCAGACAATGTCATGGCAGACCACCTATCTATGATGGAATATCATGCTAATGACTCTGTCCCTATAGCTGACTCCTTCCCTGATGAGCAAGTATTCTCTATTAGAAAAATTATCAACAAAGGACGGAACAGACAAGGAAGAGATGGGCCATGGTATGCTGACTATGTCAACTACCTAACTTGTCACGAGCTACCACCTGAAGCAACCTATCAACAAAGGAAGAAATTCTTATCTGAGGTAAGATTTTATTTTTGGAATAACCCTATACTTTATCGTAGATGCAGTGATCACATGACCAGAAGCTGTGTCCCAGAATGAGAATTTCGAGCCATCCTTGAAAGCTGCCATTTGAGTAGCTATGTAGGGCATTATGCAGCTCACAAGACAGCCACTAAAGTACTCCAATCTAGTTTCTATTGGCCAACACTTTTCAAAGATGCACAAGCTTTTGTTGAGAGATGTGACAAATGCCAAAGAGCTAGTAATTTGTAAAAGAAACATGAGATGCCTCAAAATCCCATCTTAGAAGTTAAACTATTCGATGTATGGGCCATTGATTTCATGGGACCATTCCCATCATCTTATGGGAATCTTTATATCTTAGTTGTAGTGGACTATGTATCCAAATGCATAAAAGCTATTCCATCTCCTACAAATGATTCCAAAGTGGTACAAAGATTTCTGAAAAAAAATATCTTTTCCTACTTTGGAGTACCAAGAATACTAATTAGTGATGGAGGGAAGCACTTCTGCAACCAATACCTAAAATCTCTTCTTGTCAAATATGGAGTAAGGCACAAAATTGCCACCCCCTATCACCCACAAACCAGTGGGCAAGTGGAGGTATCTAACAGGGAGCTGAAGAGGATATTGGAGAAAACAGTCCACACAAACAGGAAAGATTGGTCTCTCAAGTTGGATGATGCACTCTGGGCAAATAGAACAACATTCAAGACTCCCCTAGGCATGTCTCCATACAACATAGTCTTTAGGAAGGAGTGCCACTTACCAATTGAGTTAGAACACAAGGCATATTGGGCTGTAAAACTGTTGAATTTCGATCCAAAAGTAGCCGAGCAAAACATAATGCTTCAACTCAATACATTGGATGAATTAAGAAGAGAAGCTTATAAAAATGCCTGCATTTACAAAGAAAAAGTCAAGAAATGGCATGACAGAAAAATAGCAAGAAAGGATTTATATCTTGGGCAGAAAGTGTTGTTATTCAACTCAAGATTAAAGCTTCATCCGGGCAAACTAAAATCAAGATGGTATGGCCCATACACAATCACATCTATAACCCCATATGGAGCCATAACAATCACGAAGGATGGACAAACTTTCAAGGTGAATGGGCACAGGTTGAAGCCCTACTTAACAAGTGAAAACATGCCCGTGTATGTTGTCATCCTTCAAGATAACTTGTAAAATCAGAGAAAGTTCGGCTGAGGACTATAAACCAAGCGCTTATGGAGGCAACCCATTAGTTTTTATTTCTTTCCCTTTTTAATTATTGTGTGTGTTTTATTGTTATTTTGATCAATTTCTCTACTACTCATGATCTTTAAATCAATTATTTGAAGCCATACAGGTATTGGACATAACAGGAAGCGAGAACAGAGCAATTCGGGCATAAAAGGACTCAAATAGAAGCTCTGGGTGTCGTGGCGCCAACAATGGGCGCCATGGCGCCCACTTCTAGAGAATAACCAGCATATGGGCGCCACGGCACAAACCCTCAGTGCCATGGCACCCATCACTGTAGCAATTGCCAAAAAAATTAATACCCTCGGCATCCCAGCGCCGTGGCGCCCAATAGCAGAGTTATATACCCGCAACCCGCCATTTTTACACTTTTCATATTTCAAATATCCCAACTACCCATTGGCATACCTTTCGCATTCCCTCAGATTTTTGCCAATTAATCACTCCCAAAACACCTCCAAACCTTTTCCAATACATTTATACTTCAATCTAGCCGAATAATCTTTAGATTTGAGGAAGAACTCTTCAATTTCGCCACTTTCTCTCACTAGAAAGTGGATTTTCTCACTCCTCTATTCTTGGAGTTTTTGGGTAATTTCTGGCAAGGAAAGGTTTGCAATCACACCCCTAGGTTTCCTAGAGGTATTTTCTCACTTACCCACTCAAATTAATCGGTGTAAGTTTGTTCAATTTCATCCACATTCTTCCTTGGGAACTTTGGCCGAAATTAGGGATTTTTTGGTGTTTGGGTATAAACTTTGGATGCATGTGGGTTGAAATAGGTGCAATTGATTACTGATTATACCTAGTTAATATTGGTTGCTCTGATTTTTCCACAGACATCTCGTTATATGCATAGAAATTTTTTTTTCGAAAAACAGAGCATTGTGAGAATCCTGTTTTACTGTGATTATTTAGTGGAATAGGTGCTCTGTTGGGTATTTTTTTGTGTATAATATTACAGATACCATGTCTCTCAAACAATTGGCCAGGCAAAAGGCATTCTCATCTTCCCAATTGCCAGAATATGATGTCACTCGCTTCATTAGCAAGAAGGCAGAGGATAACATGGACGAACTAGACAACAAGCCAACTATACTTGAGTTTGGCATTGATCTTTTCGGAGCCGTGTTTTGCTCAAATTGACAACCATATGGCATGGAGAGGTTGGCTCAAATTTGCTCAACAATCGAAACCTGCACCACTCAACATTGTGAAGGAGTTTTATGCTAATTTATTCGAATACCAGACTCCCTATGCAAGCTGGGTGCGAGGCCACAAGGTACCTTTTGACTGGTACACCATTCATGAGATTTTTGAAATCCCAAATCTGCCTACTAGAAAGATGAGGCTGGGCACATTCGCAGCAAATGGGGATTACAATTAAATTACAAGAACATTGTGCATTGAAGGCACAAAGTGGGTCACCAGAGATGGTGAATTTTACCACTTCCCTAAGACTGGGCTCGACAAAATCAACAAGACGTGGCTGCACTTTATTGCAAACCGCTTGTTCCCATCCACGCATACATCTGAGGTCACCAAGCTACGAGCAGATTTCCTATGGGCCATTCACAACAGGTGGAGGTTCAATGTTTGCCACACCATCGTAGAGCACTTGGAGACCATTCGACAAATGGTCAAAAAGAAGGTGCTCTCATTCCCCCCCTTAATAGCTGCCCTATGCTGCAAAGCTGGAGTTATGTGGGGACACTCAAAGCCCATGATCGAGCCAGGCCGGATGTTAAACAAGACATTCTTTGCTCGCCTGAAGCCACCTTACCTAAGAGGAGGCCCTGCAGCTCCACCACAGCCGTCTACCCCACCTACCTTCAAACACCACCACCACCAAACTAGCAAGGGTTTATAGACCCTACACTAGCCGCCAAGCTGAACACCTGGATAGATTTCAGCCATCAATACACTGAAGCAACCACCAGATGGTACCAGATAACTGAAGAATACCTGGAAGCGAGCGCAGTAGGCCACACTAGCTTACCTCCATTCCCACATCTCCCTCGACCACCACATGCTGCTCCACCACCACAAGCCGAAGAAGAAAGCTTGGAGGAGGACTCTGAGGACACTAACTAGGTTGTCCTTCCAGATTGACTCTTTCCTTACTCTATTTTAATTGATGCATTAAGGACAATACAATATTTAAGTGTGAGGGACAGTCATATTCTATTTTGCCTAGTTATCAGTAGTTAAAATAAAATTTCTATTTGAGTAGTAGATTAGTTGTGTGTTTTTAATTAACTGCATGATTGTGTGTTTTTAGTATGTTAGTTTAAATTTCTGTTTTTGAATATATGCATGATTGTCTGTGTGTTTCTGACTAAAAACCATGGCTCATGATGAAAATAGTGTATCACTGATTATATGGGATGAGGAGTATCTCCCTAGAAAAAAGAGCAATGAACAAGAAAAGAAGAAAAGAGAAAAATGCTTTGAAAAATTAGAATGAGAAGGGCCAGGAAAAGATAGAAAATAAAGAAAAGAAAAATGTCAAAAGGCCAAGAAGCCAAAGAAAAAGGGGAGACAATAGAGAAGAAAAAAGGGAGTAAAAGATGAAGTATTTGAGCTAGTGGTTGGAGAGTATGTGAATTAAAGAAAGACTCTGAATTCACATAATTCCTTCTTAGTAGGTCCTAAGCCTTTATCACCTTCACCTAGCCCCATTTCAACCCTTTGTAAGACCCTTTGATTAGTGTTGTGATTTATTGAAGTGGTGGAGATTTAATATATGAACAAGCCTATGGAAATTTCTTGGTTTTGTCCTAAAATGTGAAAATCTAACCCTCCAAACACATGTGAGATGAGTAAATATCATTCCCATGAGAGAGAATTCATCCCTCACCACTTACACTCCCTAAAGTTTAAGTGGCTATTATGCATATATTCACTTGATTATATTATCATTATGACCTTTCATGATTCGACCACCCTATTTTACCCTATTACATGGAAACTTTCCTTTTGCACTTTAATTAGTAAGAATTGAGCCTATATCACTTTGCATTGAGAGTTACCTTGGGAAATTTGGGAATAATTCATGGCATGTTGAATGACCTTGCATTATGAAATAATGATTAAGTTCCAAAAATCCCATATGAATTAATTCTGATGCCAAATATGGTCAGTAAGTCAATTTTGCGTGAAAAGCCTTGTTATCTTGTATGAATGCTTATATTTAATTTTACTCAGGATGAGCAAAAAGATAAGTGTGGGGGAGTTTAATAATTACTTTTTATATAGATTATTTAGCCTCAAATCCCTTACAGTTCAAGTCCCAATTATGGTAAAAACACTTTGCTTTTGATTGGATTTTATTATGTTGCAGGTACACAAGGCAAGAGAAGCAAAAATGAAAGAATTCATCATTTTGCCATTGGGCACCGTGGCACCCAAGCCTTGGCGCTGTGTACCAGAGAAGAAATCGACCATTCTACCAATGGGCGCTGTGGTGCCTAGACTTTGCGTCGTGGCACCCAGGACCTGTTTCAGAGCAGTTTGAAGACTTTCAAGGCCAGTGGACTTCCGAGGAGTTGAGCCATACAAGGATTAGAAGTCTACAACCTAGAAGACTCTCTAGAATAGAGTTTCAAGAGGAATTAAAGTCTTGAAGTGTGAAGCCCAATTAAAGCCTTAATTAAAGTAGGATTAGGATTCACTTGTAATTAGTCTTTTAATATTATTTAGAATCCTACTTAGAGTCTAATAAGGATTAGATACATTATAAATAGATCAAGAGGGCTGAACACAAGAGGAGAGCAGAATAGCAGCAGCAACCTATCAAGATCCAAGAGCAAGGCGTCACTCCCCTTTTATTTCTTTTACTCTTTTATGTTTTCTTTATTTACCATTATGTGTTTCCTTATTATTATGTGTAACTAAACTTCACTCTAGGGTTAAGATGTAGCCCGATCTAATTGTATAGACAAATTGAGGAAGTTATGACAGTTCATGTTTTATTCGATTAAGGTTTACTTTTCTACATGTTACTCTTGATTGATCTGTCCAATTAATTAGGAGAAATCTGTGGGTTAGCTATGAGACCGACCAGAGATTAGTTAACCTAGACTAAGAGAATTAAATCCATAGTGGAGCTAAGGATAGACTAGTACCGAAGACCTTGTGTAGTCACATGGGAATTAGGGCATTCCCCTAATCTCCGTAAAGGGATGTCCATAGATCTTAATGCAATTATAGTTGCTACAACTTGCACAGACCAGTAGCAGGGTTGGTAATTGTAATTAGATTTGATCTGACCTAATATCAAGGCTGATTAATTAAATTAGGAAATCCTGGCTAGCAATTGAAAATTCTATAACTTCATAACTGAATCAAGGAAGTCTATACATGAAGATTGTGGTGAAATCTGAATCCCTAGATCTCTCATCATAATTATATTAACATTTCTTGTAAAAAACATTTATTGTAAACTTGTTAGATGGCTTTTGAAGTCTATACATGAGCTGTTAACATGACTTTTAAAGTTAGTTGCCTTTGTTAGATGCTTTTGGTTTGTTTTGGAAACAATGTCACTGGCCCATTAACATTTCTTGTAAAAAACATAAAGTTCTCACAAGATACATTAATAAATGAACTTTACAATCATATAAAATGATTGCAAGATGTATTTTACCACAAACAAGGTAAGAGTATAAAGGCTTATGTCATTCCAACAGGATTGTAACCGATCACTGGCAAAAAAGTTTGCTTACATAATCTTTCTCGAATTACGTGACCACACCATTAGAGCAAAAATACATCATCCAATAAACTTCTACAATGATTTAACAACCCCATTAATTATGCATGAGTGGCAGGTACTTCAATAGCTTGAACTTGTAGATCCAACTGCTCTGCTCTCAATGACAATCTATTAACCAAGGAAGCATGTTCCCAAGCCCAATGGACAGCTAGCCAGCCTCGAAATTCTTTCTCTTCTCTCACTTTGTTGATGTTTTGAATTAATGCTTCTATCTAGAAATTCAAGTTAGTGACTTCATCATTCAATTCTTGCTCGTGTAAATGAGAGTTAGCAAATTGTTGGTTCAACACGTCTATTTGGTGATTGAAGTGTTCCCATATTGTCTTTGTAGTTCATTCACTTGTTGACTTAAAGCTTTATTCTATGACTACAACTCGTGCATCGACTGAGTCAAACTATCATATCGTGTCTGTAATCCCTCTATATATTGTGTGCAATGGTTATATTGGGTTTTTGCCTTAAGCAACTGTCACTTAAGCTTTTTGCATTGCAATATTTTAGCTCTAGCATCATCTTCAGCTTGCATTGTTCGAGGCTTTCCATCGTTTGTTCGTGTTTCCTTTTAAAGTTGCTCGTCTTACTTTGGCTTGCTAAGATTTTCTTCTTTAGGTCAATAAATTTTTCCTCAGTCTCTCTATTGCGCAATTGTCCTTTCGCTTTAACAAGTTCTTCCTTTCGTGATTTCACTTCTATTTTATATTTTAACAATTTATCCTATGCTTGCTCCAGCTTATTCCTCAACTCTTGTTCCACTTCAAAATTTTGAATGGTGTCTTTGGGAAGTGGTGGGAAGTACGGATGTGTAGTCTCAGGGACATTAAGTTTTTCCCTCTATTTCGAAACCACTCTTCATATTTCGCCTCAATTTTCTTGTTAGCCGGACAAAATTCAACATCATGAATGAGCATATGATGCCAGACTTGTCGGTATAAATTCACTAACTATGGGTTTAGATTATCTTTGTAGAAGAGCTCCACTTCTGCTAGCCTATTTGTTGGAGGAATGAATTGCCTCATCTTATATTGTCGGAGCACCATCAAGGGTGAATAAGAAATACAGCCCCTTGTCCCAGACAATGGAACAAATGGAAGGTTCCCACAACTGACCACGATTCCACACCCTGTTGTCAATGGGATGTGCCAATATAAATTCCCACTATTCACTTCTCCAAGTCTGGCCATCCATTGTTGCCTATTCAATTTCATTGACACTTTCTTCTCAAGAAAGCTGCTTAATAAATTCTCGGTGATCTGATAACTGGTGAAACCTTTGTGACCATTTCCCATGATATGACAGTATAACCATACATATAACAATTGGTAGTACCATTTGAGTCTTCCCTTACCATTCCTTCAACATTGGTTGAGAGTAATGAATGTATCTGCTAAGATGGCTGGGACTGGATTTTTCCCTTCATTTATCATTTTAAAGTAAACATCCAAAGCCTCATGACAAATAGAGTTTTTGTAAGTAAGGAACAGAACAAAACCAAAGATGGCAGCAACAATCAGATCTCTCAATTCTGTCCATTTATTTTTGGCAACAAGTTTTTCCATACATTGTTTCACATTATACATAGGCCAAATGCAAGTTTCCCCATTCATCTCAGCACTCTCTTTTGCAAGTTCTTGCTCACTAACACCAAAGCGATTGGCAATATGCTTCATTGCGATCTTGTTTTTACTATATGTGTACACCAGGCTTTGTTTTTTTATGGGCATCCCTAACATATGACTATACTCCTACAAAGTAGGTGTGAGGTCAATGTCATTGAAAGTGAAGCATCGGTATAACGGATCCCAATAATGTATTCCCGTTAGTAATGCCAACCGTTGTATTTCTATGTCCAATAGGTCTAATAATTTGGAAAATCCTTCAAACAGTGATGTTTTTTAGTGGCCAGGGAATTGTCCGAGACATGACAAAATAATTTTTGTAATACTTGCTTTTGCTGTAACCCTGAGTTAGTTAGGCAATTGGCAAGCAAACTCTTTAGGCAGACAATCTCCTTCTCTTGCTTGTAGCAATCGGCTTCACTTATAAAACTTTTGAAGATCCTTCTTCAAGAGTCATGTTAACAGATCCTTTTTATTTATTTATTTATTTATTTTAAAGAGCAGTTCTTGAAGTATATTAAAATAAGACATCATTAGAAAGAGGTTAAAAAAACAAAATGGATCGTTAATACGGTTTGCGTTATTTTTGAAAAATATCCCTTTTTTTTGTTTTCTTTTGGGCTAATTTATTATAATGTTTCTCTCTCTTCCTCTCTTTCTCTCTCTCTTTTTTTTTTAACAAATGGATCGAGACTGAATTGATTGAAGATATTTATTATTATTATTTGAAATATGACAAGCAAGAATAATGAAAATAAGATCATCAAGCATAAAGTGATAAGACAAAAATTTATTTACAAACCAAAAAAAATATTAAAAATAATGTCCAACTCTAAGTGGGAATAATATAGTAATTGTTCTCTTTTTCTTTTTTTACAAGAGAATTTGAGAGCGGATGTTGTACTTGAACTTCAACCATAAGAAATGAATTTCAAAAATTGCTTGCACAAACTGAATTAATAATCCATTTTTTGAAGAAATCTTGGAAAAATAACAAAAAAAAAAATTAAATGAGATACATATAAATAAAACCTATTTAAATAAAGATATAAGAATGATGCTAGAAATGCTCCTTCCATTGTCCTAATATCATGGGTCACCTTAAGGGTTAGGCTTTTTAACTTACAGGTCGGGACCTAACCTAATTTTGGTGGCATTAAGGTTCTACTAAGTGCACATCTTGGGAAAAGGCTAATGTCCTAATGGTATCAGGTCCCTAAACTGCCCCCACCAAATTGGTAGAGTTCACATTTTACAAATTTGGATCCTCGAATGGATAAACCTTTAACAAATCCAAATAAGTAAAATGATCACCACAGTTCAAGCGAAGGCTTTCGTGTATACCACCAAAGAATAAACCTTTGGTAATAACACTAGGCCTCATACTAACCCTAGGTTTAAGGTGGCCCGGGTATAGAACCAAAAGTGTGTGTAGGGAAAGTGTTGGTGTTCGTGTGTGGGAGGAGCAAACAAAACCTTATTCCTAAACTACTCAACCCATCCTGCAAAAAAACATACAACAAATATATACAACCATGAACAATATTATAAACAGAAATTAAACAAGTAACTAATAAAGCACAATTTATAGGTCATATCAGATTTTGCACAACCAGTTTATTGGGCTTGACTCTTGAATTGTCCCTAGTGAAGTTGCAAAACTTTCATAACGTACCTTTGGGAGTAAAAACGTGACGACGAATAATGAAACGACTTTATTTTAAGAAAAATTTTATTTTTGGAGTTGTCACCAATTGTTTAAGAATTATGGTACAATTGAAAATTCTATTTATTTTAAAATTTATGTATTTATTTTATTTTTATTTTTATTTTTTTTAAAAAAAAGGCACTGAAATGCAAACCAAATATGAGTTCGGGAGTCAGTTATGTGTGAGGAAGGTGTTAGACACCTCACAGCATTTGTGAAAGAATAATTACCCAAATTGGTTGTGCAAGATAAGATATGATCCGAAATTATATTTTATTTTTTGCTAAGATAAATAATATCATCTTTAAAGCGACAGCATGAGGATAAACATGTATGCACGAATATTCTAGAAGAACTTAGGGTCTTTTAATCCTTCAAGATAGATAAATTATCCTTCCATATGTCACTTATCCTCACCTAAGTTAGATATAATAAGTTCAATCTTATAAAAGGTCGAACCATTTACCCTTCCATGATTAGTAAGGGGCCTCGAGATCCCAAAAATTCTAATACATCACAAAATGGATGCATGTAAATTAATTACTATTTAGGATTAAGAGCAAGATACATCCAAAATTGCGTGGGAAATATGGCTGAAAAGTAAACATGTATGCATGAGTGTTTTAAAAAAAAAAAAAATGTGAATTTAGGGGTTTTCAATCTTTCAAGACAGATAAACTATTCCTCCAGACGACGCTTATCCTCACCTACGTTAGATACAATAAGCTCAGTCTTATAAAAGACCAGACTACTTATCCTTCTATGATTAGTGAGGGGCCTTGAGATCCCCCAAAAATCCAAATGTATATTAAAATGTATGCATGTTAATTACAATTTAAAATTTGGGAGCGGGATACATCTAAAATTATAAGGGAAATATGGCTTAAAAGTATACATGTATGCATAATTTTTTTCAGTGAATTTAGGGGTATTCCATCTTTCAAGACAGATAAACTCTCCCTCCAAACGGTGCTTATCTTCACCTAGGTTGGATACAGTAAGCTCAGTCTTATAAAAGACCGAACTATTTATCCTTTCATGATTAGTAAAGAGCCTTGAGATCCCTAAAAATCTAAATTTATATTAAAGTATATGCATGTTAATTACAATTTAAAATTTGAAAACGAGATACATCTAAGATTATAAGGTAAATGTAGAGTGAAAGAAGAATCACGCTCTTCTTTTTTGCACCACCATAATTTTGATTCACACCCCTTTTGCAATCAGATTTTTATTCACACCCCAAAATTATACTCGCACCCCTATATTCTAACTTTGATATTTTCTTTACGCACCCCCACAATTTCTGTCTACACCCATAATATTCTTCCTGCACCCGAACAATTTCTATTTACAGCTTCACGGCCATTCCTAATCTGAATTAATTCTTTTATATTATCACCCTCTCAATTTCTATTTGCACCCAATTCTCTAATCTGAACCAATTCTCTTCTTGTTCTCACACCCGAAATTCTTATTCATACCCATCTCTGTAATCTGGGCCAACTTTTTTCCTCTTCACACCCCTGTGATCTTTATTCACACCCAACCAATTCTATTCTTCACTCACACCATCATTTTCTGTTCGCACCCCCTTTCTTCTTCATCTCCTCCCTCGACTTCCCTTTCTAATCCCCAACACCCACACCATGTAATATTCAAATATAGCAGAGTGAGAATAAAACGTAGAACCCCATAATAGGTTCCTAAGCCAAAATTAAACAACTTCTATCACCGATTAACAGATTTTAATCATTTAAACTAATTATAAATTGAATGAAACAACAACCTATCCACTAAAAAACAAATTTAACCTCAATCACAGCATATTCACCGATAAATCCTAGAATCACAAAGCATCAATTATCAATAAGCTTCAAATTATACAATAAGAATCTTTAAGATCAAACTTGATCAACTTATGTCAGATTTGAAGACCAACCAATTATTTGGTAAAATCATAGCAAGTAAGCATTTATATTATACCATTATGTTGACTTGATTTTATATCATTTGTTAATTTCTTGTGTTATTAATAAATTATGTTAATAATCTTAATTGTATGTAGATGTTTACACCATTAAGTTTCAGAAGAGAGGCCTTCCGCATGCACATATTGTTCTATTTTTACAAGCATCTGACAAATACCTAGGACTGAATGACATTGACAAAATTATTTTTGTTGAGATCCCAAACCTCATTGAGGACAAAGAATTGTACGATTTAGTGAAAAATCATATGATTCACGGCCCATGTGATCCGTTTAATCCACATGCACCGTGTATAAAAACTCATTAGTGTTGTAAGGGTTTCCCAAAAAAATTTTAAGAAATTACATCCGTTAACAGATTTTGCCTTAAGTGACAAAATATTGTAGCTTATGACTGATGGCATTCAGGTAGGGGTGTCACTAAACATGATGAGCTGTCCAGATTGCCAACTTATATTGTTGGTTACTGTTAAAATCATAGCCCATGTCCAGGAAATCTCTGTTTTCGTTCTTCTCCCTTCTACCTTCCCCTTTGTAATTCTTTTACTGTTCCATGTCTATATACTCCACTGTTGCAGTCCATTTAACTTTAAACTCTTCTATAGCCACCTCATCCAGCTCCTACTCATGATACAGAACATTTTTGTTAGTATCTGTTTTTCTATCTTCATCTTGGTGTTTTTGCTTCTCTTTTCTTCCTACAAGTTTTTACAAGCTAGGTTCTCCTCCTCAAATACATATGTTAATGTTTTGTGCTGTTCTTATCATGTAATGGTGTTTTTAATGGTCCTTATTTGTAGTTTGATATGTAACAACAAATAATTAACTTTGCTAATCTAATGCTAATTGATCACAAGGATATGAACTTATCCCACTACTTTGATGTATTGATTTTCACACTGCAAATCATGGGTTTACTTCCTAGTATACTATAAAAGCATAATACATTCATGTGGTGCTGACACTTTGCATGTTCTCAAAAAGACACTTGGCATTTAATTGAAGTCTTGCATAATTTTTTAAATTATTTATATTTATAAATATATTCTATTCTCAATAAATCTACATAATATTACAATTAATTAAGAAATAAATTAATAATAGGAAATTATGGTTAATGGATAAATTAGTAATAGGAGTATTGCAATTTCCATTAATGCTAATGGGAGACATTTATATGGATAAATCAATAGCATAAAAGTTTTATTTCAAAAATTAACAAAAATAAATATGGATTAATTTGAATCTTTTAAGAGAATTGAATAGTAGAAATGCTTATTCAAATCAAAAGAGTGTTCATTAGAGAACTTTAAAAATGTTGACACTTTTCATTCTAATTGAATGACTGTAGAATTGAATTAAATTTCTAATCAATTTACGAAAATCAAATTATTATATGAAAACAAATTTGGTGCAATACTTTTAATATTGACAAAATCAAATCTTATGTCAATAAATTAATTGTGAGTTTGTGACAAAATTTTACCATATATATATGAATACGAAATATCATGTATAGACACATAAAAATGATTTGCTATCGGTAAATCAAGAGAATATTACAATTAGAAGCAACAAAATAAGTGATTGATATAAGCATTTACCGTTTGGAATCTAATTAATCTAATATATTATAAAAGGAAAATCAAACTATGACAAATCATATGTAAATAAATCTAAAAAATTACTATAAATACTTAAGGGAGACATTTAAGTAAATAAGGAGAATTAAAATAAATTAAATGTCGATTGAGGTTATATAATCAACATTGAACTTTTTAAGATTTTCTTAATTAAAATTAATTTTTTAATAGGGACTAGAGATATAGGTATTTGTTCTAATGTGAAATACCATAAATGAAATAAATTATGAATAAATTTTCCTAATTATATAAATGAATGCCAAATAGTTTTTCGTAATTCTTCATAAATGTTAATTTGAGAGATTTTATCAATTTTCACCTGAAAGACCCATAATTACTGATTAAAGAAATTTTCTCCTTTAAAACTTTAAATAAAATAAATTGTAAATTTAAAATTAGTATTAGGATTTCAATGTTCTTTCCATATAAATAAACCACAAATCACCTAAAGAAGTTATTGCATTGAGTATCGAGGACAGAACACTGCTTCGGTTCCAAGTTGATTAAACAATCACAAGGGTACGTAATTTTCTTCTCTGAAATTTCACATTGGTGTTTCTATCACAATTCACTCCTCAAGATGTGACTGAATCAATTTTCGTCGGAAACTTACTTGTTGAGAATTTTGTACAGTTGCTCCAATCTATCACAATTTCACATTGATTTGTTTTCCACGATGATATCACCACTGTGCAGTGAAAGAGAGAAATTCGTGGATAGAAAAGCTCACAAAAATGAAAGTCACGTAACCCTCAAACCAAAAGAAATTTTAGAAAATATATTTCTTTTTGGCATATAAAATTGATGATTAATAATAAAAAATTACATATAAAATATGGTAAAAATATAAGTATATTTGTTGAAGATCTAAATACTTAAAAAGAGAAAGTTAAAAAAATAATACTACTAAAAATGAACTAAGAAAAAAAGTATACAAGCAAACCAAAACGAAGAAGATGTGTGGATGAATAATGAAAGTATAATGTTGGCTTTTATAAAAATACGATAATTTTTATTAAACTTTATATCTAATTTTTAAGGTATATTTGTCGAGAATCCAAAGAATAAAAATTAAGAAAATAATACTATTAAAAAGGCATATGAGCAAACATAAAAAAAACGAGGAAAGAAAGAAGATGTAATTATGAAAACTTAATAAGATCTCCAGCTTGTCCCTCTCATCTATCACCCCTTCAACATTTTAAAGGAATCTTTAAAGAAAAAAAAAAAAGAAGAAAACTCATGCTTTTATTTTTGATTAATTAGTCTAAAATTTAATTAAAAATTATAAAATTCATTTACAATTGACGTATAATCATATCATAACTCTTTTTTTTTTGTTTATTTGTAAAAAAATAAACTTGTTGAGTAATATTTGTATTAACACATAAATTCTTTTTATGTTTTATTTTATTTTTTATTTAAAAAATAAAAATTTTAAATATGATAAAGTGAGATGAATAATTTTATTTTTAAGTTTTATTTTATTTTTATTTATAAAAATAAAAATAATAAGTATTAAAATGATGCAAGAAGCTATCATTTATTTTATTTTTACTTAAAAAAATAAAAGTTTGAACAATAAAGTTCAAGGTAATGTAACAAATCATGCTATTATTATGTTACAAAGAAAATAAAAATTTATAAAGTTAGCTCTCGTTAAAAAAAAATTATATAAACAAATAATATTATATTATAATATTTATAAATATCACATTATTATATTATCATCTTTGTAATTAATAATTTTTAATAAAAATATAATTAAATAATATAAATTATTATATTACAATATTTAACTATATGATATATATTAATAATATTTATAAAAATTATATATATTAATAATATTTTTAGATGTAGTATATACGTGTAAAAAAAATCTTTCCTTTCACGGTTGTGAGTTGGTATGATGCTGAAATCTCCCGTAAGACGAGACCCACTCATGACACTAACAGAGACTTTGAATCTCAAAATGTACCGGCACGGTAGCATTGTTTACGGCAATATCAAAGCTACTCAATGAACATTCCTTGGAAAAGAGCGAGCCGTCAAATCAGACTGCTCTTTGCACCGAGATTAGCTACACTCAGGAAATGATACCTGTAATCAAATCAATCTATCACGCCAACACTAAATGAGAACAAATTTTGTTATTTTATTTGATCTCTCATAAATGTTTTTATTTTATTAATTCATTAAAAAATAAAAATAATATATTTTAATAATTTAATAATTACTATGACTTTATTTTATTTTTATGACCCATTAAAAAAAATAAATAGAGCAACCGATTTTAATCTCCCTACATGAGCTGAAAATGCAAGGATATCTATCTCTAAACGGTCATATCCTCCTCTCAATGGGAAGATTTTCTTAGCTCCTTCAACAGTCAAAATTTGAAGATTGACCCTCTTAACTTGAAAATTCTCAAGAAGCTCACACTCTGTATATGACTACATCCTCTTTTACTCCCGTTGGCACCTGCTCTTTATTTGGGACATCAAAAATTACTTGTGTTTATAAGAATACAGAATTACCTCCATAATTACTTCAGTGTAAAGTTTCATAGAGTAATTCTATAAAATATTAATTAATAAAATATTTCATTCAACTTAATATTTTCATGTGTCAATCATCCACAAATGTACACTTTATCAACAATTATTGAAAAGAGACAAGTTGAAAAGAAATTGATAAACCTAGGTAAATTGTTGTCCAGCAACACTTGAGCCATTAATTTGTCCTTATAAAATGCTAGGCATACACTTATTCATATACACTTTCTCTACATTCACGTAGCAAACATTTTACCCAACCAAGAGCTAAGTTAACAAATATTCAATTTTTTCTAGTGCCCTATTCACCCCTAGAACACACGTCTGCACCTTCATTTCACAATAACCTAATCTCTCAAGAATGGCAACTGAAGCATAGAATAGTCTGATCTTAACATAACTCCATCATGCATCACAGTTGGGATTTGTATAAGGTACACCATTATGCATTAAAAGCCAAAAGCTAAGAAGTACCAAGTCTGAAAAACAATACTTCCTTAAAATCAGTATAAATAGATAGCATAAGAACAAATTCTGGAATAATGTCAAAAGTAAGTATCAATTCAAAAAGAGGCTGTCCTTCTCCCAAGCATAGCCTTTGAACTCATGCAGAGACTTCATGGTTGACCTGCACTAATCCAAAGGGGTACTCAGGTGCTGAGCTTCATATATGTATCCTTGTTAAGGATAATATAGTACTAGATTGTATAACCTCACAAAATTTAAGACAGCAAATCAACAAAACACCATTAATGAATGCATGACAAATAAATTCTAGGAACAAAAATGTACTAGAACTCCAACAAAAGATGTCAGCCAGGCGTTAAAAAAAAAAAAAAAACAAATAGTATATCTAAAGATCATTAATTGACCAAAACAATGGATGTTGATATAAGCCTTTCTGTTTTATCAGTGTTTTGGAAATCACAAAAAGAAGCTCCATTTAATTTGTACAAAGCACATAGTAGTACTTTTGTTCAATGAAAATTGTTAGCAGAGGAAAATTGAAACTGAAAGATAATCCCGCCCTAAAGCACAAGAGGGCTAAGAATTCTAGTTGTCAAAACAAATACAAATGATCTTTCATGATATTCAAGTGTCTTAAAAAGCAATCAACCTTTTTTTCCCAGAGAAAATAGAATCCTCAATTTCATACATAATTAATTAACCAGAAATTCAGTCATGCAACAAAATGTATTAGATTTTTGAATGACAATGTTCCAGCTACCAAAAGCATTTAAAAACAATTTATCCCAACAACTTGATCAAAGAACAAATAAAAATTGTACGGCCAACAGAATGACTACACTACATTATATGCTAAAATCAAAAGTTTTCATTACAAAGATGAGCTAATAAATGAATAACCAATTGTTCCGATGTAGCAGTTAACAATTAACAATTAATATTATAAGAAAGGAAACTTAACCATAACCATAACCATAACCATATATACTAAATGAAAATGCTACAAGGGTACTTAACCATAAGGTTTTCATATTTAAACAAACATTATAGTAACAGTTTTGTTCACAAAATTAGAGAGCTTACACTCAAATATATAAGGCACTTCTAATGATCCCTTGATGAATTGACTGCCTCCCATACCAAGTTGGCCTCATCACTCATCAGTTTTGCACGCTTCACAATGCTCTTCAATACAGCTCTAAATTTTAAGTTGTTCAACTTCTCCCTCAACTCTTCCCTCTTTGATGCTTCAACCAATTGCAATCCTTTCTCGATACCATCCACATGCCACTCAGATATACCCAGAAATTTGTTCATTTCTGCAACTTCATCTGCATTTAGTGATCGAAACTGCAGCTTGGCTTTCTGAGAAGGCTGCTGGATCCTACTTGTGAGATTAGGCTTTGGCTTTGGTGCTCCTCCACTGGTTCCTTCAGTAGCCCAGATTTTCTTTGACAGTTCAAATAACTCTTCTTCATGTACATTAGAAAACTTAGGATCTTCACCATTTTTTCCTTTCCTTGCATTATTCTCATACTTCTTCTTCAACCTTCGAATCTTATCAATCAACTGACTTTTTGAAAAGTTAACATTGAATGATTCTTTGATGAAATCATGAAATGCATTCTGAACCTTACATGGGTCAGCTGAATTCTTCTCCCAATATTCAGCCACACCCTTCAAGAGAGCAATTTCATCCTCTTCACTCCACACCCTCTGAAACAGCTTCTTCGGTTCAATACTGGGTTTCTCCTCTGTCTTGGTAATCCTTTCTTCAGCTAGAGCGTCAGAAGCTTTATGCTGAAACAGCTTTCTTTTGACCCCTCTTGAATCATTGGTTGGGCATGAGTTCTCACTGGCGTTGTTCATAGTCGATCTGGCTGGTGTAAGTGTAACCGAGGGCTGGGTCCTTTTGTTTTTCTTCCGGTCTGAAATCTCAAAAGAGTGGGATTTTTGAGACTCTGACGACCCAGATTCAGATGATTCAGGTTGCTTTGGAGAGCCCCTAGCAGCACCAGTGGGTTTCTTCGATGGTTCAGTTTGCTTTGGTTCTTCTTCAGAAGAAGAATCTTCCTCTTCTTCAGAGGAGCCTTCTTCTTCTTCATCTTCCGAAGAGGAAGCTGGTTGTGCCACAGTGGATGAGCTTTTCGGAGGTGGTGGTGGTGGAGGAACAGATGGTTCAGTTCGTTTATGTTGCTCCTCTTCTTCTTCTTCTTCAGATGAATCTTCCTCTTCTGATGACACTTCCTCTTCCTCCTCAGAAGAAGAGGAGGGTTCTTCCTGAGTGGCTGTTTGTTTCTGTCCCATCGATGACTTGGGTTTTGGGAATGAAGTGTAACAATCACAGAAAGAAAGTGCTTTGGAGAGAATCACGTCAAGAAGACAAAACGTTAGATAGCACTGGGAGAAGACTAGGGGACGCAGCAAGTTGAGACCGTGTGTTATGGATATTTAGGAAGATGGAGAAGTTTAAGCGTTTGTCTGATATAGAACTTGCCATTTCAATAATTTTAAGATTTTAAAAACTAAAATCAACATTCAAATTTTTTTAAAAAAATAAAATCAACCCAATTATAATTGAGATTTTTACGAAAAGAAAAATCAAAGTGATTGAATAATTAATTTTAAGGCCATCGCCACTATTTCTGTCACCCAAATAGGAACTATGATATCTCTTTTAATTCTCAAGGAAACGAATGAAACTAGTATATTTACTAATTAATAGCTAGAATTAAATGATATTCTTATATGAGTATAATAAACCAAGACTTTCGTCTAGGTTCTACACTTGTGCAAGATTTACGTATTCGTTAATAATGATCGTGGGTTCACCATCATATAAAGGGGAGGGAGTGAGGTTAATTGTTTGCTAAATTGACGTTGGACATCATAGGCAGACAATGAACCTCAAGGTAAATATTGATAAATTGTAAACGTTACATTGTGCTTTTACTTAAATAAGTCTGGCCTATATAGCAAATTGTTAACTTAAGTCTAATCTATAGGTTAAAAATGAAACTTGACCAATTAAAGTTTATTTAGCTTATTTAGGCCCTTAATTAAATAATCAGTAATAATTTTTATTTTTTATTTTTTGTAGATATTCTAAATATAAAGAAGCTTTTAACATAACTAATAAATTTATTATACTCTTTTACTGTTTTATGATTGCTAAGTAACATAAGATATTATACAAACATATTAATATAAAACACATAAGTAAAATAGTAACTTGACTTCCTTATCTTTTCTCCCTTTTTAAACTCAAGTCACTCACAAATATTTTAAAAAAAATCAAAAGTAAGATAAAAGAAAATTAAAACTATAGTTACATTTCAAAAAGATTTTGCATGCAAAATAGCATACAAAGTCATGTTTATCTAAATAAAACAACATATATATAAAATTACTATCCTCACTCAAAAGACCTGTGAGCATTCTAAAGAAGTGACCACGTATATAATCAGGTTAATTGTAATTGTATTACATACATAGATACATACAATAAAATACAATTACATATAATAAATTAAATAGGTTGGCAGATAGGTGAATAGGTTAGGGGTTATGAAAAGAAGATTGGCCTTTTAATTAAATAGGCATATATTCAAGTCTTAGCCTCGTTTGAAAACCTAAATTGATTAGGCCAGGCCTGGCTAATTATAAGCTAGAACGTAGGCCCCTAGGCATATTTTCACCCTTAATTATTGTAAATGTAAACTTTTATTAAAAGCCATGACATAGTTATTCTTGGAATAGTATCACAACAAGAAAGTAATTTGGTGCAACGTAATTTTTAAAAATAATATTTTAATTTTTTTATTTTTAAATAAAATTTATTTTTAACATTTAAATTAATATTAAAAAATTAATCTCTTCATTTTTACAATTCTAAAAGGCCTAGAGTATTTAAAAACTCTAAAACAACTATAAGTTAGGAATAGAATGAGTAATAAAATGATCTTCCAGTGGAATATAGGAAGAATGATTTTTGAAAGTGAAACCTTGTCACTTCTTTTTTTGAAAATCCTTGAATTAGTCCTATTGTATGAAGTATATGTTATTAACAAATTTTTAATATTCAAAAAAATTATCGATAATTAGTATATCACCTTACATAGTAAACAATCAGAAGGATAAAAAAATTAAAAGAAAAAAGTTGAATCATCAAAAGGTTCATATTTTTAACCTGCAGATCAACTTATAAAGACAATGTAAATTTGACAAATCATCTTAACCTTCTATGGTTTGTCTTGGGAGATGGATAGTGGTGAGCAAAATCCAAATCAAAATTATCGGAATCATTCGAACTAAATCAATTTATCCTAAAACTAAAATCGATTTGCTTAACATTTGGTTTGGTTTAGATTAAAAAAATTTCAAATTATTTACTATGATTTATTTTATAGTTTAGATAATTTTTAATCCGTCAAAATTAAATTAAACTATATATTTAATATAAATATATATTTTAAATTTTTATACATGTAATATTCATTTATTATAATTATAATTATAAATACATTATTTAAAAAAACATTCACTTAACTGATAACTAATATATACAAATTACATATAATATAATTAAAAAAATTATGATATGGGTATGATTTTTTATTTTTTATTATCAGAATGTAAATATGATAGTTGCATTTAGAATTTTTTGATCTTAACATTTAATTTTTTAAAGAGTAAAGTCAAACTTTAAAAATAAGATTGAGATAAAGTTATAAATGATGTAAAACTAACTATAAAAATATTTTTTATATGAGCTAATATATCAATATTTTTAAATTTTTATTAAATCATTAAACTGTTTAAACGAAATAAATTACAATTTAGTGATTTAGTTTAGTTTATTTATTTTTTAAAATTTAAATCAAATTATAATCTAAATATTTAAATAATTTAATTTAAATTATTATTAAAAACCGTGCATGAGCCCTCAGGTTAGGAATTTAATGCTAACGTGATAATGTGATTAAATATAAAAAAGGATAATATAGCTGGCCAGATTCTATAATCATAGTGTTCAGGTTTTCTTTTTCTTTTTCTTTTTTTAATTTATTTCTTTTTAAAATAATGGAATACTTGTATAATAGATTTTATTTCCTGTACAACACTGGTCAATGCATCAAATCAATATCAATCAATATTTATATACACGTATCCGTATATAGGATGAATATCAATCAATATTCATGTATACTTATCGATATGTACCCATATATACATGTTCATATTTATATCCATAAATTTTAGAAATTTTTTTTATTTTTATTCTGGTATCATTCTTAATTTTAAAAATAATATTTATATTTTAAATTAAATAAAATTAATTATCATATTTTAAGTTAAAAATAAATATAAATTTTATTAAGATATTTTTTATTTATATTAAAATTTTACTTTTATTTTTAAAATATAATTTTTTTTAAAATTAATAATAGTATAAAGAGATAAAAAAAAATTCTTCTAAATTTTATATTCATATGTATATATAAGAGGAAGTGAGTAAAGTTTTTCTTTTTGAAAAAATAACTTTTGAGCCCACATTATCTTCTTTTGACACATCCAATTTTACGATTAGCTTGATACAATATACTAACAAACTTTTTTGTCTTATTTATTTAACTTTTTGTTTTTGTTTTATTTGTATCTAAATTTTGAAAATCCTGTATTTGAATAAGTTGAGTAAGTTTATACATAATAAATATTATATATTTATAAATTTGAAACTCTAGTTCAATATAAATATAAGAAGATGTATGAAATCCATATCTATATCTATCTATCTATCCATATAGAAGTGAGTGAGACTTTTTTTTTAAAATGAGCCCTTCGGCCTACCTTTTTTTTTTTTTTTTTTAAGCTTGACACTATATGCTAGTATGAGTTTTTTTTTTTTTTTTTTTTACTTTATCTGTTTTTAAATTTTAAAAATATTGTATTCCAATAGGTGAAACAAGTTTACATATAATATATATATGCGAGTTTGAAACTCTAATTTAAAATAAATAAATATAAGAATATGCATAGAATTTTTGATATAATGTTTCCCAGTCTTTAACGCTCAGTTGCTCTATTTTTTGACATTTATTATTTTTTTTTAAAAAAAATTCATTGGTTGGAATGAAATCTAGTACTTTTCCTTTCTTTCATAATCTTACTCTCCGGTTGTTCCATTATTTGATACTTATCACTATTCATTTTAAATATTTCACTTAGGTGGGCAGGAATTCAATGTTTCTAAGTTGCACATTCTTACTTTTAGTTATCTCTATTTTCTCTAACATTATGTTCTAAGTCAGGTCTCACTTTTAATAATATATCATTAAAATATCAAATCTATTTAAACTACTTAAAAATGTAAAAATATTATACTTAACTGATTTGTTTTTGATATTATGTATCAAGCATTCTCCCATATTATTTTTAAGCTTGAAAATGGGAACATATATTGAAAGACATAGTTAATTTATGTAATCAGTATGTAAAGTTAAGTTAGAAAGGCTTTTTGCCCACTTTAATATTTATCCCGTGTAGAGTGGGTATAAAACTCTAGTATATTGTGAAAGAGAGTATAAATTAATCAAATAATTTTTTATAAAAAAATAATAAACTTCAATATTAACGTTAGATAGAATATTCAAATTGTACAACATAATCATAATCTATATAATATAATAAGGGAGTTCTACCATAAAACTTTAAATGGACACTTGGCATGTCGGTGTTTTTTTAAAGCTATTTTTCGCCTAACTTTTATAAGTTTATTGTAGTGTTATTTACCCCTTAATTTATGGTGTTGATTGTGATTTATTGTGTGCTGGTTTGATGTTACTTCTCTTGCTTTATTTAGGTTATTTATTGTTTCTTCTGATTTATTTCTTCACACCAATTTGCTCATTTTTTTTTTTGTTTTCCACTTATTATTTAGGTGTGGGAGTGTGCTTTATTTTTTGTAATTGTCATTTATTTTCTATTTGTCCGTTTCTTTCCTTTTGTGTTTTTGGATGCACAAAAAATTGAGGAGTCTAATTGACTCTAAATAATAAATAGGTTAGACTATTTCATGTTATATGGCTAAATTAGAGCCTTAATATCATAATGAATAATAGAGATACATTTACTCTTAACTTAATAATTAATTTTTTGATATTTTTAAATTCACCTTCATAACTATAAAAATTTACACTTAAGGTTATATTTTTAATTTTTTATTTATTCTCATCCTCTTCAATCCCAACTCTCTCTATCTCTTCCAAGGTCCTTTTTAGCCATATGTTTCTTATGTCTCCCTTATTTTTTTTTTAACAAAAGTTTTTATTTTTTAAATGAAAAATAAAAGAAAAATATCTTTTTTTCTACCTTATGGAAAGATTTATTTACTTATCTTTCATTTAATTTAGCAACATTTCATAAAAGCAAGTTATGACTTGAATTTTTTTTTTTTTTTTTATGTTGGTTCAACGTAAAATTTAATATTATGAAGAAGTGAGAATAGTATTTAAGAAATATATATATATATATATATATATATATATATATATATATATATATATATATATATATATATATATTAAACTTAGTTATTGTAGAAAGAACAACAAGATAATGTGCTAAGTGGAATAAAAAAAATAATATTTTTTCTAAAAAATAAATACATATGTTAATTAAAAATATCAACAAAAAAGTATATTTTTATTATTTAAAAGTTCATCTTAGTAATTTTTATCGTTAAAAGAAATTTTAATTATTTTTTAAAAATATGTGAAATAACTGCTTGAGATTTAGAATATATAAGTAATATATATTTTTTATTATGAAATATATCATTCCTTTTAAAGTTTACTTTTAATTTTACTTCTATCACGATTTATTTTAATAAGCATTAAATATGAGATAATGTATCTTTTTTTAATTTTATGCTTACTAGTTATAATTAGAATATATGTTTTTGTGAAAAATTATAATATATATTTTAACTTTTATGAATATCATATTATTAAAATATACTTTTTAAAAATTTTGAATCAAAAGTTGATCTGCAATAACTTATAATAAAAATGATCTTCTAATAAAAATGATCTAAGTGTGTTTAAGTTATTATAATCAATAAATAAATATTTAAAAGATTTGATTTTAGGTCTCTACTTATTTATAAAGTCTTGTTTATAGGTAATATTTTTTTATTAAAAATGTAATTTTTTTTAGTAATAAATTATATCTTTTAGTATTACTTAACTAGTATAATATACAATAAATTTTATAAGTATAAAAAAATATAAGAAAAAGAATTAAGGGAAAGGAAAAGTTAATCATATTAGTTAAATATTAGTTTAAATAAAATTTTAAAATATATATATATATATATATATATATATATATATATATATATATATATATATATATATATATATATATATATATAGGTCGAAAAAAAAGCGAACAAGGATGAAAAAATGAAGTGAAAAGAAAGAAATTGAAGAAGAATGAAAAATATAAATTTGAAAAACAAATATGACTGATTTGTAATAAAATAAAATTTTATTGTCAAAATTTATAATAGTTATTAATACTTGTAATAAGTTAACTGAACATATAAACTTTATAGTATGTACATCTTTCACTTTTTTATTAGTTTATTAAATATAAGGTAGTTTAACCTATATGGTAAGTTAGACAAACCCACAAAAAATTAGCTAATTAGAAATTTGGTGGCCTATTTTCTTAATTTATTTGATTTATTTTTGGTTAATTTTGCTTTGTTTAGTGTCTTTAATTTGAGTCTTTATTGTTACCGTATCAGCAAAATCATTTCAATTCATAATAATTTGATGTTGGTTTTCATGTTCTAGATTCTACACCCTATTCTCTCTCTCGTTCTGCCGTTTTTTCTCCTCCATACACACGGTTTATTGTTGCTTTTATTCCTCTGCGTTTTTTGGTGCCATATTTTCCATTACAAATTTGTTTCTTTGCCCTGCATTGTATCGGTGCTCTTTGTGTATTGTTCACTTGTCTTCCTTCTTGCCGTGGGATCCTGTCTTTTATAGCTGTATGTTTTTGCTTTCTTTTGGTTTGCCATTTCTCTTCTTGGTTTTTCTTTCCAATTTCTGCTCTGCCGGTTTGCTACTCCCTTTTCTCTCTTTATTGTTGCTTTTATTTCTGGTTGCAGTAGTCATGATTGATTATATAGATATTACTCATGGCTTGCTGTTTTATCTTTCACCTGCTGGTTGGTTAGGCTTCTTTGCCATTCAGGTGTGTATGCCATCATTTGCTTCCGTGGTTATGCTGGTTTGGTTTCTTACACGCATTATTCTATGTAAATTTCAATATTTTCTTAGAATCTTTGGAGTAGATTTTTAATCTAATAAAAATCCTGTGTATGTCTCCAGGAACAGGAAACACATGAGAAAAGCTGCATTGTAACAGGAAACCAAAAGCAGCATCTTTCTCTAAGGCAGAATTGTAACACAAAATTCAATTCGATAGCATATGTCTATAATATTGAGTGTATTTTCCATTGGATCAATCAGGTAAGTTTCCTTTTTTTTCTGCATTTTGGTATACAGTTTGGTTCTCTCTATCAGTTTAGATCATCTATATTCTCTTAAAAGACGAAAGGGAAATTCTATGTAAATTTCAATATTTTCTTAGAATTTTCTTTGAATAGATTTTTAATCTAATCAAAATACCGTGTCTGGTGTTCTAGAACAGACGCATGAGAAAAGCTGCAATGTTATTAATATTTTATTCTTTTTTGTTCAACAGTAGTGGATACTGTTTGCGTCCACGTGATATAAAAACCCACTTTTACTTATTCTCCATCATATGGTTTTCCTTACTATTCTTTTAATTATTCTTTCTATTCTTTTATTTGCTAGAATTGAAACATAGAAATCCATTTTCTAAAATTTTATCATGCAGATGATGTTTTTTACATGGATAATTCGATTGTTATAGGATATGTAAATTAGTGAGGCATGATATATCTGCATGTCTCTGTTTAAATTGATGATAAATCTAAATTGCTGTTTTCCTAGGAGAAAACAACACACTTACACCACATTTGACTGTTTGCCTCGCCTTTGATATTAAGCACCCATATCATTTCTTCTTCTTCTTCATCTCTAAATTTGCCTTTTCATGGTATGCTGAATCCTTTATCTGGTATTTTTCATTTCTTCTTTTACTTCTCTCAATTTTCCTATGCAGTAGGGGATTCTTTAATCTGAGGTAATGAAAAATCGGTGTTTTCTAAAGCTAACTTTCTATGATCCAGTGTTCTTCATATTTTAAATCTAACATATTGTGTCTTCTATTCATTCTATTTTTTTCAGTTTTTGATTATTATTCTTTCTGGAACTAGGATAATATAACTTCTAAGATTTCTCTCGTCTGCTTCCATTGTTCCTATATATATATATATATATATATATATATATATCTATATTGGCTTATTTCAACAATTTTGCAGCACTCATTGTTTATCACATAGTTATTTACTGTGCTCAAGAAATTTCTGAGTTTTTCACTTGAAATTTTGTGTTTGCTGCCAAATGACATGAAATAATAAGAAAACACAAAGGAGTCTGAATAGAAAAGAGATATATGTTGCATATTATTATTATTATTATCTTTAATGGATTAATGTTTTCTTGGCATGGAATGAGGAGGACTAGGATCATGTTTTTGCTTACTCAGTCTATCAATTCAAGTGACCATGGTAATGGAATTATTCTTCGTTCCTATCCACATAACCTAAAGATTTATTAAGTTTTTTACTATATATTTTGGCCAAAAAGGGAAAAAAAATTGATATTTTGTCATTTTCAATTCATTTTAGTTTTTCTTAAATTTGCTTTGGCTTTTTGGCTATTGAAAACTTTGTAACAAATACATGACTTCCCATTTGCAAACTTCTTTTTTTTTATACATGTTGTTTTACTGGTTGTGTGTTGAAGTTTGTTAGCACTAAGGAGGAGTTGCAGTCATGGAAAAGCGTGGACTTTTGGTGGTTGGTTGGTGAATGGGTAAGGCACTTTGTGCTATTGAAAGGGGTAACTAGGTGTGTTAAGAGCACTGCTGGGGTGAATGGCCTTCTATAGCGCTAATTCATTACCAACTCTCCAATTGGACCTTCTGTGGCACTCCTAAGGTCAAAGAAGTGAGGTTTTCAAATTAAGATTGTAGAAGAGAGGTCTTTGAAGTGAGGTTTAAGAGAGGTTGTCGAAATGGGGTTGCAAAAGAGACGAACGTGATAAAATTAATGAAGTATGATAGCTAGTGGTACTTTTGTAACTAGTAGCAAGAGTTGAGTTTGGGTTATTATTTTAGAAGAAAATAAATGTAGCAATGGAGGTGAGGAAAGTGGTGAGAAAATGGTAGGAAAATGATGAAATCTGGATCTTGGTGAAATTTGAGATATGTTAATGAAGATGGTTTTGGGGTTGTGTAGTAATGGAGTAAAGTGGAGCTACGTAGGAGCATGCGTAAATTGTGACAATTTGTTCAGTGCGAAGGTCACTTCTGAGCGAGTGATCGCTAGGTACTATGAGGAGCCAACTAGACAGGGGTATTGGCTAGTGTTAATGACTGGTGACCCATCTTTCAAGTAAAAATGCTCATTGGTAGCGAGTGGGGTAGCCATGGGCTTGGCCATGCTCATGTGGTACTTGTCCAATAGATAAGCTATAAGCTATGCGATGGTGTTAAGATAGAAAGTGGTGTGGAAAAACTTCAACCCCGAGGAAGTGATTTAAGAGCCCAAGGTCTTTTAGTGAAAAACGGTGGGCCAAAAGCTAAATGAAGGATTGTAGAACCTTGTTGCGAGTGAGAATGATATGGTCCACTTACACCAGAACATAGATAGTGATGTTGTCGTGATTGTAAATGAATAAAGAGGCATCAACTATTGATTTCTTGAAGTCACAATGTATAAGAAAATTTGCAAGTTCAATATACCATGCCCTAAGAGCCCATTTGAGTCCATAAATGGCCTTTTGAAGTTTACAAATATGATTTGGGAATTAGGAATGTTTGTAACTGGTGGTTGTTGCATGTATACTTTTTCATGCAATGTGCCATTTAAAAAAGCATTGTTGATATCCAATTGTTGAAGAAGCCAACCATAAGAGAGCTAGACAGAGAACGAGACGAATGGTCACAAGTTTAGTGACTGGGCCCCCCCTCCGCTCTCTTGCTCTTGTATTTGTCTATAGAATCATCCAAATGCCTTTTGATGCAAAAAATCCATTTGCAACTAACGGATTTGTGTTGACCTAGTAGTATTACTTTCTATGTGTCATTTTGGAGTAGAATATTGAATTCTGCATACATGGCCTTTTTGCCACTTGGGATATTGGATTGCTTATGTGACTAAAGGGAGGGGGGGGGTTCAAGTGAGGGTGTTTTGTGGTGCAATTTGTGTAGTTATCTCCAAAATATTTTGGATTAGGTTTTTGTTGCCATGCCGTGCAATGCAATGGTATAGACAGCTTTCTGTACACTGCAGTTGCCACATTGCTGTCATAGGACAAGAATGACTTTTGGAGCACACTTTTTCCGCAAATGGTCAGAAAATTGGAAACTAGTTTGGACAAGCAATGTCCAACGGCAGGGAAGAAAAACTAATTTGTATTTCCGTTAAAGAGAAGAAAAGAGATGTTTGCTTTTGTGAAAAAAATCTGGAGATGGAGGAAAATAATCTCCAAGTGACTTAAAAAATTATTTAAGTCAAAAATAAAATTTTTTAGCTAAAATAATTTTACAAAAAATAGTATTTGAGAGTATAAAATTTTTCTAAGGTAAGAATCATATTCAAAAATATTTTCTTCATCAAAATTAATAAAAAATTGACTAAAAGTAATCCTTGAGCTAACACATTCATTAGAAAGAAATTCAACAAAAGAAATAAAGATATGGAATAATGTAAATATGATAATATACTTAGATATAATCGAATTTACAAGGAGAATATAACATAGCATTAATATATTTTTTTATATCTTAATCATCAGTATTTATAGAGTGCGAATTTATTATCAAGTCCTTCAACCTACAACTAATTTAGTTGAGCTAAGTAGAATCACAAGAACGACAAAGCTCTTTCTATCATATTTTAATACAGCTATATTCTTAAGACTTAAATTTGAAACTTTGTTAAGAAATTACTAATATTAAAAAGAAGAATGAGGAAGAAGCACAAACTAGCGTTTTTTTCTCCATAGCTGAGTCAGATATTAATTATATGTATCTCATCACAGTATTAATTTCTCTCAGATTTTGATGCACAAAGATATTGACTTTGTGAGTTATATATAGAACACTGCTCATCATCACCCTATCGAAGTCAAGAACAGCTGCTTGGTGGGGCGGCTGGGAAGTTGGAATTCCGTGTTAGATATAATGTAAAATAAAGTGTGTTAAATTTTATCTGATGCACATCACATATTGCACATAATTGTTTAACACAATTATTGTGATTCACTTGTTTGGCATCAATTACTTATTCTTCTACATTAAGTAAACGAGAATTCTTGCTTCTTCTTCTGGTTAGTATCGCTACATTGACACATCGTTTGTCCCGCCATCAGTTGATTGTTGAGATTAAAATGGAGGTTAACAGTAGTGACTTGTTTATAAAAATTCAAAGTATGGAGACTCTAACTTACAAAGGCAAAATATAAGAGATTTTAAATTTAAATTTTGAGAATACAGTTGTATTAAAATTTGATAAAAAAAACTTTGTCGCCTTTGTAGTTGTTAGATCAGGTGTTTCAAACCAAAAGTTTGGTTACCCTCTCAATTATTGTTTCGATGATTCTAAAATCACAAGTTTAAGATATATTTCATTAGTAACTCTTAATATTTTTTCTACGTAATTATTTACTTTAAATTGAGTTATGTTTAGTGCGTAAAATATTGAGATGCACAGACCTTTGTGCTCATCACCAAGACAATTTGCTTAAGCTTGTATTGATTTGATTATTTAACATTTTGCTTAAGCTTTTGATAAACTAGGTACAAGTGATTTTATTATGGCTAAATTACAAGGAGTTGTTTGGCTAAGATTGAATTAGATCTTTTCTTTTATTACTAACAAGCTCTTGATCAAGACAAAGAAAAGTCCAACCATAGACTTTTACTCCAACAGCAATTTAACATCATTGTAACAGTACTGTTCCTACTCTAGTTTCAAATGAACTATACTCTTTGTGGATACGGTGGAGTATCTCCAAAGGAAAGAAGTTGTGCACTGCAAAAGGGCCTTGTTGTGGAAAGACAAAGTGACATTAAGTGGAGTTGCAAAAGAAGATACACAAAGTAACAAACATTATTTTCTGTACATGCATGCTGCTCGGTCTATAAAGGGCAAGGTCACATGATGCTAAAATACTGATGCTGTAAACCTGCTACAAAGATAAGATTTTTATAATATAAGAATAAGAAGACTGTCTTCACAAGGAACGCAAAATGAAGAAAATCCCAGCAAACTAGCCTTGAAATGGGTCATATATTTCAGACGTAGGGAGCAGTGCTTAAAAGCATTGGAAGAAGGATTTGCCAAGTCAACCTATCCTCTCTACACGGTTTGCAAAATTACAGCAAAATGAAAAGAAAGTGCAAAACTTGAGGCAAAGTGATTAGAAGGCTAAAGAAAGGCATACACGGGAATAGAAATGAACTTTTGAAGCCTAGCAAATTGGTGCAGAAAAGCTAAACAGAAAATTAATTAATAATAGGTGCACAAATCCAATATCCTCCAACGGCTATTCTGAAAATTTACAATATAAAAGGAGATGCAAGGAGAAGACTTTGAGGTGGAGAGACGAAAAGAGATAGAGACGTGCACTACACTTAGTAAATCCTGAAGTTCTTCTTCAGTTTATCCTCTCTTATATTTTTTCTTCATTGGTTTAAATTTTATTGGGTGTGAGATTGTACTTCATTGGGAAATTTGTTTTTGCAACACAAAATTTGTACTACTTTGTGATACCCTTTGATCTCGTTGTAAGGCCTTTGTGCCTGCCATTTAGTGGGTTTACCTGAGTGTTGGGTAGATAAGTTCCTGTGTGAACCTTTGATATTTGTTGTTGAGGGCTGTAAGACTGCCTGTCAAACCTAGCTGTTGCAGTAGCATTTTGCATTGTGATAGGCTGTTGTTTGGATGTAATATATGATGAAGATAGTAGATTGAAACTCTCTCATTGGTGTATGAGAGGAGTGGGATAACTTATTGTTGAATAGTGACTGAACTACTATAAATTTTTTGTGTTTTTTTTTTCTCTATTCTATTTATTTTAACTTATTACTTTCAGTTTATACTCTTGAGCATTTGTTTAAAATTTATGTTTACATTTTCAAACACTTTTACTACTATAATTAATTTTAAAAAAACAAAGTTTATGAACAAATTTTCAATAATTTTTATAAATTGTTTTAAAGTCAAAGTTTTTATTAGTCTTAATCACCTTCCTTTAGAACATATATTAATACGGATGGTTCATACCAAAACTCAAAATTATAAAAACTTGCTATACATTTAAACCTAAACCTATTAGCACTAATGTTTGAATGGATCCTCTTGCATATCAATTAGACTGGCACCCAAGTCACTTGTTACAGCATCTATTTTTTAGTCCTCTATGTTAATGGATTGTTTTATCTTCTTCTGATTGTGTCGCATTATGAGTGGAAGTATCAGCAACGTAAATCAACTAAAGACTCACGCACTCGCTCAGTCAACGTCGGCCGGGTGACTTCAAATATGAGATAGTCTAGGTTCCACCGTATTCGTTTTCATGGGGTCGACAACATATAAAGGTGGTAAGGCTAATTGGATCACTACTTGATGGACCACACGTGATCAAAAGTAGTTAAAGAATTCAAATATTTTTTATTAGAGCAAATATTAATTTTTTAAAGATTATTCTTTTACACAAGCGCATCAAATAGAGTCAACTTAATTCTTACATCCTTAAATATAACTAAAACTCTTGACTGGAGATTCATAGAACACACTCTTGAGGAGGTAAGCATTCCTAATAACCTCAGGAATATTATCATGTCCGTTATTCAATCTGTGTCTATGAGATTGCTCTGGAATGGGGTGAAGATAGAAAAATTTAATCCGGCCAGAGGCATTGGCGAGGTGACCCGATATCATCTTATACTTATGTTATGTGCACGGATAAGTTGTCGCATTTGATTTCTGAGAGGGTGGAAGGAAGCTGGAAACCTATGAGAGTAGGGAGGAATGGCCCAGCCATCATTTTGATGACCTATTGTTGTTTGCAAAAGCTAATGAATCCCAAATTTCTCAAATTCTCAATTGCTTAGATCTTTTCTGCAGAGCATCTGGGCAGAAAATCAGTAGTGCGAAGACCCAAATATTTTTCTCAAAGAATGTTAGAGATGAGATCAAAGAGAACATTGTCGGAAAGTGCGGGTTCATGATGACATATAATCTGGGGAAATATCTTGGAATTCCCATCATTCATAGGAGAGTAAAGAAATCCACTTATGGGTATCTGGTGGACAAGATCAGAGAGAATTGGCTGGGTGGAAGCTTAATTGTCTTAGTATGGCTGGCAGGATTACTCTTGCAAAATGGGTAATGGAAGCTATTCCAACTTACACCATGCAATCTGCGCTAATTCCGAAAGGGGTGTGTCATGATATTTAAAGAATTCAAAGAAATTTCATTTGGGGCCACACTGCAGAAAATTGGAAGGCTCATCTTTTTGCTTGGGATAAAATCTGTCAGCCTAAGGATAGAGAGGAGTTAAACTTCAAAATGCTCACAAGAATGAACAAAGTATGTATTATGAAGCTTGGGTGGGAACTGAAGATAAAGAATGGCAATCATTGGGTTCAAGTTCTTAGAGGAAAATATGGCGAAATCAAGATTGGAATTATAATATAGAAGTGAGCGGCAGTGATTCTCATATTTGGCTTGCAATAGTCCATATCTGGAGTAATCTTGCTTTGAATCTTGGGTGATGGGAGGCAAGCTCAGTTTTGGACGGTTGATTGCTTGCGCGGAGATGCTATTATTGATATGCTCGATCACGGTATCCCTGAGTTTCTACCGTAAGAAAGGGTGGCAGATTACACTGCAGGTAACGCGGTTTGGGACTGGGAGAGGTTGAGAGTCACTCTCCCAGCAAGGATCTCGAACAGAATGGCTTCAGTTGTTGCACCAGATGGAGGGGAGGGGGATGACAAAATTTACTGGAAAGGAACAACCCATGGAGACTTCTCTGTGTCTAGTGCTTATTCTCTGCTAACTCATTATTTATGCTAATGTCCCTGGGGGTCTTCTTCCCTTCCTCGTAGCTAATGAACTTGGGGTCCCCATGTCCCAATCTGTGCTTTTGCAGTATCCTTTTATTTTGTTGTTCTGGGCGATTAGCCCTTGTTTCAACCAAATATATATATATATATATATATATATATATATATATATATATATATATATATATATATATAAAACTAAAACTAGCATTACTCTTCAATTTTCCTATTAAAAAAAAGAAGAAGAAAGAACTACCCTATGTTTATATAACATGGAATTAATGTCGTGTAATTACCTTCATATAAAGCCCTGTAAAATAATTATACAAAATTACTCATGTTGTGGAAAGCATATTAGAAGAGAAATAGATTACTCCAATATAAAGTATTTACAGATGTATATGTTAAAAAAAACTTACCAACAGATATAGAAGAGAAATTGATTACCATTGTGTCAAACTTTCAAGATAATTTCACATAACATGTGTGAATAGAAAAGAAGTTGATTAAATAAATAGTTGATACAACTTAGCATTGATAGGTTAATACCTACTTACAAATGTGTATGTTAAAAGAACCTTACCAACAATTATAGAGATGCCAAATCATTAACTTCTCCTTTAATTTGTTACTCTTGCATCCGATGCAATCAAATTAACGATGTTAGTTTAATTCATAAGAATCAAACATTTTGTTCATGATGTAAAGTTGAATAATTTTCGTAATTTTATAAGGTTTGCCATGGGAGATGTTAAGAAATTAACACATGGTTATGTAAATATTTTTTTTCTTAAAAAAAAAAAGATAAGATAGCTTGTCATGCTCGAACCAGCTGGCTAGTCCCTTTAGTCTTTACCATGGTGTTTAGGGTTACTTCTTCTTATTATTTTTTCATTTTTTAAATGGATTACAGGTATCAGTTTTAAAATTAATTTATGTAAACTCTTTATTTTAAAATTAAGAAAAGAATTGAGTCGTATGTATGAGAGGCTAAGTGGGGTATCCATTTTGTAGTACCATACAAAGTGCGTTTCACATAGGAGTACCATTTGAAAATAAAATTGTTTATTTAAACTGTATTTAGATAAGATTTTGCTCATTTATATCTCATCATATGCAACTGCAGTTTCTTAACTATATTAAACAGAGAAGAAATATCTAGAGTCTGGAGCTTTGGCTCTATTTTAATAGTGTTACTACTAGTTCCATCGTTCTCTCTTTCAGTTTATCCAGGATATAGAACTATGTTTCTGGTTAGTACTCAAATATATATAATCAAATTCTACAACATAAAATATATAATAATGTTAATTTATAGCTGATTGGCGGCATGCTAGCCAACTAGCTAGTAGGGCTAAGTAAAATTTAATCAACCAACCAAATCGAAAATAAATCAGTTTAATCAGTTAGTTAGTATCAATTTAGTCGATTAGTTATAATTTTGTAATTTGAAAAAATTAGTTAATGTCGGTTAGTTTTAATTTTTTATTTTTTTTTAATAGATAAAAATCAAATTGATCGACTAAAGCATTATGAGCTTTAATATTTTTATATATTATATGATTTAGTGATTTAGTTATTTTATTAATGACTAAATCACACAAATATTGTGTCATCATAATGTATAAAGATAATTATATATTACTAATTTGATATGTGCTTTAGTCTTATGTGAGTATGTTTATTAAAAATAATAATTTTCTCCTAAAAAATTTTTAAAAAAATAGTAATTTGTTTATGTTAATTTTACTTTCTCCAAGTAATTGTGGATATATTTAGAGTCAGAAGATAATGGTTTCCATAAATATCTTTATACATTTTTAGATTTGTTATTTATGTATTTTTATTTTACTTACATAATTTTTACCAAGTGTTATAGATACTTAAAAAAATAACTTATTAATCACATTCTTAATTTATAATAAACTAATTAAATAAATATTTTATGTAAATACAACACTAAAATAAAGAATAAAAACTTTTTTTTATATAAAAATAATTATTACTATTAATTAATTACTGATCACTTAATTAATTAAAACTAAATCATGTGCATGAGTACATGTCAAGGTCCTCATTTATTTCTTGAACATCAACTAGTAGATAGATAGATAGATATAATAATGTTTATTTATAGCTGATTGACAGCATGCTAGCCCACTAGCTAGCATGTGCATCAGTACATGTCGAACTCATTTATTTATGGTTGTTTTGATGGTGATAAGTTCTTCAACAAGAGTAAGTGCAAACGCACTTCAGCCCTTTGCAGCTGCCACCAAGTAAACCTTCTCCTCTTCTGCACAGATAGCCACATTGTTGGTTTCCAGAGCTACCAACGCATCCACCTGAGAAGAATTTGCTTGGTTTCTCGCAAGTCTTTGCCTCAGTCTGCACCATCATTTCTTCTGAAATATCCATAAAATACTCATATATATTAATTGAATTTCAAAGGTACGTGAAAAGAAACAGAACTTTCAAGCAATTATATATTATCCACGAGTGAAAAATAATATTATGTTAGTTTAATACTTAATATCATTATCAAATATATTTCTAATATTTTAAATTTATCAAAAAAAAATCTTTTATCACTTACTCCTCGTTATCCTCATCACTAACCATTAGCAAAAATAATTGACTTGTTTGTTGCTTATATAATTGTTATTTATTAACTCAACTACTTTATATCTTGTTAAGTCACTTAAATAATAATTTTATTTTTTAAGTGACTTAACACTAAGATATAAGTGGTTCAATTAATAAATAATAGTTACATAAGCAATAATAGTCATATAAGCAAAGAGGTATAATAGATTAGCAACTTCTATTAATAGTTAGCGATAAAAAAAAATATTTAGTAATAATTTTTAAGTGTTAGTAATTATTTTAGTAAATTTAAAATTTTAAAGCATACTTGAAATAATTACACATATTTATGATTATGCTAATAAATTTAAATTATCGAAGATATATTTAAAAATAATCATAAATATTAAGAATAAAATTATACTTTTCTCCCTATCCACTAAGCTATATATATATATATATATATAATATACATAAACAGTATTAAATTTGGGACTTACGAGCAGCAAGTAGAATGATAAGGAAGAAGAACAACCCAGCGAGCGATTTCTTCTCCATGACTGATTCTTCTGGTAATTTGTTATTGATTTGCTATGGATCGCGCTGAAATCTGTATGCATTTTCGAAAGAGCAAGGCTCCGGTATTTATAGGGCTCTGGCACTTGGAAATGTCTACCACCCATGTGGAAGATGAGAAATGGGTTTCGGTGGCACTGGGTGGATCAATAAAAGCTATTGCTAAACGACAAAATGAATGACATGGTCCAAGAGAAGAGGACAAAGGAGACTCTTCCAATCTCCATAGTCTCACTTTGCCACTAAACGAGGCAATTTGGTTGACAATAATGCATCGTATATATCTCTTTGCATTACAATATTATATTGTACACATTTAATTTTGACCAATTTCTTCGAAAGTTAGTTCATTTATGCTAAACGACAAAATGAAGGACTTGGGCTAAGAGAAGTCGGCAAAGGAGACTATTCCAGTCCCTATAGTCTCACTCGGCAACTGAATGAGGCAATTTGGTGGACAAGAATCTATCGTATATATCTATTAATATTACAATATTATATTACACACATCTAATTATGACTAATTTTTTTAAAAATTAAAATATTTATATTTAAAAATATAAATTAATTGAAAAAATTATTATAACTTAAATAAAAATATTGAATTTAAACTTAAAAAAATAAAATTTTACTGCTATTATGTTAAAAAAACCGTCTAATTAAATTTAAAAAGAGGCTGGGCAAAGGAGAAGTCAAATTTGGAGATTGACACATAGAAAAGTTTCAAAAGAAAAACAATGAAAAATGATTGCACATTGACGCGTATCGTATCTGGTAAAGATGTGGCCGTTGTTGGGTAGCAAAAAGTTGTCTATATCATCTCAAAGACTTTACCAGCGCAATCTCTCGAGGATCTCACGTACATTGTAGTCAAAGATTTTCTCAATCTGTTATCATTATCTTAAAACCTCTCCAGCAATATTTTAAATTCATTTATCACAAATTAAGAATATACCTAACAAAGCACACCTACTTGTAAATAATTATGTTTATGAAGTATGTAATTTTTATATTTAACGATGTGTATAAAAAAGATTTTATTGAAAAATAAATATTGATTAGAGCTGTCTTAATAAAATCATTTATAACTCATCAAGTTCCATATTATTTTTTGAAGTTTTCATGTTGCGATGAATGGCTTTATAATCAAATGATTTAAATATTTTACTGTTAATATAATTAATTCAATCAATTTATGTTGTAATATAGTTAATATTGGATAAGATTTAAGAAATTTTAATTTTGAAAAATCTTACTTTGACTATGGCAACTTTTATATGTGTTTGAGAGGTTATGAATGGAGATTTGTAGGTTCATGTAGGAAAGGTTTAACGTCGGCTTTTTGTGGGTCTTGGGGGTTCCTCTCCTCTCAATGGCATGAAGAAAGATTTTTCTCCCTTGTTCGAAGATCCTTTCTTTTGCCTGTTATGCCCTTTTTATACAAGTCAGCAATGTGCCCCTCTTGGCCCCCATCTACCCTAGGCCCATAAATGTAATCCGAATGTGTTTTTCTGTAGGCCCACATCAATATGTATTGTGAATAATATTTCATAAATAACACATACATTTGAAAAAAAAAAATCTAATCTTGGACCAATCTTTTTTTTTAAAAATAAATTCTATTAATTAAATATTAATTTCTTTTATTAACATGCATATTAAATATATTGAATTCTAAAGATCAATCAAGACCATCAAAAGAATAAGAAAACGAGGAGGCTAGAGAATAGGACAGAAGTTTAGAGAGAAAAAGAAAATGTTTTACAGGATAAATAGTTAAAGTCTTGCAAAGAAGTTATTAGGTGTGGGGGTGTTTGTTCCATCCTGACTCAAAAGATTCGAAATAATTTTAGGATAAAATAATTCAAGATTTAAAATAGAACTTAGATACAATTTTATGTCCTAGTTAATTTTCGAACATAATCAAGATAAGTAAAATTTTATCTTAAATTTTATATAAATATGTCTTGTTCTGAAATTATCCTAATAAATATATATATATATATATATATATATATATATATATATATATATATATATATATATATATATTGTGTGTGTGTGTGTGTGTGTGTGTGTGTGTGTGTGTGTGTGTGTGTGTGTGTGTGTGTGTGTGTGTGTGTTTAATTTATTACTCTTTATACTTCTATTTTTGCTATTTACACATAACTTATCTTTTTTTTTTTTTTTTTATGTTTTTAACACCTATCTTATTACTTTATACACTTTTTTTTTTTTTAAGAATTTCATTGGAAGGGACTAGACAAAAGAGTCAAGATGAAATTGAGACAAGATTGTATAAAACTGGGATAAGACCAAAAAAATTAAGAAAGAATCGTTTTGCCCCAAATAAAATTTTAGGATGAGATCGGAATAATCAAATTCTTAGCCCATCTTAACCCGAGGTAGAAGTTATTGTTATATAATTCCAAAATAAAATTAAACATCATAAATATATAAAAATTAGGCCTTAAGCAAAAGTAGGTCTTAAGGCAATCATTTTACTTACCTGGGCTTCTACATGCCTTAGTGTTCACTTTAGTGATGTCTATGCATTTGCTCATATTATTAGTTTAATGTCATGTTGACGTCATGAATTCACTTTAATTAGGATTTGGGTTAGCCTAATTTTGTTGGTAAACCCAACTGAGTGCATGCTTATATTAATTTTATTAAAGGATCAAGGAAGTGGTTGCTCCTCTTCATGTGATGACATATTTTGGGTACGTTAGTGGGTTAAATTAAATTTACAGAAATCTATGGTTTTCAACTAAACCATTCATAAGAAGGCTCTCTGCCATTACATCAATACATAGACAATCCATATTAATTACTGATTCTACGAAGAGAATCAGTTAATTTATTCCATACCCATCTAGCTATATATATATACACACTAATATATATATATAGCCAGGTTTTATTTATATCTATTATTGTAACAAGATGGCAATTCAGCAAGCATAGGTACAAACACATTTGTGTTGTTTGCACCTGCCACTTAATAACCCCTCTCCTCTCCTGCAGAGATAGTCGCATTCTTTCTTGTCGTTAACACATGCACCTGAGAAGAACTTGCTTGGCTTCTCACAATTCTTTGCCTCAGTCTGCATCACCATTTCTTCTGCAACATATATACATACAACCATTTATTAGAAATTATATTAACCATTTTCAAACAGAAAAGAAAAAAAAGAAACAATTTTTCAGGAAATCAAATATAATGAGTGAAATTGAATTGACTTATACTTATCAAAATATTACTGAAGGCATAACAAATTTAAAACCTACGAGAGGCAAAGAAAATGATGAGGAAGAAGAACAGCCCAGCAATTGTTTTCCTCTCCATAACTGATTCTGATCTTTGTTTCCTAAAATATCTCTTAAGATTATGTTTATATTTGTCTGAATGTGCTGAATTATTGATACCAGGATTTTACTATTTATAGAGATCTTACTCTTGGAAAAGTACATTTCAGGCTCAAATTAATTATTGGGAAAATGGAAAAGTAGCTCCTCATTTGACGAAGCAATTGCTAAACAGGTCTAAAATATCTAGATAAAAGACAAGATCAACATGCTAATGGTCTTAAAGCCAAATCATACATACATCTTTTCAGAAACAAAAATTAAGTATGGTAGAATACAATGGACGCCAACAATATATATCTATAGTCGGCGCAGCTTCACAGGAAACAGTCATAGATTTTGTATTTTGTCTAAATCTAATTATTATGTTATATCTAAATGTCAATACCCCTTTAGTTATATAAATATATACTTTGTTAGTTTCTCCATTGTCCAATATTGACTGCTATACATCACAGTTTACGGAATCATTCACAAACTGAAATTTTATTTTTTTTAATGATAAAAGCTGCAGACTGCAATCTTTATAGTAATATTCTATTATTGTAATTCTTTTTTTTTTTTTCATACGTTTCTATTAGAAAATAGAAAAGCATAAACTGAAGTCTTACATCACCCAAAATAGAGAAACAGTGGATAGAAATGTATAAGTCCAAATTACCGTAGGAATTTTGCACCCAGACATCCTTTAAGCTATATATTCCGGGATGTCTTTTAATACTATCATTTTTTTCTTATCTTATCCTCTCACTTTTTTTTTGGTTATAAATTTACCTAAGTATCCTTCTAAAATGAAAGACAACCAATCTTGCATCACTCACCACAGATTCAAACCTCCACCCAAGAACGTCCTCTCCCCTGTTCTCTGCCTCACCTTAGTGTAAAATCCCCCAACAATCTCATAATATTGGTTTATTTCAGTGGGTTGAGTAATTACTTCATCTTTCCATTTTTCTTTCAGCATGCCAAGTAAACAAAAAACAAATGTATTTTTTTATGAAAAAACCTCCACAAATAGAAAACCCATTCAAATAAAACAAAAACTCCCCACACTGATGACAAGGAAAATGATACTAATGGAGACAAAGCACGAAGAGGGGAAATTTGAGGGGAAGATATTCAAAGGGCAACCTTGTAAAAAAATATCAAATTATTGTCTGGTCGATAATAGTGGCAGTGCGATTTTGGGTTTCCGTCCGGTGGGGACTGTGACGCATGGGGGTGATGACTTGTTCAAGGGTAATTATGGAAATTGGAAAAAAAAAATAGAGTGGAGCTAGAAATAGGAGAAAAGACAGTAGAAAAAGAACTCTTTGTATATTCAATTAGGACTAAATCTGCTGTCCCAAATAGTATTCCATATACTGGCACACTGCAACAAATTGACAAAAACAAATGGAGAAGTAAGACAGTTGATTGAAGAAATGCTTTTAGCTCTGAGATGCTTGCACTATCATTCCAAGTGATTACTATATTGTCTACATGCATGACAAGCAGAATGATGCCCTCTTTGGATCATCTATAAAACATTGTGTGATCAGACTTGCTATTCTACATCATATATTATAGGAATACCTATGTGAATCTATCAAACCATGTCTAAAGACTCTATTTTAAACCATATAGGGATTTATTAAGACGATAGAAATACTTTCCCATATTCCCCCAAAGCAATAAACCTAGGAGGTTGTTCCATGTAAACTTTCTCCTAAAGAGAACCATGAAGCAAGTCATTCTTAACATCCATTTGATACATGCAAAGGCCAATCAAAAGTAGCTGCCAAAAATATGAGTAAGGTAAGCTTGGCAACTAGAGAAAAGGTCTCTAAATAGTTAGCATTATAGGTTTGACATACCCCTTGCCAACAAGATAGGCTTTAAGTCTAGCCACTAAGCCATCTGGATTAACCTTGACTGTAAAAAATCATTTGCATCCAATAGCCTTTTTGCTAGTAGACATACCTATTGATGTCTAAGTTCCATTACAGTCGAGAGCATCCATTTCCTCAATCATAGTAGCATGCCATCCAGAATGGGCTAGAGCCTCATGAATAGTCTTAGGAATGGTAATGAAATCTATTTTAGCAATAAAGAAGCAAGAAGGGACAAAAAGATAATCATAAGAAACAAAGGAAGCAATAGGGTAGGTACATGATAGTTTACGTTTTTGAAAGGCAGTAGGTAATTCAAGTAGTTTTCATGGTTGGGTAGGAACGAGATCATTTAAAGGCAAATCTTTTGATGAAGTAGCTAATGGAGAACTTGAATTTGCAGTGTTCGAAACAAGACATTGATGTCATTGGTAGACAATAGGTGGCTAAGGTGGTTAAGGAATTAAAGTATTTGTAGAGGGGTTAGAATTGGAAGTATAGATTAACAGATCATCATTAAGCTCCCCTGGTTATTAGAATTAGAAAATGGAAACAATGGAATATGTTCTTGGAACATGACATCTCAAGAGCAACATTGGGGCGAAGTGTAGGGGAGAAACACTAATACTTTTTTTGAAGACTCAAGTAGCCAAGAAAGGGACACTTAATAGACTTGGGGTCCAATTTAGTGACTTGAGACCTATTATCAAGGTCAAAACAAGCGCAACCAAATATTCGTGGTTCAACAAGAAATAGGTTTTCTTGGAAAACAAGACAAAAAAAAATGGAACTTTACTGTTAAGGACAACTGAAGGCATACGACTAATCAAAAAACAAGCCGTGGAGACAACATAAGCCCAGGATGATGTTGGAGCTTTCATTTGAAATAAGATAGCTTGGGAGATTTCAAGAAGATGTTGATTCTTTCTTTTAGCAACTCCATTATAAGCTAGTGTGTCAACACAGAAAGACTCATAAAGAATCTCATTCTAAAGCATATAGACTTGAAAGGAAGTAGACTTATATTCTTTTGCATTTTCACTATGCAAAGTTTGAATAGAGACATTAAATTGTAGTTTAATTTCAGCATAAAAGAAACAGAAGTATGAAAAAACTTTAGAGCGATTTTTCATTAAATATAACCAAGTAACATGTGAATAGTCATTAACAAAGGTAACAAAATATTTAAAATCTAGTTTGAGATGCAATAGGACAAGGACCCCAAACATTGAAATGGACTAATACAAAAGGGGATGCAACCCCCTTATTGAGAGAGACGCCTTTTGGTTAATCTAGTTTTATGTATTCTTCTATGCTTTCTCTACGCCATGTGCTGTTAAATTTCTCTTTTCTTGTCAATGTAGGAGAAAGTATTGGTTGTATACATTATGACAGGAGTTTTCACTTAAGTATTTGAATACATTCTAATTTTTCTTCTTATTTCTCCTGGTTAAAATATTAGGTGCCCTATTTTGATCAATTGAATATAGCTAGTTGGTGTGCAAATCTGTAATTGTTTACATAATTCAACAAAGCAGCAATTCAACTATCTCATTTAATTGATCATTGGATGGAATTAATGAAGTATTCAATTTGTTGATTCATTAAATAGAATTGTTGGCCTTTGTAAATCTTAGTGTTACTCATGCTTAAATCCCACAAGCGTATTCAGGGTTGGTTAGTTAATAAGGCTTAACCGTAGGATGTTCCATGACTAAGTACTCTTAAGGAAAGGCTAAATGTTTTATTATTTACACCAATTTACTTGAAGGGAGAACTACCTTCTTTGGAGTTTAATGATCAACTTGATCAACCAATATGGAATCATGCCTTGACTAGAGTTCCATTCCTTGCTACTCTTCTATAATTTTTTAATTCATTGTTGTTTTTTATTTGTTGCAATTTTATTTTTGCACTTTTTCTAGATTTTCAAATCCCCCTTCCCATTTTATTTTTGTTTCTAAGTTCAAATTTAATTCACAAATTCTTGGGGGAATACGACCCTACTTGTTCTATTTACACTCAATAGATTTAAGGGTAGGAAATTTATTTTTGGTGGCTTGACACCCATCAAATTTTGGAGCTGTTGCTGGGGATTGGTGTCCATATTGTTTTTGAACTTTTATGCCTTGTACTTCTTGAGAAGAGATCGATTATTCAATCATGAGGTCAAGAAGGCTATTAAGAGGTTAAAGAAAGAAGCTAGACTTCGAAAAGCACATTCCACTTCTTCTAGCACCAATATTTCTATTGAGCTGCTAAAGAATCTTCTTTATGAACCATAAGCTCCCCAAGAATTGGAAATAATGGCTAAACCTGAGTCTACTCTTAGGATGATGGCTAATTCATATATACATATGCTATCACTATGCATACAATACCCAAATGTGGAAGCAAATTTTGAGCTAAAATCAGGTCTAATTCACTTGCTACCAACATTCCATGGTTATGCAGGTGAAAACCCACATAAACATCTTAAGGAATTTTATGTAATTTGCTCTTCAATAAACCACAAGGAGTAACTAAAGAAAAAATTAAACTACATCCATTCCATTTTTCTTTGGCTGAAAAGGCAAAGGATTGGTTGTATTACCTTCCTGTAGTTTCTATAATATCTTATGATGAACTAAGGAAGCAATTCCTTGAGGAATTCTTTCCTACATCTAGAAACACTTCCATCCACAAGGATATATCTCAGATTCACCAAATATGTGATGAATCTCTACAAATATTGGGAACGATTCAATCAACTTTGTGCGAGTTGCCATCACCACCAAATTCTAGATAAACATTTGATCCAATATTGCTTTGAAGGACTGTCATCATATGACTGGAATTTGATATATGCAACAAGTGGTGGAGCGCTTATGGACAAGACACCCACCCAAGCAAAAGAATTGATTGCCAAAATAGCTACCAATGCTTAACGATTTGCCACACAAAATGATCTTCCAACCAAACATGTTAATGAAGTAAGTACTAGTTCTCAAGGAATAATTTGCTAAACTTACTTTTGTTGTACAAAAATTGGTGACATTAAATCAACAACCAAGGAGATAACATGTCAATGCTGTAGGAAGTTTCCAAGCCTAGTGTTATGAAATTGATTCATACACTCCATCCCAATATAATTTCTAGCAGCCCGAATTTCAATCATGGCAATGAAGAGTAGCTAAGTGATTCGACTAATTTGAAGTTAGCAACCAATGAAAGCATTGACTTTAAAAATTTGCAGCCCCTTGAAGAAAAGCTTGACATGGCTATTCCCAAGCATTTGGAGATGAAGGAGAAAGAAGTTATTGAGTGGAATACTATAGCTCCTAGCTTGAACTTAAAGCCTTTGCCTTCCCCATTAAAGTGTAAATACTTGCGCCAAAAAGAGACATTTAATGAAAGAATCCTTCATGTGCCAAGAATTTCTCCTATAAGTATTGGTTGAAATTGACTTAAAGGAACGTTTAGCCCCATTAAATGAAGGTTCTTGCTTCTTGGGAGGTAACCCAAGTTTATACAATTTCTTTAACCATTTCTTTTCATTTTCATTGACGCTATTTTCTAGAAAATTAAATATCTAAACTTTGTGTCTTACTTTGTGCAAAAGCCTTTTACCCACTAAGCGTGTCCACGCCTTACTGCAAAATTGCTAAAAATTGGGCAAAAGACTTTCATTTGCTAGGTGATGAGGGTAAATTATATAGACATTTTGGTATGAATTTCCTTGTATTTGAGTCTCAAATTATATAGATTAAGGTGCTTTTAATGTCAAGAACTGTTAGCTCAAGGGTTAATTAAGTTTATTAATTTTGATGCTTACAATAATTTTTGATTTCTCTTAATGACTTATTAAAATTATTTTTTTCCTTGTATCCAGAAAAATTATAGCCTTCCACTTTGTCTCTTTTAGCTCTGACATATTTTGGACTATATGCTTTTATCCTTTTTGTCCTCATTGATCCATCTGGTATAATTCCTAATTGGTGCAACTAATTTGAAATATATTTGCAAGCCTTGCTGTGGACCATACCTTTGTTTGTTTGGGAGTTTTAAAATTGCAGGTCAACCCTCCAAAAATGACATTGACAGGAAAAACAATATTTGTCATCTAGCATGTGTCACATTTGAAGTGTGTCATTTGACCTTGAAAGACTCAATGTGTCAGCAGCACATGCTGGCCACTCCTGCTACCTTGAGCCAACCAAAGATAAGAGGAAGGAAAGATTTTTGAGCGCTTATAATGGGACAAATCGAGAACTTCCTTATTCATGCAAACCTGCGAACCAAGCATATCCTTAAAGTTGTCTTCTCGCAATTTTACTTTTTTAGACTATGGTAAAAGAGTGTTGAACCACTGTAGAAGAAGACAAACGTGAGTCACAATAGTCACCTGCCATAGCTCCTAATTTAAAGACTTTTATAATGTCAAGGAGCTTTATTGGACAATGGAATTTTCAAAATGCCTCAACAGTCACATTTTGTAAGCTCTATAAAAGGCAAAAGGAGAGCCTCATATGAGCAAGAAGAATAAGAACAAAAGACTGTGAGAAAATATTCATTTGCTCATCCATCAAGTGCTGTCTCGTGTGAAACCTTCTCTGCACTTCATCCTTACTTGGAATATCCTTGAGTGCACAAAGGAAAAACTTGAAAATATGTTGATTCAAGCAACAACTCATTTACTCAAAATTCTTCTTCATCTGTTATTGTGTAAAAAGCTATATTGCCTTATTGCTAATTTGTAACCCTGTGAGAGGGAGTGACATAGTCATTGAGTGACATAGTCATTATTGTGAGAGGTTTTTGGTGCTCTTGTAAAACCAAGCTTAAGTCTTCAGCTGTGTTCTGAGAGACTGTAATAGGTGCTGGAATCCTATAAACCAGATTCATCTAGTGGAGTAAATTCTCTCAACTGAGTTTGAGGGGAGTGGACGTAGGTCTAATATTGAGACCGAATCACTATAAATCGCTGTGCATTTTCTCTACTCTATCCTATTTATTTCCAGCATTACTTTTGAGCTTTCTATGTTATACTGTTAATTCTGTTTGAACTGAGTTGTCTAAAAATTAAGCTTTTGTAAAGTAAGACCAAGCTTTTATATTAAAGCTTGTTTTTGAAAATATAATATTTTACGAAAATTTTACAAAAGTCTTATTCACCCCCCTCTAGGACATTACACTTGCACTTTCAAGAACTAAGTACGAAAAGGAGCCAAGGAAGTGAAACAGAGGAAAATTGGCCAAGCTGTCCTAGGGCACTATGGCACCAACTACCTGAGAGCAAATCCTACATTCTGCTAGTGGATGCCGTGGCTCCCAGACTACATGCCATGGCGCCCAAAATCGATTCCAAGGTGAAATTGAAGAGTTCTAAGCCAAGTGAACTATCGGGAAGCCTTGTCCTACAAGGATTATGACTTCTAAGCCTAGAAGATTCTTAGGAATCATTGTTCAAGTGGAATTAAAGTCTTGGAAGTGTGAAGCCATTTCGAATCCTATTTCAAGCATGATTAGGAATGATTTTTTGGCTAGATTTGTAATTTAACTGAGAGTCCTAATTCAATAAAAACTTTATTTGAAATCCTAGTTGGAGTGAAACTAGAAGAGATATGCAGTTATCGGAATCAAACTCTCAAGAGTCCTAGTGGGAGTAAAACTCAAGTTGCCAAAGTAAATGAAATTCTCAAGAGTCCTAGTTTAAGTGGGATTGACGTTGTTAAATCTTACTAGAATTTTTTATGCCTAGTTAGAGTAAAATTAGGATTATATACATTATAAATAGGAAGCTAGGCAAGGAGCAAGGATACTACTACTATCACCACTTCTTCTACACAACTTCTTCTACTCCTTTTATTTTCATTTTTTTTTTCTTTTATATTATGTGTTTAAGTTACACTATGTGTTACTAGTTTTCTTTGTAAGGGCTAGGATGTAGCCCAATTTGCTTGTATAGACTATATTGATGAAGTTATGAAAGTTTAATTGAGGTTTAATTTTCTGTACTTCACTCTTGACTGATCTAGTCAATTAGTTGGGAGAAATTTTTAGGTTTTCTATGAGACCGACTGGAGATTATTTAATCTAGACCATGAAAGTTAAATTTATAGTAAAGTTGAGAACAGACTAGTACCAAGGATCCTATGAAGCCACATGGGAATTAGGGCGTTCCCCTAACCTCCCTAAAGGGATGTCCAGAAAACTTAATGCATTTATAGTTGTTACAACTCGCACAAACAAGTAGCTACCAAGGCTGATTGATGCAATAAAGGAATCCTGGCTAGCAATTGACAGCTCTATAACTTCATAATTGAATCAAGAAAGTCTACACACAACAATTGTGGTAAAATCTAAATCCTTAGGCCTTTATTCATTGATTTTCTCTACATATCTCTTATTGTTATTTCTCTTCTTTTATGCTTTTATCTCTTATACGTTCTTTTACTGTTATTTTACTTTGCTTCTATCATCTTAATTGGACCACTTGAGCAATATTGGAGTTATTGTACTGTAGTAATCTAGAACAATCCTTTAGGTATGACAACCCTAGAGTACTTGCTAGTTACATTGATAGTATATACTTACACTTCATTCCATCCACATTCCACACATAATTCTATCCATTCCACATCTATATTTCCTACACCCACACAACATATTAAGTTTTTGGGACCGTTGCTGGGGATTGTGCCATTGATATTAGAAGAATTAACAAGGTGTTGACTCAAGCACAATTTTATTTTATTTTTCTATTTTACTTTGAATTTATTTCTTCTATTTTTTAGGAAATTTTTTTGATGCGTGAAGCAAACTTTAGTCTCGTTGGATCTAGAAATTGAAAAGATAATTAGGAGAATTCGAAAGGAGAAAAGGGTCGTTAGAAATTTGTAGCCATAATTAGAGAAGATGGCAGCCCAAACAACTAGTTGAATGGAGGACATATTCTTCTTAGAACCTTTGATATCCCAAAGATCCAAAATGCTATATCAAGCTTCTGGAGTCCAGCTATAAAAGTAAACAATTTTAAGATCAAACCGGTTGTGATTCAAATGGTGCAGAATAATCAATTTTCAGGAGTATCTAATGAAGATCCAAATCTACACCTCTCTACTTTCTTGGAGATTTGTGACATATTCAAATACAATAGGGTGTCAGAGGAGGCAATCAAGCTCAGGTTATTTTCTATCTCACTCAGAGATGCAGCAAGAAGATGGTTGAATTCTTTGCCATATAGTTCAGTTGACACATAAGACTCTTTGGCCAGAAATTTCTTACTAAATACTTCTCTCTTTCGAAGACTACTAAGCTAAGAACTGAAATTGTGAATTTCACACAATTTGATAGAGAATCTCTTTATGATGCTTGGGAAAGATTTAAGGAGCTATTGAGGAAGTGTACATACCATGGCATACAAGATTAGCTCGTAATGTAAGTATTTTATGGTAGATTGAGCACAAACACAAAGACAGTTGTAGATGCAACAGTTGGAGGAACTTTCTTAAACAAAGACTATGTTGAAGCTTATGAATTACTTGAAGAGGTTACTACAAATGCCTCTGATTAGAGTTCTAGGAGAGACAATGAGAGGAAAGTAGCTAAAATTCAGGATGCAGATGCACTAACTGACCTAACAGCTAAATTAGATCAGGTACTTTCTTTCCAAATAGCATTACTCAAGGGAAACTCCATGGGAGTCGTGCAAGAAGAAGCTGAAGAGGCGAACTATCTGGAGAACAACAACCCCTACTTTAGCACTTACACTATTGGGTGGAGAAATTATCCCAATTTTTCATGGAAGAATTAAAATGCAAGTATGTCTCATTTTCAACAACAACAACAGCAACCTCGTAGAATAAATCTAGAGGAAGCAATGGCCAAGCTAGCAACATCACAAGCGGACCTAACAGAGAGAACCAATTAATTCATGGTCAACACCAATGCTTCCATAGAGCAACTAGAGAACCAGGTGGGGTAGATCTCTCAACTTCAACAACAAGACAACCAAGCTCACTACCTAGCACCACTAAAGCAAATCTAAGAGCATGTCAATGCCATTTTTCTGAGAAATGGGAAGGTAGTTGAGATTGACTTGAAAGAGACTTCCACAACTCAAGTGGAGAAAGAAGAGGAGTCTACACCTAAAGGAGAAGCAAAAGAGCCTGAACCTAAAACTAAAAAAGCACCATAACTCATTCTATAGGAGAGGCCAGAAACACATAAGCAGATGGAGAAGCCGAAATCCAAGCTTTTTCCTAATAATCCTCTACCGTACAAGTCGCATCTTCCTTTTCCTAACATATTTAGAAAGCAGAAGCTGGACCAAAAATTTGTCAAATTTCCAGAGGACCATGAGACAATTACACTCACCGAAGAGTGCAGTGTCATCCTTCAAGGGAAGTTATTGGCAATGGTGAAAGATCCAAGAAAATTCACTATACCCGGCAATATAGGTAACATGGATGTGGGTAAGGCATTATGTGATCTAGGGGCTAGTGTGAATCTAATGCTTATCTCTGTGTTTAAGAAATTGGGCATTGGAGAAGTAAAGCCTACTAAGATGATTCTAGAGTTTACTGATAGATCCCTTAAACGCCCATATGGTTTGGTGAAAAAGTCCTAATCAAAGAAGGCAAATCCTTCTTCTTAGTGGATTTTATGGTACTTGATATAGGGGATGATGCAAATATCCCCTTAATACTGGGAAGATTTTTCTTGGCAATTGGTAGAGCTATGATAGATTTGGCTATTAGAGAGCTAAGATTGAGAGTCAAAGGAGACCATCTACCTTTAAACTCTTTGAAGATGCTGCCTTATGCAATACAACTGAAGAGCCCCAAAAAGATAAAGTTGAAGTCAAGGCTGTGAAAATAGTATAGCCTGCTATCAAAGCCCTAAATGCAAAGAAAAAAAAAAAGAAACCTAAGAATAAAAAGAAAAAAGGCAAGGGAATTACAGAGTGGTGTTATTCTAGATTCCCAACTTGCCTTAAGAAGATTCTGAAGATGGTTGGCTGCCCAAGCAAGAAAAGAAAGAAAGTGGGAGAATCCATGATCTTTCCCTATAGCCCTCTCGATGTGCCATGAAGATTCTGAGGTAGTCGGGCTAAAGACTATAAACTAAGCACTTGTTGGGAGGCAACCCAATGGTTTTTTCTTCCTTTTTCTTTCTTTCTTTTTGTGTGTTTAATTTTACTTGTTATTTCTTTCTTTAAGTCAAAATGTTTTGCTACTCAGAGTTACTTAAACCATTATTTAGAGCTATGCAGGTTTTAGGAAACATTTGGAGCAAGAATTCGAGGATTTTGGCACAAAATAGCTTAAATACATGTCCTAAGGCACCATGGCCTCCATTTGGGAGCCACGATGCCGCATTCCAGCATTGAAATCGGGAAACGGGTGCCATGGTGCCTAGTACTATTCACTCTGCCCCAAACAAAAATTCAAAAAAAAATTTCCAGGACCATAGTGACCCCTTCCAATTCCTATGACCTTCCAACAACCCTTCCTGTGGCACAAGGAAAAAAAAAAATCATCATCATCCATGGACGAATCTGAGTAAGCTACTTCTATCAGGTTAGACCTTTCCTTTACTTTTTTTTTTTTTTTTTTATTTTGCATTAAGGACAATACAAATTTTAAGTGTGAGGGAGGTGTACATGTGTTTAGTTGAATAATTGAGTAGCCTAATACTTAATTGTTTGAGTAGTAGTAGTAGTATGTATTTTATTTTGCATGATTGCATAAAAAAAAATTGTGTTTGTTTCTTGCGTGATTGTGTGTTTTAACTGAAAACCATGGCTAAAGATGACAATTGTGCTTAACTAATGATATTATGGGATGAGGAAACTTGATTTGATATATAAACAATGCATAATTATGTATTATCTTATTCCATTGACTATTGGAAAGCCTCTGGGAATTTTGAGCTAACTTTTATTCTGTGTGATCCTATATTGATAATTCCCATTATGTGCATAATCACTTGGATGGTGGAATGAATGAGAATGAATGAGGATGAATACTAGTCAAATGTGAGCTTTTCAGCCATAAAGTTGCATACTTGAAGCTCTTAAACTTCTTGCGAGTGTGTCATGCAATTTTTTTTATTTTGCTAGAACTTGCTCTGTTATACATATTGAGACCATAGTGAAGCCATTAACACTAAGGTGAATAAGGCACCTAGGTTTAGCCATTTTAGTCTTTCATAGCCCACCTTGCATAATTACCATTCTTTGACCCTTTTTGGGCCTTAGCCTTTATTTCATTCATGTAACCACATATTAAGCCATACATCATTCCTTTGATTTAACCCTTATTTTGAACCCAACACCTTAAAGGATTGTGTGAATTTAAGGCATGGAAATGTTTCCTAGTTAATAACTAGGGAAGTGGGAAAAAAGAGCCTCAAAAGATATGAAATCTCCTAAGAAAAAGGCAAAGTGCAAAAAAAGAAAAAAAAATCTAGAAAAAAAATTCTGAAAGAAAGAAAAAGAGGAAAAAAAAAAAAAAGAAAGGAGAAGAAAAATGTGCAAGTATAAGGCTTAGTAGTTGGAGAGCAATTAAGCTTAAAGGGTAGCTCTGAATTCACATAGTCTCTTCTTGGTGTATTTCAACCTCGAATTCACCACCATTAATCCCTTTCACCTTCTCAAAGCCCCATTACAACCCTTAAAAGTCCCTTTGATTAGTGGTTGTGACTTATTTAGTGGTGGAGATTTGATCTATGAGCAAGCCAATGGAGGAACCATGAATTACATTGACTTGAGTGTATGATTAACCCTTTAAACACTTAAGAGATTAAAGTGAATTTTTATCCTTGTGAGGGAATTAATCTTCTTTGTATTCCATTTCATAAAACTTGATGAGTTATTATGCACTTGTGCACTTCATTTTATACTTTATACCTTTCTAATGGCTTTCCATGATTTGATAACCCTTTCATAGGTAACTTTCAACATCCACTTGAGTGAGAAATTGAGACCAAACCACATTTTATTCTGAGAGCTACCTTGGTTATGGGACAAATCCATCTTGTAATGAGTAATCTTGCATTGTGATATGATAATTAATTTCCAATAAATCCCAAGTGAATGATTCTAAAGCCAATGTGGTTAGTAGGTCCTTTTTTTTGAAAGTCTTGCTGCCTTGCTTACGTTGTTTCTCTTTAGTTTTACCCGAGGACTAGCAAAAAGCTAAGTGTAGGGGAGTTTAATGAGGGTAAATTATATAGACATTTTGGTATAAATTCCCTTGCATTTAAGTCCCAAATTAATATAGATTATGCAGGAACTAAGTACGAAAAGGAGCCAAGGAAGTGAAACAGAGGAAAATTGGCCAAGCTGTCCTAGGGCACCGTGGCACCAACTACCTGAGAGCAAATCCTACATTCTGCTAGTGGATGCCGTGGCGCCCAAAATTAATTCCAAGGCAAAATTGAAGAGTTCTAAGCCAAGTGAACTACCGGGAAGCCTTGTCCTATAAGGATTATGACTCTTAAGCCTAGAAGACTCTCTGGAATCATTGTTCAAGTGAGATTGAAGCCTTGGAAGTGTGAAGCCATTTGGAATCCTATTTCAAGCATGATTAGGAATGATTTTTTGGCTAGAGTTGTAATTCAACTAAGAGTCCTAATTCAAGAAAAACTCTACTTGGAATCCTAGTTAGAGTGAAACTAGAAGAGATATGCAGCTATGGGAATCGAACTCTCAAGAGTCCTAGTGGGAATGAAACTTAAGTTGCCAAGTAAATTAAATTCTCAAGAGTCCTAGTTTAAGTGAGATTGAAGTTGAAAAATCCTACTAGAATTTTGTATGCCTAGTTAGAGTAAAATTAGGATTATATATATTATAAATAGGTAGCTAGGCAAGGAGCAACCATACCTCTACTTCTATCACCACTTCTTCTACACAACTTCTACTCCTTTTATTTTCATGTTTTCTTTCTTTTATATTATGTGTTTAAGTTACACTATGTGTAACTAATTTTCTTTTTAGGGGCTAGGATATAGCCTAATTTGCTTGTATAGACTAAATTGATGAAGTTATGAAAGTTTATGCTTTATTCAATTGAGGTTTAATTTTCTGCACTTCACTTTTGACTGATCTAGCTAATTAGTTAGGAGAAATTTGTGGGTTTTCTATGAGACTGATCGGAGATTAGTTAATCTAGATCACGAAAGTTAAATTCATAGTGGAGCTGAGAATAGACCAGTATCGAGGACCCTGTGTAGCCACATGGGAATTAGGGTGTTCCCCTAACCTCCCTAAAGGGATGTCCAAAAAACTTAATGCAATTATAGTTGCTATAACTCGCATAGACCAATAGCATGATTGGTAATTGTAATTAGATTTGATCTGACCTAATACCAAGGCTGATTGATGCAATTAGGGAATCCTAGCAAGCAATTGATAACTCTATAACTTCATAACTAAATCAAGAAAATATATACACAATAATTGTGGTGAAATCTGAATCCTTAGGCCTTTATTCATTAATTTTCTCTACATATCTCTTGCTGTTATTTCTCTTCTTTTATGCTTTTATCTCTTCTACTTTCTTTTGTTGTTATTTTACATTGCTTCTATCATCCTAATTTGACCGCTTGAGTAGTATTGGACTTATTGTACTCTAGTAATCAAGAACAATCCTTTGGGTATGACAACCTCGGAATACTTGCTAGCTATATTGATAGTGTCTACTTGCACTTCATTCCATCTACATTCCACACATAATTTTGTCCATTACCCATCTATATTTTCTACACCCACACAACACATCACTAGGCATGCCCACTCGCTGTTTCAAAATCATTGGGAAGCTCATATAAAGCACTTTTCTTCACTAAGTGTGCCCACTCTTTATCTGTCCTTGCTTTTTGCCTAAAAGTTATTTGCATTATTACAGTTTCTAATGTAACTAAGCTGGAGCATACTCCAAATTCAAGGCAGTCTTCTATGCCTTTCATTTATGAGTTATTTTATTTTTTATTGAGGACAATGAATGGTTTTAGTTTGAGGGGATTTATATGCACCAACATTTGTTTTTATATCTCCCTATTATACTCATGCTTTGCAAATTAGTGCTCTATCCTCGAAAAAAAATGTTTTGATCATTCTACAACCTTTGCCTAAATTTCAAGCTCTTAATAGTTGAAATGCTTGATAAGGTCTGTAAGACAAATACACCATATTGACCTAATTTGACCTAATTTGTTTTTTCTTGAAAGCTTTTGAGCCTAAAATGAACATCACATCACATCACATATTGTTCATGAATTTTGTTGATGAGTGATATTCATATTTGGATTGATGCTCTAGAACTTGCTATGATATACATGTCAAGACCACATTTTGGGTTCACACATTAAAATGATAAGGGCACATAGAACTTAACTCATTCAGACCAAATAGCCTACCCTTGTATCTCTTTCACCCAATAGTTGCTCCCGTTGAGCCTTAAGCCTTTACTCTTTTTTTTTTTCCTTCAAAAAAGCATCCTCATGATTTAAACCAACCATCCTATTTTTCCTTTTATACCCTTTCTTGTCACGGAAAGTCAATGAACATAATAGATAAATGGTTGGTTTCTAAGCTTTTGCAGCATATGAGGTATAACTACGTCTCTTTCATTTGTTTTGAGTGTAATTACTAATCTTGTCGCTTGAAAAGAGAAAAAAAATTAAAAAAAAGTCATATGAAAAAGAAAAAAGTGAAAGTGAGGAAAAGCATGGAAATTGCGTATTTAGGATCATTGCTCATAAGTTGAAATGTTTCTTCCTTGTGTTGCTGCAAAATTATGTCTTGTTGCCATTGCCTGTTGTGTTTAATTGATTTTCTTTACAATTCCATGCCCATCTTTTCCATACTTTCCTTGAACCTTAGCCCCATTACAACATTGACAAAGACCCTTTGATTGTTGTTGTGAACTCTTGGTTAGTGTTGCAAATTTTATACAACAACAAGCTTATGATAATCTCATTCCATTTTTGTGACTTTGACTGATCTATTTTATGTTGTTTCACCCTCAAGCACTTGAGTGCATAGAGTGATCTTATGAGAGGGCACTATGTCTCACAACTTTGAATTGCATTGAAGTTATTAAGTTGTTAACAAATTCTAGTGGAGATGTAGCCTAAATATAAATTTAATTTTACTATGCTTGAGGACAAGCAAAGGATTAGTGTGAGGGGATTTTGATTAGCGTGTATTTCCACTTGTTTTGGGTTGATAATTTCCCCTTTGTGTTAATCTTGTGCATAATTGGCTTTGAGAAGCTTAAAATTGAATGTGAAATGTAGGATTATTCGAAAGACCATATTTGATTGAAAAATATAAATTTTATAGATTGATTTTTTAATTTCAAATGGTTAGGTGTGAACATGCCTTGTCGAAGGACACACTTCTAACATGCAAAAGCATTTTATGTGTTAGGTGTGCCATACCTAAGGTCAAAATGTGCAACTATCCTAGGTAGAAGAATTTTTATCACTAGGCAAGCCTATGCCTTGCATTATGAGGACCTCATGAACATTGGTAGATTAGTTCCTCTTATGGGACGTGCTTGCTGGTTATGTCAATAGTTTAAATTTTTCTAAAATTCAATAGTCAAGTTTATTTTGTTATTTTAATTTTTTACTTAGGATTAGAGTTATCTTTTAAGGGTTCCCCTTCCTCTTTTCCTCTTTTATGTAAAGGGGATCAAAAACAATAGAGAGACACCTTTTGGCTACTCTAGTTTTATGTATTCTTCTATGTTTTCTCTACAACATGTGCTACTAAATTTCTCTTTTCTAGTCAAGGTAAGCAAAAATGTTGGTTGTATATTGTATGAGACTTGATTTTCATAGAGTTTTCCACTCAAGTATTTGAATACATTATGCTTCTTCTTCTTCTTCTTCTGATTTCTCTTGGTTAAAATATTAGATGTCATATTTTCATCAATTGGATACAACTAGTTGGATGTGTAAATCTGTAATTGATTGCATAATCCAATAAAATAACACATCGACTCTCTCATAGAATTAAGTAGAATTGATGGCTTTTTGAGATCTTAGTGCCACTCATGCTTAAATGACATGAGCGTATTTGGGGTTGGTAATTGTAAGATGTTCCATGACCATGTACTCTTAAGGAAAGGTTGGATATTTTATCATTCACACCAATTTACTTGAAGAGAGAATTACCATCCTTGGTGTTTAGTGATTATCTTGATCAACTAATATGGAAGCAGGCCTTGAATAGAGTTTTATTCATGCTGCTCTTCTATAAAATTTTAATTCATTGATTTTAGACAACAATAACTTTTACAAAGTGATACCTTGCTTGAAAAACTACTAGAAAGTTTTTGGGAATTGTATATTTATAAACATTAAGTGTGTTTCATAATTAGACATTACTCTTCCATAAAGAGACAAGTTATGTTGTTTCATGAAGAGACATATGCTTCTGACAAACATGACTCTTCATTAGTCATAATTCTCCATTTAGGATATATAACATTTCAAATAAAAAGGCTTTGTCAACCAATGCAACTTTTTGCAAATGACTATTAATCATTCCATGAAGAGTTATAACTTTTAATTTTGTGGGATTTTTATAACCAATACAATCTTTCATGAAGGTATTATAACAACCTTTATGTCTTTTGGTTAATTGACCAAACCTGGTGACTTTTTGTGTTTTGGCCCTCTAAAAATGTATAATAACTTTCTATATGACTTTTCATATGAGTGTCCTTAATTTAAAATATATGACTTCTTAAGAGATGTTTCTCCTCATTTTGAAAATCTTTTCACAATCCCCCACCATTTTCAAAATGAACACAAGTTTATACCACTTTGAAAATCTCATGTTTTTGGTAAAGATGGATTGGTCTTGAATCTTTGCTCAGTAAGACATGGTTTCACTTATCCAAAATGGGATAAACTACCTAGAAAATGCGATTTTATAGATTAAACTAAGTGTGAATACAATTTTATTGAGTCACTAATTCATTTATTCCACCAAGAATTAAATTTATAACTAATGAAATGCTTAGTTTTGAGCTTATTCTAGTTGAAAGAGACCGCACTTTGTCACCGCATGATATCCCCATAAGCATGGTATTTCTCACTCCACAAAAGCAAATACTTGCGCAATATACCAATAATAACTTTGATAAGATTAATTGGGAAATGCATAAATTATGTCTATTCCAATTAAACACAAATTACAAGTACATATACATATAAGAATGATAGTAGTTTATCATTTCTTTTTGATGCTAGGCTATATCCTAATGTCCACTAGGATGTCTATGGTGACTAGTCTCACAACTAGGGGATGGGATAACACATCCGAATTTGCTAACTCACTATAGAGGTGTCACCTCTCTACATGATCCTCCACTGCCTCTACCTCTACTAGTAATAGTAGGAATAGGATCGTCCACAATAGCATCAATTGACATATCAGGTGAAATAGAAGAAGAGGAGGCTAGCTCAAGGGGCTAAGAAGGTCCAATGTCATGTAAAGGAGACGGCTGAGAAGATGGGGCTGATGGTCTAGCATTATAGAAAGAAGATGATGGGGTGTTTAGAAGATTGGGGAACTACAATAGTAGATCATGCTGATGTGACCCATGGGGAGCCTCTTGGTTATTATCGACAATCTTGGGTGTAGGTCCATTCTATCTAGGAGCTATATCTTTATTAACATGGATCCTTTAGAATGTCGAAACTAAAGCTAGACCATACCTTTATTGCACAAGCAATATACATAGTGAATGCTTGCTTATCTTGCACAAATTGCTAAGTCAAGAGCAAATATAAAAATACAAACTAAATGTGAAATTAATAGGTGATAATTCCTACTTACCACTTGCGCAAGTGCTCTTCTAATAGGTGCAATGAATTTTCTAGTCACACGCTTGTACCACAACATGTATCCAATGTCTAGAGTGGGCAAAAATCAATTGATGGCTCTCTGACAACACAATAATGAGCTCAACAATCCCATTGTGAAATGTAAGGGAGGTGCTTAATGTCCCACATAGTGTCGTACCATCATATCAATTAAATAAAGTGGACCTTGTTAGATAGAGAGATTCAGTTGTAACTAATTATTTCTGTTAAGTTAATTATCAATGTTAAATGCTATCAATTGGTTAATTGCTGTCAAATTGGTTATATCAGCTACATATGTGTAAGCCTATATATAAAGGCTACTTCTGTTGTAGATTATATGATATATCATTCAGCTAATCAATATAACTTCTTTCTTCTTCATCTCTTCTCTAATTCTCCTTCTCTCATGCCTAACTACCTTGCATTTCTATACATGGTACCAGAGCCACTCCATGGTGATGCACACTTTAGCTGGTGAAAGAGAGAGCTCAATCCCAATGTTTGGTTAAACACTTACGATCAAGCTATATCAAGGGAATTTTTTAGTGTGGCACAACCAAATTCTGAATATTGTGATTGCAAATGGCTTTAAAGATATTCTTGATGGATCAAGAAAGCGTCTACAAAGATTCTTGGCTGGGACTGATGCTATAGATGTTAGAATAAACCCAGAATACTCACTCTGGCAACGCAATAATAGGCTTGTTATAAGTTGGATCTATGCTTCATTAACAGAGCAAATGATGAACCAGACTATGTCCTATGACACTGCTGCTGAAATCTAGTAATCACTACATGAAAACTTCATTCAACTTCTGGAGCTCGAGTGATGGAATTAAAATTACAACTCCAAACAATCAAGAAAGGATCGATGGCCCTGTGGAAATATCTGTCAAAGGTGCAAGAATTATGTGATAACCTCAGAGCAATTGGCGAATCAATTAGTCAAGGAGGCCAATTCATGGCTATTCTTGCTGGAGTATGAGCAGAATACAATGCTTTTGTTGCTTCAGCAACTTTTGAAAATCTGTCAATAGACAATGTACACAGTCACTTGATGATCTTTGATAAAAGGATTGAAAGGTAAAGATCTATTAAAGACACTACACTGATACAAGCTAATATAGCTAATTCTAATGCTGCAAAAGGAAAGAAGAGATTTTATCCTAATACCATGGGAAATGGTTATCAACATAGCAAGAATATGCCTCAGCAATTTGGAAATAGGCAGAATGGGCCTCAGTTTGGTTATTCTCACTCTAAAAATTTCAAGAACATTCGAAATGATAACAGACCTCAATGTCAAATCTGTCACAAATTTTTCCATGTAGCCATGGATTGCTGGCATTGTTTTGACAATAATTTTCATCCCAGAACCACTTAAGATTGTAACACCAAATGTTCAGAACCTCAGGCCTATGCAGCAATATCAGATGGAATTCTGGGTGAAACACCTTGGTTCTTGGATAGTGGTGCTACTCATCATATGACTCCAGAATTTCAGTGATCAAAATTGATTTGCAGAAGAAAGCAAGGTTGTTATTGGTAATGGTAAGAAACTCTCTATCTTAAATATTAGTAAAGGATTACTTTGCACTTTTGCCAAAACTTTATTGCTCAAGAATCTCCTTCATGTACCTAAGCTATCATCTAATTTTTTTTTTGTTCATAAACTTTGTCATGATAATGGCGTCTATGTTGAGTTTCACCCTTCCTTCTTTCTTGTTAAGGACCAGGTCACCAAAAAATCTTTACTCAAAGGCAATCTTGAGAATAGAATGTATAAAGTCCCATCTGGTTCAGCATCTATAGTCAAGTCATCTTCCACAAATCATTTGCATTTCAAGTCTTCACTTCCAGTGATCACTCACATCTTGGCAAATTGTAGTTATGGCACAACCACCTAGGTCACCCTTCTATTGAAATCATTAATAGGATCATGTCTCTTTGTCACCTTCCTTCGTTTTCAATTTAAAACGCCCTTCATGTATTGCTTGCCATATATCCAAGAGTCATAAATTACCAATTGTAAATTCTAATTCAAGAGCAATAAAAGTTTTTGATTTAATCCATACTGATATTTGGGGATCCCCTTCTTGCCATTCAATTAACAATGCTAATTATTTTCTATTGTTGCTTGATGATCATTCTCGTTTCATGTGGCTATACTGTTGAAAAATAAAAGTGTAGTTCTTCAGGTATTTCAACTATTTTGTAGAATTGTGGAAAGACAATTTGGTCACAAAATCAAACAAGTTCAGTCAGATAATGGAGGAGAATTTCTAGCACTTAAAATATTTCTCAAGGCAGAAGGCATTCAACAACGTTTTTCCTATCCACACACTCTTGAACAAAATGGGAGAATTGAAAGAAAGAATAGGCAAATCATTGGAGTTGCATTGTCTCTACTAAATACAGCAAGCATGCCTCGTTCTTATTGGCCTTATGCAATTCAAACTGCTATTCATATGGTGAACTGTCTTCCTTCCTCTACCATTAACTTTGCCATTCCATTTCAAGTGCCTTATGATAAACCTCTCAATATAGCAAATTTTAAAACCTTTGGCTGCCTTTGTCTTCCTTATCTCAGACTATATTCTCATCATAAACTTAAACCTCGATCATCTTCATGTTGTTTTCTGGGTTATAGCACCTGTCACAAGGGTTTTCTTTATCTTGACATGCAAACAAAATGAAGATACATTTCCAGACATGTTGGGTTTGTTGAAAACTAGTTTCCCTTTGTCAAAACTCTTCCTTGTTCAAATTATGACCAAACTTCTTCCATTCTTGTAGTTCTTCCGGTTGAATCACTTGGCATACCTTATGTTTCTCAAACCACACCCACCTCCACCAATTCTTCTTTATCACCCTTTATTGAATCTTCTCCAAATACTTCACTTGATATCTCACTAGATCTTATTACCTCTCATTCAAATTTCAGCATGAATTCAACTTCACTACCCATTATTCAATCTGTGGTGCCTACTATTTCCGCCTCACCTCCAAGAAGAATGGTGACTTTTAGCCAAAATTGTATCTTTAAACCAAAAGCATATGCTGTTGTATGTAATTTCCTCACTACTAAACCTTCAACATACCAACAGGCCAGTAAACACTCTCACTGGCTTGATGCTATGAATGCAAAATATCAAGCTTTCTTGAAGAATAAAACTTGGAAGCAGGTCCCATGCCCTCTTGGTGTTAATGTGATTGGTTGTCACTAGTGAATTAGTTGTGTCACTTCTTTGCTACTCCTACAACCACTCACACGAAAGCTATTAAGAGATTGCTCAGATATCTCAAAGGGATATTGAACTTTGGTGTTTGTCTCAGCAAGTCTATGTCTTTACCTTTGCTCATTTATTCTGACTCTCACTAGGCAGATTGCCTTGATGACAAAAGAAGTACTAGTGGGCATGTTGTCTTCCTTAGCCTTAATCTTGTCTCTTGGTGCTCAAGCAAGCAAAAAGTGGTCTCTAGAAGTAGTATGGAAGTAGAATACAGAGCAATGGCCAATGCTGTAGCTGAAATTCAATGGTTTCAAAGCTTATTTACTTAGTTGAAGTTCGACCTCCTACTTCTACTCTCTTATTGTGTCACAATATCAGTGCCACATTTCTTGCCTCCAATCCCATTCTTCATGCTCGCACAAAACATATATTGATTATCATTTCTTAAGGGAGAAAGTTCAAAACAAGTTAATCTATATTTTTCATGTTCCAGCTTCAGCTCATATTGCTAACATCCTTACAAAACCTCTATCTACCACTACCTTCTTAACTAACAGAAGCAAACTCATAGTATTTCCTAAGATTGTGTGTTTGAGGGGGGATGTTAGATAGAGAGATTCAGTTGTAACTAACTATTTCTGTTAAGTTAATTATCTAGTTGTTCTCAATTGGTTACTTGCTATCAAATTGGTTATATTAGTTACATGTGTGTAAGCCTAACTATAAAGGCTACTTCTGTTATAGATTATATGATACATCATTCAACTAATCAATACAACTTCCCTCTTCTTCATCTCTTCTCTAATTCTCCTTCTCTCTTACCTCACTGCCTTTCATTTCTGTACAGACCTCCCACACTTGCCTGGGAGGTGATGGAATTGGCTAGCATAAGCCAAACTATTACATCACCTTGTTTGGTTGGTGACACTCCATTCTATGAAAGTGATTAAAAGGCAGAATATTGTCCAGACGTCACTCTCATCCAAATAATAATAAGGGAATAACGCTATAACATCTTGAGTATATGACACCTAGGAAATATAATTAGCCCATTACTAATCATGCATTATACCAAGACACTTGATAAAAGCATGATACATAATTATCCTAGGGATACAACAACCCTATTAAAGACATCATATTTACTAGAAAACACTAAAACCCATATAAAATAAATACATCCAAAAGTAGGTATGTAAATTACTTGAAAATAAGAAAATGTTTCACTTAGACATCAAATCATTGCTTTGTCAAGACCCAATTGACGAGACATATTGTCTTGGACTACCCATGATCACATCAAATACATGGTCATAGCTTTATTAAGAGCTAATGCTAGTTCATCCTCCCCTATAACCCATGGTAACTCAATACACTTCAACCATAGGATGTATACATATATATATATATATATAATGTCGAGTACTTGCAACCACACTAGTAATGTACTTTTGCCCTTGAACTCAAAACTTAATGCTACTCAAGTGTTAGATTTTTGTCATTGGTGATCATAGTTTTCTCGACTTTCTTCCATCCTTCCTTGCAATTCCTTTTATCAAAGAATGCACAAGATTTAATTCAATCCTTCTAAATGGAAATTACTTCATTCATAATCAAATATTTTACATATCTATATCTTATTCCAATATGTCGTGACTTTTCATTATATACTTAGTTATAAGCCCTTGAAAGTGTAGATAGACTATCATAATGAAAAGCTACTGGTGCCACTGGCTTAGGATAAACATGAATTTTATGTAGTAAGTTTTCTTAGTTATTCCTCTTCCTTACTTCTTGCAACTAATGCTATAAATTCAGATGTCATGGTAGAATTTGCAATGCATGTCTATTTTAATCTCCAAGAAACAACACTCGCATCATGAGTGTAGATTCTTCTAGTTGTAGAAGCACGATCCTCTATTTCACTTACCCAACTAGCAATAGAAGGGTTATCACTATAGTTTATTGTTTTTTAAAATATTTTTGTACTTTATATACATCATGCTAGTGGTCTTTTAGTATTGAGCCAAGAATCATCATGTAACATAATTTGCCAACATAACATGAACTAACCAATTTTGTTATAAAACACAAGAATAAACAATATAAGCATGATTGCAAATATTATTAACTTTAGCAATATTCAACATAAATATGTTATCACAAAAATAATCATTTCCTTCAAACAACCCTCCCTATGGGAAGAATAAAGTTGTCTTCCTCTTCCTTCTAATGATGAGCCTTCTCACAAAATTAGAAACAATTGCCTTTCTTGCTTTTGTGGTCATCTTGCGTATAGGATTACCATTACCCTTCCCTCTTTTCTTAGAGGTCTTTTTGGTACTTCCCTAGCTTCCTCCACCACATGCACTCTCTCATGAGCATTGGTATCCTTGTTTTCCACACTCATCTTCTAACCGAAGATAACCGTGCCATGTTGCTCATGATGATGAAGATGAAGAGAAAAAAATGGTACAGTGTGAGCTCCAATGGTGTTTTATGTAGAATAGCAAGAAGGTAGTTTAAGGTTCTTTAATGGCTGCTAATGGTGCTAGTTTTTGGAGGTGTTGGGTAGAGTGATGGCAAGATGTGTTAATGGTTGTTTAGAGGAGTATTTATAGGGAGAAAGATGAGGTTCAGGTGGATTGAATGTTTTGAAAAGTTGGAGTGTGTCACAGAAGTGAGCTAGCGTTGTATGGAAGTGAATGGAAATCAAAGGGGTGCATTTGATGAGTTGAAGTGTGTTGCAGATGTGAGGCCACACATGCTATAAAAGAGTGCAAAAGTTAAAGCGCACAAGTAGGAGAGTTGCATGTTTGACAAATGAAAAGGTGATAGGCATGCATAAGGAAAGATATGCCGAAAGATACTGTTTCTGAAGAGGTGTTCTAGAAGTTAAGCCATATAGTTGGAGTAGGTGGTACGGAAGCATGGAGAAAAGAATTTTAGCAGGGTCAATAAGTTTTAATTAGGCTTAAGGAAGTTAAATAAAGTTAAGGAAGTTTAATCACGATTAAGGTGGGATTAAAAAGAGATCATCTACGAGCCACATCAAATTGCTAGAGCGGGAGCCCTTCAACCTCACTTAGATCGTGTCCGGTTTGGCTTTCCTAACCTAAAATCTTTTGGCCTGCTTAACCCAAAGAAGTTCCTATGTTGAAAAGTTGCTTTGCATCAGTTGTTGAAGACTACTAGGTGCTTCTATGGGTAGCACTTCGCTAGGCATTACACTTACACTCATTGAAGCTGTAAATATTTGAGATCTATCTCTAATGTCAGGGATGGTCAAGGAGGTGCTCTAGTCTTAACCACAAAGCTAGCTTGGGGGGGGGGGGGGGTAAAGATTGTGACCTAAAGAGCTAGGTGCTTGTCTCTTCCAGAGGGGGCTACTTCAACATGTTGCATCTTGGAATGGTAAAGAAGGGGTGCTAAGTATGGCTCTTCCCTAACAATGGTTACTTCCTTATGACTAATATGTAAAGATAGAAATATATATGTATTTCTGAGTAAAGTATAATTTCTCTCAAGGAAGTTAGCAATGGAGCTTTCTTGGGTGGTCCATCGTACTTTCATGGAAAAGTAATTATTCAGACACGTTTGAACTTAGAGAAACACCTACTTCTTTAAGAGTAGTGATGGGCCATCTTAGGACCTCTTCCTCGAGGGACTTTTGTGAGTGTGCCAAATCCTTAAGGTGATAATAATTGATATTTGAGTACAAATTTATAATGTATCCAATACTTCTTTTTGACTTTTGAGTTAACTTTCTTGTAAAGAACCATTGAGTCCCATATATTGGCTTGGGCCATGCTTATAATAGACCTATCAATATTCAATTTTTACACATTCCATAATTTGCATCAATAATATGATAGTTCTTAGAATAACTAACAAAAATTTTCTTACTTGACACGTGTAACTCGCCTCAAGTTTCTCCAAAGTTCCAAACATCCTCTTTCATGTACCTTGTCCTAGATTTCTCCCAAATTTTCTTTGCATCCTCTTACGTTTCCTTGCTTTCTTGTTTCTGCAAAGTTTCTCTGCATCTTCTTGCAAGTTCCTTGCCTTCATCAACTCTCTCAAACTTTAAAAAATCAATTGTCAAGCCCTTCAAAGAAGCCATTAGTACATGTGAAAATTAAGCCTTACGATTGTTAGAGAATAAGCATAAAGCTTGTTACTGGAAATGGCTCTTCAAAGTTATGAAGTAGAGAGAGAAAAGAAAGTTGTGCATTAATCTTCAAGGTGCAAGCAACACTTTTTTTTGGTTTGGTTCACCCCCACTAATTTCAAATTGTTGGGTGCAAATTGGGTTCAATGGTGAATCTCCTTTAAGGTACAACAAAGAGTTTTGAGTATGGTTTACACTGTCCTAAAACTCAAGCATAGACAACAATGACCTTTACAAAGTAATAATTTACTTTTTATTTCGTGTGAACTTAAGATAAAGCCAAAAAAAATTATGTACAGTTCTTGGATATGGATTTCTAAGTCCAAAACTTGTCTCCAAAACCTTTGAAAAACTGCTTGAATGTTGGTGTGAACTATCTATTTATAGATAGGAAGTGGTGTTTCATAAATATACGTAACTCTTTCACAAAGAGACAAGTTGTGTTGTTTCATGAAGAGACATATGTTCTTCCAATAGTCATGACTACCAACAAACATGACTCTTTATTTGTCATGATTATTCATTTAGAAGACATAATCTTTTAAATGAAGTGACTGCGTCGTCAAATGCAATTTTTTGCCAATGACTATTAACCATTCCATGAAGAGTTATAACTTCTAATTGTGAGATTTTCATATACAACCAAACCTTTCATCAATAACCCTTCATAAAGGTATTATAATAACCTTTATGCCTTTTGATTAATTGACCAACCTTGGGGACTTCTTGTGTTTTATCCTTTATAAAGGTATAATAACTTATATGACATTTCATATATGTACCCTTAATTTAAAATATATGACCTCTTAAAAGATGTTTCCCCTTATTTTGAAAATCTTCCCGTAGGACTAGCATTGTGCTTAACCATAGTTTTATAGAAGAGCCGTAAGGGGTGCACAACGCCATGCAAAAAATATATCCATCCTAGTGTTGTACTATGCCTCGAGGCATATGAAACCCAAAATTGAATTGGTGTTTGGAGAGGGACTGGTCTAGGATCTGGACTCTTGCGGGGTTCTGGTCGGGTTCGGTTATTTTGGATTTTCAAAATCCGCAACTAGACCCGACAGAGGAATCCGAAATATTAAAAATTAAAATTTTTTCATAATTTTCTTTCGTGTATGTCCGCGTCACCGACCCACCCATCTATTCCTTCTCTGCAAAGCTCCACCCACACTCTTCTTTCTATTTCCCCTTCATCTTTTCTCTCTAGCGCTTCTCTTTTACACTGCATGCATCGTTTCCTTTTTGCGCAATTCATTCTCTGCATCCACTCTCTTTTACATAAATGCATTCTCCCATTCTGCGCCGATTCACCACTTCCCGAATAGCCGCGAGCGAAGCCAACCCAGCTGCTTGATGACCCAATTATAACGGTTCAAAACCCAGTTGCGTAGCTGGAGCTGTATCCTTAATTCTCCGTAAGTTCTCTCTTGCTCTTTTCTATTCAGTTCACTCCAATTTGTGTCTTTTAGAACCCTAGTCATTTAAATCATGCGATACTCAGATGTCCAATTCTTCCTCTCACCTGCTGAACTTGAGTTGATTTCACTACCCAGTTTCCTAAACGTTCATGGCAGGACAATGTATTTAGTGGGAAAAAGAAAAGGACATTTTTTTTTTTTTTTAATTGAACGTGTTTATTGTGTACTAAGCAAAGGTGACTGCAAATTTGTTTAATTTTTCACTTATGTAACTACAAAATTAGGAATTCACACCGCCCTTTAAACAATTATAAGTCCTGGTAGGTTGAAGCTTTCTTTCCCTGTTTTACTGCTTGACGTTGAATTGGTTTTTTTTTTTTTTTTTGTGCTTAGTTTTATTGGGACCATGCCGCGCAAGGTAAATTACGGACTTGATTATGATGACGACTATGATGACTATGAAGACTATGATTATGACGTTGACATAGAAGAATATGGTTAGTATTTATAAGTACTGTTATCTTACTGCCTCTTAATGTGTCTATTTTGTTGAGTTCTTGATTTTCTTCAGTTATTGCTATTGCTTTTTTTCTTCTTTTTTTGGCAGTGAGTTATTGCTATTGCTGTTGCATTAATATGCATGGCCTTTTTTCAAGGCTTTGAATATACATAATACATGTATTATGATAGAATCATATGAATCCAAAGCAATGCATTTGTTGTTTACTAAATTTTCGATGTTTTATCTACTAATTATGTTTGATGATGAACTTTTTCAAAATTATTGATAATTCTTATGAATGTCAAAATTTGGCCATGCCACTTAGATGGTTTAACAGAATTAGTATAAGAGCCTATGCATAAGCAATAATCTGAACATTGACATGTATTACTGGTGTTGATAATTTATATGATGCTTGGTTCTCAATTTGTGAAAGTATACATCTGGCTGATTTAATGCCCCACTGATTGTTATACTAACAGACTGACAATTAAGATTGAAATTGTACAAACGCATCAATCCTACCTAGGAAAAGAGCCTGGAACGTATTAAATAGAATTTCAATAATACACATCCCATATGATGTTATTAAGATTTCAAAATTTGGAATTGGGTAGCAAGGAGTTAGTGATTATTTAAGCATGATTCTGTCATCGATTCTATGGAATATTACTGAAAAGTCCTTTCATTATGTAATATATTTGAATTACCAATGTTTCCTATAATTGTTTGCTCTCACTTCATATGTCTTGTCCTGAATGATGTCGCTGCCAGTTGCTTTAATCATGTATATGGAGGAACCATTAAGTCTTTTTTATTGTATGAACAACTTTACATTTTTCTGCTGTAACAGAACGACCTACTACAAAGCAAGAGAATTCTGGTACTGGGCTTTGGCGTTGCTCCATCTGCACTTATGATAATGATGACAGTATGACTTCTTGTGATATTTGTGGGGTTCTACGTGGTCCTTTGGTTAACACAGACACTCCCAACAATAACAAAGCAGGTATACCGGTTGTGGAAGGATGGTTTAATTTACTACTGGGAAATGAATTGCTTTATATTAATGTGACAAGGACATTCTATTTCTAAGGTCTTTTTTAACTCTCCTTCTCTCATTGCCCAACTGCCACTTTTGTGTATTTGGGGTATAGAAGAGGTCAACAAAGATGCCTATTTGTTATGCTCATAGTTACCAAGTTTGTGATACGTTCTAGTGGTATGGGAACGGGTACGTGATTTGCGACCCAAAAGAAATATGATTCACTAGGGGTAGTCTTCTTCTGTACGCTAGGATACCGGTATGCTAAGATATGTTATGATTCATGTTATCTTTAAATATTTTAATGTACCTCTCTTTTACAATTTTCTTCATCTTTTCTTTTTTGTGGTGATAGTACTTAGGAAAATAAAAGTTTGGTATAAATCTAAGCATAAATCTACATAAGATTGAAAAGGGTTAAAGAAAGATGCAAACTGAAGAATGCTTTCTTTCTTTATATTTGATTCGCTTGTTTTGATGAACCAGTACACGAATCAAGACGAATCGAGGTGTCCCGGTATTGCGAATTGGTACATGTGAATTGATTTGCAATTCGTCAAAAAAATGACGATTCTGGTAACTATAGTTATGCTTGGTTCACATGGAACAAAAATGTTGCTCTTTATTGTTTTCTGATATAGGAACTAAGATTGGAGTGGAATGTGTAGGAAATTATATTTCTAGATTGTAGCCCACCTCCTAGAAGATAAGCTAAGACCCAAACCTCATCTGCAATTTGGTTCGCCTAGTCCTTGAAGAGCTTGCTTGGTTGGAGAGGTGGAAAATTAGAAGCAATGGAGACATGTTAGTTTTATTTGTTCGTGCTTGATATTGAAGATAAAAGATGACATGGGTGATGCTTACTTTCAACCCTCTTGCATGGTAGGATTAAATGTGAGAGGAACATAGAGTTATATTTACTATGCTCCTTATCAAAATTATTTCTTAAACATCAGAGCAAAGTTGTAAAAGGATACACATATTTCCTTTCGTGCACAGCTCTTTAAGAACGTTTCTTTGACATACATGACATCAGATTGGAAAGCCTTTGATTTTTTCCCTCCTTTTATGTGCCCTATATGTGTTTTTCTCCAAGAGGATTGCTTATTCTCTTTTCATCTTTTACTCTTCTTGATAAAATTCTTCTTCTATAAAAAATATACATATTTTTAATGGACTTCTGTTTATATTTTTATATCCATTACCTTCTATATCTACATGATGATGGAAGAGTTCATTTTGATATGCTTAATCTATTTTCCAAAGGATCCTAATAGGCTGCAGGTACAATATTGATTCCTGTCTTCATTGCTCCTGATCTGCTCCTTTCAATCTCCAAGCATTGATACTGAAATGTAGAGTCACATGAGTCCTTAATTAGATATGTTCGCTTGACTTCTAAATTCTAAGTCATTTCCTCCTTGACCACAAGCTTCTTTGTCTATTTTTGATTTCATCAAGATAAATTCAAGATAAGGCTACGTATTGGTTTAAAATCTTATCTGTTTTAATTGACCTGCAATCTGATCACTGATGCATTAAAAAGTTTGGCACTAATCCATTGAGAATGAGAATTAAAAAGTGTCTTTACCATTGTTAGTTGAAAATAACTGCAGTGGTAACTTGTGTTCATTTTTGTTGGAATTTGGTTGATATTGATGCTAGTGTTTGTGATAGGCAGGTTTCCTCTTAAGTCTTTTGCCTATTTATATGCTGATCATTGTTAAGTTGGACAGAGAGCTGGAGAGTATTATTGCTCTGGATATGGGAACTTGTATCTGGCTATCGTGATATTGCTCAATGCATAGTATTAGGTTTGGAAGAAAAGCTGTGATGCCCCTATAACATATTCAACAATCACTTTGATGCAGTTGAAGGCATGTGCAAAAATTCTGGAGCATCCAAATTGGCCAAGTCTCTTTTTGCATCACTGCTGCAACAGATGCCCAAAGAGGGTTTATTATTTTCAAAGCATAGTGATGGTTTTCTAATGGATGACAATAACGTCTACATGCTTGGGAATGTCCAAGGAGAATTTCATAAGACTTCTAGCACTCAAAACCATTGCCATCTAAACATAGGTCTGGGCATGTTCTGATTCAGGATGTGTACTTGTAGTTTTAGATTCCTAGTCCTACGATACTTGAATTAATAATTGCAACAAAACTTTAGCATTCTATTGTTCATAATTATTTCTGTAGTAACATGCCAAGTTTTGCTTCTTCCAATTCCTGATAGACGCGAGTAAATCTCACTTTTCCTTGATGTGCAGCCCCTTTCAAGTTTGACATTCCATCCCCAGACGATGTGGTCACTAATAGGCTACATTCTTCCAAAACTGGTTTAAAAGGTATCCTGCTGTTATTATTAATCTGATTTGACTCTAGGGCTTCAGTATTTAAAATGTATATTTGCAAGTTTGTTTTTGTTTGTTTTGTTGTTTGAATCTAGAAACTGATGGACATGATCATTTCTCTGTGGTTTATATTGGCACTTCTATTAAGCACTTTGAAATTATTGCACATAGACAAGCTATTGTGTTGTTCCTTTTGAATATGTAAACTTTTGCCATTATATTGTGACTGGAGTAGATTTGGTGGAAGTGTACATCAAATCAAGTAATAGAATATTGTTTTGGTGTGTGCATGCCTTCATGCCCCATCTTTTTTCTTTTGTGAAAAAGTGGATTTTCATGATCCATTATACTGTCTTATATAGAAAGATGCAATTATTTAGACAGTGTTGTTTGAAGCTGGAGTTGCTCCTTAATTCTTGCATATTTAGTTGGGCAGTTGTTTTTTCCACTGTTAATTTGAATATTATTGCATACATGCACTATGTATGTGGGTCTTTGTTTACTTCTTTCTCTTGTGGTTTTCGTTTTTAGTATGAGCATTACTTCATTTTCTGAATTATAACCAACATATAATGTCGGTATCTTATGAGGAGAGCTTTGTGCATTTTACATGAATGTAACAACTTGCTTCTATATACTGTTTTGTTTTCCTTTTGTTTTATTCTATGTTTTTGGTTTCATAGAAGATTTCTAGTACTCTTGCACAGTTAGAGTGTAATGGAAGTTGGTTAATGTTCATTCTAAGATGGTCTTTCTCCAAGTAAGCTATGAAGGGGTTTGTGGTCCTCAAGTTTGTATATAGAATAACCTGTACATATCCAATAGGTTGTCAAGTTTTCCACCAGAAAATAGTGCTAGTTTAGTGGATAACTTGTAACAATTTTGGTGCTAACTGCTTATTTTTAACACACACGCACGCACATATATATTTCTTGCAATAAGACATACCCGTAGAAAGAGGGGAAAAAAAAAAAAAGACCAAACCAGTCTTGTCAGTAATTCACAATTGGTGTTGGTTGCCAATTTTTCCCTGTAAGATTAACCAGAAAGGGAAAACATATTGGAGGAAAGGAAAGAGGAAAGATAAAAAAGATTTCATTATAATCATTTTGAGTCTTTATTTCTTGTGCTCAAAGATTAATCCATCTTATTTATATCATGCTTGCAGCCACAGTTACCAACTCTAAAACTACTCGGCTTTCCTCAAACTTCGTGGTGAAGAATGAACTTAATGTACTATCTAATGCTGAAAGTTCAGACAAATCTTTGTCCTTAATGCAGAAAGGCAGGCCGGACAGTTTGGTGGGAAGCAAGTTTTCCAAGGATGTGACAGTTGATCAGGAAACAAGTAGTAATACATCAGAGAGTATGCAGGTTCCTTTGCAAAAGGGAAAAGCGAAAAATGTAAATAAAGTAAGCTCTTCGAAAAGTGAAACTGTTGATGAGATTAATTGCTCTATCAAAGATGGGAAACCTCAAAGTCTTGCAAGCAGTTTCAACAATATGGCTCTTGATGTAAGATATGGAAAGTCAGATGAATCAAATACTAAAGGACCTCACCAACATGTTCCCTATAAACCAGAAAAATGGATGCTCCCTCAACAATCTGAAGATGCACTGACTCAGCTGAATCTTGCTGTTGTATGTCAATGGCCTAATTTTATTTTCCGTTCTAGGAAACTATCATAGAATCAATGTCTCAAAATTTCTAATATTTCAATTGTAGGTTGGACATGTTGATTCTGGGAAGTCTACCCTCTCAGGTAGACTACTACACCTTTCTGGACGAATATCCCAGAAAGAAATGCACAAGTATGAAAAGGAGGCCAAGTCACAGGTAATATTGTTGTTGTAACCATGTGAGTACTAAAGTATAATTCCTTTAAAAATATTATTTTTCATCCATCATTTGATTTATTATTATTTTATGCAGGGCAAGGCATCCTTTGCTTATGCATGGGCACTGGATGAAAGTTCAGAAGAAAGGGAAAGGGGAATAACTATGACAGTGGCTGTTGCTTACTTTGACACTAAGAAATATCATGTTGTTGTGCTTGACTCCCCCGGCCATAAAGATTTTGTCCCCAACATGATTTCCGGGGCAATGCAAGCTGATGCTGCAATTCTTGTTATAGATGCCTCTGTTGGTGCATTTGAAACTGGTATGGATGGTAACAAAGGACAGACAAAGGAGCATGCACAACTTATCAGAAGTTTTGGTGTTGACCAGGTTATAGTTGTAGTAAATAAGATGGATGTTGTGGCATACTCCAAGGATCGGTTTGATTTAATCAGACAACAACTGGGAACATTTCTCCGCTCTTGTGGTTTCAAAGACTGTTCTCTGTTATGGATTCCCTTGAGTGCCATGGAAAATCAAAATTTGGTAACAGCCCCTTCAGATGTTCGTTTCAAGACTTGGTGAGTCTTCTGATTAGTATGGGTTTGGTCTTGACTCTTGACTCAGGACATGCTAGGTGAATTAACTGGATAGTGAAAGTGGGACTGTTAGAGTTGTCTAACAGACAAAGTGGCATGGTTCAAACTAGAAATAGTGGGCCGTTCTCTCCCTTATTGAATGTTAGAACCATCTAATGTAGAAAAATGTGATGGTTCAAACTAACAAAATTAGCAGTTCTCCTCCCATATGAAATTTTTCTGGCAGATGAAACAAGAAAAAGGAGGGAAAGGATCCTTTTAAGGATAGTTTCTGTTGGAAGCCATAATTATAAACTCGAGTCATTAATGGAGTTTGATCTCCTTTCTTGTGGTGTCTAGCTCCTCGCTTTTAAAAGAAAACTGTATTAACTCTTGAGGCTTTGTTAGTTTGCTCTGCTTCTTCTCTTCAATCTTTCCCATTGTAGATTGATTATTTTCCTTATCTTCTTTGCTCTGCAAATAATTAACACTTAAGTCTTAGTGATGAAAAGGTAGAGCTGAATGTTGAATGCTATTCAAATTTAACCTGATTGATCTTATGCTTTTAAAACTTCAGCGTTCAACTTCAGGAACAATATGAATTGTTGAATTGCTCTGTCAACTTCTATCCTTCGGCCTTGAATTTAATGTAATGGCTGACATGTTTCTTATCAAACTCACCTACCCTCTTGTCCATCCAATGAGAATGAGAAAAAGGACTAACCAATTATTGATATTTGGGAAAAACATATTATGTTTCAATATGTACTCAAGTCTTATAATCTCTGCTAGCAGGTTGAGTATCTTGAGAAAAAATACTTAATTGTGACTTCAGGAAAAGTGGTGTTTGGTGTTGTTTGACGTCCTCTCTTTGGTTGACCAAATATCTTACTAGCATACTGTAGATGCTTATATACTGGCAATTTTAGTTCATGCTTGATGATAGCAATCTCTAATATATATTATTTTCATTCAAATTTCAGTAATATATATGCAATTCATTCTGCTGAAAGATGGTTGATTGTGTTAAATTGTAAAACAGGTATCGTGGACCTTATCTGTTAGATGCAATTGATTCTCTCCAAACTCCTGTCAGAGAATTCTCAGAGCCTCTACTGATGCCAATATGTGATTTCATCAAATCACCTACACTTGGGCAGGTGTCTGTTTGTGGTAAATTGGAAGCTGGAGCTCTTCAGAGTGGAACAAAGGTACATGAGTGGGTATTGCTAAGACTTATATTAAATAATCAACTGAAATATTCAATTGGTTCCTCATATTGGATTGGTGTTTGATATTATAAGAAGTTTGGCAAAACCTTTCAATTATGAAACTGTTGAGAGTATATTGTCTCAAATATTGATTTACTAGCTCGTATGTTCTATAATAAAATATGTGGGTTTATGCCCAATATGAGGGTTTTTATTTTTTCTTCTTCGAAGACTTTCCTGTTATGCGCTGGATTGCAGACTTCCCTAGCCATTTATAGTTCTAGAGCATTATTTTTGTTTGAAAATCCTGTGTACTTTTGACCATTCCATGTTTTATTTTGGTTTACTTCACGGAATGGAAATACTCCCCTTATACTTGAAATAAAGTTCTACCACATATTCTTTCCCTTTATGTGAAGTGATGACTATACTTCTGTTGCTTTTATTCCTTTAATGCGTTGGATAAAAGTGTTTACGTGGCTGAATGCTGGACTCTTTGTACATGTTATTTCCAAATTTATCTGCATTCTTTTATATGCAGTTACTGTAATCTAGTAAAATGGACTGACACATGGAATGAATTCACATGCTTCAACATTTGTGCTGTGCAATGAAACATTATTATTTTTATGACTGTTATTTATTAAAAAGATAATTGCAGGTCTTAGTCATGCCTTCAGCTGTCATGGGAACGGTGCGGTCATTGGAGCGTGACTCTAATGCCTGCAGAGTTGCAAGAGCTGGAGATAATGTAGCTATCACGCTGCAAGGTGTAGATGGAAGTCATGTAATGGCAGGAGGTGTATTATGCCATCCCTCCTTTCCTGTTGCGGTTTCAAAACATTTGGAGTTAAAGGTGCTTGTCTTGGAAGGTTCAAGCCCCGTATTAGTGGGTTCTCAGGTATGTATTATTTGTAATGACATATCCTTTGTTACTCTCTGTGGTTCAGTGGGGTAAAGAAAAAAAAACTATCTTTTTCGAAATTGGACAGTTAGAGTTTCATATACACCATGCGAAAGAGCCAGCTACAGTTTCAAGAATTGTGTCAGTACTTGATTCCAAGACTGGTAAGGTGACAAAAAAGTCCCCTCGCTGTCTCACTGCAAAGCAGAGTGCAGTAATTGAGGTAAATGAACAATGCAAAGCTTGTTATTTTAGTAATCTAAAGTTTAGTTATATCCCTTTTGCATGCCGGAGGCTGAGTGAATTAATTGTCCCTGTATTCAGGTAGTTTTATCTGAGCCAGTCTGTGTGCTGGAGTTCTCTAGCTGCAAAGCTCTTGGAAGGGTGTCTCTAAGATCATTAGGAAGAACGATTGCTGTTGGAATCGTGACACGAGTAACTGAAAAACGAGATTAATTAGATTATAGCATTCAACGAAGAGATATTAGATTATGATGTCATGGATTCCACAACACTTGTAGAATGTGACTTGGCCTTCCATTTACTGTTTAGTTAATTGCCTTGTTAAGCCTAGATTTAAGTAATGATGGAAGATATCTGATGCGGCAGCTGCTATGGCAGTTCTTGAGTCAACATACGTGTGAATTATGAAGACTAGTTGGTGAAAATTTGTATGTTTGATCACCATAAATGTATCACAAGGGAGCAGTCTTTGTCTGCTTCGGAGTTGCATACCATAGTAATCTCTTCTTATGTATCAGAGACAGAAACATGTTAGCTTCGATTTTTGGAGAAAGAAATCATGAAATAAAATGAATTTGTATTAATTCTCAGTGTTTATTATCATTTGCATTTTGTTCCCAGTCTTCCTCCTTTGGAAACTGCTTAGAATTATAGTGTGTGATATTTCAAACGTACCAAACCATGCATTCAATGCTCTTGGATTTTCTGCAATACTGTTCAGTAGTAATAGCTTTATAGCTTTTAACCATATAAGAAATTAATTAATATATTCTCTCACTTAAAATGAGTATACTTTAACATCCAAATTACCTCTTTCTCAGAACTTTAACCATCACACACTCCTCATTTCTTTTTCTCTTCTTCTCTGTGTTTCCCTCTTTCATTCTCTTTTTCACTAGCAGCACCACTCTCATTTGCATCTTATCATGGTTAGTCTCCATTCCCTCCTTATGTGCTTTTTTTGCAAATCTACTTGAGATTTTTTGATATTGCTTATAGTGGTTCAAGGTTTATTGAGGTTCTGCAATATTGTATTTCTTTTTTTTGCTCTCAGGCTAGGTAAATGGCCTAAGTTGTGTAACAAATGGGTTTGAGTAAAAAGCTTTAAAGAGTTGTTTATTTTATTGTTTTTTCTTTTGTTTAGTAAATATTTCAAATAATTTTAGAGAGTTATTTAGTTTTTTTTTGGCTTAATAAATGTCTCAAATGACTTTAAAAAGTTGTTTCACTATTTTTTTGTTTAATAAATGCTTTAAACAACTTTTAAATGAATAACACATAAAACGGTTATATATAACTTATGTTTTAAACCAAATTTTGATCCTCAATTTGGACCTCTTTCCTTCAATTCTTCATCCTTGGATACAAAGATAAACTTTCAAGAAGTTTATGCAGTTTCTTTCACCATCGATAGATTGATCAAAGAAAATGGGTAAAAAATGAGGAGTGAGAGATGGGGGTGTGTGCGCTGAAGGGAAGGTGAAGTAAGTAGGAGTATGTGATTTTAATGAGGGTTATTTACGTAAATTCAATGATTCAAGGTCTGTGTTAATTAAAAATGGGATGTTTTAATTAATACCCAACCATACAAAGGGAGAAAAAGGTTATACGATAAACTTGTCTCTTTTCAATCAGGTATCCCCTATCAAGTATTTCTGCTAGGTTCTATCCAGTTGGTCAAAACCTAAAGACATTATCACAGCTGCAAGTTTGCAAGATATTTTGAAAAATGGGTCCCTCCCTCTTTGGCGCCATGCCCTGGACCACAGAAATAATTAACATATTCATAATTATTGTTAGTCTTTCTTTTGTTTTTTAATGGTCAATATAATGTATAGTATATGTACGTAACATTCAATTTAGATGAGATAACAATTATAAGAGAAAAAAAAATTGAAATAGTTAATAATAATTATAATCATATAGAATAGACAAATTTTACAATAGATAAGTAGGACCTCATTAAGAATATTTTTTTTTTAAAAAAAAATATTGCCTCACCAATAATTTGCTTAGAATTTACTCTCTTGACTTTTGTGAGTTATATTATACAAGAAGTCAACAACGAAGAGCAATCAATTATTCATATAGAAAGGGGCATAACATTACAACAAGCCTTGGACAGAATTATCTATTAAGGTACGAAGAAACTGAGAGAAGAGTCCCTCATCAGACACAAAGGTAGATGTTTCTAACAGGGTTGACCTCTGCCTATACAGTTTGTGGTGATGCAGCTGGAATTGCAGGTAATATTTTCCATTACTTTCAGTTTAGACTTTCTCTGGGTTTCAATAATACTTTATTTCATTTCTGCATATTTTGAACAAATTCATGTCTTTGCATTGCGCCTTGATCTTGAAGGTTTTCCAACTTATATTAGCTTTTTCTTCATTAGAATTTTGCTTCTTTTACTCACTTCAATGACTTTAGGGCCCATTCCAAAATGGGATTTGACTAATTGATTAGCTCATATTGCAAGAATTGAACAGCAAAATTGAACATGGAAGGAAGAGAGAGATTCTGGCACACTTCGAATTTTGCTTATACATTTATGCTCCAGCATTTGATTTGAGAAATCATCTCCTACATGAAAATACACCTTGACAATCATCAACATCCTTTAAACTAGCTAAAAATAACAAATTTCAGTTTACTTGCCTTTTGCTTTTTCTCTATAACCTGTCTGTTTTTTAGAAAAATTCTGCTGCACTAACCAACTAGAAGAATGCTATCTAGATTCCTTGCCAGAGTTTTGGTTATGATAAATTTAACAGCACTGCTTTCTTTATTGCAGGAAATGTCTTTGCTTTTGGGTTATTTGTATCACCCATGTAAGTTGTTTAAAATCTTTGAAAGAAGGAATTATGAAGTATGAAAGTTTACCCATCTCTCACTCTTTGGCTTTGTTGATGTTTTAGACCAACATTTAAGCGAATTGTCAGAAACCGATCCACGCAACAATTTTCAGGACTGCCTTATATATATGCTTTCTTCAACTGCTTGATATGCCTCTGGTATGGTTCACCATTTATATCGCCTCACATCATGTTCGTTGCTACTGTCAACTCCATTGGAGCTCTTTTCCAGCTTGCCTACATTGCTATATTCATTACTTACGCTAATAACCCCAAAAGGGTAAATATAATTAAGATCATAACCTTTGCTTAAATAAATTCATAGTTCCAACATGATTTTCATATGCTCCTCATTCTACATTCTTCTTGCAGTTGAAGATGTCAGGATTGTTGATTACAATTCTTTCACTATTCATTGTTCTGGTTTTTGTGAGTATGAGACTTTTTGATCCTCATCCTCGTCAGATATTTGTCGGATACTTGAGTGTTGCTTCTCTAATTTCTATGTATGCTTCACCATTATTTATCATTGTAAGCTTTTCAGCACCCTTTTTACACACAGATCATTTTCCTTGGTATGACTTCCTACTTACTCGTATGGTTTGCTTTGCACTTGCTAGAATTTGGTTGTTAAAACGAGAAGCATAGAATACATGCCGTTTTATCTTTCCCTTTCAACCTTCTTGATGAGCCTCTCATTCTTTGGTTATGGTGCCTTCAAGGATGATCCTTTCATATATGTAAGTCTAGCTGCTTATTCTGCTAGAGCTATGTATGAAATTCCATCAACTATTTGATGTTCATTTCTTATTCCTATAAGCTGATTGAAAATGGGAAAGAATGGCTGTATTAAGATTCCAAACATTTTCATAATTGGGGAGAACATTAAACTTGTCATTTGTATATATATATATATATATGTTGCAACCTTTAGAGGTATTAGCACCCTTAAGTTTAATTTCTATCAGTATATGATTCCTCAATTCTTCTCCTAATTAGGTCCCAAATGGAATTGGAGTAATCTTGGGGCTTGTGCAGTTGATTCTGTATTATTACTATTTCAGCACATCAAGGGAAGACTCGAGAGAACCACTACTTGATCATTATCCATGAACACTAGATCTTGCCAAAATTGGGAGAATTACTAGAACAGTAAGGTAAGGAAAATCTCACAACCAATGGCCACTATTTGTTAATTTCCTTTGGTCATTTTTCTGTTTCTGAAACAGGTTTTATTAAAACAGAAAGTACTAATTAGTTTGTACAAAACCCCAAATAGGTAAATTGTTTTTTTTTTTCTTTCATTCTGTCCTTTTCTCAATTAAGGTAAAAGAACTGAATGCAAATTGAATAAAACTCTCACTCTAAGCTTAGACTTAGGACTTTGAGGTTCTTTAGACCATTTGGGAGGGAATTATTTTGTATCCTTGTGTTGTTTCTGTCTGCTTCACTTGTTCTTCTCTGCCTAGTATCTCTTTTGAGAATGCATTTGGATTGGCTTTGATACAATTCGGCAGAGCAACATATAGATGTACATAGTCCGAGCTCTACAAAATAAGATAAAGTTTCTTATTTTAATCTCCGTAGAGAAAAAAAAATAGTATCTTGCTGCCGTTAAAATTGTGTATAAGTCTTCAAGGCATGGGTAACCTTTTCTTTAGGTTTGATTCACCTCCACCAATTCCAAAGTATTAGGTGCAAATTGAGCTTAATGGTGACTCTCCTTAAAGATATAATGAAGACCTTGAGTATGGTACTTGCACACAAGATAAACAAGTAAACTATCATTTCGTAAAAATCTAAAGTTTAAGTGAATTCGCGAACACTTGTTAGATCATGTGTTTAGAAAAAACTAAGAAACTTACTTGAATGTTGGTGGGAATTGTCTATTTATAGACATGAAGGGATGCTTCATGAATGGACATGACTCTACTATAAAGAGAAAAGTTGTGTTGTTTCATGAAGAGATATCATTCTTCAATGGACATGAGACAAGCCTTTCAATAAATATAACCTTTAAAATGAAAAAGCTTCACCAACCAACATAACCTTTTGTCAGTGGCTATTAACTATTCCATGAAGAGTAGCAACTTTTAATTTGGTAGAATTTTCATAAGCCAATCACAATCTTTCACCAATGACCTTTCATAAAGGTATAGTCACCTTTATGTCTATTAATTTATACAACCAACCTTGGTGACTTTTGTGTTGTTTCCTTTAAATAAGTATAATACCTTCCTATATGACTCTTCATATAGTTGTCAATTTAAAGGACATGACTCCTTTAAGAGAAATATCTCTTCATTTTAAAATCTTCTCACATAAATGCTAGAGGTACTTAGCCCCCTGCTGCTGTTGTACCATGCATATCTAGTTACCTTTTCTTCACAAGTCAGCTACACAAGGATAGTCCAAAGTATTGGACAAAATCTTTAGAACTTTATATCAAGCCTAAAGATTGTTAGACAATAAGCATAAAACTTGGTGAAAATGGCTCTTTGAAGTTTAGAAGTAGAGAGGAGAAAGAAAGTTGTGCACAAGTCTTCAAGGCATGGGCAACACTTTCCTTTATGCTTGATTCACTTACGTGCGCCCTATAGTGTCACTATTATAGATTGCGGTCAAATTAAAAATCTAAGTTCAAGTTTCCAACTAGAGTCGTGTTCTCAGAGACTCAATAGTGTAGGTCTCAGTCAAAATAGGCGAAATGGGCGGGGTGGGTTTCAGCAAATCAACAGTAAATAAACTCGATAAACAGTAAAACAGAAGTGAACAGATGATGGAAATGCAATCAACCTAGGAAACTATTAGACAACGGTGATTCTATCCTTGACCTAAAGATATAATTTAATTCTAGTTATGCCAATTAACTAGTTTAATCTCAAAATCTCAAGATTAACCTACTTAATTAATTAATTTGGTTGAACCATAACTAAGTCGGTATCCCTACACCTAGTTCGGCAATTCCTACTATGCAATCGCATAGGTTATGGTTATTGGAACCAAACCCAACCTTAACCAACATCGCAGCAAGGGATCAGAGCACCCAAGACCTAAATTTCCAATTTCTATTCAACCAAATCAAGTTCTACTCTATGAAAATTACTCCTAAGTGATCAGGCCTAGAAATCCCACAAACCCATCCAGCAATCATGCATAAAAATCATCATAGACAATCACAGAGAGAGAAATAAGGAGTAGAGAAGTATAACTATTATTAAATTAAAAATAAACACAATACAGGCCTCAAGAATCAAACCAACAGTCTTCAAGTAGTCTTAGGTTGATTACAGAATTGTCTAGCCTTCTATTTTCATGGAGGCAGCCATGGGAGGAGAGGAGAAGAAAACTAGAGAGGAAAATGAAAGTGGCGACTAGGTTAGCTAATGGGGAAGGCTTGGCCGAATTTGCTAGGTTAAAGTCTAAGAAAATTACAAAACTGCCATTAATGAGGCCTAAATTACATAATTGCCCCTCCTTAAGTTGCCAAAAGCCTATTTTGCCCTTTTTGAGTTGAGAAAATATCCATTGTGCCCTTGCTTCATGAAAATCCCAATAGGTTTGAGGCCTTTCAAGTCTAGTCATGAAATTAAAAATCTCTAATAAGTAAAATTGAACCTTAAAGTGAAAAAATTAATATAAAATACAATAATTCCAATTAGACCTCAATGATAAAAATATATGTTAATTAAAAAATTAAATGCAAATTTGATATGCTAGAAGTAAGTATAAGAGTCCACAAATAAACACTAAAAAGTGTTTATCATTCACCCCCACAAATTCCAAATTGTTGGGTGCAAATTGGGTTTAATGATGAATCTCCTTTAGCACACAATGAAGACCCTTGAGTATCATTTGCACTTCCAAAACTCAAACCAAAACAATAATGGCTTTTACAAAGTGATAGTTTACTTGTCTTATGTGCACTCAAGGTAAAAGTAAGGGAATTTATGAACACTTGTTGGATCTTGTCTCTAGAAAAATTCTCTTAAAATATTGCTTGAATGTTGGTGGGAGTTGTATATTTATAGACATGAAGGGAAGCTTCATGAATAGACATAACTCTTCTATAAAGAGATAAGTTGTGTTGTTTCATGAAGATATATAATCCTTCAAATGAAAAAGCTTCTCCTACCAACACAACATTTTGCCAATGGCTCTTAACCATTCCATGAAATGTTGCAACTTTCAATTGTGTAGAATTTTCATGAACCAACACAACATTTCACCAATTACATTTCATAAAAGTAAGTATACTATCTTTTAACTTATACAACAAGCCTCGGTGACTTTTTGTGTTGTGTCCTTTAAATAAGTATAATATTTTCATATATAGCTCTTCATATAGTTGTAAATTTAAAGGACATGACTCTTTAAGAGAAATGTCTCTTCATTTTGAAAATCTTCCCACACAAAACTTCTTGAGCTTTTGCATCTAAAGACTGAAAGCTGCAAATATCAAATTGAATAATAGATTTATGGGTCCAAAGCATGTTCAAATGTTTGAAATGAGTAGACCTTGGTCTCTTCATCTCCATAAATTGCAGCTTCTATAATAAAGAAAGAAAAACAAACTGTCAACAATTATACTTCTAATGTATCCAATTACGATTAGGGGCATTTTACATATCTCAAAATCCCAACTTGACTGGCCTCAATGGGATTAAAAAGACAAAACCTCTAAAGATGGAGTACCCAATTTGTGAGTGCAAAAAATGTGTCCTAGAGGGGGTGAATAAGATTGTTTTTAAAAATGTTATTATTTAGTTATAAAAATATTCAATTCAATTAGTCTACAAACAATAAACTTATGTAATCACTTAAAGTTATTCAGAGCAGCTTAAGTCAACAGCTTAGTCTAATAGTTTCATGTGCAGTGTAATAGCTCAACTATAAAAGTAAATAGCTAAATATAAATATAAATAGGGAAGAATAGTTGGCATAGAGAATTTATAGTAGTTTTGCCAAACAACAGCCTACATTCACTCCTTTACACTATGTGAAGGTTTTTCACTAACTTTAAGTATTAGTTTCTAAGATTACCAATCAACCTTTAAACAATTTCCATTAGATCCACACTAGACTTAGTAAGCTTGACTTCCTACTGTATCTATCCAAATTACATTGATTACAAAAGTTATATGATGGTGAACGAAAGCTCCAAAGGATTAGGTTGTTCAAAGTAACAAATAATCTAGATTCCTTGGGGAGCCAAATGAAACAATGGAAATACCAATTATAAGCACTTCCATCCACAATCACGTATCAGTTGAAAGGATTTAAGGATTCAAGCAAGTGTAGCTATATGATTAAGTGCTAGAGGTACCTAGAGAAAGAAATAGAATGAATTAGAGAAAACAAATCATGTTAGATAAAGAAAATTCAAAATATAATGAAAATAACAGAACAAAAAAAAAACTTATCGATTAAATTGAAGCTAATGCAATGAGGAGTTGATTATAACTCTAGGAATGCAATTAGAGGCTCAAATATACAAGAAAATGGAATTTGGGGTGAGAGATAAAGGGAGAACCTAGAGGAAGAAAGAAGGAAATTAAAGTAAAATGAAGAGAAAAAGGCACTGGATCGTATTTAGCATGCAATCAGTGTCGGCCTTAGCCAATGCTAATCATTGAATTTTTTTCAGAAAAATGTAGCATCAGCCTAGACTGATGCTAATGCCATGAAATCAACAGATGAGCGTGGGATATTTGTAGAATTAGCATCAGTTATAACCGATGCTAATGCACGTGTAGACTTAGCATTGGCTTAGCCGATGCTAATGTTCTACGTAAAAAATTTTCTTTGTTGCTAATTAGCATGGGCTTAACTAACGTAATTACCGTTTGACTTGAGGCCAACGCTAATTTGCACCACTAATTTACTTCTTTATTGTAGTGTTTGGAGATTTCTTTTATCCATTTTTCTAATTCTACATTCCATTCATTCTAAAACTGACTCTTAGAGTATAAATTACATTTCATAAGTAGTTTTGGAATATAATTGTATAAACAAAAAGTTTGAGATATGTGAAAAGTCCTTTTTGTCAATCAGAAGAAGCGAAGAGACATTTCTTAAATGGAGTCGTCAATTAAAGTGGGCATTTCTGATAAACACTTTTTAGTGTTTATCTGTGTACTTTTATACTTACTTCTAGCATTTCAAATTTTTATTTAATTATTTAATTAACATCTATTTTTATCATTGAGGTCTAATTGGAATTTATTGTATTTCATATTAATTTTTTCACTTTAAGGTCCAATTTTACTTGTTAGGGATTTTTAACTTCAGGACTAGACTTGGGAGGCCTTAGAACCTATTGGGATTTATGTCCAAGCTTAGGATTAGAGCGATAATTTTCATTAATTCATGAAGCAAGGGCACAAAGGATATTTTCTCAACTCAAAAAGGGCGAAATAGGCTTTTGAGACTCATTAATGGCAATTATGTAATACGGGGCTCCTTAATGGCGTTTTTGTAATTTCCTTACATTGAGACCTAGGTAAATTCAACTAGCATGAAGACCTAGCCGCCACTCTCATTTTTCTCTCTAGTTTTCTTCTTCTCCTCTCCTCCCATGGCCGCCTCCAAGAAAATGGAAAGTTAGACGCTTTTGTAATTGACTTGGGATGACTTGAAGACTGTCGCTTTGATTTTTAAGACCAGTATTGTGTTTATTTTGAATTTAATGAAAGTTATGCTTCTCTACTCCTCATTTCTCTCTCTGTGATTGTGTATGATGATTTTTCTGCATGATTGCTGGATTGGTTTGTGGGGTTTTTAGGCCTGATCACCTTATGAGTAATTTCTACGGAGTAGAACTTGATTTAATTAGATAGAAATTTGAAATTTAGATCTTGGGTGCTCTAATCCCTTGCTGCGATGCTGGTTAAGGTTGGGTTTGGTTTCAATGACCATAACCTATGTGATTGCATAGTAGGAATTGTCAAACTAGATGCATGGATACCTGCTTAGTTAGGGTTCAACCAAATTAATTAAGTGGGTAGGTTAATCTTGAGATTTCAGGGTTAATTTAGTTAATTGACATAATTGAAATTAAATTTTATCTTTAGGTCGTGGATAGAATCATCATTGTTTGATAGTTTCCTGAGTTGATTGCATTTCCATCATCTGTTTTCTTCTATTTTACCTATTATTGCTTTTATTTGCTGTTATTGCTATTGAATTGCTTTAAACCCCCATTTCCATGCTTAATTGACTGAGACCTGTACTAGTAGTTCTCTGAGAATACAATCCTGGTTGAAAACGCAAACTTAGGTTTTTTTATTTGACCGCAACTTATAGTAGTGACACTATAGGGCACGCGTCAATTTCTTTTAATTAACAATCCTAAAATTTATATTCTTAACCCCTCACTAACTTTTTTTCTCTTCTTTTCTTTCTAAAATACCCTTTCACACTCACTCCAAAAACCCTTCACCATTGTACCCTTCTCATCCAACCTTCTACCTTCAACCTTCTTCTCTACCTTCCTCATTGCAATGAAGTTTTTTGGTTGGTGATTTTTATGGATTTAAGGGGTGTGGATTGTGATTATTTATCAATGTAGGAGCATTTGGATGAGATTCCAAGTCTGAAATTATGTGATTTGGTTGGTGTTCATTGAATTTTGGGGGTGAGATTGCATGAATTTTTATGTTGTTTGACAAAAATTTTTTTTTTTTTAGATTATGCAAAATCTATAATTAAAACTTTTTTTTTTTTATGTTACAGAATATGCATAATCTATAATTAAAATTTTATATTCAAATATGGATCATACATAAACTAGAATACAACAAAAAAAATAGTGTTCCCAATTATACATAATTTGGAATTATAAAAAATTCAGTTTATGAATTATGCATATAATCTAGAGAAAAAAAAAAATCTCACCCCCAATTTGACGGTGTTCTTCGAAATAGTGCCTAGAAATCTTTCACCCACAATATTTTCAGTCCTTCAAAAGCAATAGAGCAAAATCTGTGGCAAGCTAATTCTTCAAGTTGATCCTTGAACACTGTCTCCATGATCTTTCTGTAGATCATTGGGCTCCTTCAATTAGGGGTGTGGGTCAAAGCCATTAGCAGGGTAGAGAGAATGGAGGTGGTAGACGCCTCATCTTAAAGTTATTACAAGAGGAAAAGAAAATAGGTGTCATTGATAAGATAGAGAGAATCGAGGTGGTAGAGACCTTATTATAAGATAATGAAGAGGAAAAGTAAATAGGGGGTTAGAATAGAATAAAAGAGGAAAAGAAAATAGATGATGATTTACTAGGTTGGGTCCATACATTTGCGGTTCAGAGTATGACGGGTAAGGGATGAGGTTAGGGATGATGTCTTTTGGGTAATTTTACTCCCAAAATAGGGGGTTAGAATAGAATAAAAGAGGGTTATAAAATAAATGCTCCTATGGAGGCTTGTTTCTAACTGAGCTTTCTCTTTTGCTTTCAAAAGGGAATTCGGCCATTTCTTTTGACACACACCATTTTTTTTCTAGTGGCACATCCAAAGGCATATGAAAAGATTAATGTTGATGATAACATGGAAATATATTAAATGTGAAGTCCATATTCATTGAACATCGATGATGTCATCTTTAGAGGATTGGGGTTGGCTTAATGATTGTCCTCCTTTTTATAAAGACTTTGTGAGGTTCCTCATATTCCAATACGTGCCTATAATCATTTTCAATAATTGATATTCAATCCATAGGCTCCAATATATTTAAAATAAAATGAATAGACTTAGGGATTTAAAATTTGAAAGGATAATTAGTTAGATGGTTGCATCAAGTGCCCACAAATTTGTCCTTTGTCAACCATCAAAGGGACTTGCATATCAAGGAGGGCATCTGGATAGCGTTATTAGTAACATCCCTTTCGTAATGTACCAAGTCGTACATGGCTTTCAATTTGATGTATGGCAGTATTCCTCAGTGTTTAAAATCTAGCTAGCTAACACAAGTCAAGCTAGTTAACTGTTTCTTCTCTTCAGCTCTTTGTTTGATGAGCTAATATCTCAGGAACCAGAAAAGAAAAATCCTTTTCGAGGGAGGCACCTCCAAAAGAAAGGAAAATTAACAAAAAAAAAAAAAAAAATTTCATTGACGGATTTCTCTGTACATTTTTTGGCCTAATGCTTTCCAATATATATGAAGCATGATTAGATGGACTGATAATCCACTGTTGACTGCTGACTAATTACAGTGACCACTTAGGCTTAGCTCACAACATAATACCACTTATCAATTTCTTTATGTACCAGCATTTTTTTTTTTTTACCTACTTATTAATTTTTTAGCATAAATTTACTAAATCATCCTTCTTAAATTAAAAAAAAAAAAAAAAACACCCACCCCAATTGACGCAGGTGCCCTTCTTACTCTTTGATTCTTGACTGCGTCGATTTTCTCTTTATTAAAATTTTTGTTGCTTATCTAACTTTGCAGCAAGAACTATTTAACTTAGACGTCACACTGTAAAAAGACTAGGACACCTCTCGTAGCTTCACCTACAGTATCAATGAAGGCTTCACAAAAGGCACCTCTAACTGAGTCATCTTCCACTACTTTTATAGCTTGAGATCTAAAAGTAAATAGAGAGCACTTAGTTCAAAGGGCAATCACGAAATCAAGGACTCGATTGCATCAGTAGCAACTCCCTTTCTGAAACCTAATTACTTTCATCTGTCGAGGATTCAAAAACAGAGAGAAATAAAGGGTGAATCATGTGGTGGGTTAGTGGGTAAGAATAGAAGAATTGATAATAGGAAAAGAAGTGCCCACCACTTATTTACCACACATTTTCCCTTTATACATTTAGTATTGAAATGAAATTAAGAAACTGTTGGAGTTCCTCAAAAGTTGACGTTAATTTGATTTCACGCAAACAATTTACTGTTGATAAAACAGGAAATCCAGTAGTGCTGGATATATATATAATTAATACAAGCTAACCACATCTTAAAAACTTCTTCTTCTTTTTTTTAAATAAAAATCATGATTTAAAACAACTTTATTGTTGTTCTTAAAGGAGTTTATGTAAACATAATAAAGAATTATGCAAATATAGAGTTGTACGAGTAACAGGTTGATGTGGAAGTCTCAATATAAAGATGGTTCATTGTATAAGGAGCGGTTTATTAAGATATTTAATTAAGGGCTTCAGTTATTAGTAACATTTATACAAATAAAAATGCGAGATAATTTGTAGATCCATTTAAGCAGTTCTTGAAAGTTGGGAAATAAGGAGAAAAATTGCTTTAAGCTGTGTAAAGTAAAAAAAAATGATATCATTGTAAAATTTGCAAAAATATAATAGAAAACAAAGTTAAAAAGAATCCGTTTTACCAATAAAGATGCTGGTATGTTCTTTACTACAAAGAAGATTGAATCATTCTAATTCTACTTGTAATTAATTGAAGGAAGAGAAACTTCATTTACACTTCACACAGATTATTAAATCAAACCAAATTCTAAGTTGAGTACAAGCATAATCACCTGACGAGAGCAAAGTAGACTTTCTTTTGGATCATTGTTACAAAATCTGTCTGAAAAGCAAGAAACTAAAGACATTTTCTTCAGATCTATTAAACATTATTTTCTCCAACTTCTTGGTTCTTGCGTTCTTTATACACTGGGCTTGTGTAGAAGCAAGCTAAAAGGAGTGGGAAGATAGAGATAAACCAACAGAGTAGAGGTACCCACATGAACTTCCGTTCCCATCTGTAAAAGAAGGAAAACACAAAGGCATAAGCTGCAAAAAGCATGAGAACAATACCTGATATCAGAATCAGAGTTGAAGCTCTTCTGTAGGTCCTTCTGAGTAAAATTCCATTCCAAATAGCTGCGAAAGCACACGAAAGGACCATTGTTATTGTGGTGGAAAGTTGGGCATTGATGACTTGAAGGTTGCATCACTAGACCAAGAAACAATGGGATTGCAAGGAGCATGATAAACTTGCCAATTTCATGCTTATCAATTAACATATGAACCTGGTGGTGTTCTGGTTTAATGAGTTGTGGCTTTGAAACTGAAGTATCTAAATAAGCATTCTCTCTGTGAGTAACACAAGTACTGTCAGTATATAGATGATTATCATTGTGATCAAGACCAGGATTCATGTGTTTTCTTACTCTGTAAATTAAGAATGGAACACTCAAACAACCCTGGCAGGAATTACTCTCTTGCTTATATTGTTTGTGCCAATCCTACAGGCTATAAATAAGAAAAGCCCTAGGATAACAGAGAACCCAATCAAATGAATACAATGATAGTATATGGTATATACTGTACACCCACAGTGAAATGATGTGTACGTATCAATATCATGGATAGTGAAGGTGAGAGAGTTCATGTCTCGCCTATTAAAGGAAAAAGTAACGTTAAACCAACACCTCTTATATTTGCACATTTTTTTTTCCCGCACCTCTCATATTTTTTTGGTTTACAATTTTAACCTTTCAAACAGTAATACATACTCCATTCATTCAATGTCTTTTGTTCTTTTAGATTTTTTTTTTTTGTTTAAAAATTATTGCATTTTTAGAATTTCAAGACTCTATTAAAGTTATAGGTCATTTTTTACATCAAATTGGTACTCATTAGTACCTGTGAGATTAAAGAATCATCAAATTGATATTTATTAGATTTTGACTTCACTTATGTATTTATAAAATTGAATTTACATCAAATATTAACTTACTTAATGAGGATGTCATCAAGTTGATATACCTCAATGGAGACTTCATGATATAAATATAATCTCATATGTACTTAAGTGATGTCAAAGGTTCCAATGTGATGTAAAAAATCTAACAGGTACCAACTTGATGACATTCTCACCATAATTTAGTACCTCTTTGATAGGGTTGACATCAAGTAAGTACTTATTAAAATTTTGCTATTACTTAAATACCTATTATATAAAAGTGACATCTTGTCAGAAAAATTAAATCAAGTTGTGGGGCGCTGATCTGCAACAATATAAAAGGCTGCATTGCAGCAAAGCCTGAAGCTTCAAGCCAAAATCCTCCACTTCAAGCAAGCACACCTAGCTGTAAAGAAAAGGCTAAATTCCATTGCATAACCACACCATTAACTTCTGCCAACATTACAGCCAATTAATGAGTTTCTTTATGGCTAAGTTAAAGTACTTTAATGCCTTTTGATACCTATATATGTAAGTGTAAACCGAGACTTGAAGGTATGAATTATATGATGAATTAAGTTTTCTTCTCTTCCTCTGTTCTCTCTTTGTATGTGCGAGTATATCATTCTTCCAATATTAGATATCAAATTGGTATTAGAGCTGGTTATAGCTAGTGCCAGTTTTAGAGAGATTTGTGAGAAACAAGAGTATTCTCATACTTGAGAAGTTTGTGAAAGAGTGTTTCACTTGAAAGAGAGAGATGGCAAATTACAATATTGTGTGGTCAGGTCCCAAATTAGATGAGAAACTTGATTATAGTTATTGGAGATTTTGATGTCTACCCATCTCAAGGCTCACAATATTTGGAGTCTTGTTGAACCAGGCTTGCAAGAAGGAGCTGATGCAATTGCTCAAAGGAATGACCACTTAACATTGTCCCAGATTCGTCAAGGTGTGGATTACTTAGTTTTTGGTAAAATTGCTAATGTCAAAACTGTGAAAGAAGCACGGAGTATCTTGAAGCTGGCTTACAAAGTGTAGATAAGGCCTAGAAGTCCAAATTGCAGTCCTTGAGTAGAGAATACGAGAGGTATGAAATGTCTAGGTCAAAATTTGTTGAGCAATATTTTTCTTGTGTTACTGATCTTGTCAATAAGATAAGAGTATACGAAGAAGACATACTTGATAGCCAAGTGGTGTAGAAAATTCTTCGCAACAAGCCTATTAAATTTGACCATATTGTGACTACAATACTAGAGTCACATGATATGGAGACAATGACTGTAGCAGAGTTGTGGGAAAGCATTGAAAGCCACATGAGCAGAATATTAGAAAAAGCAAAAAAGACAACCGAAGAAGCTAGGTGATTTTCAATAATGTTGCAAATTCTAATCAAAATACATATGGTAGAGGTTGTGGTTTTAATAGTGGAGAAAGAGAAAATTTCAGAGGTAGAGGCAGAGGAAGCTTCAAAGAAAGATGCCATGGCAATAATTTTAACTGATGGAGAGACAACAATTCTAGAGCATGTAGTCAAAGGAGAGGAGGAAATAATTTTAGGTGTACTAGTTGAGGAAGAGAACGAGGTAATCAATATCAGGAGAGATGTAATTTTAATTGTTTTAATTGTGGAAGGTATGGACACAAAGTTGCTGATTGTAGATCTAGATCTCATAACAACTACCAGGCTAATGTTGCAGAAACTCAATACCAACATACTGGTGAGACTTCTAATAATATAGAAAGTTTATTTCTAGTAAGCAACTCTTTTGTGGAAGACTAAAATATTTGGTATTTAGATTCTGGTTATAGGAATCATATGTATGGGAATAAGAAGTTATTTTCCTCTTTGGATGAAAATATCCAGTCAATAGTTAAATTTGGGAATGATACAAATATTCCTCTTTTGGGGAAAGACCGCATATCTATTAACCTAAAGGATCGTTCTCAAAATTTTATCTTTGATGTTTTCTATGTTCCTAGTCTTCATCTTAATTTACTGAGTATGAGATAGCTATCGAAGAAAGGTTATCACATGCATGTTCATCATTGTTCTTGCACCTTGATGGACAAGAGTGGAAGATTTCTTGCAAAGGTAAAGATGACATCTAATTGCCTATTCCTGCTAAAAATTCATCATGAAAATTTTCTTGTTTGAGTTTTATGATACTTGATGCAAATTGCTATGGCACATGCGATTTGGACATTTTCATTTTTCTGTGCTAAATTATTTGTCAAAGAAGAAACTAGTTTTTGGCTTACCTATTGTGAATATTCCTAACTATGTATGTGAAACATGTGAGTTTGGGAAAAAGCATAGGAATGTATTTCCAGTTGGAAAATCTTGGAGAGCAAAGCTATTGGAGATTGTTCTTTTAGATATGTGCACTGTGGAAGTTCCATTTAATGGAGGTAGTAGGTATTTTATTATTTTTATTGATGATTTTAGCAGAAAGGCATGAGTGAAGCTTGTGAAGATTTCAAATCATTCAAGGCATTTGTAGAAAAGCAAAGTGGTTGCAAAATTAAAGCATTAAGAATAGACAGAGGTTACGAGTTGCAGAGAGTTCTTTGAACAACATGGAATTTAACATCAACTAACCACCAGATATACACCTCAATAGAATGGAGTAGCAAAAAGGAAGAATAGAATTATTATGGATATGGTAAGATGCATGTTGAGATCTAAACAATTGCCCAAAGAATTTTGGCAAAAGCTGTTGCTTGTGCAATTTATATTTTGAACAAGTGTCCAACAAAAAGCCTTAATGACAAAACACTTGAAGAAGCAAGGAGCAGAAGGAAACCATTAATTCAACATCTCAGAGTCTTTGGGTGTATTGCTTATGCCCATGTACCAAATCAACTAAGGAAGAAGCTAGATGACAAAGGTGAGAAATGTATTTTATAGGCTATCTATAGTACAAATTCAAAAGCCTATAAATTATATAATCTAGAAACATTCAATGAAGAAGAAATAAGGGATTAGTCTTCAAAAGTCCAAAAGGAGCCAGTGGTGATTTCAAAAAGCTATGAAGAAGAAAACACTTAGGCAAATCTAGTACCTCAACCAAAGACATCTAGTAGAACCTAAAGACATTGCCAGTTACCAACCAGATTGGGTGACTATGTGATAGGTGCTCATAATGACCTATCTGATGAAGAGATTATCAATTTTGCTTTATTTTTACATTGTGAACTAGTTAGTTACGAGGAAGCATAACAAATTCTAGAGATTATCAATTTTGCTTTATTTGCACAATAAGGACATCAACATCAAAAGTTCTAGTGAAAAGAGTAATATCAACTTTTTCTTTTGAAAAACTATTTTCAACAAGAATGCACTTAGCCTTTCATACCAAGCTTTCGGAGCTTGTTCAAAACTAGAAAGTGCTTTTGATAATTTGTAAACATGGTTGGGAAAATCTTTATTTTGAAGCCTATCAAACAAGATACGAATAGCTTCAAGCCTAGCAACTAGTGCAAAAGTTTCATCAAAATCAAATCCTTCCTGTTGAATATACCCTTAAGCTACCATTCTAGCCTAGTTTCTTACCACTTTTCCTTGTTTATCCAGCTTGTTTCTAAATACCCATTTTGTGCCAATCATATCTTGATGCTTGGGTGGTGGAACATGCTTCCAAACTTCGTTTCTCTCAAATTGATTAAACTCTTCTTGTATTGTCTTGATCCAAGATTTATCTTCAAGGGCATCATAAATTTTCATAGGCTCAACTAGAGAAATGAAGTAACAATCTGTGACTATCTCTTGTTGAAGCTCTACTTTTTAACCCTTTATGTACATTTCCAATTACATCATTAAGCTTGTGATCTCATTGTACTTGTTACTTGTATAGAGCTTTGTCTCTATTTGGCGGTTCTAAAGCTTGTGTAGAGACTTAGTCAACTTTATTGTTCTGATTTGTCTCAAGTAGGTCATTTGAAGCTTGATTCTAATTAGGTAAGTGACGCAAGCCTATAGTGTCACCACTATAGGTGGCGACTAAATTATAAAATCCGAGTTTTGATTTTCAACATAGGTCTTATTCACGAAAACCACTAGTACGGGTCTTAGTTTTCTTAGTTGAAATTGGGGGGGTTTTTAATAACAAAGAAATTAATTTAACGAATAACACACTAATGAGTAAAGTAAGCTGAAACTACAATTAATGAAACGTAATCAACCTAGGGACTTTCTAACCACAAGTAACCCTATCCTCAACCTAGAATTTCATTTTAGTTCAATTAATGGGGGTTAAGGAGAGAATTACCCTATAGCCCAAGAGCAAACTCTAGGTTTCCTACTAAAACAGCGCTTAGCATATGGCTATAGAGATTAAACCTATTCTAATAATAACCCATGAGTAAAATAGGCAATCAACAAGCTTAAGTACCAAAACCCCTTAATCTTAGAATTATTCAATTAGCTATGAACCCTAGGCACTCTAAATTCAAGCAACAATTAAGGAATAACCCATCCATAATCATCACAACCATAAATATACCATAAAACATGAATAACCCATCAGAAATATGGTAAAAATCATGGAGAAAAGAGTGCAACCAGCAGCCACAAATTCCAACAGTAAAAATCATATATTCATTGAACTAAAATATCAAAAGAGTATAATATTCGAGTTTCAAGGGTCACCCGGTGGTCTTTAAGCTTCCCTAAGGTGATTACAAGGCTTCTACCCTCTCTTGGACATGAAGGCAGCCATGGAGGAGAAGAGGGAAGAGCTGAACCTAGGTGAGAGAGAGAGGAGGTCTGAATGAGAGGGAGAAGAGGGAAAATCTAACCTAAAAGGGGGGAAATGTGTTTTTGGGCAGATTTACAATTATGCCCTTCACTAACTATGCCAAATTACAAGCTTGCCCTTAATAAGAAAATTAATGTGAAATACAAGCAATTTTAATTAGACCTCAATGATGTAAATATTAGTTAATTTATCCATTAAGCACAACAATAGGGCATACGAGTAAAATATAAAAGTCTAATAATAAACACTAAAAAGTGTTCATCAGTAAGCTTGGTTCTTGCAAATCTTGATTTTCCTCAAAAGAAACTTGGCTTAAGGGATGGTTAAATTCATCAAATACTACATGCAGGCTTTCCTCCACTAATTTAGTTCGCTTGTTGAAGACTACTCTATAAGCTTTACTAGTCAAAGAGTAGTCTAGAAATATGTCTTCATCTATTTTAGCATCAAAGTTACCCAAGGCATTTTTGCCATTATTGTGAATATAGCAAATACAACCAAAGGTACAAAAATAACTCCCATTTGACTTTCTTCCATTCCATAGCTCTATGGTGTTTTCTTTAAAACAGGTCTAATTAAGCAGCGATTTAATACATAGCTAGTTGTATTCACAGCTTCTACCCAAAAATGTTTTGTAACATTATTTTCATAAAGCATGGTTCTAGCCATTTCAACAAAAGTTCTATTTTTCCTTTAACCCTATTTTGTTGAGATATCTTACAAGATGAGAAATTGTAGTGGATTCCATAGTTTTCATAAAAATCTCTAAAAGCTTAATTTTCAAATTTACCACTGTGATCACTCCTAATAGAACAAATTTTCAAATCCTTTTCATTTTCAACTCTTTTTGAAAACCTCAAGTTTCTTCCTTATGAGCCAAAAAGTATACCCATGTAAATCTAGAATAATCATCAACAATAACAAAGTATATCTCTTTCCTCCTATGCTCAAAGTTGACAAAGGTCGAAACAAGTCCATATGAAGGAGTTCAAGTGATCTTTTTGTAGAAAGCTCCTTGTTTCTTTTGAAAGAAAATTTTGTCTGTTTTCCTTTTTGACATGCAACCTAAATAATATCATTTTTGAAATGAAGCTTAGGAAGTCTAGAAACAAGCTTCATTTTTGATAGTTTTGAAATCAACTGCATATGGACATGACCAAGCCATCTATGCCATAAAGAAACATTTTCAACTCGAGAAACCAAACAAGTTTCATTTTTGAAAGAAAAATACTTGTTGGACAATTTGTAAACATTTAAATGTTTATGTCCTTCAAAAAGGGTATCCCTTCTATTTAGGTCATAAACGATACATTTAGAGGATTGAAAACATACCTTGTGACCCAGATCACAAAGCTGGCTTATACTCATCAAGTTGTGTTTCAAACTTTTCACATAGTAGATGTCCTTGACAACAAGAGTGGGACTAAGTTGAATATTTCCCATGCCAAGAATCCTTCCTTTGCTATCATCACCAAATCGCACATTCCCCATGTCTTGTTCATGGAGCTCTATAAACTTTGCTTTGTCCCAAGTCATGTGGTACGAGTAGTCACTATCAAGGTACCAGCTTCCTTTCTTAGACTTAGGCTGCTTTTTTCAAGTAAACAATTAGACTTAGATACCCATGCTTGTTTGGGTCTTTAGTGATTAGTGGTAGAAATATTCTTTGGAACCCAAATCAATTTATATCTAGTCACATTTTTCTTGTAATTGCATTTATATGCATGGTGACCCTCCCTCTTGCAATAATTATAAGAAGTTTGTGAAACCATAGATTTTACATTAGGATTTTTATATCCCAAGCCATCTTTCCAAAAGAAACATTTTAGGTCATGCTTTTGCATACCTACAAGCTTATCAAAGTTTTTCTTGCCTTCGAAAACACTAGCTAAATCATTTGAAAGCTCAACAAGCTTGTTTTTAAAAGCTTCATTTTCTAAAAGCAATTTTTTAGAAATATTTTCCTTTTGTTGTAAATCCTCAATAAGCACTGTCTTTCTCAGAAATGATGCAAATCTCATCAAGTTCTTTTTCAAGAATCTTGATTTTTTCTTTTCTAAAAGAAAGTTTGAAAAGAAGCTTTCCTACACTATCAATGAGTTCATCATATATATATGCATTAGATAAATCCTCATAAGATAAAAGTTGATCATCTACCTCATTTTTGTTTTCATTTGACGTGGCCATGAGGTAGATTGGAGCTTCATTATCCCTTGATGAGTCATCTTCATCTTTCTAAGCTGCATACACCTTTTTATGATGCTTCTTGTAGGACTTCTTCTTGTTCTTAGGACAATCAGGTGCTTTATGTCTTGGCTTCCCATATTCATAATAGATTATCTCATCTTTGTCTCCTTCCTTTTTGAACTTGTGCTTGTTGTTGTCACCTTTGTTATATTTTGGTTTAAAGTTTGCTTTGCTGTATGAAGTTTGCTTTTTGAATTTCTTCTTTTGCTGTAACTTGGCAGCCTTCTTGGAAAAAAGAGCTACATCATCATCATTATCATCATCCAAGGATGAAGATGTGGTAGCAAGAGCAAGATCTTTCTCCTTCTTCTTCCTTTCGGCAGATCTTTTCTCCTTCTTTCTTACCATTATTTCTTTAGCTTCTAGTTCTCCATAAAGCTCATTAATTGGCTTGTTTGATGTCTTAGCATAATGCTTGAGTATGTATCCTTTTGTATCTTATTCGTCAAAGAGACATTTCAGAAGCTTCTTTACTTACTCTCTATGTCAGATTTCTCCCAAGTATTTTAACCTAATTTACTATGTGGAGAAACCTGTTAAAGTATTTGTCTATAGATTCTCCTTCTTCCATGTGGAACATTTCATATTCTCCAGCAAAGATATCTATCCTTAATTCTTTGACTTCATCTGTTTCGTGTATGCTTTGTAGTCAATCCCACATTTCCTTTGCCATGCTACAATCTAATATGTTCTCATATTCTTTTGAGCATATATCATTAGCAAGCATGTATTTGGTCTTCATGTGTAATGAAGCTCGTTTCTTTTCTTAGTCAGTATATACAACTTCATCTTTGTGAACTCTTTGTCAACTTCTTTTGTTGGATCTTCATATGTTCAAAGTGATTTGAACCCAAAACATTTACATATAATTTTTCTAGTTGTTAAGTTTCCATCAAAGAATGGAGGCTTGTTGTATAAGTTGTTCAACTTGAAATCTTCCATAATTTTTTGCACCAACTAAGATCTTAACTCAAAGGATGTTAATCTAACTTTACAAAGCCTGGGGCTCTTATACCAAATGAACATGTAGATATATGTCCTAGAGGGGGTGAATAGGACAATTAGAAAATTTTTGCAAAATAAAATTTGTATGTATGATGTAGAATGAAGCACAATGTAATAATCTTGATTTAGAACAGTTTAACCTTGATTTGGTGTTTACTAAAAATCTCAGTTATAACACGTGATCTAACTGGATGATGCTTAAACATAAATGGTGAATTGAAAATAACAAGTTTTGAAAGTAAAATAGAAAGGGAAGAGAGATGACACAATGATTTATAGTAGTTTGATCGCAAATAATGATGACATGCGTCTAATTCTCTTAAACATTTTTGAGAGAGTTTTTTCACTATCTTCAATTGGTTTGTAGGGCTCCAACAATCTCTTACAGCTTCTCAGTGACTCACACTAAGTTTGGTTTTCTAGATTCCACCAAAAATCTTTACAATAATTACTAAGCGTTTCACAGACTAAATCAACCCTTAGGAAGGGACAATATAAAAAAGCATCTTTATAAAAAAAATTAATGTTTTTTACCAATGTAAAGTCTTACCCCAAATCTTTTATTATGATTTGGTTCCAGTAACTAGAAAAACAAAGAGAGCCCACATTAAAAATATTTTATTACGAGAGTATTTATATTAATTTTAATAACCAAAAATATATTTTTTAAGATAAAAATATTTCAATAAATGTTTGAAATATTTTTCTCATCAAAATTAGCTAACAGGCCCTCCCATTCCCCCAGCCACTGGTGTTTGGGATTGAATTCTCTAGTGTAATCAAAAAGAAAAAAAAAATGAAGTAGGCATTAATTAGGGCCATAAGCAATTCCTTAATATCTTTTTGGGCGTACGAACTCGGCAAATAAACTCTGATTGATGACAATAGACACACTATATCATTAAACTAATTGATTACCATTGAAGTTTTCTTAGTAGTGAACTGCAACTCAGCACAGAAACTCATTAGAATAACTTTTGCATTGGAGCAGCTACTGAAGTGCAAACAAGCCTGTGATGCTGAGCATGGTGAATAGACTTACATGATCTACCTTCTGCATAAGCTGTTTCCCAAGCAAAACAGCCAGCCAGGGCAGTAAGACCTACCTCATCTTCATTAAGTTTTCTTTTATTATTGTTATTCATATTCACTAGCCAAACAAGATCTTACGGTTAATTAATGAAGGGCAACAGAACAAAACTGACCAAATCATAATATTGGGTTACAAAACTGTACCACAACAGATCAAATTGACCAAACTCTAATTAGCACCAAACTCGTCTAGCTGAATTCATTATTAATTAATAATAAAAACCCACAAAAACAAATGAATATAATAAATAAATTAACTTAAAATTGCAATACAGCTAAAGAAAAGATATGGTGGAAGAAATAATACGCGTCACTGGCCTATTTTGCACTCCAAGTTCTAGTTGTAATTACTCTCCGCCAACTCCTGCGCTTGTTGAGCATTTGCACGAGGTCGGTATTTTAAAAGGAAACCGTCAAGATTTAAAGAGCACCGGCTATTTATATTAAATTAATCTTAAGAGCACCGGCTATGTAATATGATTATATTATAATTATAATTATAATATGATATAAATGAAAGCTAGAGCCTAGAATTAAACGTGGTCATGGATGGCCACAAGTAAATGATTACAATAATGTTAAAATTTTGTTCATTTCAATATATTCTGACAGCACTTTTGATTAGGGTGTCATAATCCGAACTAAATTACTCGCACTATCTAAACCAAACCAAAAACACCATGAATCTGAATCAAATTGACTTTGTTCTGATTGGATTAAGTTATAAATTTTCCAAACTAACATTAAAATTCAATTTGAAAGTGGAATTTTCTTTTTCCTTTTTTCATGTTAAAGATGTTTTAAGTGAAATGGATAAATTAATATTTTTTAAAAACAGATTAGGGATAAGAGCTTTTTGTCTGAAAGAAATTTAAACAAAAAATTTCTGAGACATGGGAGTACTATAAATTTAATAATAATTTTGTTTAATTCTTTTGTTAATCATTATTAATGTTCCAATGGTGAATAAATAAGACACTCATCTATTTTTTACCACTTGATGATTAATGAAAGGCTCCTAAATATATATATCTTAGAGTAACATAACATTTTCTTATAAAGATTCCTCATGCGTTGCATGGGGGTTATAGTTTTGTTATTTATCAAGAAACAACAATAAAGAATTTCTTCCAATAAAAAAAAAGAAGATAAAAATTCTTTGAATTGTTAGTGCTCTATGTGTCAATAATTTTGAATTGTATTGTAGTAATAGTTTTGATATAATTTAATTTTACTGAATTAATTTATGAGTATATTAAAAATTCAAATAAATCTGTAATAAAATTTAAATCATATATGTTAACCGTGTCACTAGAAAATAATTTAAAATGAAAATATTTCAAAAGTCATCTGAATATAACATATATAGATCACATTAAGAAATATGTAGTATAGAAAAATCCAAATAATACATATATAGGAGAATATTAATTTATCCCGTATTAAAAAAAAAAGTCAACAATTAAAATATAGACACATATGCACCTTAAGAAGTCAACTATAGAGATGCTAATGCTATAATTCCATAAAGAAATACTAGTATAGTATGAATTATCGTGTTAAAATTTGGTATGAATAACACTGGCACTTTTATGATCTTATCCGATTTGAATATAATCATTTTGTACCCAATATAAAATTGGATACTATTATAGTTAGTACAAAAAAAAAAAAATATTGTATGAGTTGTTATACTAGAAAACGACACTCATACATGCTGATATATATATATATATATACACACACACTTGAGATTGTAGAGTGCGTATACATGTTGCATTGATTGTGAGACAAGCAGATTCAGTGTGCTACTTATTTTATTAGTCAGAAAACAGAAGAGAATGTGGGATCGGCGCCGGCCCTGCAACCGCGGCGCCAATTTCAAAATCTCTGACTTTATATGATAAACCGCTCAAGTTTTATACTAATAATAATCTTCAAACACTTAAATATTTACTACATGCAGCAGACAAATAAAATTAAGTCAATATTATATTCACAGTTCCAGCCTCAAAGTCCAAAGTCAGAGCAAATAGAATAGCTGATAAACTTCAGTCTTATAAACTATGAAATAGAATCCATTAATCCAAGATATATACTATTTTATATGCTAGGCCGGTTTCAAAAGAACCTGATACAAGTCTTCCCGTCTTGCCTCTACTATAAATACCCATATGCATATGATTGTCATTGCCATTTACAATTCAGAGTGAGCACAAAAGTAAGCAAATTTTCTCAAGAAAACAAAGCCTTTGAGAGAGAGAAAGAGAACATGAATTGCCTTATGGTTTGTCAATCTCGCATGTGGGTAGCAACCATTGTGTTTTACACATGCATTTGGATCCCATTGCAGCAGCTCAAGAGTATCCTTCAAAGATTGGTGGGTTTCATATTTTTCTTCTCTTATGACAGTACAGGTAGAGCTATGGCAATGGAGTTATTAGAGGCTCCTTTACTTCCTGCTACAAGGTATCAGGATTTGCTGAGCCATTCCTGTGTTGGAGAAGAGGGAAAGGTAGAAGAGACTTGCTCTATTTGTTTGGTAGAGTTTGAAGGAGAAGATGCAGTGAGCAAGTTCGGAAGATGTGGGCATGTGTTTCATCTAAACTGCATTCAGAGATGGCTAGATCAAAATAATTTCACTTGTCCACTTTGTAGGTCTTCTTTATTTTCTCAGCATCGTTTTCGTGTGTGTAGGGATTAGGATGTTATTGCAGAATGATATCAATTTTGATAGTGAAATTAGCCTCAGCTTCATCTCTTAGATTAGTTCCATTTGGATGTATAATTGTTTACGAAACTAGGGAATTATGAATTGTGGTCTGTTAATTTGGCTTCAAGGTTTGATTGCTTATTCCAATTTTGGTTCTTTTCTCCCCTTCTTCCTCTCCTTCTTTCTTTTTAAGAAAAGAAAGGGGAAAGCTGACAATTTCATTTTTTTTTATTGCCATTGGCTATTTAACTTTATAATATGTCAAAATAATTTATATCAAATATATGTCATGTTACCAGAAAAAAATGCCTTCAACAATTTGAGGTTTTGGTTTGATACTTAATCTGTCCACGTTTGATGCAAGAGAGAGAGGAGTTTGAAGAAGTGCTTTGTGAATAACCAAATAGCCCAACTAATCTTTAAAAAAATCTCTCAAAAAAAAAATTTACATGCAGAAGTACGTAATATATGTAGTATAATCTAAGTAGAGGAGGTTAATCTTTGGTTACAAGGGAGGAACCAACTGTTGACTGAGCTCAAGGCTGCTTAAGTCAAGTTGAAAGAGCAAGTGGACAAAAGGCAAAGGGATGTGTCCTTTCAAGTTGGAGATATGTCTTCCTACACCTAAGGCCATATAGGATGCAAGTTTTGGCCAAGCAATGCAATGAGAAATTGGCCCCAAGTTCTATGGCATCTGCAAAATTGTGGCTAAATATGATAGCGTTGCTTACAAATTGGAGATGCCTAGCCATATTCGGATTCACCATGTCTTCTATGTTTCACAACTCAAGAGATCCCTTCACCCAGCCAACCTACTTAGGACATTCCTTGCACTCTTACTGAGGACTTGAGCTCCATGTTTGCCCTGAAGATGTAAAAAATATCTGCACCTTTGCCTCTAGCCAAGATAGAAAAATATGAAAAGTGTATAGAAGGCTCCATGATTTGATTCATTGACTATTGATGTATTTATACACGTCATAGATATGTGTTAGGCTAGAGATAAGGATTATACTGCTGTTATGAGAAACAATTGAGGTTTACAAACTTTTGAATATTTGATCATGATAATGTTAATTAGTTGGACTCTTGACTGGATAAGTATATTCTCTCTTGGACTCTATCCTTCGTTTCCTTGTTTGTAGGTTCTCTTTAACTTCCCCCTCAAACGAGTGGGGGGTTCAGCCACTCTGAGTTTGTCTCTAAGATGGGAGAATCGAGTATGAGTGAGAGCCTCAGTCGAGCAATGAGCTGTTTGATCTAATGAGGGAATATAAGACACAATAATTTTGTTTGCGAGCACTTGATCCCTATGCAATGGTCAACTTCTATGTGTTTGGATCTAGCATGAAACACTGGATTGGAGGCAAGCGCAAGTGCACTCAAGTTATCACACCATAGGCTTGGTGTCTTGGGAATACGTATTCTAATTTCTTAAAAGGAGAGAACATATCTATGCTACTTCTACTGCCAAGTTAGCTAAAGCTTGGTATTTCTGATCCTGTGTGCTTGACCAAGACAATATTTTTGCTTCCTTGATGACCAAGTCACAAGGGTCTCTCCTAGGAAGACACAATGCCCTGCAATTGATCTTCGATCATCCAGATTGGTAGCTCAATCTGCATCTGAAAACCAGGTTATGTCAAGATCTGTAGATGGTTTGATATGTAAACCATAAGACATAGTTCTGCAGGGGTATCTCAATTGTTTTAATGCAATGCTAGTGTAGTGTAGTGGGTGAGTCCAAGTATTGACTTAGTCGATTGATGGAGTAGGAGATATCAGGTCTTGTGTTAGTTAGAAACTATAAGGCTCCAATAGCTTGTCTATAAATTTTGGGATTCTTGATTAGTTCTCTTTCAGCTATGATTTGATTTCCCGTCACCATAGGTGTTGGACAAGAGGAGGCCTTGTCCATGCCAAATTTCTTCAGCAAGTCTACAACATACTTGGTTTGCTTTAAGTACAAACTTATGTCCCCATAAACTTCAATTCCTAGAAAGTAGTGTAGTTCTCCAAGGTCCTTCAAAGCAAAGGCAACATTTAGTTGTTTGACAAAACTCCTTAGGAAGTTAGAGTTGCTCCTTGTAATGATAATGTCATCTTCATATATAAGAAGAAAAGTGATGTGGGTCTTATGTTTAAGCAAGAATAGAGTGGAATCACTTTTGGTGTTTTGGAATCCCCACTTGAGGAGTGCATTTTTGAGTCTGTCATACCAGGCTCTAGGGGCCTGCTTTAACCTCTAAATAGCTTTAGTTAGTTTGTAAACATGGTTTGGCTTTGTCTGATCAATGAACCCTTCAGGTTGCTTCATGAGCACAGTCTACTTAAGATACTCATTCAAGATGGCATTGTTGATGTCCACTTGACATAATTCCCAGTTGACATGAACAGCAACGGATAAGATAAGTCTAACTGTACTTGCCTTTACAACTAGGCTAAAAGTCTCCTCATAGTTAATGCATGCAGTTTGCTGAAATCCCTTTGGTACCGATCTTGCTTTCCTTCTTTCTATTGATCCATCTTCTTTGTACTTAGTTTTAAAGACCCATTTGCAATCAATGACATTCTTCTAGCCTTGATATGGAACTAAGGACCACGTGCTATTGGAGAGTAGAGCCTTGTACTCTGTTGTCATTGCTTCTTTCCACTCAAGCTTGTTAAGTGCCTCTTGGACTGTTTCTGGTCAACTTTCACAAGGTTTTGTTGCTACTTCACCGACATAGGGTTGTTTGGATTTAAAAGTACCTGCCTTGCTACGTGTGACTATCTAATCATCATTTTCAAGTTGATTGGGCTCAGATCCGCTGTTTGCTTAAGTGTTTCTACTTGTTTCATCCTGAATTGTGGAACTTCGAGAATTTCTTTCGGTATTTTCCACTATCTTTGTTGTATGATTAGATGAGGAAGAACTAGAGGAAAGTGTTCTTGATGGTGAAGAGTCTAATTGTCAGTCATGAGAATTGTCTTGTTGATTGATTTGCTCTATTGCTTCAGACTTATGACCTGCACTTTGATTAGGAAAGAAGAAAGTTGTGGTTCAATAATATATTCAAAAGTTTTTTGAGTTTTAATGAAACCATCATGAAAGGGAAAATTTCTTTCATTGAAGGCAACATGCGAGAGATAAAAATTCTACCACTAGAACCTAGACACTTGTATCCTTTGTGGGAGTTTTTGTAACACAAAAAGACACAACACATAGTGTGAAATTGCAATTTGTGTCAATTGTATGGTTTCAAACAAGGGTAACAAGCACATCCAAAGATTTAGTTCATTGTAATTTGGTGTTTTGTGAAATAACAGTAAGGAGATTTGTTACCTGTTTATCTCATACACCACTATAGATAAAGATTCTCGCCAATAATGCATTGGCATTTTTGCTTGAGCCATTAGAGTGAATCTAAATTCCACTATGCGCCTATGCTTCCTTTCTGCTCTGGCATTTTGAACAAATGTGTATGGACAAGACTATTTGAGTTTTATTCCAACGTCTTGAATTATTTTTACAAAATGCCACTCCTGAATTCACCCCCTTTACACTATGATATCTTTATATGCATGTTAAACATATTTTATGCTAGGCTTTTGAACTGAATAAATGCCTGCAATGCTTCAGATTTATTTATTAGGGGACATATCCATGTATATATGCTAAAGTCATATAAAAAATGAATGTAGTATTTGAAACCCAAATTTGAAACTATAGGGGGTATGTCCCCAAATGTCTATATGTATTAAGTCTAGTGGTTCATTAGCTTGAGATTTACATTTCTTAAATAAAAGATAATGAGATTTTGACAGCCAATTTTGTTAGATCTAAATTTTTAAATATAAATCAGCTCAAATAATAAAGTCCAAGATGAGCCCAAACAAGACCCATTGTAAAGTAAGCCCAAGATGGTAAAGGAGCTATGCCAGGTGCACTCTTAAACTCTTAATTTTTATAAATTATTATTACCTTATAGAAGCAACTTTGATGTGCTGAAAGAAACCTTCCCTTCATAAAGTATTCTATAATGTTCCAAGGAGCACCTCTCATGCCACTTCTCGAGGTTCAAGGACTAGGACGGACCCTAGGCCACTTCTCGAGGTTCAAGGGAACCTTGCAAGAACAGCCCTAGTAGTAACGGGATTAGCAGTTGCCATGTGAAGATGCATAAGCATGGGAACTATTTGGGTAAAGCGGCTTGGATGGCTTTTCAGTTGAGGAAGCTAAATAGTAGAGGATTATCAAAGTAACCTCTCGATGGACTTCTAAGGAAACACAGCAGAGGTTGAGGAACCCATCCTATAGGAGTATGACATGGCACTTAGGAGGTCCACCTGTTGAGACCTTTCCCATAGTCTACATCCTTATTCCCTTAGAGCATCTTTAAGGGTGCTACTTCCCTTTGTTGCACAAGAGATTATTTAATAATTTTTGTGTAGGTCCCACACTGACACATCACTTATCACACTCTATGCAACTTAACAACAAAATTCTCTCTAATCATGGAACACACATTAGTTGCATAAATGGGTCTCACATATTACTCCACATTATTACACTATTTTAACATTTATTTTTATAATTTGACATATTTAAATTTATTTTATTTTATTTTTAATACACTACATATGTGCAAAATTAATACAAAAAATTTTAATAAATTTATGTAGATTAAAATACATGATGCATAATAATACATTAAAATAAATTAAACAACTACTAGCATACATAATAATATCTAGTTAATTAGCATTGAAAGCACTAAGTTACAATAAATCCTAAACAATTCCATATTTTTCCCTAATCAAGTTACATATAACCTCATGATCTCGGCGTTGCCTTTTTGGCATTTGGGATGTGTCTGTCATCAAGATTTTCAACTCTTTTGCTTTCAATTTCTCCTTCTCTAAACGTTGTTTTTGCTTCTCTCGCTTCTCATCCATCTTCAGCTTTACTTGCTCTAAACAAACTTTTTCTTTATCTAATAGAATCCTTTCTTTTTGTCTATCATTTTCTTCTTTCTTAAGAGCTGCAATGACATTCAATGCTTATACTCTTTGGATCAATGTTTCTTGTATTGCATCGTAGTTGACATTACTAGGGGCAGTGTCATCTACTGTTGTTTTTGCCTTCCTTTTTGCCGCTTTTTTGCCAATTGGGCAGACTAGTGTAGGAGATGAAGGGTCATAATCACAACTTGTTGGATCTGATGGATTGGAAGATGATGAGTATGCTCCAGAAGCAGAAGTCTTTGTTCTTTTTGAAGAACATTCAGATGATTCTCCTATCCATTTAGGTTCATCTCTTAATAACCACCACACATGCTCAAACTTAAACTACTCACCAGCTGTGTTGTCTGCAGCCCATATCATTTTAGTGTCAGATATGATGTCATTCTCGAAGCTTTCGCTTTTCCTCCTCTGAACAGCTGATTTGTAACATCCAGCAAATTTTGAAACGGCATGATTGGTTTTATGCCATTGAGACTTCAGTGAGATTATATCCCTTTCTCGTAAATCGCCATGATACTTGTTGTAATTTTCCTTAATCCTTAACCAGAAACGTTCTGCTTTTTGATCAACCCCTACAAGTGGATCCTTTGAAATATTGAGCTACGATTGAATGAGAAGTTTATCTTCTGCCATGTTGAATCTAACTTTTGATTTTTTTTTACTAGTAGATCCTCTTTCTTCTTCAACTTGAGTAGAAAATAGAGGTACTTGAGACTCAAACATAGACCCGACTGGTGTTTCGGGTTCTTTATTAACAGAACTAGTGGCTATTGAAGTCCCATGGTCAATGGAATGGTTACTTGGTGGTGGATAAATTGGATATTGATAAGGGGAATTTTGATATAAATATTGATATGAATGGTTACTTGGTGGTGGATACATTGGATATTGATATGGATATGGATATTAATATGGAGGATTTTGAGAATTTGGATAAGGTGGAGATAGAGAATTTTGCATGTAATTTGACAAAGGTGGAGAATTTTGATTAGTAGAAGATGGAGAATTTAAATTAAAATAAGTGGGATCCATGGAAGAATGAAATATAGATATCAATAAACAAAAGAGTTGAAGAAAAGAGAAGATTGATGATTTGGTTGTGAGGAAAAAAAGATCACAAATCTGGGTATATATAAGGTTGCAATCCATTGGCTAAAAAATAGTATTTAATAAAATTTTTTTTTAAGGGTGCAACGGTTCAATTTATAACGTTGGAATATTATTTTTTTTTAAGGCACCCATCTAACGGCCTTATTTTGTGGCCGTTAGATCTCTTTTATCTAATTGAATCCAACGGCCAAAGGAAGGGTTCCAGAGCCTTCTTGCTTTCTTTCCTTGTCAACGAGAGGTTATCTCCTTGAATCTCTTTTATTTCCTTGGTTTCTTTCGTCTCTGGTTCCACGGCATGAAGCTCCCACAGCAAGAAGCTGAAGCTCCCACGGCACGAAGCTCTCCTCTGTTCAACTCATCTGAGTTATGAGCTCGTGGTCTCTCCAGGTCCCGGGTGTGACACCCAACCTCGCGGTGCTCCTCTTTTCACCTCGTCTCTGGTTCGCAGGTGCTCCCATGGGTGTGATCAACTTATTTTTTCTCCTTTCTCCTTTATCCTCTTTGGTTCGCTGCATATAATTGTTTAGGGTTTAGAAAAAATTTGATTTTTGCTACATTTAATTAGAACAATTTTTTGATTGTTGGATCTGGTTTGATTCTGTTGTTGATTAATTTCTGAAAGAGAGAAGAAATTGGCTCCAAAATCTGGTTATGTGATTTGCAATTTTTTATTATATTTTCGTACAATTTGAGGGGCTGAGCATCGATCCTCAGTATGCATCGAAGCTCTTCTCTCTCTGCCAGCAGAGCTCCACCGTGGAGCATCTGTAGTCATGAAACGGCACCTGTTGTCGATGCACAGCTCTGTGCAATGGGAAGATGCAGACCATTAGAGATGGTCTTAGCTTGTCCTTTTGTGACTCATCTTTAGACCATCTCTAATGGTCTGCATCTTCCCATTGCACAGAGCTGTGCATCGACAACAGGTGTCGTTTCATGACTACAAATGCTCCACGGTGGAGCTCTACTGGCAGAGAGAGAAGAGCTTCGATGCATACTGAGGGATCGATGCTCAGCCCCTCAAATTGTATGAAAATATAATAAAAAATTACAAATCACATAACCAGATTTTGGAGCCAATTTCTTCTCTCTTTCAGAAATTAATCAACAACAGAATTAAACCAGATCCAACAATCAAAAAATTGTTCTAATTAAATGTAGCAAAAATCAATTTTTTTCTAAACCCTAAACAATTATATGTAGCGAACCAGAGAGGAGAAAGGAGAAAAAATAAGTTGATCACACCCATGGGAGCACCCGCGAACTAGAGACGAGGTGAAAAGAAGAGCACCGCGAGGTTGGGTGTCACACCTGGGACCTGGAGAGACCACGACCTGGAGAGACCACGAGCTCATAGCTCAGATGAGTTGAACAGAGAGCTTCATGCCGTGGGAGCTTCGTGCCATGGGATGGGAGCTTCATGCTGTGGGAGCTTCATGCCGTGGAACCAGAGACGAAAGAAAACAAGGAAATAAAAGAGATTCAAGGAGATAACCTCTCGGTGACAAGGAAAGAAAGCAAGAAGGCTCTGGAACCCTTCCTTTGGCAATTGGATTCAAGTAGATAAAAGAGATCTAACGGCCACAAAATAAGGCAGTTAGATGGGTGCCTTTAAAATATATATATATATATATATATTCCAACGGTTATAAATTGAACCGTTGCACCCTTAAAAAAAAAAAAAAAAAAACAATTTGACCCCTCTGTTTGGAGCCGTTGCACCCTTAAAAAAAAAAATTATTAAATACTATTTTTTAGCCGTTGGATTGCAACCTTATATATACTCACATTTGTGATCTTTTTTTCTCACAACCAAATCATCAATCTTCTCTTTTCTTCAACTCTTTTGTTTATTGATATCTATATTTCATTCTTCCATGGATCCCACTTATTTTAATTTAAATTCTCTACCTTTGTCAAATTACATGCAAAATTCTTGATCTCCTAACTTTCCAAATTCTCAAAATCCTTTATATTTTTTAAATTACATGCAAAATTCTCTATCTCCATCTCATCCAAATTCTCAAAATCCTCCATATCAATATCCATATCCATATCAATATCCAATGTATCCACCACCAACCATTCATATCAATATTCATATCAAAATTCCCCTTATCAATATCCAATTTATCCACCACCAAGTAACCATTCCATTGACCATGGGACTTCAATAGCCACTAGTTCTGTTGATAAAGAACCCGAAACACCAGTTGGGTCTATGTTTGAGTCTCAAGTACCTCTATTTTCTACTCAAGTTGAAGAAGAAAGAGGATCTGCTAGTCAAAAAAAAATCAAAAGTTAGATTCAACATGGCAAAAGATAAACTTCTCATTCAATCGTGGCTCAACATTTCAAAGGATCCACTTGTGGGGGTTGAATAAAAAACAGAACGTTTCTGGTTAAGGATTAAGGAAAATTACAACAAGTATCGTGGCGATTTACGAGAAAGGGATATAATCTCACTGAAGTCTCGATGGCATAGAATCAATCATGCCGTTTCAAAATTTGCTGGATGTTACAAATCAGCTGTTTAAAGGAGGAAAAGCGGAAGCTCCGAGAATGACATCATATTTGACGCTAAAATGATATGGGCTACATACAATATAGTTGGTGAGCAGTTTAAGTTTGAGCATGTGTGGTGGTTATTAAGAGATGAACCTAAATGGATAGGAGAATCATCTTAATGTTCTTCAAAAAGAACAAAGACTTTTGCTTCTGGAGCATGCTCATCATCTTCCAATCCATCAGATCCAACAAGTTGTGATTATGACCCTTCATCTCCTACACTAGTCCACCCAATTGGCAAAAAAGCGGCAAAAAGGAAGGCAAAAACAACAGTAGATGACACTGCCCCTAGTAATGTCAACTACGATGCAATACAAGAAACATTGATCCAAAGAGTATAAGCATTGAATGTCATTGCAGCTCTTAAGAAAGAAGAAAATGATAGAGAAAAAGAAAGGATTCTATTAGATAAAGAAAAAGTTCGTTTAGAGCAAGTAAAGCTGAAGATGGATGAGAAGCGAGAGAAGCAAAAACAACGTTTAGAGAAGGAGAAATTGAAGGCAAAAGAGTTGAAAATCTTGATGACAGACACATCCCAAATGCCAAAAAGGCAACGCCGAGATCATGAGGTTATATGTAACATGATTAGGGAAAAATATGGAATTGTTTAGGATTTATTGTAACTTAGTGCTTTAAATACTAATTAACTTAGTAGTTGTTTAATTTATTTTAATGTATTATTATGAATCATATATTTTAATTTACATAAATTTATTAAAAAATTTTGTATTAATTTTGCACATATGTAGTTTATTAAAAATAAAATAAAATAAATTTAAATATGTCAAATTATAAAAATAAATGTTAAAATAGTGTAATGATGTGGAGTAATATGTGAGACCCATTTATGCAACTAATGTGTATTCCATGATTAGAGAGAATTTTGTTGTTAAGTTGCATAGAGTATGATAAGTGATATGTCAGTGTGAAACCTACACAAAAATTATTAAATAATCTCTTGTGTAACAAAGGAAAATAGCACCCTTAAAAATGCTCTTATGCAGCTCTTGTTCTTATAGCTCGTCCTTATATGACTTGTCCATTCCCCTAACATTTCCTAGATCAACTTTCTTAATTTTTTTTTAATCTTTAATTAGTTTCCCTGACTCTCCTTTAATTATGATTAACACCTTTGGCCCTTTCTAGAAGCTACATTAATTATTTTTTATCCCTTTTTAACTCTTCTTTTTACTTACAAAAGGACATAGTACCTTGTCCTTTCTACAAACAATGTTTGTACGATTATGCAAAAGTTGTCTCGCCTCGCAGCTCACACTAAAGAACAAAACATTATTTTTTGTAACAACATATTTTTTTCCTACTTTTTAGCGTATGGGCCATATGTGATAAAAACCCGCCACATTTTTCTCTGTAAATAATAACATTTTCATCACCATTTTTGGGGACCTCACTTTCTCTCTTATTTTCTCCATCTTACTCTTCTCTCTTCAGTCACCATTATCAAACCTCCATTAACAACAATATTCACTCTCACAATGAAGGAGAACCTTCCAAAAACAACATTGTAGAAGCTTCATCATTCTTAGGAGTTCAAGTTCTTCATCATGATCATATTCTTCTTCTTTTTCTTCTTTCACCACCAGCTACCACCATAGTCTTGATTTTCCAACACAAACACCATTTTTTTCAATTAGAAGAATTATTATTTACCTAACCCAGGCTACATCATAAACCAGCCATTTTTCATTATTTTACATATTCAAACATTTTCTATGTTTGCAAGTAATCACAAAAGCACTTCTAGGACCCAATATAGTCTCAGAAGCACTTATAAAATCATTCCCGTAGCCACAAAAGCACTCATAAAATTATTTTGGTAGCCTTTATAGTGTCAAAAAAGCATTCAAGTAACTTTAGTAGCATCAGAAGTACTTCAGAAACAGTATTACAGAAGCACCACAATCACCTGTAGTAGTGCCGCATAAGCTCCTGTCATGGGGTTATTCTCGAAAGCAGAAAAACACTCATGAGAGAAGGACCTCTGATATGAACCAAACCAACACCATGCTTGAACAAAATCAAGTAAAGAAAGGTTTGAGTTCAAGAGAAGCATCAATGGTGAAAAGAGTCTCAACATGGATTAAAAAATGCAATTGGAACCCTCATGGAAGGCATTGCTAGCCCAAGAAAGTGGAACCCAAGTAAAGGAGCCTAATTGGGCTGTAGTTCCACTTATGCAAGTCTAAGAAAATCAAGGCCCAACTTGCAGAGTAACAAATAAATAAAGTTGAATATATTTTCTTGAATTTTTATAGGTAATTTTAGACTTTCTAGACTTCCAAAGTTATAATAATGGATTGTGGGTATTTTCTAAGTCTCTTATGATATTTTTCTATTGCTGCAAAGGTTAACACCAATAAATTATTTAAACTGGATAATTCTGCATTAATCTTGGGTTACATGCTTGATTTGTTGGGTAAAAGAAAAAAAAAAAAAAAAAGCCACAAAACCTGTGAAGCATACGCTTTTTGAATTTGCAAAAGTTTGTCTTCATAGGACTAGTAGTCCAACAGCACTTGCCTCAAAAATCCAACAAGAAGAAAAAACAGTTGGCCCACACCTCTTGCCACAAGTCAGAAAAATTAATGGACAACCACAAGCAAGCCCAACATGCATTAGGCCAGGGAACCACTTCAAAAGAAGAGACACAAGGATAATACAAAAACACAAATTGCGAACATTACAAAATCAAGTAAATTGAGAAGAGAAATGCTCTAGTAACAAAATCTGGTTAGCATTTTGCCTCTAACAGTCATTTTTATCAAAGCCTATACAAAGAAGGGGAAGCCTCATAAAGAACTACATGAAACAAGAAACAAGAAAGAATTAAGCTATATTGCACATATTCTCTAGAGCTATCAAAATTTTCACTTTCTCTTCTTCATCTTCATACCCCAACACTTAGATATTATTTTTGGTGTATCAGACATATTGGGAAATTTGTTGTAATAGCAACACGTTTCTATGCTTGATTATTACATCTCAAAATCATCTCTTTGTAAAGGGTTTGAGCCTTCATATATATGGTTGTAATCCTTGTGAGGGTAAACTTAGTCTGTGAAAGACTTAGTTGTTGTTGTAAAAGTTCTTGGTATATCCTAGAAAACCAAGCTTAGACGTAGTTGCTAAGAAGCTGTAAAATGTTGCTAGAAGCTCGCAAACTAGTGGAGATAGTGAAGAAACTCTCAAAGGTATTTGAGAGAAGTGGATGTAGGTCATCATTATTGTAACCAAATTACTATAAATTATTTTGTCATTTCTCTTCCCTAACCCTTTTATTTTCAGCGTTTACTTACTTCTACCTTATCTTTTGTGTTTAAACTTCACTTTGATATATTACGTTTTACAACTGTAAAGTTTTTATAATCAAGCTTAAATTGTTTTAAACCAAGCTTAACACATTGTGCTTGATTCTGAATCATACAAATTTTATTTTTTGAAAATTTTTCTAAGTGTTTTATTCACCTCCCTCCTTTAAGACACATTTATCTGCACTTTCAAGCTTGGGATATGGGTAAGTTAATATTTAACCATTCAAATGTTGTTTAGGAATTTATTTATAGGAGTCTAGTGGTAAGAGTCATTGTGCAAATCATTGGAAGGATGAAACCTAGCCTCTCGAAAGCTAGGAGTGAGGGATTTCGATTCTTGCAACTCAGTATCGTTATTTTCATTCAATAAAACCAATTAGGTGGACTCTCTCTCATTGAGGGGCGGCTCCATCATATCAGTACCTTAACGATAAATCGACTTTTATAAAAGAGAAATTTAGAAATAGGAAAAAACTTTTCAAAGAAGAGCAACTCGTAGTTTGTAGGAAAAACAATTTTAGTGATTATAAATGGTCAATGCTTTTTATTATCACTAATTATAAACCAAATTTTATTCTGTGAACCCTCCAAATGATGCTACAACAATTACAGAGCTAGCAATAGATCCTGTAGCACTTGATGCGGCAACAAATCCACTTCCAATGATAGAAAGAGGACCGAGCCAAAAGCAGCCAATGTATCATACAGTCATTAAATTTTGAAGGAACCCAAAATCACAAACTTGGAGTTAAAGCCCTTCTGCCAGGGAATCGCTATAGAAGCCAAAATCGCAAGAAGAAATTTGAATAAAGAAGAGATTGTGTCTATAGTATGGAGAGGGAATGCTTTGAAAATCAGCATTCCACATGAAAAAAGAAAAAAGAAAATCTCTTTGCATATAACGCATCCCCAAACTCCTCAAGGAAATTGCTCCCTAAATGCCCAAATCCACTAAGAAACACAAATTTATTTGCCAAAACTGTCTATGCACACTAGCCTGATTCAGAAACAATCAAAACCCATACACAAAATCGAAAGCATAGATTTTTAAATTGGAGATGATGGAACACTTCAAACATAAATGATGGAGTGAAAGAAATACCTTCAATCTCTCACTTCTCAACTGATGGTCATGTAGAAAATTAAGTGCCTTATTCTCAATCAAAACCTATGAAGACGTCGTTCAAACTAACTTTTCTCTTCCTCTCTCATGTTGAAAAAACCAAGATCGCTGCAGAAGGTAAGAAGAAATTTAAGGTGTTGTGACGTTCGCTTTTGTTTCAAGAATGAAAATTGAATTTGACATAGAGTGAGAAAGGAGAAAAAGTAAATGGCGTGGAGGAGCTGAGGAAATCGAGTGAGAAAATAGGAGTGGTGTATCGTGCAAGCCATCTCCAAGCATTAGAAATGACGGATTTCTGTGAAGACATTGAGCAGAGAGGGGTAAAATGGTAAGGACCGTGGTGAAAATTTGAGGTGTCAAACAATAAGGGGATGAATGATGAAAGTTGTTTGCAAAAGAGCTGCTAATGGTTGGGGTTCGAAGAAAGTAAGATAACATCAATGATAGTTGAAAATCAAACAATTTCTTCCATAAAAAATTAGGAATAAACAAAATTTGAACCAATATGCTCAAATTATTCGAAATAAACCGAACTGCAAGGAATCTAAACCAATGTAATTTGGTTACAAAATTTTCAATCCACAACTTGTAGATCAAATTATGGATTGACCTTTCAAAATTTACAAAAAAAATTGAATTAAACTGCGCGTATGTATATATATTACATATCTAATTTATAATTGTATATACTATACCCATATAACACTTCTATGTTAGAACATGATTTTGTTTTGGATTGATTTAATTTTTTTTTTTCTTTTTAGTCTTGGGATAATGATTGTATTGATGAATTTAATAAAGGTTCCTTCTTTGTTGTAATTACGGTTGATAGATGATAACTCTTATTTTCATAGTTATTTAGGCCAATTTTTCATTGATATTATGAGTTTCTTTTGCAATTTAGAGGCTTTTATTATTTAGTTTGGCATTTGATTAACAAAGACCAAGAAGGGTCCGTATGGGCCTGGATTGAACCTAAATTCAGTCTCATATTAAAAGGTTTGTCAACAATGAGAAAGGAGGCAGTAACGGAGGGACAAAGAGGCAGCGTGTCGGCAAAGGCTTCTTCCTTCAAACTCACGAACTGGGCAGCAACCAGGCAGAGGAGAAACAGTAGCTGGCAGCGAAGGAAAACAGCAGCTGGCAGCAAAGGAAAACAGCAACTGGATCTACACCGAATCCTCCTACCAGACAAGCTTTCTGTTCTCCTTTCTTTCAATTACTGTCATGAACATTTGTTTTAATTCTTCGTTATTATATTACTTTGATTTAAGCATGAGTAGCTAAACATCCCACTAGGGGATGAATGGATCTTGAGATTGATGTATCTAAATCCTTGATTTAATTTATAGAAGTTGTTCTTTGTGATTATATGAGCAATTAATTCTGGTTTAATTTCCTATTTATAGACTGGCCAGCTATAGTTTAGGTTTGAGGATATAAATTGCATAGGAATATGGATTTATATGTTTGCCTCTTGAATTAATTGTTGTGATTTGAGCGAAAGCTAGAAATAGGTAAATGCAAATCGCATGTTAATTGCAATTCTGGTTGTGCATGTGTCTTGACTAAACTGAACTATGCTAAGGAATTAAGTAATTCAGAGTAGGGCAATAGGGTTAATCTGCCAAGGAATTGGGTTTTAACCACAATAAGAATTGAACCTTCATATGATCACTTAGGCAACTGATTAGATTAATCTTGGTAACTCAGGTACTAGACCTCAAGTGAAATCCTGAACCTAGAGTTTTTGTCATTGAATTCGATATTGATTTGATTTACATTGCGATTAGGTTAGTTTATGTTACAGTCCTTTCAAAATCTTCTTAATTGATCGCCTGAATAGCGAAATTGGTAATTGAACACCATTCCCTGAGAACTATACTCTTACTCATCATTTTAAGTACTGTTCGACCTAGTACACTTGCTAGAGAGAGCAAACAAGTTTTTGGCACCATTGTTGGGGAATTGTGTAATTCAATATCAAGAAGTACTTGGAAGTTTGCTAATTTGGGTATTTTATTTGTGTTTGTTAGACTTAGGTTTTGTTTTGCTTTATTTTATTTTAAATTTTTTTTAGGACTCCTGATCTTGTATGTGAGGTATTGTCAATCCAGACAACCTCCTATTTAATCCAAAGATAGAGAAAACTGCTAGAGAAAGAAGGAAACAGGTTAGACGTAAGGCACAGGAAATCATGGGCGACCCACACAATCCTTTGAACAATCTGCCTCCACCAAATAGGCATGTAGAGGATCCACCACCATAACCTAGGACTATGAGAGATTTTGTCATGCCACCAGTTAGTGGTTGTGGAACAGGAATTAGGAAGCCCATAATAAATGCTAATAATTTCAAAATTAAGGCATCATTAATTCAACTAGTGCAACAGAATCAGTTTAGAGGGGAGAGAAATGAAAATCCTTACACTCACATCTATGCTTTTACACATGTCTGTAGCTGATGGTCTTTCTTTTTTCACTAGCAGATAAGGCACTTAGTTGGTATCAAGCTTTGAAACCATATAGTATCACAGACTAGAACACTTTAGTGTAGAAGTTCAACAACAAATATCAACCACCTACACTTAGGAACAAACTAAGTGTCAAATAGTTTCATTTCAGCAAGCTCTTAGTGAGTCAATGACTAGTGCTTTTGAGAGGTTCTAAGAGCTACTTAGGAAGTGTCCAGGTCACGGTCTAGAGGAATAGAGGCAAGTAGAAATCTTTTACCAGGGTTGTTCAGTGCAAACCCAAATTTTGATTCATGCTGCATGTGGGGTTTCCATATCCAATAAGAGTCTTGAGGATGCTTATGAACTGCTTGAATTGTTAGCCTCTAATCACCAACAAACTATAGGTGATAGAGACAGTAGGAAGGGAGGTATATGAGCTAAATACATTAGATACCATTTTGGCCTAAAATAAACAATTAGCTCAACAAGTTGCCTCTCTAAACAAAAAGTTAGAAGCCTTCCAGTTACCCAACCCTATAGGTGAACCCACACACCCATCACTCTTTGACAGGCCTGCTCAATACAATTACAAGCCTTGCACATTATGCTTTGTTGTACATGAGCTAGGCATCTGTCCCCACCTTAACCCAGAAGAATTTGCTCAGATTAATTATGTAGGGAATAATAGCAAAAATCCACAGCATTTTCAAAATAGTACCTACTAGCCCAGTAATAGGAACCATCCAAATTTTTCTTGGAGAAATCAAAACAGTCTCAATCCTCAAAATCATCCTACACCATACCAACCACCTCATGCTAGGTAAAACAGGAAACATCACATTCTGACCTTACTATAGACTCTCTAGGGCAATTAATCAAGCATATGACCCTGAATACCAATTCTTTCATGCAAGAAACTAAGAAAATTTTAAAAATCAAGGGGCATCCATTCAAAAACTAGAGACCTAGATATGCCAGATAACAGAACAACTAGTTGAGAGATCTCTAGGTTCACTACCTAGCTCTACCATTCCAAATCCTAGAGGAGATCTAAAAGCCATCACCACTAGGAGGGGAACTGTTATAGAGCCAAAACCTAGTAAGACCCAGGGTAGGCCAGAAAACACTAATCATCACCAGGTGATAGAGGAGAATGACCAATGCAGAAAATATGCCTACCTCAGGGCCTAAGTCTAGGACTAGTTGTGAGAGTCCTAGGAGAAAGAAAAAGAATGATATGGAACAATACAATACACCTAAACCTGGTGTAAAGGTACCCTACCCACAACGACTCCAAAAACACACTGATGAGAAAAGTTCTTCAAAATTTTTGGAGATCTTTAAAACACTGCAGATCAATATTCTTTTTGCAGATACTTTGGCACAGATGCCTTCTTATGCTAAATTCATGAAGGACATCTTAACAAACAAAAGGAAAATATAAGAGAATGAAAAGGTTATGCTAACTGAGGAGTGTAGTGCAATCATTCAAAAGAAACTCCTAGTCAAACAAAAAGACCCAGGTAGTTTCACAATTCCCTGTGAAATAGGTAATATGAATGTAGGGAGAGCCTTGTATGACTTAGGGGCCAGTATTAATCTAATGCCATTATCAATGTTAAAAAATTTAGGCATTGGAGAGATCAAGCCCACCATGATGACATTGTAATTACTGACCGCTCTATTAAATATCCCTGTGGCTTAGTGGAAAATGTGTTAGTCAAGGTTGCTAAGTTTATTTTCCCAGTAGACTTTGTTGTGCTTGATATTGAAGAGGATACTGAAATTCCTCTAATTTTGAGGAGACCATTTTTGGCCACAGGGAGAGCCCTGATTGACATGGCTACTGGGGAACTTAAACTGAGGGTGAATGATGAACATGTGACTTTCAATATATTTGTTTCCATGATGCATATTCCTGATAATGATAGTTTTTTTAGGATAGATATCATTAATGCATGTGTGAATGATGTTGTGGAAGAAAACATTGTGAAATTGCCTCTGAAAAAAGTTTTGACATGTTCTGATGAATTATCTGCTTCTGATGGATTAGGGATAGTTGAGTGTTAAGCCATGCTAGATGCTTTGCCTGTTCATGTGTCACCACACCCTTATGTTTTAAGCTTAGGAAAGATAGAAACTACAGAGACAAAGTCTGCACCACCTAAGCTAGAACTAAAACCCTTGCCTATTCACCTTAAGTATGCCTTTTTAGGAGAAGAAGAGACTTATCCAGTGATTATTAGTTCTGAATTGACTCCTTTAGAGGAGGAGAGACTACTGAGAGTCCTTAGGGAACACAAGGGAGCCATTGGGTGGACTATAGAAGATTTGAAGGGTATCAATCCCACTGTGTGCACACATAGGATCCTCCTAGAGGAAGGATTTAAGTCAGCAGTACAACCGCAGAGGAGACTAAACCCAACAATGAGAGAGGTAGTTAGGAAGGAAGTTGTTAAGTTGCTAGATGCAGGGGTAATCTACCATACTTCTGATAGCTCATGGGTTAGTCCAGTTCATGTAGTGCCAAAAAAGGGAGGTATGATTGTAGTGGTTAATGAGGCTAATGAGATGATCCCCACTAGGACAGTGACTAGTTTGAGGGTATGCATAGATTATAGAAAGCTGAATAGTGCCACCAGAAAAGATCATTTTCCCTTTCCTTTTGTGGATCAAATTTTAGAAAAATTGGCAGGTAAGGAATATTATTGTTTTCTATATGGTTATTCAGGATATAACCAAATCCCCATTGCTCTTGAGGACCAAGAGAAGATCGCTTTTACATGCCCATGTGGTGTCGTTGCTTATAGGCGTATACCATTTGGGTTATGCAATGCGCCTGCCACTTTTCAAAGGTGTGTGATTGCAATTTTTTCTAAGATGATTGGTGATATCATTGAAGTTCTTATAGATGACTTCAGTGTCTTTGGGTCCTCTTTTGATGGTTGTTTGCATAATTTGGCTAAGGTTTTGAAAAGATGTGAAGAGGTTCATCTTGTATTAAATTGGGAGAAATGTCATTACATGGTGAAGGAGGGCATTGTTTTAGGTCACCGAACTTCCTCTCAGGGAATAGAGGTTGACCGAACAAAAATTGAAGTTATTGAAAAAATTGCCCTCGCCTTCTAATGTAAAGGCAGTCAGGAGTTTTCTAGGGTATGTAGACTTTTATAGGAGGTTTATAAAAGATTTTTCCAAAATTGCCAAACCTCTTTGTCAATTACTGAGTAAGGATACTACTTTTGTTTTTGATGAGGAGTGTTTAACTGCTTTTCATACTCTGAAGAAAGCCTTAGTGTCTGCTCTCATTTTAGTAGCACCTGATTGGACTCTTGATTTTGAACTTATGAGTGATGCTAGTGATAAAGCAATAGGGGCAGTTTTAGGCCAAAGGAAAGACAGGAAATTGCATGTCATTTATTATGTTAGTAGGCTCCTAGACAACACAAAAGTTAATTATACCACCACTGAGAAAGAGTTATTGGCAATAGTAGTTGCATGTTATAAATTCAGGTCATATTTGCTTGGTTCCAAAGTAATAGTTTACACTGATCATTCTGCTCTAAAATTTTTGTTGACAAAACCTTATACTAAGCCTAGATTGATCAGATGGATTATGTTACTTTGGGAATTTGAACTGGACATTAGAGATAAAAAGGGAACAAAAAATTTGGTAGCTGACCATTTGTCTAGGTTAGATCAACCAAGTATTCAAGGAGCTGTTATGTCTATTACTGAGACTTTCCCTAATGAACAATTGTTTGCATGCAATACACTCCCTTGGTATGCGGATCTGGTTAACTATAAAGTGGCTGGTGTTTTAACACCTCATTTTTCATACCAACAAAAGAAGAAGTTCATGCATGATTTAAAATTCTTTGTTTGGGATGAACCATTTTTATATAAGCAATGTGCAGATGGCATACTGAGAAGGTGTGTGGGTGATGAGGAGATTCCTCAAATTTTATGGCATTTTCATGGGTTTGATTATGGTGGTTACTACAGTGGTGACCGGACTGCTGCTAAAATCTTGCAGAGCGGGTATATTTTAGTTGCTGTAGATTATGTTTCTAAGTGGGTTGAAGCTGTAGCCTTGCCTACTAATGATGGTATATCAGTACTAAGCTTTCTAAGGAAGAACATCTTCACCCGGTTTGGGGTCCCTAGAGCCATGATTAGTGATGGAGGTACTCATTTCTGTAACAAGAATTTTGAGTCTTTGCTTAGGAAGTGTGGTGTCAACCATAGGATAGCTACCCCTTACCATCCTCAAACCAGTGGGCAAGTTGAGGTGTCCAATAGGGAGCTGAAGAGGATCTTAGAAAAAACTATAAGCAATTCTAGAAAAGATTGGTCTAGGAAATTAAATGATGCTTTGTGGGCTTACATGACTGCATTTAAGACTCCTATAGGAAGGTCACCATTTCAGTTAATGTATGGGAAACCTTGTCATCTACCCATTGAGCTAGAGCATAAATCTTATTGGGCCACAAAATTTCTGAACTTTAATCTGGAAGCAACTGGGGAAAAGCAACTATTACAGTTGAATGAGCTAGATGAATTTCGAGCTTAAGAAAATGCCTGGCTTTACAAAGACAAAGTAAAGAAATGGCATGATAGGAAAATCACTCCTAGGAATTTTGAGGTTGGCCAACAAGTATTGCTGTATAACTCTAGGCTTAAATTATTCCCTGGAAAATTGAAGTCTAGGTGGTCAGGTCCTTATATGATTAAAGCTATTTTTCCCCATGGAGCTGTTGAACTAGAAAATCCTACCGATCAACAATCTTTCAAGGTTAATGGACATAAGATTAAGCATTATTGGGGTAATGAACAAGCACATGCAATTTTAGTCATTAAGTTGAGTGATGTTCCTTCATTTTCTAAGTGATATCTGAATAGTTTGGCTGAAGACTATAAACTTAGCACTTCCTGGGAAGCAACCCAAGTACTCAATGATTTTTGTTTTGTTCAAGTTGTTTAATTTCTTGCATTTGGATCTTGTTTTAGTTCTACTCTGAGTTTTGCTTTGGTTTTATTTGGAATAGAATGTCAGGTTGCGTGATGATGAGGATGAGCCTGCTGCTGCTGCTCCACAGACTGCCACACAGGATTGGAGCTCACGTTTTGATCAGTTGGAGTAGCGTATGGATGGGTTACAGTTTTTATAGATTTTCTCTTTCTGACACTATCTTTCTTTATTTGACTCTCTAGTTTCTGTTAGTTTTGCTTCTTGATATAGTTTTAATTTCAGCATAAGAGTCACTTTTGATTTTATTTTAGTTGTTCATCTTTAGTTTAATTGCTTGTCTTGGGTCAGTTTGATTCACCTGCACTCTGAGGACAGCGTGCCTCTCAAGGTTGGGGATGGATCAGCCTTGTTGAATTTTATTTTCTTAGGATACATGATTTTATTTTTCTACTAATGGAGTATAAGTTCTAATGATGACAGGCTGAATTTTTATGCCTAACACAATTAATTTTTATTTTTTTGAATTCTAGATTTTTAGAGCACAGATGCATGCACTTAGGTATATATTGAGACATGACTTTAAAAGTAATCAAAGAAATGAACCAAGCCATATTTGATCGATAGATTAATCACATTCACTAGTTTCCCTGTTGAGCCTAACCCAATGTTATTGGACTCACCATATTTAACCATTGTTTACATCTTTTCATAGCACCGTATGAATGGTTACCCCAAAGAAACCAAGACAGTAAGGTGAGGATACAGAATTGAGAGAGCTCAAGAGGTTAGTAAATTTTCTTGTCTATGTTGATGATTGAGACTGATTTATTTATGACTGCATGCATCACTGGAAATGACTTAGGCCATTTTTGTGTCATTGAGCCTGTTAAATTATTCTTTTATGAGACTATACCCTAGCACCCATATTTGAGCCTAATAGGTTGCAATTGTAACTCAATTGTTCTTCTTTGAACTTGTTATGGAAGCTAGGAAAATCAATCTGCCCAGAAAAAGTATGTGAAGATGCAGGAAGAGCAAAGAGCTCAGAAAAGTTAGCTACCTGCAGAAAAATAGAAGAAAAAAAAAAAAAAAAATTTAGCCATGCTTGACCAATTGGACCTAACATTACAAGCCAGAAAGTCCTAATGATTCAATGATTGCATGTTTGTTATGAATTCTAATGTTTTATGTTTCATCACTTACAAGATTATTTGACTGACTCTGTTATCATATTGTTATGAGAGCGATTGTCCTTGAGTAAAACAGGTAAGTAGAGTGATCACTAAAGGCTACTCTTAAGGGAGTACTTGGGTGAACTGACTTCATGCAGGTGCTAAACTTCTGAATTGGGACATCCATTCAACTCACCATGTTACCCTTAAGTCCTGGGGATCTTGGAAAGCTTATTAACTCATCTAAAGATACCTTAGTGTTGATGCTGATAGGCCAAAAAATTCTTGGAATTTATTATGACTATTGATGTGTATGGCAATAGAAAATATTTTTACTCTCTAAAGAACTGATTTGCCCGAAAGTGTAGAATTTCTTGAGTCATGTTTAGGTGTTATTTTGTGTTTATTGCTTGGGACAAGCACTGTTCAGTTTGGGGGTTGTGATAACTCTTATGTTCATAGAGTTATTTAGGCCATTTTTCATTGATATTATGAGTTTCTTTTGCAATTTAGAGGCTTTTATTATTTAGTTTGGCATTTGATTAACAAAGACCAAGAAGGGGCCGTATGGACCTGGATTGAACCTAAATTCAGTCTCATATTAAAAGGTTTGTTAACAATGAGAAAGGAGGCAGTAACGGAGGGACGAAGAGGCAGCGTGTCAGGAAAGGCTTCTTCCTTCAAACTCACAAACTGGGCAGCAACCAGGCAGAGGAAAAACAGCAACTAGGCAGAGGAGAAACAATAGCCGGCAGCAAAGGAAAACAGCAACTGGATCTACACCAAATCCTCCTACCAAATAAGTTTTCTGTTCTCCTTTCTTTCAATTACTGTCATGAACATTTGTTTTAATCCTTCTTTATTATATTGCTTTGATTTAAGCATGAGTAGCTGAACATCCCACTAGGGGATGGATGGGTCTTGAGATTGATGTATCTGAATCCTTGATTTAATTTATGGAAGTTGTTCTTTGTGATTATATGAGCAATTAATTCTGGTTTAATTTCCTGTTTATAGACTGGCCATCTATAGTTTAGGTTTGAGGATATAAATTGCATCGGAATATGGATTTATATGTTTGCCTCTTGAATTAATTGTTGTGATTTGAGCAAAAGCTAGAAATAGATAAACGCAAATCGCATGGTTAATTGCAATTCTGGTTGTGCATGTGTCTTGACTAAACTGAATTATGCTAAGGAATTAGGTAATTCTGAGTAGGGCAATAGGGTTAATCAACCAAGGACTTGAGTTTTAACCACAATAAGAATTGAACCTTCATATGATCACTTAGGCAACTGATTAGATTAATCTTGGTAACTCAGGTACTAGAACTCAAGTGAAATCCTGAACTTAGAGTTTTTGTCATTGAATTCGATATTGATTTGATTTACATTGTGATTAGGTTAGTTTATATTACAGTCCGTTCAAAATCTTCTTAATTGATCGCCTGAATAACGAACTAAAAGCGAAATTGGTAATTGAACACTATTCCCTGAGAACGATACTCTTACTCATCATTTTAACTACTGTTCGACCTAGTACACTTGCTAGAGAGAGCAAACAATACATTTTTAGAATTCAATGTATTCAAGTGACAATAATGAGAATGAAGGTTAATTTTCCTTTTTTTCGTGTTTGAGAAATATATTGAAATTTTAGCAATTTATACATGGACAATTTTTGTGATTGCACAAACTGTTCAAACTGACCAAACCATATCTGAGTGGTTTGGATTTTTTTCATGAAGGTTAATTCTTTTTTATTAGGGGTAACTAATAAAAATAATCATATAGATTCAACAAATTAAAATAGGTTGTATTGGTAGTTGAGTCAAGTACTTTAGATTTATCTTAGCTATTAATAAAACTATCTAGATATTCAGATCTCTTTTGCTTATCTTTATTCCGTCTCTACAGCTCTTAGAATGTTTTTGAGATCAAGTTCTCCAGTTTTCCCAACAAATTAGTATCAAAGCTTGGTTCGATTGAACAAGGCATGATTCGCTTCTAACGTCAACCAATGGCAATGTTGTTAATGTTTCCCAATCAACAATTCCAATTTTCAAAGGAGAAAGCTATGGAACACACTCTTGGTCTGTAGTTGTGAGGCTCGAAGATGATTAGAGTTGAACCTTTCTTAGAAGGTGACAATTCTATTATTCTTCTCCATTTTACTTAGTAAATTCATTTGATGATTAGTAATACAATAATAATAATAATAATAATACATTATTTCTGCATATTCTTTTATTTAATTCTGAACAAAAAAAAAATGTAGTACTTTGCACGCAATACAATACATTACATTATATAACAATACAATGTGGTCTAACTTACAAGAACACCTATGAAGGCGGTAAACCAATTAATTGGGTAATTTTTCCATGTTTCTTTTCAATTATTAAGCTAGCCAATAATCATTCCTGTCAAGTATACACACTTATCTACATATTTATCATTTTCTCTTTTTCTTTTCAGCTCTTCGCCCTGCCTAGCTAGTATATGTTCAAGAGGGCGTGAGATATTTACAACAAGATAACTATTACATATATTTATTTATAGACATGAAAAAGGTGAAAAGATGATATGCGTTTCCTGTTAAATCATGGAAATTGGAAATCTCCTCCTGCTGGTGATGAGGTGGTGGAGAGTGGTGTGAGGGTAGTATATAGGAGGGAAAGTGTAATTGCAATAAGACCTGACCAAACAAAGACAATGGTTGGTGTCTTGCCTCTCCTTCCCATCAATCCCTTTGCAAATGGATACAAATGAATCAGCACCCAAAAGCTGAAGAACACTCCTCCCACAAGCTTGTTCCACTGAGGTACTGCACTGTAAATAGTCCTGGCAAATGCCCAGATAATTGCCATTATGTTTACCATAGCAATAACAATTGGTGGAATCATCAAAGAAGTCCACTTCACAAGATACAACTCTGCATAGATATCATCATTGTCATCCCCAGCCGATTTCGATGTTAGGGTGAAAGAAATTTCAACCCCAGCCATGACCTTGAGAAAGCCTTGAAACACAGCAGCAAAGTGAGAACTAGTTCCAGAAATAAGCCAAAATTGTTCATTTCTCCACCAGTCTTCTAATGACACACCAGACCATTTAACCTCAAGAATGGCCAAGGCCATGAGACAAAGTGTAACAGTCAGAAGGTAGAGTAAGAAAGCAATACTCAAATGTTCAACAATGAAGTTTCCGGAGAAGAGAGAGAAGGCTGGTAGGAAGCAATAGACAACGAGGAAGATGGAGGTGAAAGGGTAGATGCCAACGTTGAGGTAAAATAGGCGTTGGAGTAGCATCAGCCTTCTGCCTGCTAAGAAGGCATTGTTTCTGGAAAAGAAGATTTCAACAGAACCAGTGGCCCACCGGAGCACCTGATGAAGTCTATCAGTGAGGTTAATTGGAGCTGAACCACGAAATGCATCACGTTTGGTTATGCAATAGATTGAACGCCATCCACGGTTGTGCATCCGGTAACCGGTAACCACATCTTCTGTTACAGAACCATAAATCCACCCCACACGGTCTCCCCATTCTGTCTTGTCTTCGTACCAACAAGAGATTACAGACACAGCTTCAGCAACGGTGGTGGCATCAAGTGGCTCACGTGGAGCCCTGAGAGCTCCTGGAGGACGTCCATATTTGACAGCAGGATGGTCAGCAAGTGGCCGTCCTTGGAACTCCGTCACCGGAATACTCTCAGCCAATTTCGTAGAGTTGCCAAAACGCTTGGGAAGCAGATTCACGTCTAGTTCAGGATCAAAATCATTGACATTCAACGCTTGCGTTTCAGACCCTTCATGGTTGTTATCTTTATTAATCTTATCATCTAGCTTTGGTGGATCAAAACCTAATAGTGCAAATCGCCTAAACATGCAACCTGTTCCCACATAAACTGGACCCTGCAATCCATCAAGGGCTCGCATATTCCCATCAAAGAACACGGTGTTATGATTGGCGTAGCGATCAGAGGGATCAATGCCTTCAAATCTTTGTGGGAATTGAACATAGCAAATGTCCTCCCCACCTCTATCCAACATGAAGCACATTCCTTCACGTATAGCCTTGCAGTTGTAGAAGTAGTGATCACAATCGAGGTTGAGGATAAATGGACCATTTGATAAAACAGATGATGCCCTAACCAAGGCATTCATGGCACCAGCTTTCTTGTTGTGATCATAACCAGGTCTCTTCTCACGTGAAACATATACAAACATTGGGAGGCGCGTGTCAGTGTCGGAGAAGTCTATGATCTTGTTTTCGTCTGGATTGCCCATTAATGGATCTGGACTTGGAGGCTTGAGCATCACCTGAAGAATTCCTGCATGGTTACCTTTGGCGTGATCACTATGAGGATTAGCCCAAGTACCTGGCCAATGGGTTCCATCAGCCATCCATGTGGCCTTGACTACTTTGATTGGCTCTGAAGGGTCAGCACCACTCTCTTTCATATGCTTAATCATCTTCATTTCCTCCCTTGCATTGAATGCATCTGATCTTCTTCGAATCGAATCTGGAAGCCCATTAATTCGCACTTTGAACTCGTCATACTCCCTCTTTACCCTCCTTCTGTCCTTTACAAAATCTGATCTACTTTTGTTTTTGGTAGGATCAACTTTTAAACTGAAATAACTCTCAGGGTTCCTTGGTTCAATATTGTGTTTTTTACAAAAGGGAACCCATAATTCTGCAAAACTAGCAGCTTCTGCCATGGCTTCGAAGGTAAGTAGAGCACCACCATCATCAGAAATATAACATGAAACCTTCTCCACAGGGTAATCAACTGCCAAGATTGAAAGGATAGTATTGGCAGTGACTAAAGGTGGCTCCTTTTCAGGGTCAGCAGTGGAGACAAAGAGATCAATGCCAGGTAAGTCAGATCGTCCTGCGGGATTGGAAGGGGAAGGTGCATCGAATTTGTCATGAAGAGCTTCTAGATCAGTGGAACGATTACACGGGCAAAGCTTGGGAACTTGGTCAAGTATCCATGAGATACCAAACCATGACTCACAAATAACTGACATGAGCCACAACCACACTGCATCTTCATTTGGATTTGTCCATCTCCAATGTAGAAAGAAAGCCAATATTACCAGCCGAACAACAATAATCAATCTGCAAAAGCTCAATAAAAAAATATAATCAAACCATTTGATGTTCCCACACAATGTGTGGATAGTGATCCATGAGAACAAACCCAATCCAATTTCACATGAAACTAAAAAAATAAACTAGGAAAAATGTTTATAAAAAAAAATTTAAAAAAAAAAAAGAGAGAAAGAACAGCTGTCAATATAAGAAGAGTAAAATGTGGGTTATTATAAGTGAGTAAGGTATTAGAGAAGCTTTGCAAATTGACCAAGATTAAATTAATTATATTGATTAGACAATTGCAAACATAAAAAATAAAAGAAATGCAAAAAAGAAATAAAATAATAAACCGTAAAAGTAGCTCGGTATACAATTGTGGGTGTATGTATAGCTTCTTGATAGTGTACGACAAATTGAATGCTGACCTGTAAGGGCTCAAGATGGCAGATGGTATTGGCGTTTTTCGGCTTAAGGGCTTCCAGGGCTTGTCGTCCATTGAATCCATGATGTTGCCTTGCATGCCATCCTCATCACCGTCCTGTGGCCAATAAGCATTACCGACACCATATGTACCCTGGCTCTCAAATAACCACCTATTATGGTCAAATTCTCCATTTTGACCCCTCTTCATGACAGACATATTATTTGCATCCCCTTTAGAGCCATTTGGTGCAAGCAATGGCAATGCCCCTATGGAATAATCAAGTGTATCATCATCATAGTCCCCTGTCCTGTAAGGTTCCTTGCAACCAGGGCATAAACCAGTATCTTTTTGTGCATCTAAATAGCAATCTCTGCAAATCTTGAACCTAAATACATAATGTAACTAGCTAGTCTAAGTTATTTGGTAACGATTATAGATTATCAAGATCGATCAAGAATGAGAGCAAATTTGTTAATCTATTTGGTGTCTCATATGTTATTCCACTCATTGTGATTGATTCAAATAAATGAGATCATTCATTGTATAATATTATTTTATTATTTTTAAACAAATCACAATAAGTAAGACATTGCGGATAACACCATAATAGGACAGAAGTTAAAAATTTAATTCGTGCAGCAAATTAAGCAAAACATACACTCACATACCTGCATTCACAGGGAATCACATCATTTCCTCTCTCATCTTTCATGATTTTGCCATCACAAGCATGCATAGCACATGAAGACGCTTTTGAACCAGCCATTTGAGGATGAGTCGCTTGAGAATCAATTACCTTGTCCATTAGATGGGCTCGAGTTACGCTGTTGAATCCTCTGGTAAATAAAGAATTGGAAACATATTTTTCTTCAGCTTTAACAGCTACGGATTCATCCGTAGGTTGATTATCTGGGGTTGGTGGTATGTGAACCGTGTAGTTCGCATACTCTGCTGACAAATCAGAAGACGTATCAAGATCTTCTCTTGATAAACTGACATATCTCCCACTCGAAGTTCGTCGGGCAAACTTGACAGCTTGGCCACTAGGGTTACGATTTCCTTGTTGGGAGCTACCTGAAACCCCAGAACCCCGTAAGGCCTTCTTGGAAGGTTGGCTGTACGATGATGCCATTATATATATAATTTAACTTCTATACATGCAAATACTTCTCCAATTTTTTATGACAATATAATTGTAAGTGGAATATCGATCAAAGAAAATCTAGCAATAGATCAGTGCTACCAATCTTACTTATTTGATTGATCACGGACCAATCATATCAAAGTTGATATTATAAACCTATTGTTGATGATGGAAGCCAACTCTTGAAGTAATGCACCTTGTTATTGTAAGTGTGTTACGTACCTAGGGAGAGATATCTAGAAGAGATCAAATTAGGGCAACATTAGGAAAGAAGATGAATTCATGATAAAATGAAGAATAAAGAAGAAGTTGAAACTATACATGTTAGACAGATGATAATGCATGACGAAGAGAATTTTGATAGAGATGAAAAAAAAAAAAAAAAAAACGTGAGAGAGAAATGTGAAAGTTTGAGATTGGTTGGAGAAGAGGGATATATGGTGAAAGACCAGGTCCTCCTTACACGCTAATTTTAAGGTTCTCATTTTCGAAATTCCAGGGCTGCATTTGCGGAGGAAGCATATATATCAACAGTCCAAATAGGAGTTCAAGACTTCCGTCTCTTAGCTCAAGGTTAATCTAAAATATAAAAGTATATATAAAAGTCATACTTCGATAATTGATGATTGATCTATAAAAAGAAATTTTGTTAATTGGAACATTGCATACATAAAGACTAATTGAAATATTAATTGTGTCCAAGAGAAATCGTTCTAACTATTTCTAGTTGATTTAATCACTCATCGTTGGAACAGAAATTTGCTTTTATATGCCTAAAGAGTTCCCTATTATTAAAAAAACAATTTATTTTGAGATTTTTTTATGTTTCATGAGTTGCAAAATACTGGAAAGAAACAATTAAGAAAGGCAAGTATGGATGCAGAATTTTTCAAGAGATTGTTGGGTACAAATGTGAGTGTGCGAGTTGAAGTCTCATATTGGTGAAATTTAAGGGACCTAAAGAAGATATATAAGTGGTAGATATACGCGCCTTTATAAAAAGATATATATACGTTCGGCTCAAGTCCGGTTTTGTTCGGTAGCTATTTGTGAGAATTTCTTTTGTAACCCTTAAAATTTCTATAATAACAGTTAGAATTTTTTTTTAATAAAATTACTCATCAGCCCCTCAAACTATTATAACCTCCAGAATCTTTGTATGTTTTCACTTCAGCTACTCTAGTAAATCCTCACTGTAATAACCTATAATAAGTTCAACCTTACTAGGGATAAGCAAAGAAAAAGGATCTAAACGTCTGCACCTTTTTGGTAGTCACATGCGCCCTTTTGACCTTCAGACAATCAAGAATAAAGACTACCCTACAAAGAGGACTATTCACTGCATATATAAAAGGCTAGTTACAATATCAAAGAAGGGCTATGCAAGTGGGAGTACATGAAGGATAATACCAACCTTAATCTTCATAAACATTAAAATCACATGCATCAATACAAGAGCTGTACTAGTGACAAAGAGGAAGTTCAGAAAAATACAAATTTTGCCTCCTACAATCATATTTCAAAAAGCATATAAAAGGATAATACCTCACAATTTGAAGATAAATAAAATTATGTGCATCATATTGCTTACACTTTCAAAGTTTTACTCTTATTTATTTTCATACATTAACACTTCTATTTGAGATAAATTTTTTGGTGTATTAAGTTTGTTAAAAAAATTGTTAATATAGCAACACCCCTCTGCACTTGATTACCATTTCTAGTACATCATTTCTTTGTAAGAAAAACCTTTTTTTGTTCCCCCTCGCTGCCAATTTGAAAAAAGATTTTATATTTCAAATTGGACAAAATAAACTTTCATATTTCAAGCCAAAAACAAAAGAGAACCTTCCGTATAGACAAAAAATATTTTAATAAAGTTAACTTTTGTTCTTAACTTGAAATATGAAGGTCTATTTTGTCTAATTTGAAATGTGAGGCTCTTTTTTGGATTTGTTGATAGTGTGAGGGAGCAAAAAAACATTTTTCTCTTTCTTTGTAAAAGCTTATGCCTTGTATACTTGTGGTTGTAACTCTTGTTGAGATTAGATTTAATCTATAAGAGAATTAGCAATTATTATAAAGGTTTTTGGTGGATTCTAGAAAACCAAGCTCAATGAGAGCTATTGAGAAGCTGTAAGAGGTTACTAGAGCCCTACAAACCAGTTGGAGATAGTAAAGAAACTCTATCAAAGATGTTAGAGATGAATGAACATAGGTCATCATTATTTGTGACTAAATCATTATAAATCATTGTATCATCTCTTCTTACTCTTTGCACTTATATATTTTCAGCTCATTATTTGAGTTTAAGCATCATTTTGTTAGATTACGTTCTAGAACTATAATAGTTTCAATATAAGTAAAATCAAGCTTAAAATGTTTTAAATTATACTTAACACACTCTACTTGATTCTGCATTATACATATAAATTTTATTTTACGAAAATTTTCAAATGTCTCATTCACCTCTCTTTAGGACACATATCTATACTTTTGCTTTAAATTTTAGATACTCTCTTTTATTTGATTTTATCATTAAGGGGTGGCATAAAATTGCTAAAATAAGATGTTGAAAGAGAAATGAGCCAATTTAAGATATCTTAAATTTAAGGAAATTTGTAAGTCCCAAGTATAAAAGTGAAGAGATGGAGAGGAGAAATAGATATGGAAAGTAATTTGTGAGGTTTATTTAACAAAGCTTTTAGAGTGTAGAAGTAGAAAGAAAAATCGCTTAAGTGAAAAAACATTGTCATGATGGACTCATACAGATATAATAAAAAAAAAAAACTAAGTTAAGAAACTTTAGTTAGTAGCACCACTAACCACTAAAGATGTCTTTAATTAAGAATAAAATTAACATGTTATATATGGCTCCAAGTGATTGGATTGAAAAATAACTTGTTTCCCCAACATGTTAGAGCATCTTAAATCACTTTTTTTTTTTTTAATTAACTCTCTCTTTTCTAGTATAATCAATAGAGATGTATGATGTGGAAGTTCTTATATGAGACCATGTCTTTTTGGTCTCATATAATAACATGGTTCTTAAATGTACTTGTGGGCCATGTGTAGTAATAATGGTACAAGAACAAGAGAGAAAGAATAAAATAAAAATAAATATTGATGTGGGGTAATTTGTAAAATCTATTTAAACAACTTTTGAAAATAGCATGGATAAAAAAACAAAAAACAGTTGTTTATGTTGAATAAAGTAAAAGAGAATAGTGTATCATAGTAAAACCTATAAAATATATAATTAAAAAAATTTGGAGAGTTTCACCACTAAAAATGTTCTTTATATATATATACATATATTCGCATAGTCACTGCTAGGTGCAAATGTTGATACGAACAAATTAATGTGCATATGAAAAAGTTGATGCAATATTTTTATGAAGGTAAAAATAAACTTTTAAGTCCCTATAATTTTTCGTAGTTTTCATCTAAGCTCTTATGATTTATTTTAAGGGTTTTTATATTTTAAATTGTTTTTAAGCAAGTCCCTACTGTTAACTCATGTTCTAACTGTTAATTAAATGCTAATGTAGGAGTCATTATGTGATATCTACTAATCAGTACCTACAAACTTAACCTAAATTAGAGTTAGATATAAGGCTCTGAGAGCTTGTGAAAAACCGCTGCAGCCAAGTTCTTCGGCGAAGACATGAAGACCGGTGGCTCTTGTGGTAAGCAATAAACTTATTCAAGAGTGCTTCTTTCTTTCCCCTCTTCTCCCGCGGTTCTGGATTCTAAAGTTACACCGACTCGGATATCAATTATTAGTTAAAAAACCTAAAAATAAATTTGTATTCTATAAATATCAATAGTCAAGTATAATATTTATTTTTTTGAAAAAATAACCATTAAATAGATAGATCAACTTATACGAGATTATTTTAACTTAACCAGTCACAAGTATAAGTTTTGAGAATATAATAATATTAAAATTTAATAAAAAAAGTTTTGTGATTTTGTGATTTTGGTAACCGCTCAAAATAATACTGGATTCAATAGTTTCGATAAAAAGAAAAAGAAAAACACTAAACTTCTTTTAGATATTAAATTTTGGTTATATTCTCTTATTAAAAAGAGCTAGACATATTATTTTCTAAAAATGTATTCTCAGTAGAAAATTAACAAGTAATGCGGTTAATTAGTTGGCGCTGATGGAAATGTAAGGGGTTTCTTTCTTTTTTTCTATTTTTAATATGAGGGTTTCTTATTGAAATTCATGTTTCTTCTGTATAGATTAACCGCATCAAATTAAATAGCGTTTTTTTTTTCACTGTGTGCCACATTAATAAAAGTGAATTGAAAATATGAAACCTCAAAATTTAACACAATATTTATAATGATAACATTAATTACTTTTATTAATATTTTTATAATTGTAGAATTATTCTTATTTTTAATTTAAGATTTATAGTTTAGGGTTTTAAAATTTAAGGCTTATAGGGTTTATGCTTTGATTTAGGATATATATTTGAGAGTTTAGATTAATTTTTAGGGTTCAGAGTTTTAAAGTTAGTGTTTAAAATTTAGAGTTTTTAAAGTTTACGTTTAAATATAAAATTTATATTTTAGAGTCTAAAGTTTAGAATTGATTTAAAAATTTTGTTAAAATTACATGATTAAATTTTAAAATATAAACCATAAATCTAAGTATAAACTATAAACATTAACCCTAAAAATCTTAAATCATAAACTTAAAACTCTAAACCCTAGAGTATAAACCTTAAACTTAAACATAAATTCTAAAACCCCTAAATACTAACTTTAAATCCTAAAATATAAACCATATATCTAAATGTTAACTCTAAACTCTAAAATATAATTTTAAAAACTCTAAACCCTAAACAATATTAGTAAATTCTAAACTATAAATCTTAAGTAAAATTAATTTTGAAATTATAAAAATATTAGTAGGATTAATTAATTTTATTATAATAAATGTTGTGTTGATTTTTGAAGGTTTATATTTTTAATACACTTTTATTATTGGTTATTGTGTGCCCATGAATATACAATAATAATAAAAAAAAAAAAACCCAATTAAATATAGCTCAAAATTTCTTAAGGATGATTATTTTTATTGTCACATGAAATGAAAATAGTGGGACTATACATGAATACAATTTACGCAGGAAAGTTTGTGACAAGTGAAAATTAAGGAGCAAGTAATGGAAAATTAAAAATGAATTCTTCATAAGAATTGTAAAATGACTTATAACGAGGATCACCAAACATTTTCGAAGCTTCATTCAATTAAAATCATGTATCATTTCAAAATGTCTGATGGCCAAGAAATTACTCAGTTGAGAAATTTATTTACATCGGAGAATCCAACTGAGTACCATTTACCACATAATATAATAATAAGATTGGGTAAATGAGGGATCACTAAATTTAACGGGACTAATATGTTAGTTTATACATTATTTCAGTACAATAAATTGGTCAAAATATATGAAAAAATGATAGCAGCTTTATAAATTTATTTAGTTATTTTTTTTAATTAATTATGAAAAGTAAGACAGAAAAGTGGTATAGGGAAGTGAGACAATAAAGTTTAATCCAAATTTAATCATTTCTCTTCGGGAAGAAATTGTGTCTCATCTCTTATCCTATTGCATTTTAATTAGTCAATTATATATATATATATATATATATATATATATATATATATATAAAATAATATCAAAAACCAATCAAAATTAATAAAATAAAGAATGAGATAATTGATTTAATTGTTTCTTTTCATCGGTTTACCTCTCCCAGATTGGGAAACAAGAGAGTGAATGAAAACTAGTTTTTTCATCCCTTTCTGCTATTTCTATATGAAATTATTGTACCAACATTAAATGATTTTTTTTATCCTGCTTTCTATTTTGTTTTCAAGTTGAGGTATAGTATTAACTATCGATTATTCCTAGGGATGTAGCACGAAAAAGTACGTTTTTAAAAGATTACAATAATTGTATTAATCCTATAAGTAATCCTTTATTATTATGAAATCAACAATTAGAGGTTAGTGTGAAAATGATAATGTCTTTTCCTTGAATAATTATTTTATAGTAATAATGTATAATTTGATATGAAGGATACCTTATATAACTTGTAAAAAAATTGTTTTTTTTCTCTCATAAAAATGTTTTCTCCTAGTAAAAAGAATCCTATTGTTTGGCCTACTGTTTGTTCAGACAAGTAGCATGGGGGGTTGGGGTGCAAAGAGGCCTTAGCATGGAATAAAGCTTACTTGGGAAAATATTTGTTTGCATTACAAGAGCCCTACTATTATGTTTGCTTGGGTAAGATGGATGCGAACTTATGTTTTAAAATCTGAGACTCTGTGGACTATTCTTCCCGAATGAATGGATTCAGCATGGTGGAAGAAACTGCTGCATATTAGAGATGAAATTTTGCAAAATGTTCCAAATGGAAATAATTCACCTTTGGTTTCCTTGAAAGGTACAAGTATTGTTTCAAGGTTATATAAGTTTTTCTTGGCTTCCCGCCCCTCTAATGTACCTTGGCATAACGTGGTGTGGTCTTATTGCATGGATAAACTTTCATGGTATGTTTGCTACCAAGGATAGATTGTTCATGTTTTGCTTTATCCAAGATAACACTTGCTGCTTTTGTGGATTTGAAATAGAATCTGATATCAAATTATAAGAATAATATACTAACACACTCACACTTGAGGAAGAGAGTTTGATCTCAACGAAGTTCTATCATTACTCAAAAATCCATATCTGAATTCAGTACAAGCAAGGCTTTATATAGCCTAACAATTGCAATAAAATATTATTAACTTAGCCAAGAAATAACTAATTCATTAGTTGTAATATTGGCATAAAACGAATGGATGGCTATGCGGTGAAGTTCAGCCTTTTTACAGCTGGGAGTGTTTGCTTCCAGAGGAGGATTTCGGCTTGCAGCTTGAACTCAATGTTGCAGTACAGCTTCTATTTTTACTGTTGCAAATCGGAGCCTACAAACTTGATTTAATTTTCTGACATTGCCTCCCTTAAAATCAAGTTGGTAGAAATTTATCATCCCTAAAAACTTCAATTTGTAAACTAACTCAAACTTCAATGGCTTTATAAAAATATCTGCAACTTGTTCTTTAGTGTGACAATAATTGATCACTACTTCCTTTTTAGTTACTAGCTCATAAATTTTGTGAAACTGAATGTCCATGTGGATCGCCCATGAAAAACTGGATTTTTTGCATAATGCAATAGCAGACTTATTATCACAGAATATCTTTGTGGGAGTATCGTGCTTTTAATGTAACCCTTCAAGTATTCTCCTTAGCCATACTGCTTGTGTAGCACAACTAGTTGCTGCAATGTATTCTGCTTCAGCTGTAGATAATGCAATGATTGGTTACTTCTTCAAAGACCATGATATTGCGCTAGTGACAAGATGAAAAGCGTATCCTGATGTGCTTTTTCTTGTTTCTATATCTCCATCCCAATCATGATCTGTGTAGCCAACAAGATTCACAAGATTAATACTTGCATAAAAAATTCCTTCATTCAAAATACTTTTTATATATCGAAGGATTCTCTTTGCTCCTTGTAAATGACAGGTGCGAGTATCCTCCATGAATCTACTAAGTAATCCAACTTCGAAGACTATATTTGGTTTGGTTGCAGTTAAATACCCTTAAACTTCCAATTAAACTCTTTAGTAAGTTGGATTTATAGGTCTCCCTTTACTTTCTCTCACCTACTTCAATTTCTCTTCAACTAGAGTGCGAATTGGTTTTGAACTTTGCATCTTGAATTTCTTCAAAATATCAATAGCATATTTCCTTTGGGAAATGAGAATTTTATCATCCTACTGAATTACCTCAATTCTAAGAAAATAAGACATTAAACACAAATTTGTCATATCAAAGGATTTTATTATAGCCTCATTAAATTCTTCAATCATCTTTGAGTTACTCTCAATAAAAATTAAATCATCAACTTAAAGACAGACAATTAGAATATCACCAAGCTCAACAAATTTAACATATAAAGTATGCTCAAAAAGACATCTTTCGAATATATGCTTTATGAAGTATGAATAAATTCTTTTGCACCATGCTCTTGGTGCCTGCTTCAATTCATACAATGCTTTCTTCAACTTGTAAAATTTATCTTCTTTTTCTTTAACTTCACACCCTTTAGGTTGCTCAACATATACATCTTCTTCTAAAGTGCCATTTAGAAATGCAAATTTAACATCCATTTGATAAATCTTCCAATTATTCTGAGTTGAGAAAGAGATAATCATGTGAATAGTATCCAGTTTTGCAACAGGTGCAAATACCTCAAAGTAATCAATACCTATTTTTGCTTATAGCTTTTTGCAACCAATATGGCTTAAAAATGGTCAATCTCACCATTGGGCTTGTATTTTGTTTTGTACACCCACTTTACTCCTATAGGCTCTTTATAAATAGGTAAATCTATTAACTCCCATGTGTCATTCTTTTCAATTGCATGCATTTCTTCATCCACGGCTTTTCTCCATTTCAAGTCATTTGATGCTTCCTCATAACTAGCTGGTTCACAATTTGCAAATAAAGCAAAATTGATAATCTCTTCATTAGATGGGTCATTATTAGTACCTATCACATAGTCCCCCAATTTGGTTGATAACTGGCAATATCTTTGGGGTCTACTGGATGTCTTTGGTTAAGGGATTGGATTTGCTTGAGTATTTTCTTCTTCATAGCTTTCTGAAATCACCACTAGCTCCTTTTGAGTTTTTGAAGACCAATCTCATATTCCTTCTTCATTGAATGTCACATCATAACTAATAATCACCTTTTTTTTTTGTTTCTAGATTATATAATTTATAGGTCTTTGAATTTGTACTATAGCCTATAAAAATACATTTCTCACCTTTGTCATCTAGCGTCTTTCTTAGCTGATCTGGTACATGGGCATAAGCAATACACCCAAAGACTTTGAGATGCCAAATTGATGGTTTCCTCCCACTCCAAGCTTCCTCAGGTATTTTGTCATTAAGGCTTTTTGTTGGACATTTATTCAAAATATAAACTGCACAAGTAACAACTTCTACCCAAAATTCTTTAGGCAATTGTTTAGATCTCAACATGCATCATACCATATCTATAATAGTTCTATTCTTCCTATCTGCTACTCTATTCTGTTGAGGTGTGTATCTGGTGGTTAGTTGATAAGGAATTCCATGTTGCTCAAAGAACTCTATGCAAGTAAGATACTCTTGACCTCTGTCTGTTTTTAATGCTTTAATTTTGCAACTACTTTGATTTTTTACAAACGCCTTGAATGATTTGAAATCTTCACAAGCTTCTTATTTATGTTTGAGAAAATACACTCATGCCTTTCCACTAAAACCATCAATAAAAGTAATAAAATACCTACTATCTCCATTAGATGGAACTTCCACAATGCACAGATTTAAATGAACAATCTCCGATAACTTCTTTGCTCTCCAAGATTTTCCAACTGGAAATACATCCCCGTACTTTTTCCCCAACTCACATATTTCACATATAGGTTTACGAATATTCACAAGTAAGCCATAGACAAGCTCCTCCTTTGACAAATAATTTAACCCAAAAAACAAATGAAAATGTTCAAATTGCATGTGCCATAACCAAATTGCATCAGGTATCATAGAACTCAAACAAGAAAAGTTTTCATAATGAATTTTTAGGGGAATAGGTAATTAGATGTTATCTTTACCTTTGCAAGAAATCTTCCACTCCTGTCCATCAAGGTGCAAGAACCATGATGCACATGCATGTAATAACCTTTCTCCAATGGTTGTCCTATGCTCAATAAATTAAGATGAACACCAAGAATATAGAAAACATCAAAGATAAAGTTTTAAGAACCATCCTTTAGCTTAGTAGATATCCGGCCTTTCTCCAAAAATAGGAATATTTGTATTATTCCCAAATTTAATTGTTGATTAGACATTTTCATTCAAGGAGGAAAATAACTTCTTATTCCCACACATATGATTACTACAACTAGAATCTAAATACCAAATATTTTCATCTTCCACAAAAGAGTTGCTTGCTAGAAATAAACTTTCTATATTATTAGAATTCTCACTAGTATGTTGGTACCAATTTTTTGCAACATTAGCCTAGTAATTGTTCTAAGATTTGGATCTACAATCAACAGCTTTGTGACCATACCTTCCACAATTAAAATAACACCTCTCCTGATATTGATAACCTCGTCCTGTTCCTCGACTAGTAGGCCCAAAATTATTTCCTCCTCTTCCTTAACTGCATGTTCTAGAATTGTTGTCTCTCCACAGGTTAAAGTTATTGCCACAACATCTTTCTCTGAAGCTTCCTCTACCTTTACCTCTAAAATTTCCTCTTTCTCCACTATTAAAACCACGACCTCTACCATATGCATTTTGATTATAATCTGCAACATTATTGAAATTCACCTAGCTTTATAAGGCTTCTTTGGTTGTCTTTTTCATTTTTCTAATATTCTGCTCACGTGGCTTTCAATGCTTCCTTGCAACTCTGCTACAGTCATTGTCTCCATATCATGTAACTCTAGTATTGTAGTCATAATATGATCAAATTTAATAGGCATGGTGCGAAGGATTTTCTCCCCACTTGGCTATCAGTTATGTCTTCTTCATATACCCTCATCTTGTTGATAAGATTAGTAACACGAGAAAAATATTGCCTAATAGATTTTGAGCTAGACATTTCATACCTTTCATACTCTCTACGTAAGGACTGTAATTTGGATTTATGGGCCTTTTCTACACCTTTGTAAGTTAACTTCAAAATACTCTATGCTCCTTTCACAGTTTTAACATTAGCAATTTTACTAGAAACTAATTAATCTACACCTTGGTGTATTTGGGATAGTGCTAACTGATCCTTCCTTTAAGCAATTGCATTAGCTCCTTCTTGCAAGCCTGGTTCAACAAGACTCCAAATATAGTAAACCTCGAGATGGGTAGACATTAAAATCTCCTAATAACTATAATCAAGTTTCCCATTTAATTTGGGACCTGACCACACAATATTGTAATTTTTTATCTCTCTCTTTTAAATGAAACACTCTCTCATAAAACTTCTCAAGTATGAGAACACTCTTGTTTCTCATAAATCTCTCTACAAACAGACACTGGATGTAATATGCTCTAATACCAATTTGATATCAAATTATAAGAATAATATACTAACACACTCACACTCACTCGAGGAAGAGAGTTTGATCTTAACAAAGTTCTATCATTACTGAAAAATTCATATTTGAATTCAGTACAAGCAAGGCTTCATATAGACTAACAATTGCAATAAAATATTATTAACTTAGCCAAGAAGTAACTAATTCATTGGTTGTAATATTGTCATAAAACAAATGGACGGCTATGCGGTGAAGTTCAGCCTTTTTACAGTTGGGAGTGTTTGCTTCCAGAAGAAGATTTCGGCTTGCAGCTTGAACTCAATGTTGCAGTAGAACTTTTATTTTTATTGTTGCAGATTGGGCGTCTACAAAATTGAATCAATTTTCTGACAGAATCTAGGGGGCACTGTGAATTTTCTGCCCAAGTCTTGCATGGTATTATGAGCTCGGTAGATTTTGATATAGACTCAAATCAGTTTCTTCATTGGCAACATATATTTCGTGCTGCTAAAAGGCAGCAAGGGCTAATTTATAAGTTCCGAGCTGTAGCTTTTTATTCTGTAACTAGTTCTATTTGGTGTACTAGGAATAGACTACTTTTTGACAAAATAGTTGTACATAGTAGGGATTGTATAGCACATGTTATACGTGTCTTGAAAGTTAGATGGAGCTACTTGACCTTTTGTGATAACTAGGAAGTAAACTCGTGCTTTGCATGTGGTGTGGAAATTAGTACATCAAAATAGTGATAAGTTCACATAATTGTCATCAATTAGCACCTAGATTAACAAAGTTATTTGTTTGTTGTTACGTACAAAATTACAAATAAGGACCATTAAAAACACTACTATACAGTAAAAATAGCACAAGACATTAACATATGTATTTGCATTCAATATGTGAGAAGAACAGAACCTAGCTTATGAAAACTTTTAACAATGCCTCACCTTCCTTTTAGCATTTCAGACTATGATCTTTGTTGTATATCTGAAACATTCTAATAAAATTTTTGAATAATTTGTAACAACATAAACATGAGTAGTACATGTAACTATATAAGTATAAGTATTATCAATTTGGATAGAAATAGCACTTAAGAATTGTTGTTTTACATCTTTTTTTTTTCCTTTTCAGCATGAAAAATGTTTTATAATATGAGTTCTTTGGATAATATTTCGATGATCATGATGACAGACCAATAAATATAAAGAATATAACTACATCAACTTTTTACCTGTCAACTCATTGTAAGGTTTGATATGCTTCTACACAATGTTTTGAAATATTTCTTTGTAAACTACATTGGTAGTTTAAACCACCTTTCTATCATGCCAAATAGTAGAGAAATCTCACCCCCTAAAGATTTACTTTTCATTTAGAAACCAACCCAGATTTTACCCTCTTTACATTCTAGTTTCTAATTAAAACATAATGTACAGGAAATAGTTCCAGTATGTAGTTGTAATTGAAACATGGCTACTTTCTTTTACTTTTGTTAACATTCGTACAATGACAAAAGCATTGCGATCATCCACACTGTGTTCTCTCGAATTGTTGATTGTACTTATGGGCATGTGGAAAAGGTGATAATATCATCTTCCATCTTGGTCAAAATTTGTTTTATAAATTTTAAATTTTGAAGATTTTAATTTTGAAATTTTTTTTATGATTTAGATTATTTAAAAATATAATTTTGAGAAATATATTTTTAATATAAATTTTACTAAAAAATTCTCAGAATGAGATTATAACTCTTATTTTTTAAGAAAATTTAAAAGAATTTTTTATAGATATTTAAAATAAATTAAATATATTTTGAAATTTATAAATTACAAAATTTATGTTTTTATAATTTATAAATATTGAAATTTGAAAATATATCTTTTTATCAAACACTCTTTCAAAAACTTGATTCATGTATATATTAATATAAGTTTTTTATTTTATTTGTTTTTATTTTTTTGCTTGATCACTTTTTTAATTATAAAATATTTTATTTAAATAAATAAAATAAAATTATACAAAATAAAAATTCATCTGTATAAAATAAGCTTATATCGGTGGATGTTATACATGTATCACGGTTTAAAACTCATAATTGATACAAACAGCGATGACTGTGTTTGTGGTCATGTTTGCTTCCGTACAGATATCACCATGCTTCTCTGGTTTCTAGGGTGCTTTCCGTATTATGATAATGTAATTGGTCATAGCAAAAGCAACAAATAATAGAGTAGATTTTGATCAGCAGCAGCACCAGATAAGATCCATATTATTAATGAAAACCAACAAAAGCTTAGAAAGAGAGAGAGAAGAGAGACCATGCTGAGAGGGTTGTTCATAGGGGTGAGCAAAATTTAATTAACCGATCAAAACCGACGGAACCGTAAATAATCGGTTAGTGTCGATCGGTTAGTATCGGTTTAGTCGGTCGGTTGCGATTTTGAAATTTGAAAAAATCGATTAATATCGGTCAGTTTCGGTTTTGCATTTTTTTTAACCGATGAAAACCGAACCGACCGACTAAAACATTATAAACTTTAATGTTTTCATATATCATATTGATTAGTGATTCAATTATTTTATTAATTGATTAAATTACTCAAATATTGTGTCATATTGATGTATAAAAATAATTATATATTACTAATTTGATATATATTTTAGTCTTATGTAAATATTTTTATTGAAAATAGTAATTTTCTAGTAAAGAAATTAAAAAAAATGTTATTTTTGTTATGTATAGACATTTGTTTATGTTAATTTTGCCTACTCCAAGTATTTGTGCATATGTTTGAAACCAAAAGAAATTAGCTTCCATAAATATCTTTATATATTTTTAGGTTTTTAAATTTATATATTTTATTTTTACTTATATGATTCTTAGTAAGATGTCATAAATTCTTAAGAAAAATAATTTATTTTAACTTATATAATAACCACATTCTTAATTTACGGTAAGATAATTAAATATATATTTCAAGTAAATACAACACTAAAATGAAAACAAAATTTTTTCTTCAAAAAAAAAATTATTATCGTCAGTTAACTATTAACCAACCGCTAACCGACTAAAACCAAACCGTCAATTTTAAAGTATAGTCAGTCGGTTATCGGTTTGACAAAATTATATAATCGGTTAGTGTCGATCAGTTAAAGATATAGTCAAAACCGACCGTAACCGACCGGGGGAGGATGAACTTCACTAAATCTAGGTCCACCCTCTCATGTGAACCCCATCAACTTGGCAGTATGTACTGTGGGACCTACCCTACATACAAAGCCCACAACTCTCACACTCTGATGGCATTACCTTCCCTTCTAGACAATAGATATAATCCATATTGGCAATTTCAACCTTTTTTTATACTTAAATAATATAAAATATAAAATAATTTTAAAATTTTAAAGCTAAAAATTATAATAAAATTTTTTTATTATTATTATTTTAAACATGAATTGATCTTATATTTTTAAAAAAAAAAAAGATACCGTACAAGCAAACTAAGAATACTTATCCTCCCGCTAGTAAACTTGTGTCATTTTTAGATTATATCATGAAAAAATAATTGTTGACATAAAGTGGTCTCTATTTTTGTAAGAATAAATTTACTGAATATAGTAAAATAAATATTTGAAATGCAGTACTAAATGGGCAAATAAACCAGCTGCCAAACGCTCGTGACCGACATTAGAAAAGAAAATATGACAACTCAATTATAAGGCTACAAAATTACTATATGAGGAAGTATTTTTTTAAGGTGATAACAGAGAAATCTCACCTAATATAAGATTTACTTTTCATTTAGTCAATCATGGAATTTGACTTTTCATTTAGTCAACAGTATCTCTTCCCCACCCTCACACAAATTTTGTTTATTTGATCTAGGTTGTGTCAAAATTTAATATCAGCCATGAGTTTTTGTACCATAAACCACCCATATTTTACCCTCTTGACATTTTAGTTTCTAATTAAAATATGACGTACAACAAATAGTTGCAGTACGTAAACTGTTATTGTACCAAAACCAACCCACATTTTACCCTCTTTACATTTTAGTTACTAATTAAAACATGATGTACAACAAATAGTTGTAGTATGTAGACTATTACTATTCATACATTGCCTAAAATTTGCAAGTTGTTTTGCACACTTGAGTTAAAAATCTTGGCAGAAAGTGAAAAAATAACTAAAATAGTCAACTAAATCTCTTTCTCTTGGTATTCCACTATGTTTAATTTAGAAGCTAAGACTCTAATCAAATCTTACTACTCATTTGATAAAACTATAAATTTGACCCTTCACCGCACTCTCCAAATGGTTATACATATCTTCTTTCACATTCTTTGTTTTTATCCTTGGATTAAATTTAAAAATTATAAATGGTTATACATATCTTCTTTCATATTCTGTTTTTATCCTTTGATTAAATTTAAAAATTAAAAAATAATACTTTTAAGTAAGAGGAAAAATGATAAAAGAAATAGAAGAGAAGATGTGATCTCATATATTGTTTTTATGTGTAAAACTACATATAAAAAAGAGATTAAAGGAAAAAAAATAAAATAAAAAGTGAGTACATATATAAGTAATTACTTTTACTTAAGGTTAAAAATAGAGCATTAGAAGGACATTTAGGCCGTTAGATAAAAAAAATTATTATTTTTCTCCATGTTTCTCGCCGTTAGAGTAGTAATGATTTTGAGGTTTGCTAATGGAGTAATGAATGAAGGACTCGGGAAAAGAGGAAAGTATCTGTCGTTTTTCTCTACCGTGAAATGAGTTTTGTTTTGTTTCTGTTTTTTTCTTCGTTTATGGTGTGAGCAGAGCACTGAGCAATGGGCTCCGCTGAGCCGAGGGGTTTGAAGAGTGGATGCGAAAAACACCGTGGATATACATAAGGCATCTCTAATTATGGTAATCAGGTTTTATATTTTAATTATTTATATTATTTTATAAATTTTATTATAATATATCATTTAATATAATTTATATAATTTTTTTATATTTATATAATTTTAAAAAATAAATTAAATGTGTCTCATAAATTATTTTATATTTTTATTTTTAAATAATTTATTTTATAATTTTTTTTTTATAAATTTTTATTTTTATATTATAAAATACAAATAAATCTTATTTTTTTTTAATTACTCATTACTTAATCCACTCCTATCCCTCTCCTCCACCTCATCACTCTCTACTCAAATAGTCTCTAGTTTATTTTCGCTCTTGTCCTCGCTATGACATGTTATCTGGGGTGACACGTTATTTAAAATTTTTGTACTTATTGGCAATTTGGCCGAGTCATTATCACTTAATCAATCATATTTTATAAAAAATAAAATTAATTTATTTAAAACTAAAATTTAAACCTTAAATTCTAAATTTTAAATTTAAAATTTAAAAAAATACAATAAAAATTAAGTTAATTTATTTAGGACAAAAACCCAAACTTTTTTAATTTGAAAGCGCAGAACCAAACTAGTGAAGGTGGACTTATGATAAGATAGATTATTGTGCAGGTTGACTTAATATGCATTACTGGCCATCCCATCTCATCCGTTAACTTCATAGCATTGCCTCCAAAACATATCAAATTAAATTAAATTAAATTAAATTCCTATAAATCAAAATCAATTCCATTCACGTAACATTTGCCACGTGTCATCTTAATTAAGATAAACCCAATCACACTCCACATAAATTTTTGCGTATGGGTCTAAACTTGACAAGAAATCTCATCTTTTTCCTCAAATTGTAATGTTTTAAAAAAGTTTAAAATATTTTTTAACTTTTAATTGTAAATTGATGTTTGAACATAATATTTTTTTAAGGGCTGGATGTAATATTTTTAGTGTTAATATATTTATTAAAATTTATAATTGTTATATTTAAATATAAATGAAACAACACTAAATTTATTTTTAATACTTGTAAAGAGTTAATTTAGAGTGTTGATATAAAGTAAAAACGAATAAAATAATTGTAGAATATCAGTCTTATTTTTAATAAAATGGAAAATATAAATTTGTGACAGAGTAAATAGCATTTGAAATTTATTGGATGGCAGGGCCATGCGCACTCTAATAAGTGGCACGACAGTCGAGATTAGCTGTGGGGCCCTATCTGATAGCTGAAGCAGACATGTCATGTCAGAACTTTCATGTGTCTTCACGCTCTTTTCCAAAGTACTGCTGCAACGAAGAAAAATGTTAGAATGAGAAGTGACTGGTCACGTGTTGCAATTTTAGCACTGCGCATTTTAGAATCCTCCAGAGTATAGAAAGCTAATGTGAGCTTGATGTCGCAAATCTAAAATTGGTAAACCCGAGCCCGACAATCATTGTGGTTTTACTCCTTGATTTAGTAGTATGAAGGAACGCCTCCAGATTTCCACGACTTCAGAAGACGGGAAAAATAAGAAAAATAAAATATTAACGAATATAAGAAAAATAAATTTCAATGTTAATCCAGAGTTTTTTAATTTTATTTATTTTTTAAATTATACTTATAAATTTTATAAGATTTTAAAAATGATTAATAATTTATCACATTATCTTATTTTAAGAATATAAATATTAATATTATAAGTAAATGTCATGAACTTTATTAAATATTTTATAAATATTTATTCACTATAAAATTTTACATGAATTATCAAAATCATGGTGAGACATGATTCAATTATTAAATTGATAAAGATCATCTTCAATAACTAATTATTCTAAGTAATAAAAAAGAGATTAAAGGAAAAAAAAAATAAAAAATAGAGATTTCTTATAAAAAAGAGATTAAAGGTAATTATTTTTGCTTATAAAAAATTAAAAAATAAAAAATAAATCAAAATTATTATTTTGCTTAAGATTAAAGGTAATTACTTTTGCTTATAAAAAAAAAAAATAGAGCATTAGATTGACATTTAGGCCGTTAGATAAGAAAATTATTACAAGAAAGTACCCCACCTGTGATGTCATCTTTCAAAGATGAGGGGCCAGCCTTTCCTGGTGCAGCACGAGCTGTTGCCACTTGCTTCGCGGCTTCGCGGGTTGATAGGGCACGTGGAGTAAAATCTGTTGAGAGGGACTGGAAAGTGAGGAAACTTACAACACATACCTCACTATTTTTTAAATCCACCTAATGTTGATGTTAATATAAAAGTAAGAATAAATACTAACAAAAATAATTTTAAAAAAAATAATAAAAATAAATACTAATAATATAAATTGTACTTTATCTTTTAGAATAGAATAAATATAAAAGAAAAATTGTTAAAGAAAAAATAAAGATAAAAGTAAACTTTGAGAAATGAGGTATATATATATATATATATCTAAAGAATCAATAAAATTAAATACTAACAACATAAATTGTACCTTAATTCAGAAGAAATGTAGACTAAGAATTGTTAAAGAAAAGAACAAAGGCAAAAGTAAATTTTGAGAAATGAGGTCTGGATATATATTAAAAAAAAAAAGTAAGAACAAATATTAACAACATAAATTGTACCTTACCTCATAGAAGCAGAAGAAATGCAGATGAAGAACTATTAAAGAAACCAAAAAAAAAAAAAAGGTAAAAGCAAACTTGAGAAATGAGGTTTGGATGTAAAAAAAAAAAAAAAATTAAGAATAAATACTAACAACATAAATTGCACCTTATCTCACCGGAGCAAAATAAATAAAAAATTATTAAGGAAAAGAAAAAACGGAGATGAAAGACTCTTGAGAAAAAGAATAAAGGCAAAAGTAAAGTTGAGAAGATGAGATTTGAATATTTTAGGAAAAATGCAAGACTATTCAATCTTATTGAGAGCCTATCCCATGGCACTTGTGAACCTACACCATAGCCTTTCATCATGTCATCCTTCACGTGCTCTAACTTGAAACAAAACAATACCATACTCTTGCCTTCCATCCGTGCTCTGACTTTTTTTAAAATAATAAACAACAACTTAGGATACATGCACAAGTTAGGAAAATCAATCCACGTGTCTAATAGTTAAGTTGTCACTTTACATGTGTCAACACCACAATGGTGCAATTTAGAAAAACCCATATAGTTTCTCCTATTTTAGATGTGGATGCAAATTTCCAAGACTAAGGGACAATACTTGGCGAGGTGGATTCCCCGACCTGTCCAGCGTATACCGGTGGATTCTAGGCTATTACAAAATATAACACTTTTATTTTAACTATTATATTCATGAAAATACCTTTCATTTGACTCAATTCAATAAGGCAAATATCAATTAGAAGTTTAAGTCTCAATTTGATAGCTTATTGTTTTAGACAGCTTGCTGCCCTATTCTTGTAAAATATGAAAATGTGACATGTAAATGTCAAAAAATCATAAAAAGCTCCAGATTACAAGTTCAATCTGTCTAGAACATGTAGTAAAAATTTCATATAAAATCTCGTTGGTTTAATGGGTCAATTAAGCAAAGCTTGTACACTGCCCTGTTTACTGCGAGAATACTGTTTAGCTATTTTGGAAAATTATTTGGGCATGGATTTGTGCTCCAATTGCCACGAAAATTGGTATGGATGAAGTTCAATATGTCAAGTACTTGCTATAAAATTTTCAAGTAAGAACACATGGCTTAGAGCATCTTACTTGATTTATCTTCTTAATTGCCAGAAAATCAGTTTTAGGGTTATTGTATACACTTGAGCAGAATTCTATCAATTTTACCTCTTTCATCTATCCAGTTCATTTCTCATTGATGAACATAACCTTACAACTTAATATTCTTCTTGAATATCACTTAAACACAGCAAATAATATAGATAATAGCATACCATAAATGCTCACACCCATAGGCAAATATATAACTTGAAACAAAACAATACAATACTCTTGCCTTCCATCCGTGCTTTGACTTTTTTTAAAATAATAAACAACAACTTAGGATACATGCACAAGTTAGGAAAATCAATTCACGTGTCTAATAGTTAAGTTGTCACTTTACATTTGTCAACACCACAATGATCAACAATGGTATAATTTAGAAAAGTCCATCCAGTTTCTCCTATTTTAGATAGATAGAAGCAAAAGGATGCTTGTAGAAAAATTTAATCTCTTAAACTAGCTCTCAAGAATATATCCCTTGGAAGTTGTATATTAATTCTACTATTTATAAAAAATTTACCTTCTTAAAAAAATGTTTTTTTTTTTTTTTCTAAAAGTATCATCAATAATTAACTCCACAATATATCAAGAAAATAGCTATGAATATGGAGGCATTGGCTCTCCTTCAATGGGATTTTAGCGTCCATCATTTACTTCACAAGTAATATATCTCGCAATCAAACAGACCTTAATAGACCTACCAAAAATAAAAAGGACCTTAACAGTGTAGTTATATATATGATGCATGATTATGGTAAGTCTTAAACACTTAATCCCTTAAATAACTTTTTAGAAAATAAATTTTGTCGATCCAAAGGTTAAATTATATCATATTGTCAAGTTGATCATTTATGTTAAATTTTACATAAATCAAAAACTCCTTGGTATTTCATATAAGATAAATTTTACTTATAATTTAAAAAGTTCTTGTTCATTAAATTAAGGTTATATGATGAAGTATCAATTTATTCTAAAATTTTATAAAAATTTATGAGGGCGATCTATATTATGAGATCTTTTAATTCTATAAAATTTACTTTATATAAAAAGCTATTGAATGGAGTAAGTTTAATTAGACTTAGAGTTCGTTTAAATTAGTTTTTAAGAAAGTGATTCTTCTTTTAATTTGAAAAAGAAGTACTTCTATTCAATAATTATCAGTTTGGATTGACTTCTCCATAAAAGAAGAAGCACTAGTAGAAATTAATTTTTTCTTTTAGAAGTAGATGAGGAGATGCTTTGAAAAAAGAAAAAACAAAAGTTATTTTGACCAACTTCAAATTACTATAATACCCTTAATTATTGTTATTTTAATATATTAAAAGTACTTTTATATTTATGCATCCAAACACTTTTCCTAATGAAAAAAGATTTTTTATTAACCAATCCAAACACAATAACTTCTCTTTTTCCTTTTAAATTTTACTTTTACTTCTCTTTTTAGTTTTTTTTTTTTTTGAAAGCTAATTTACACAGTCTCTTAGAGTCATTTGAACTGACTTTTGGCATTGTGTTTCTCCTTTTAATTTAAAAAAGAAATACTTTTATATAAAAATTATTATTTTAATTGACTTTTGTACATAAGGAGAAACACTTATAAAGCCAAAAACCTCATTTTTTATAAGTAGATAAGAGGATAGTTCTCTTTTTTTAATAAGAATAACTTTTTATAAATCAATTTAAACACAAAATAACTTTTATTTTTACTTTTAATTTTTATTTTTACTTTTCCTTTTAACTTTTTTTTTTTTTCTTTCCAAGTTAATCTAAACATGCTCTTATTATTAAAATAAGTGTATCCTTCCCCGTCTTTCATAACTCTAATTTTTTTTCCTTCTATGCTCTACTGTTCTTTTCTTTACTATGCATGATGTAAATTGCTATTCACGTTCCTTCTCAATATCACTTTAGTCTATCCAATTCTCTCTTTAAACATTAAGCATTGCATTTGGAACCTCCGAAATGCAGTTTATTTTGGGGTAGACCAACAATTATTATCATTTTTTTTTTTTTGATAAAGGCAAGCACAAAATAGTTTGATCTTCACCTTAACAATCAACTACCTTAAATTAGGTTATATTGTTCAAATTTTTCCCTAATTCCTAATTGTTTACTGTATTTGCTAATTCTTTCTAAGATGTGTTGCTGTATTAGGTTTGTTTTGTTATAGCAGTTTGATCTATAGAATTATGCTAATAATTTATGATAATTGTTTCTTCAACAAAAAGTTTTTCAAAATTAAAATTTAGTAAAATCTTACTTAAAATCAATACTGTCCCAACAAAAGTTAAATATTTTGGCTATATTATCAATTGAAAAATAAATGCTGTAAAAAATTAACTACACGAATTTAGCAAATAATTATAATGAAAACTATTTTAAATATTTGGATGAGAAATTTTAAATAAATAAACTTGCTCAAATGGTTTTACTGTGCACGCCTGTATGGCTGACCATATAAAGAGATTTTAGCCAGAAGTGTGGGTTTTGCTTTTTACTAAATGAAAGGATTAGGCTTTCCTAAGCTTGCATAAAAAAATAGCTAAACTTGGTTTTCAGACTTAGCCCATATTTTGTCTTTTCGGCAAAATGTGAGACCAGCTTTTCTCAAGTCAAAATGTCAGCCCACTAATTCAAACAGGAAAACAACTTTTTGCTAGACCCAAGAGACAAACTCATAAATACATACAAGAGGAAACTAATTTTTTTATACTTACTTTTAAAAATAAATTATGTTAAACATATGATAAAATTTAAATTATTAAATTTAAAATTAATAATTTAGATGCACCGAAAGTAATGTGATTAAATCCAAATTCTTTCTTGTATATATAATGCCATATTTTCTTTTCCACACAAAAAATGTACGGTAGATATTTTATGATTTCACAGCATGAAATGTTAGAAGAAATAATTTATAAATTAAAAGAACGAAGGAAAAGGAATTCCATTAATATAGATAAAGTTTCCATAAATCTCCTATCGCAAATAGAAGAAAGTTTCTAAGAGGATTTCGTTTACTTTGCCTTAATTCAATGTAAAGAATAGGAACACGAAGAGGATTTTATTGGCAGAACAGGGATATCTGAGGCAGCAAAGAATCGGAACCAAAATCAAGGTGTGAACAAACATGTCCAACGCACGCTCCCTTAATTCCCTCTCCGCCGGCCCCTTAGCCATGCACCTCTACTTTTTCTTTTCTACTGCTACGAAACGCTGAGATCAGATCAGAGTTAAAAGGGCAAAAAGGTGAAGGGTTTAGTTGAAGAAGCAAAGTTGGATTTTGAAGCCTTTCCGTCAGGCTGCTCTCTGTGGTGATGACAGGGGCTCCAACGCATGCTGACATAGCTTTCGTGCAAGAACATGGTTCCTACGGATGCGTGATAGTTACGTACTGTTTTTTAAGGGGTTATTTTTTTAAACTTAGTTTTAAAAGTTTTTTTTTACTATTATAGTAAGTGTGAATTATGACGTTGAACTTGGTTATTTTTGAGCTCAATCCATATCAATAATTATCTTTAAACTTCGAATGTGGTGGGAGTAGGGGACCACCATGGAGGATGAAATTCAGATTGAGTGACTTTTAAGAGGACAAGTTCATCGATCAAAGGGTGTGCCTTGCATGGTTGACCTTAGGTCAGCGTGAAAACAGTACCTCTCGGGTCGCAGTGCAACCCGTGAGCACCGTACATCGGGAGGGGAACCTATGTTCCCAGAGACTTCCCACACACCTACCATTCATTTTTGTTTTTAGTTCCTTTTTGCGTGCGCGGGTAACTTTCGTTCTGCATTCATTCGCCGCGTATTAAGCTACGATTGGAAAAATAAAGAAATACACAACCTCGAAAACTATGTGTTAAATAAAAAAAAAACTCCATATAAATGTGAAAAAACAACCTCCTATTTAAATTAAAATAAAAAAGCAACATGTTATGCAGAGCATAACCCATAAACTTTTATTAGTTAGCAAGGACAAATAAACTAAAATAATATGTTACTACTATTTTTATTTAATGACTTCAAATTTTATATAATAATAATTACATCCACTCACAACAAAGCATTAATTTTGCTTTAGAGTGAAGTAATGAGAATTTCTCAATTTAAAACAAAATAAATGTTTAAAAATTAAACAAAATTTACTTAGGTTAGATTTTTAATTTATGAAAAAATAGAAGTAAGAAATGCAGGGAAAAGAAAATAGCTATGAACAATATATAGGAAAAGAGTATAGTTCCGAAAATAAAAATAAAATTAAAATTAAGACACTTTTTTGGTAAAAATAACTAATAAGTTAGCTAATATCTTAAATATTAATTTTTAATTAAAAGTTGTTGGTTAAAGACAAAATTATTAAGTTAGTTTATTGAACTATAAATGTTTGCTAAAATTAATTATTTAATCAACTGAAACATATTAACTGACATAAAAAAATATGTTTTATACAAATTATAGTTTTGTTTTTGTAAACAAAGGAATACTTTCTAGTTAATGTGGAAAACATTAAACAAAATATTAAAAAAAAAATTATTGTACAAATAACATTTTTGTTTCTGACATTGGCAGAAGTACGTGCTGTTAATTTTTTATTAAAATAATATACCAACCAGATCAAATCTGGGCCCGTAGTTAGGCTCCTCCAACTTTACCTTTCAATGCTTCATCTCTTCTCGGGTTCTTCTGCTTTGTTTCTTTGCTTCACTCACGCTGAAGATCTTCCAGGTACCTACCGAGTATAATGGTTTTATTTTTGTATTCAGATTCTGCAACTTGTCCTTTTTAGATTCACGGTGAAAGCTCTCTTCTTTCAGTTTTCTGGCTATGCTTGACCATGTTATCCTAATTTCTCCCTTCTTCTCAATGATAAAGAGCTAGATCTGTATTATGCTCCAGATGAGGCACAATCATATACTTTTAGATCACTGTCTACTGTTTGTATAGCTTTGTATTCTGAACTGTTATGCAATCAGATCTGAGCATTACACTTAAGAATACTTCTTTTCCTACTTCTCTCTTTTCTTCTGGACTTTAAAGAACCATTCTCACCAATAATTAAAAGCGTGTTGCTTGCGGAGCAACGATGCAGTAGAGCATCTTTAATGGAAGATCATAAGAGTATCTTAAACCAACTATTCTTTGCTTAGTATTACCACTAAAGAGCATATAAGATATGCTTCAATGTAAGAAATGGTGTTTTGCTTCAGTTTTTTTGAGCCCCACCTGATTTTATTTTATTTTTGAACATAATTCCATGGGCCCGGGCCTGGAAAGAATGGGAAGTAGAAAAGAGAGAAAGGTGGAATGACTTATGATATCTATGTAGTATACTTTTTTTTTTTTAAAATTTCACCATTAGAGAGGAGAATTGCTTAAACAATCAACTTAAGCAACTCACATGAGCTCCACTACTAAACTTTCTTTCATATTGATATTAAGACAACAGGCATATGTTCATTTACATTGTTTCTAAATTGTTACATGCAGGTGACAGGAAACATTTGATAATACATGGGTAAAACACCTTCTCTATATTCGCACTTTGTTATGGTTCTGTAGCTGCTTAACTTCTGTAAAAGAATATTTTCTTCAAGTGGTACTAGAATGAAAGCGCATATAGAAGGAATCGAAAAACAAGGAGTTGATGCATGCAAAAATATTGGAGTATATAAAAGTATAGAAAGAGTCAAATGAAATATTATTAGTCACTCTAAGAATTCTATTCAATTATAGCAACATATAATAAATGAAAGCATCTAGCATGGGCATGTCATAGAACTGTCCGATTCATAAGAGTTAGTCATTTATGAAGAAGTAAAGCATAAAAAGCACATTTTATAGAAAATTATCACGCATCTTTTATTGTTCATTTGTCATATTGTCAATACTTATTCTTTGTAGGGCATGCTTGTACTGGAGCGGCTTCAGCTCGTAATACCACAAATACTAATCCTCCTCAAGAGCGTGGAGAATCACCTAATTTGCCTTCCAGTTATCCTGATATTTCGACTTCAAGTCATCAACAGTCTCAAGCAGGTATATATGTAATCTTACAACAGAGGTTTCAATTCTTCCCTCTAAGCTTCTTTATCATATTCCGAATTGTTACTTAAATTCTTTAAACTTTGCTACTCCAAGTGGTTTAGTAAGTATATTTTCTATTTGATCGTTCATCAGTCTTGATTGATTGCATCTTTATTTTTCCTGAGTGGTTTAGGCTAGTTATACCATTAACCCCACTTACTCGATTTTAGTTTTTAGTCTTTACCAAGTTATGCATTTAATTGCAAACAATGCAGCCAGAATTGTGAATCCTAATGGCTCAGAAAAGCCTCGTGCACGACCTCAAATTGATCCTGACACTGCTCAGTTGTTCTCGTATAACAACAGTGGCAGGCAATACATCCGTGGTGTTTCTAATCAGACGGGATATGTGAAGGGCAACGGTAATGGGATTATCAACTTCGGCAACTTGGGGACCTCTTCTATCACCCAAAGCCAGGGGTAGGCATAAATCAATTCATAGCTTTTAATATTGCTCACTAATTAAATGAGTTAGTAGTCTCTTGTCTAGCACATCATGTTGAGATTTAAGTGGCAATTGTTCAAAGTATTTGATGAAGTTTTTAAAGGAATATGCAGGGACTTTGATGAAAGAAAAACATCCATTTCACACTATGCTTAATTATTTGCTTTTGTTTTTAATTATCCCCATGCTTAATCATCCATTCTATGATTTTAACAGTACTCTCCGTAAAATTGTAATGTTCTCTTAGGAAATATTAACAACAAAAGAAATTTATATCTAGAGCACAAAATCCTTAAGTACTAATTTTAATTATTTATTTGAGCAGTGAAGTAGACTTAACTGCTAGGATTAATGCTCTTCAGAAATTGATTCCTCGCGAAAACCGCATGGGTGATGGTACTCCTACACAACCCAACTCCTCTTCTACTACTGCCCTTCGCGGAGAGAATCATCAACCTGACAACTTTAGTAACACTGGCGAGCAAACCATCGAAGGTGTGACTAGTCAAACAGGCATCATTGCTGGAAACTACAATGGACTCGTTAACTTGGGATGTGCTGATATATAATGCATGTATTGTAGTTATAAGTACCTTCAATTGCTACAACTGTGCGTTTTTTCTAATTGGTGTGATTTTTTTGAAGAAAATTCCTTTTTATCTGATTACATTATCACAAATTTTGTAAATCAAGGAAAAAAAAAGTGTACTTTATTAATATATATATATTTTTTTATGTATGGAATGTTTATTTTTATTTTGGTGTTGAAATGTGCAGATTCATTCATTTTGTCTAATTTAGGAAGTGAGGGTGTTTTTTTGAAATGGACAAAGGGTGTTTTTTTGAAATGGACAATAATGTAAGTGATGCTCTTCTTATAGCTATAGCGGCGCCGTATTTAAATTAAAAATTTTAAGTTTAAGTTTTAAATTAAAGTTTTGTTTAAGTTTTAAATTAGAGTTTTGTTTTTAGATAATCGATAGTAAAGATTTTAGAGGTAAAATAAATTTTTTTTAATAATTTAATAGTAAATAAATATAATAAATAATAAAATAAAAATAAATAAATAATAAAAATATAATTAAATAAACAACGATAATTTTATCATTAATTTAAAAATAAATTTAATTTTAATTATGTTAATTAATTAATTTAAAGATAAATTTAATTTTAATTATGTTAATTAATTAAATTAATTTTGAAATTTTATGATTAATTAATCTTAATTAAGTTAATATTCTTGCACTTAATTTGGTAATTTTTATTATAGGTTATGATCTAATTAATATCACAACAAAGGATTAGAGTATCTAAGTCTTAAATTTTAAATTTTTATCCAACTAAATTAAGTTTTACTTTGTTGAAATTACTCCCAAGGTGATCAGGCTTAGAAATCCCATAAACACATTCAATAATTATGCATAAAAATCATCATATACAATCATAAAGTAATAAATGAGTAGTAGAGAAGTATAACGATCATTAAATTTAAAATAAATACAATACAGGTCTTAAGAATCAAACCGACCTTTTTTTAATTGTCCCAAAGTTAACTACAAACATGCCTAGCCTTCCATTTTCATGGAAGTAGCTAGGAGAGAAGGAGAAAAAATGAATAAAGCTTAGAAAGAAGATGAAAGTAACAGCTAGCTTATCCTCTTAGCCGAAAATCATCAGGTTTCCATGCAAGCAAATTACAAAAATATAATTAATAAGCTTTATATTACATAATTGTCATTAATAAGGCCTAAATTATAAAATTACCTCTCCTTAAGTTGCCAAAATCCTATTTCGCCCTTTTTGAGTTGAGAAAATATCTTTTATGCCTTTACTTCATGAATTAATAAAGATTATTACTCAAATCCTAAGCTCGGACATCAATACCAACAGGTTATGAGGCCTCCCAAGTCTAGTTTTGAAATTAAAAATTTTCAATAAGTAAATTTAGACCTTAAAGTGAGAAAATTATATGAAATATAATAAATTTTAATTAGACCATAATGATAAAAATAAATACTAATTAAATAATTAAATACAAATTTGAAATGTTAAAAGTAAGTATAAAAGTATATAGATAAATACTAAAAAATATTTATCAAATCCCCTCATACTTATCCTTTGCATGTATTATGCAAAATAAAACTTTACATTAAAGAACAAGAGAGAAATGACAATATGCAGAAAGCTCATAACAAAACAAAATAATTTATACTCTACTTTCCAATGCCTATCAAGAATGAGACAATGTATTACATAAAGGACATCAAAAACATAAGAATATAACCAAATCATGCTATAATTCTTTACATTCAAATTTAACAAGCAAGGCAATATCAAATGAAAGCATATATCAAGAATGATGGTGTAACATCCCCTAATTGGATTACCTAATTGATTGCTTAATTGAACCATATGTATGATTTTATGTACATCATCCATATTCATATGCATGTTTAAAGCACTTCCAAATTGAATCTTTTGAATTGAATGGGTTATATGCATGTGATTACACTAGTTGCATTTTTAATTTTATGTGAACCAAAATATGTGGATGTTGGTGACAAGTAGAAATTTAATTCTTTGCTTAGACATATGTAATTAGAATTATGTTATTCCACTCATAAGGACCAAATTGAAGAAGGTTTTGACAACTAGTTGCACATTTACAATTAGCCAAAAATAGGGAACAACTAGTTAAAATGGAATTAGGGGACCTAAACTAGATTAATGGCATTAAAGGGGCCTAATCCAAATTGAACTAAGAAGGCAGCAGCCTCCCCTCTCAAGACCCACGTGCTCACCCTTGCACAAAGTCACCAAAGTTGGCTTTGAATTGGTCAAAGTGTCAACTAAGTTAGTCAAAGTGTCAACCAATGAAATAGTGACACTAGGCAAGACTTGTAGGCATTCATGATATTTTTCCATGCCACAAATGAAGAGAAGTCTGGAGATTTCCAGACAAGGGAAGGTCGTGCAAAGGGGAGAGAAAAGAAATAAAAAGGAAAGGAAGAAGAGGAAGGAGTGGAGAAAAGAGGAAGAAAGACAAGAGAGAAAGCAAGCTTGTGAAACCCTAGGTGCTCTTGCTACTTCAATCACTTGAACCAGCCATCTAATTAGCCTCAAAAGAGAAGGAGAGCTAACATAGAGACTTTGGAAGAAAAACCCTAAAGCTACTCAAGAAGGGATTGAAGATAAGAGGTAGTTAGTTTAATTCAAGCATAGGTTATGATGTTCTTGTATGCTGAAAATTCTACACTCGCTATTATTAATTCTTGTCATCTATGTGTTGAAATTTAATATTATCTTGTGTATTTGAATGGATGTTGGATTGCTGTTATTATGATGGTTTAGTGCCATATATGTTCTGCTCTAAATGAAAGCATGCAAACCTACAAGGTGTTATGGGAAGAGTATAAAGAAAGTTGTGTAACCATAGGGTATGGGGTATGCCAAAATGACACCTAAAGTAGCATCTATGGACTGAATGATGTATGAATACCTCATAGGGGTAAGTAGTGCCAAAAAGAAAGCACTAAACAGACCTCACCCTATGAGTAAGAAATGGTGCAAGAAGGGAGCACCAAATCTATGTATGCTGTCCATAAAGACCCCTATACTTGGTTATGCCTCTTTCTTTGTAATTTCTTCTAATCACTTTCAATTATATCATCCTTAAACCTTGTTTGAATGAGCTAACTACTGAGAAATAATTGGTTTCTCATATTATTAGTGTTGATGATTTTATGCAGGTAAAGATTCAAAAGAGGTAAATCAAGAATAGCTTGTGTTGCTGGTTGTTTTCTATGTAATTATTGAAGACTTTATGTAATAAATGTTTTAGGTTATGTGATGTAATTTGAATCATATCTAGAGCACTTTATAATGGATATTTAATTCATGTATATCATGTACTCATGTGATTCATAGAAATGATAAATATAGACTAGTACACTTTGTGATGAAACTCTATTTTTATGGCTAGCTTGAGATCATGAATTATTAATACCTTCAAATTATGAGATAATTATATAAAATTATTTTCCCAAACTCATGAAATACTATACTTCACGCATAAAAATTTTCAGAATTTTTGGCTCAGCCAATTGATACAGAAAATTCTTCAAAGTTACACCTCATGATTTTATCGGTAAACAGGACAGTTTTCATACTTTGCTTAATTGACCTATCAAACCAATGAAATTTTGTACAAAAATTTTTCCACCTATTCTGGATACATTAAACTTGATTTTTGGAGATTTTCATAATTTTTGGATGTCTATATGCCACATTTTCATATTAAGGAAAAACAAGGCAGCAAGCAGTCAAAGCCTGAAAGCTGTCCACTTGAAACCAAAACTTTTTATTTTCAATTTCCTTAGTGAATTGATATAAATGGAAGGTGTTTTCATAAATTTGAAAGTTAAAAGTGGGTGTTACAGATGGTCTCACAAGATTCTATTCACTCCAACTCTCAAGTGTTTAGGATAGGCGAAGTATTTACACTCACTCAACTCAAGATGTAAGCACTAGTATAGGCTTGCAAAAATTATAAATCCATTACTCAATACATATGCATTCATAAATCAAAAGGACTTTATTCAAAGTTATGATAGGGCTAAGAGAAAAAGAAGAAAGGAATGATAAAATGCATATAGAAAAATAAGCATCAAAGAGATCAACAGATCATAAAAATAAGAGCTCAAGCACAAAAATGCACAATCAATTCTTACTCTCACTTCCTTCAATTACAAAAGCCATAAAACATCACTTATTGTATATAAAAATCTTTTATTCTTCTTTTTCTTTTTCTTTCTTTCTCTTTCTTTTTTGTTTTTCCCCGTTTGTTGTTATATATATATATATATATATATATATATATATACATATTCAGATTTTTTTTTCAACTTTCTACACTCAACATGGAAATTTTTGCACAAACCAACACTTGCAACTAACAAATTCACCCCCTCACTTTATTTTTGGCCGTTCTAGACAAATAATAAAATCATAAAGTGCTAAGAACTCATATAAATAACATTCATGCTCTCAAACTCCATAAGGATAGGAAAACATAGTTTTGCATTTAAGGCAAGGATGAGTGTAACCAAAGATGAAAAATAGGCTATAAGTGGCTAAGTAAGAAAAATGGCCCTCATCATCCCTATGCATGCACATGAAAATGTAGCCTCAAGAATCACTAGTGCAAGTTATATAGTTACAAACGCAAAGAGTGAGAATGCATGCAAGAAGGAATGACCATTTCATAAATATTATGCTTAAGAGGCTCAAAAGCTTACAAGATATATTTTTCTAGCTTCCTTAACATATACACCCATCATTCATCACCAGTTCATCAATTCAAAATATAAATAAATCATGGCTATCAAGGTTTCAAGTCATAAAATCTAGAAAAGTCCTCATCAAGTCACCACATCATCATAAATCTCAAATCATTAAAGAAAATTATTTAAGCACTAAAAAGACATGAAATGCAAACAACTAAGAAAATAAAACAGAAGAAAAGAAAAGAAAAGAGAAGAAAAGAAGTAAACTCCCTTATGGTGAATATTCAGCATTTATTAGAATGATCTCCTCATAATGTGTTTAGTCTTGAATTCCCTCATGAAATTTCTTGACTCGGTGCCTATTCACTTTGATGCGCCTCTTTCTTGCTACATCCTCAAGCTCCACTACACCCATAAGAAAAAGTATTAGTAACAACAAATGGACCTTCCCATCTAGGCCTAAACTTATCGGGCATCAATTTAAGGTGGGACTTGTAGTGGAGGATTTTTTCACCAATGACAAACTCCTTTTTGACAATCATGTTGTAATGGAATGCTTTGGTTGTTTGTTTATAAAAATTAGAACTTTCATAGGCTTTTAACTGAAACTCTTCTAATTTTCTTTCAAAACTGGCTTGGGCAATATCTATATTGCACATTTTTACCACCTAGTAAGCTTTATGCTCTATTTCTATAGGAAGAGGTTTTAGTTCATGTACAAGTGGTTGGATCACAGAATGAAGTAATCTACTCGGCTATAAATCTACTACATTAAGCTCAACAAAGTATGCTACTATAAGAGAATCATTATCAAGTGCAGTATAATCAACAAAACCCACATAATCACTATCAACAATATCCACAAAATCAATTCTACTCATATCTATAGAATTTACCACCATAGAATCATCAATAGCGATTGTGGAAACATCATGATCACGATATAAACAAGCATCTGTCTCAGCACAAATACCACAAGACATAGAGCCATCACAATCACGTTTAAATTCAACAGAGTCATTTAGTTATATAATATTGGGAAAATTAGAAAAATAATCATGATCATAAATAAAATTCTGAACCATCTCATCAATAATAGAATGATTCTCAAAAAGTAATCTCATATCATCATGATTGTTAAACTGTACCACAGTATCTCCAAACACAGTTAAAGTACTAGCATCACATCAATATTTGTCTTAGCAATTCTTAAGAAAAATTTGCCTAAAATAATGGGAGATCTATTAAAAGAATCACCCTGCATATCAAGTATATTAAAATCAGCAGGGAAAATTAAATCATTTACCCTGACTAAGACATCCTTAACCATACCAGAAGGATAGGCAATATTCTGGTTAACTAACTGAATGACAACTCTAGTAGGTCGCAAGGGACCAAGGCTAAGAGGCTAAAACATTGATTTGGGCATTACATTTATGGAAACACCCAAGTTTAGCATGACATCCTCAATCTTGCGATTCCCAATTATGCATGGAATGGTGAAAATGCCTAGATCTTGGCACTTTTGCGGCATTGACTGGATGAAAGCTAAGATATTTTGGCCTATGATGACTCTCTCTGTGCCCTTAAGCTTCCTCTTGTGAGTGCACAATTCTTTTAGAAACTTGGCATCGTTGGAAATTTGCTTGATGACATCAAGTAGTGGAATATTCACTTCCACCTTTCTAAAAGTCTATAAAATTTATTGTTCTTTCTCTAACTCTGTTATCTTCCTTGCTGGTTGTATGGATCTATGTGGAAATGGCAAGGGAATATTAGGTTGCTGCATAGATGGCTAAGATGAGCTATTAGATTCTCCTTTATTTTCAGAAACATGCTTGCTAAGAGGTGTAACAGTATAAGAAACAACATGAGGTGGCTCTAGTAAAGTCAATGTCTTCCTACTGCTTAAAGTGATGCACTCACATTCTTAAGATTGGGAATTGTTTGTGAAGAGAGTTGGCTAGAATTTTGCCCTTGTTGCATGTGGCTCAATGATCCTTGTTGCATGTGGCTCAATGATGAAGCTAGCTGCCCAATCTAAGTTTGTAAATTCTGAATTGAAGATTCTATGCACTGTTGAAACTCAAGATTATTTTTTTGCATTTGAAGATTGTTCAAATTTAGCTACTTTATCATCTCTTCTAAGGAACTCTCAGAAGTTTACCTGTAGCAAGAGGAGTAAGAGCTTGTTGCTACTATGGAAATAGATGTTCCCTAGGAAGAAAGACAAGTCTGCTTGGTCTTGGACTATTTGGGAATTGGGACTACTGTTGGAATGGTGGCTTGGTTGTAGAGTTATATGGTTGCTAAGTGTTGCCATAATTAAAATTTGGATGATCACGCCAACCAGGATTGTAAGTGTTACTATACGGATCATGATGAGGCTGTTAGTATTGTTGCCTGCTAAGAAATGAAGCTGCTGCTACTACTAGTTTGAATATAGTAGGATCATTTTGCATAGTTAGGCATGCATCTATAATGTGAGCCTTGGAAGCACAAATACCATATGCTTTGATAGGTGGTTGTGGGATGGAGATCCAGTGCTGGGTCTAAAGATGTAAGTTTATCTACTCAGTTATACACTGAATGGTCAACATGTTAACCCTAAATCTCATGAATAAGATAAGTTACAATGCCTTTAGTGCCAAATTGATGAGAATTAGCATCTATGTTAGCAATTAAATCTTTTGCAAGTATTGGAGTTTTATCAATTAGAGCCCCACCACTAGCAACATCAATCATACTCCTGTCCATAAGTAGAAGGCCCTCATAGAAATACTAAATGAGTAACTAGTCACTGATTTGATGGTGTGAATAGCTTGAACACAACTTCTTGAATCTCTCCCAATACTCATGTAAAGTCTCTCTAATCATCTGTCTAATCTCAAAAATTTCTTTTCTAGTTGCTGCTGCTCTAGATGCAAGAAATTTTTTTTCAAGAAACTGCTTTTTCAGTTTATTCCAAGTGATGACAGAACCAGTAAGAAGATAATATAAAGAGTCCTTTGCTACCCTATCAAGAGAGAATGGAAAATCCCTTAGCTTAATATGATCTTTATGAATACCCTATGGCTTCATGGTAGAATAAACAACATGAAATTCCTGAAGGTGTCTGAGAGGATCTTCACTTAATAAACCATGAAATCTAGAAAACAATTGTATCAATCTAAATTTAGTAAGATAGGGATATTGAATACATAAGGGCTAGTAAGTAATATCAGGGGCAGCAAGCTCTTTTAAAGTTTTATCAGCCATATTAACAAGAGGACAAACAACAGTATTATCAAAAGCAATATTAAAAGCAAGAATATCAATAGAAGTATCAACAGTAAGATTATCAGTAGTATGAATAGTAAGAGTAAAAACAGTGGTATCAATATTGATAGAGGAAGAAGTATCCACAGGAATATGAAAAACAGGAGCAAAAAGATCAATGTAAATAGAACCACTAATAGGAATAGGATAATCACTACTACTATTAACTACAAAGGTACTTGCATCACTATTAGCACTATGACAACTTCTCCTAAGCCCAAAAGTTCTTTCAATCTCAGGATCTAATCCAAAGAGATCAGCTACAGAGGAAGACCTAGCCATACACTAATAGCTAGTACTATAGCATACACAAACAGTAAAGCCATAGAAATATATACACAAGAAATAACACTAAAACACTAAACTACCAACTAAAAAATTACAAAATAAGTAAAAGTAACCTATCAAATGATTTTTAAAAATTTTAAGACCACCACATCTTAAATCCTAATAACCTTGGAAGCCGAAAAAGGGAATAAAAATCTTTAAAAAATGGAAAGGTAGTTAAGAAAGTGGAATTTGGCTAAAAAAACTGAAACTGATGCCTTGTAAATGAGGACATCAAAATTAACCATAGAGTTAAAAACTACAACCTGACCAAGTTTGGGGCAATCGAACATTGTACCTTTTTTAGTGGGGCCTGTAGGAAAATACCGAAATATTAGAAAACAGAATACCCAGACAAACATAAGTAAAAAATAATAATATATATACAGTCTCAATATATACAAAAATGCACCTAAAATAACCAAAAAACACTAGTAATTCCCCAACAACGGCGCCAAAATTTTGACTTGTGCCTTATAGCGTCGCTACTATGGATTGTGGTTAAATTAAAAATTCCTAGTTTGAGTTTCAAGCCAGGATTGTGTTCTCAGAAAATCACTTATCTAGGTTTTAGTCAATTAGGCAAAATGAGAGGGTTTTCAAGAATCTAACAGTAAATAAACGCAATAAACAATAAAATAGAAGTGAATAGATGATGAAAATACCATTAACCTAGGGAACTATCAGACAATGATGATTCTATCCTCAACCTAAAGATAAATTTAACTTCATTTATGCTAATTAACTAGATTAACCCAAAATCTCAAGATTAACCTACCTAATTAATTAATTTAGTCGAACCCTAACTAGGCCGATATCCCTACACCTAGTTCAACAATTCTTACTACGCAATCTCATAGGATAAGGTCATAAGAACCAAACCCAACCCTAACTAACATTGCAACAAGAGATTAGAGCATCCAAAACCTAAATTTCAAATTTTTATCGAACCAAATCAAATTCTACTCCATGAAAATTACTCCTAGGGTGATTAGGCTTAGAAATCTCACAAACCCATTTAGCAATCATGCATAAAAATCATCATACACAATCACAGAGAAAGAAATGAGGAGTAGAGAAGTATAACTATCATTAAAATCAAAATAAACACAATATAGGCCTCAAAAATCAAATCGACAATCTTTTATATATCCTAGGTTGACTACAGACAGGCCTAGCCTTCCATTTTCATGGAGCCAACCATGGGAGAAGGAGAAAAATGAAGAAAGCTTAGAAAGAAGATGGAAGTGGTAGCTAGCTTATCCCTTTACCCAAAAATCTTGAGGTTTCCATGTAAGAAAATTACAAAAATGCTATGAATGAACCCTATATTACATAATTGCCATTAATGAGGCCCCAATTCTAAAATTGCCTCTCCTTAAGTTGCCAAAAGCCTAGTTCGCACTTTTGGAGATGAGAAAATATATTTTATGCCGTTGCTTCATGAATTAATAAAGATTTTGCTTCAATCCTAAGCTCAGACATAAATCTTAATAGGTTTTGAGGCCTCCTAGGTCCAACCTGAAAATAAAAATTTTTAACAAGTAAAATGAGACCTTAAAGTATGAAAATTAATATGAAATACAATAAATTTCAATTAGACCTCAATGATAAAAATAAATGCTAATCAAATAATTAAATATAAGTTTAAAATGCTATAAGAAAATATAATAGTATATAGATAAACACTAAAAAGTGTTTATCAATGAGCAAGTAAAAAAGAAATTTTCTCTTTTTTGAATGAAAATGAAAAGGTTTATTATAAAAGTACTTCCTTAAATATTTTGCTACCATGAACACAGTTTATATTATTGGTCATTGTAATTGCTATAGTTAATTATATGCTTAACTTCCTTTTGTATGGTTCTGTGATGACTTTGCGTTAAGCTTAATGCATAATTTTATAATTTAAAACTCAGATATATATTATTGTCGAATTGTTTTCCTTTTCTCTTTTCTTGTCGAATTGTTTTATTTCTTTTTGAATTTCCACCTTTTGCCTCTTGAGGACTTGAATTTGCTCATACGTGGCCTTCATTTCGGCTTTAACATAGGATTGGGTGTACCCCTTTGCTACCAAAAGAGCCTTGAATCTTTCAATGCTACCATCTCCTCTGTGTTTTATAGTAAATATCTACTTACAACCCACTATCCCTTTCTTTGGAGGTAAGTTAGTGATTTCTCAAGTTTGATTTTTTTCGAGTGCCATAATTTTTGCTAGAGTTGCTTCTCTCCATTTAGGGTCCTGTAAGGCTTCCTTCACGTTTTTTGGAATTTGAGTATGATTTATGGCAGTTGCACAAGCTTGGTATTGAGGTGTAAACACTATATTTTATCTAAATTTTTATTTTATTTTATTTCTTTCACTTTATCTATTTACCTTATTATTTACCTTGTTTTTCTTCTTATTTTTATTTTATTTCATCTTATTTATATATATATATATATATATATATATATATATATATATATATATATATATATAAAGGTAAAAGGAAAGAAAAGAAAAGGAAATAGAACAGCCGAGAGAAGAGAAGGAAAAAAGGAAAAAGGAAGAAAAGGAAAAGGAGTAGTCACAATGGTGGAAAAGACAAGGGAAAAAAAAAAAAAAGAAAAAAAGAGAAAGAGAAAGAAAAAAAAAAAAAAAAGAAGGTGGAGGGGTTGAGAGCAGGGGGGGGGATGGTGAAGGCGTGAAGAAAAAGAAAAAGGAAGTGGCAGAGGTGGCGTGAGGAGAAGAAGAAAAAGGAGAGAAAAAAGACAAAAAGGGAGAAGAAGAAAAAAGAGGGAAGTGAAAGAAATAAACGAAGGTAGAGAGCTCTTAGAGGGGAGAGAATTAGAGAGTGAAAAAAAGAGATAAAAAGATTGAAGAAGAGAAGCTAGAAAAGAAAAAGAGAAAAAAAGAAGAGAAAGAGAGGCAAGGGAGTAGTCAAGGAAAAAAGTAAAGAAAAAGAAGAAAAGGAGAGCTTGAGGGAAGCAATTAGATTGAGGGAAAGGGAGTGAAGAAGCCGAAAGAGGAAAAGAAAAATGAGAGGAGGTGAAAAGAAAAATGAGAAGTTGAAAACGTAGATTAATTATTGTTCATTAAATTTTTTAAATTATTTTGAGAGTGTATCTTTTGAATATTTAATTCCAAATTTTCATAGATATTTGTTTTGATTTAATGTGTATGATTTATTTTGAGTGAAACCATTGCTCCAAGTCGTGAGAGAAGAAGAAAATGGGTGCAAATAGCAATTGCGGGAGTGTGAAAGAAAATAGTTGGTTCGTATAAGAGATTATGGCTGTGAATAGAGATTTTTGGGGTGTAAAAAGAGACGAGTGGGTGCAGACCAGTAGTGGGTGTAGATAGGAATTGTGAAGGTGTGAAAAGAATAGAGTTGGCTATGGGTGTAAACAGAAATCAGGGGTGTGGAAAGTAAAGTACTCTTCGTGCGTGTAAATAGGAATTATGGGGGTGTGAAAAGAAAAGAGTTTGTTATAGAAAAGACTCTCTTGCATACATATTTATTTTATCATTATTTTATAAAAAATTATAACATTATTTTAGCACTAAATAAAATATAATTTTAGATTATATTGCTATTTTGCATAATTAATTTAGGTAACTGTTTTCGATGGATGTTGTGAGATGTCTAACACCTTCCTCACACATAATTGACTCCCCAACTCATTTATGATTTGTATTCTGATACATTTCTAATAATAAAATAAGGTTTTTAATTATACTATAATTCTTAAACAATTAGTAGCGACTCCATAAAAATAATAATAATTTTTTTAAATTAAAAGTCATTTCATTCTTCGTCGTAGTGTTTTTACCGTCAAAGGGTATATTGTGACAGTTTGGTGACTCCATCGAGGAGAGTTTGAGAGTCAAGCCCAATAAATTGATTTTGCTAAATCTGATATGACCTATAAATTGTATTTTATTAGTTGCTTGTTTAATTTCTGTTTATAATATTTTGTTTCAATGTTGTATATATTTGTTGCATGTTTTTGCAGGTTAGGTTAAGTAGTTTAGGAATAAGGCTTGTTTGCTCTTCCCGCACATGAATACTAACACTTTTCCCGCACACACTTTTGGCTCTATACTCGGGCCACCTTAAACCTAGGATTAGTAGGAGGCCTAGTGTTATTACCAAAGGTTTGTCCTTTGGTGGTCTACACGAAAGTTTTCGCTTGAACTGCAAAGGTTTGTCCTTTGGTGGTCTACACAAAACACAAACAAAAGTTTTCGCTTGAACTGTGGCGACCATCTTACTCATTTGGATTTGTGAAAGGTTTATCTATTTGTGGATACAAATTTGTAAAATGTGAACTCTACCAATTTGGTGGAGGCAGTTCAGGGACTTGATGCTGTTAGGACATTAGCTTGTTTTCCAAGCTGTGCACTTAGTGTAACTGTAGTGTCGCCTAAATTAGGTTATAACCTGGCTTGTAAGTTAGAAAGCCTAATCCCTAAGGTGACCTGTGAAATTAGGACAATGGAAAGAGCGCCCTATCAATTTATTTTTCTTCTTTTATTTAAGTTTGGCATTTTTCATGTCTCTCATTTTTTCAATATTGATTTTTTTTCAAAAACTTGCAAAAAAAGAGAAAATTATTAAAAAAATAAAGTTATTAACATGACTTCTGAAAAATAGTTTTAGAGATTGGGCCTTTCTCAAAAGCTTTCATGGTTGAGATTCAAGTGTAGCAAGCTAGAGCTTTAGTAGTCATTGTCATTTTGCTTTCACTTTTTCAATGAAACAAATGTTGTATTATTTTTATTCTAGATTTGGAATTATAAATTTGTAAATGTTTCCAATGAAGTTTATATAAATATGAATTTCTTTAGCATTATCTAGTATATCATTTGTTTTGGGATTAACAAAAAAAAAAAAAAAAAACCAAAGAAATAGCAAAAAAAAGGAAAAGAAAAGGATTTTTTTTTTAAAAAAAAATCTTAAGTTTGAGGAATTATTTTACCTTGTTTTATCACGATCTTTCAAAGCTTATTACGAGATCTATTTTCTTCAAAAAAAAAAAAAAAACTAAAGAGGAATAAAAAAGAAAGAAAGAAAGTTTTTCAAATAAATTATTATTATGTGAGATTTCCTGTGTCAGCTAAACAGAAAGGTCGGAAATATTTTTGAAAAATTTGAAAATGTCAAAGGTCATGTTAGCAATCAGTTTTAAAATGACTAGATCAATAATCAAAAGTTAAAAGCATTTTTTATGATTTAGCCAAAAAAGATTTTCTCGTGCTTACAAGGATTTATCACGCTGTAAATATTATTCATGCAAAAAAAAAAAGATTTTCTTTAAAAAAAATTGGCTTTCATATCAAAAATGAATTTGGTAAACATCCTTGTTAACAACATTTAGCACATTTAAATTTCTCATACCAAACATAAAATTTTCATGCCAACTATAACTTTTCATGCATGAGTTTTTATCCAAAAGACATTTCTCGTCAACAACCTTCGGCTCATTTATATTTTTATTGTCAAATTTTAACTTTCATGCCAAAATGAGTTTTGTCGAAAACATTCGACTAATTTAAATTTTCCATGCCAAACCTTAGTTTTTATGCCAAAATGAGCGTTGTCGAAGACATTCGACTAATTTAGATTTTCCTTGCCAAACTTTAGTTTTCATACCAAAATGAGTTTTGTCAAAAACATTTGACTAATTTAGATTTTCCTTTCAAAACCTTAGTTTTCATGCCAAAATGAGCTTTGTCGAAGACATTCGACTAATTTAAATTTTCCATGCTAAACCTTAGTTTTCATACCAAAATGAGTTTTGTCGAAGACATTTGACTAATTTAAATTTTCCATGCCAAATCTTAGTTTTCATGCCAAAATGAGCTTTGTCGAAGACATTCGAATAATTTAGATTTTCCTTGCCGAACCTTAGTTTTCATGCCAAAATGAGCTTTGTCGAAGACATTCGACTAATTTAAATTTTCTTTGCCAAATCTTAGTTTTTATGCCAAAATGAGTTTTGTCCAAAGGACATCTTTGTCTAAGACATTCAACTCATTTAAATTTTTCTTGCAAAACCTTAGTTTTCATGCCAAAATGAGTTTTGTCCAAAGGACATCTTTGTCAAAGACATTCAACTATCTTTGGCAAACCTTAGTTTTCATGCCAAAATGAGTTTTGTCCAAAGGACATCTTTGTCGAAGACATTCGACTAATTTAAATTTTCCTTGCCAAACTTTAGTTTTCATGCCAAAATGAGTTTTATCTAGAGGACATCTTTATCTAAGACATTTGACTCATTTAAATTTTCCTATGCCAAAATGAGTTTTTTTGTTTAAAGGACATTCTTGCCGATAACCTTCGGCTCATTTAAACTTTTTAGCCAAACCTAAATTTTCCTTGTCAAACCTATATTTTCATGCCAAAAGTAACCTTTGTCAAAAATATTTGACTCATTTGAATTTCTCTTGCCAAACCTAAATTCTCCTTGCCAAAATTATTTTCATGCATAAAAAAAAACAGAGAGATTTCTTGCCAAAAATATTTTTTATGCTAAAAGCTCATTTGCTTTCCTGCTATAGAAATATTTTTCTTACAAAAAAAAAATATAAAAGGGAATAAAAGAAGAAATTCAAAAATCAAAAAATTCTTTGCCTCAGAGTCTTTCTCTTTTCTCTTCTAACTATTTTTAATTACAGGTTAAGTCATGATGGATCTTTCAAAGAAGTCTAAGCTCAATCAATTGCGCTATGTCAAGCAACCAATCAAGCTTAGCCTCGGAAATACATTAATAATGAGAAAGAAAGATAGTCCAGAATGCAACTTGGAGGCCAAAGTAGATGAGTTGAAGTCGAAGATGAATGAAATGATGGAATTGTTGGGAGGAACTTCAAAATGCTTTAGTTATGGACATAATCTTGAAGGTGAGGTTGACGATTTAAAGTTAAAGGTCAATGACATAGTGAGGTTGTTAGAAGAGAATTTGAAATTGAAAGGGTTGATAGAAAAGGTGGATGCGCCTACATAGAAAATGACCTTTACTGAAGAAAGACCTGCTATTTTGACTTCATCTGGTGAGGTAAATGCTGGAGTGTTTGCCCAAACCATACCATTAAATGCAAACTTGGCTTGTCAAGCAAGTTTTAGCTTAATGTTGCCATATGTTCAAAAGCCCCCTAGGGGAATGGTAATTAGTGTGTTGCCTAGTTCAAGTAGGATTCTTCATAATGACCAAGCATCGCCTCATCCTTCCCACCCCAATTCACTTAATTTCGTCCCACCACCTCAACCCTACCACCCACCCTCATCAAATCCTACTCATTTCACTCAACTATATCTAGCAAACCCTCATACCCATTTTGCTCCTAGACCTTTGGTTAGCCCTTATTACCAAAAAACATGACAAGAATGCACCTTACCCAAATATTCCCATGCCAAAGTTAGAGTTGCTTAAATAATTATGTGATGCAGATGTTATAACCCATAGATGTATTCAGCACCAGCGACCACCTTTCCCTCATTGTACAATCCAAACCTCAAATGTGAATATCATTTGGGAACTATTGGGCATTCTATTGAAACTTGTCTTGCTTTTAAAGAAATTGTGATTTACCTATTAAGGCAAAAGAAAATTGTCATCAATGGAATAGGAAGAAGGGTGATCATCTATACCAACTCGGTGCCCAATCAAGCATGAAGTAAAGGGTGGAAGACCATTCAGAAGAGGAGGAATGCTTACCTACTATAAAGCATCTTTGAAGAAAATTCAAACGAGTAAGGATTAATTAGCTGGAATGTGGAATCATTACAAAATTTGAAATATTTTGAAAAATGTTTGTTTTTGTTGTTAATTTTTGAATTACTTGCACTTTGCTTAACTATCATCAAAGAAGTAATTTTCATGGGGATGGTTTATTTTCATTTTCCTTCATGCCACACTTGCATCATTATTCTATTTTCTATTCAATGTTTATTGACCTCCATTTATGTTCTTGCAAAATTCTCCTTAAGAGTCTTGATAACATGAATTTTTTTTTGCCTCCTGTTAGTGATTTTAGATATCCAATAGTTGATTCTTATTTTGGCTTGAAAAGGGATGCATACTAATATGGAGAGAATATAGACCTTGGATCACTTTTGGTTGACTTTCATATGCCTACTCATAGAGATCCTTGAATCAAGAGAGAATGGATATTGCAACCGAACACAAGCATGAAATATTCAACTAGGAGAACATTGAGCCATGGACAATCTAGTGTGGTTGAAGGGAAAAAGACTAATTGAGCAACTTCTTGAGAGTAAGTTCCTAGAACACTCGATCAAATATTTGACTATGCCAATGTTCAACTATGAAAACATCACTTTTCATAAACTAGAAAAAAATGTGAGCTTTTCATGGATGATGAGGTCAAAAATTGTCAAGATCCATTACCACACAAAAAAAAAAAAAAAACAACAACAATAACGAAAAGAAGAAGAAAAGTGGCCCGCTAGGCAAAAAAACTTAAATTGAGTGGTCTAGGCAAAACTTAGGGCATTTAGCAATCACAAAAAAAAGGAAGAGAAAAATTAAAAAAAAAAGGAGAAAAAAAGAAACAAGCGGGGTTGCAAATATGAAAGCTCAATATGGACATATTGATCTCAAGCTCACAATTATAGTCAAAATCTTTAAGTGTTCTAAATTTTTTGCTCAGCACAAGAAGAGGGGATGTTCTAAAATTTGTTTGACGGCAAAAGAAGATGAAGCAATTGCTTTGTCAACCCAAGAAAGAGATGGGTTGTGAAACATATTCATGAATAAGAAGAAGATGTGTTCTCTTATTTAGTTGTCAATGCAAGAAGATGTTGTGTTCTCTCAATCATTTGTCAATACAGAAAAGGCTAAATTCTTTCCAACATAAAGAAGTCCCATCAAGGCAAAGTGCGAATCAATATGTTTGGCTATGTTAAAATTGTAAACTAGGGTAAATTTCCAACTTGCAAATTTTTCATGAATTCATGTTGGCTCCTACACAATAGCACAAGTCCAATTTGTAAAATTTCCAAAAAGGGGCAAGCCATCATTCAAAATTTTTGTTGAATTTCTTGGTTTCATAAAATAAAAGAGGTTACCTATTTGAGTTAACTTCTCTCCTTTAAAAATTTCCAAAGGGGATTAATTATTCGAATTAATTTTCTTTCCTCATATGATCATCCCAATGTTAATTGTAACTTAGATGCTTTGAATAAACTGCAATGTAATTTTAATTTAACAGCAAATTCATGCATTCCTCGAAGGAATCATTTTGATAATGGTCTCAAGATTTTTGGAACATCCCTAGCCCAAAGGCAAAGTGCAATTCAAAATGCCAAGGCAATGTGAAGTTGAAAATAGTAGAGTAAATGGATGTGTAAATTGAAAGACAAAGAAAACAATGAATAAAATACAAGGGCAAAACAAAGTTGACAATGTGGGGACAATGTGAAGTTTAAGTGGATGTGTAAATTGAAAGACAAAGAAAACAATGAATAAAATGGAGATTCATAGCCAAGCAATTTATGCACCTAAGCAAGCCATTGGATTAGAGCGCTGTTGATTGAGCTAGATACTTCTAAAAAAGGGGTTCATTCTGATTCATCCTATAAAAAAAAAAAAATTATGATTTCAAAATGGAAGGAAAAGAGAAAGAATTTGCAAAGTCATTTTCGTCCCAAAAAAAAGAAAAAACAAAAGAGAAGGAAAAAAATTTACGTTTTTTTCATCCATTGCATGTCTACATTTTGAGGTTTCAAATAATTACATAGACAAAATATGTGTTTTTCATCTTTACATGTATCTTATATGAGGTACTTTCCCAGCTAAGTTTATCTCGTCCCCATATAAGATACATGTAAAGAGGGGCAAATGAGACATAATATTTTGTTTGAGATTTTTAGCTAAAAAAATCAATAAATTATTGACATGGCTCGATCATCAAAAATTTATTTTTCTGCCATCAAGTCTTTTAAAATTATTTTCTCGTCAACAAAGGCCAAACACTCAATTCAAAGTCAAATCGAGAGTTTATTTTCTCCCATAAGATTTCTCAACATTGTTTTCTTGCCATTAAAATCTTTTCCATTGATTTCCAGTCATTAAATTTCTTTCAAGAAAATAAGTTTGGTTTGATCAACGTTCATTTTCAGCCATCAAATTGCTTGTCATCAATTTTCAATCATAAAATTCTTGCAAAAGAATACTTTTTAACCACCTTCAAGTTCTGTCCATTAATTTCTTGCCATTGAATTCTTTATTAGCCATCAAATTTCTTTCAAGAAAATAGTTTTTGTTTGATTAATGTTTTGGGTGACATGTGATTTTTTGGGCCAAAATAAGTATTCTTTTTATCTTTACATGTTTTTTTTATAGGAGACGCCTGATAAGCATAGCTTCTCCCTCGTCCCTCTATAAGAAAAACATGTAAAGAAGGACAAACTGTAGATACTATATTTTGTCTAGGTTTTTATTTTATTTTATTTATTTCACTTTATCTATTTGCTCAATTATTTACCTTATTTTTCTTCTTCATTTTTGCTTTATTTAATTTTAATTTAATTTCATCTTATTTTCTATTATATATATATATATATATATATATATATATATATATATATATATATATATATATATATATATATAAAGGAAAAAAGAAAGAAAAGAAAAGGAAATAGAACAACGGAGAGAAGAGAAGAAAAAAAGGAAAAAGGAAGAAAAGAAAAAGGAGTAGTCACAATGGTGGAAAAGACAAAGGAAAAAAAGGAAAAAAAAAGAGAAAGAGAAAAAAAAAAAAAAGAAGGTGGAGTGGTTGAGAGCAGAGGATGGCGAAGGCGTGAAGAAAAAAAAAAAGGAAGTGGCAGAGGTAGTGTGAGGAGAAGAAGAAAAAGGAGAGAAAAAAGAAAAAAAGAAAAAAAGAGAAGGAAAAAAAGAGGAGAGCTAAAGAGCGGAGAGAATTAGAGAGTGAAAAAAAGAGCGAAAAAGATTGAAGAAGAGAAGCGAGAAGCGAGAGAAGAGAAAGAGAAAAAAGAAGAGAATGGGAGGTAAGGGAATAGCCAAGGAAAAAAGAAAAGAAAAAGAAGAGATGAGAGGTTGAGGGAAGCAATTAGATTGAGGGAAAGGGAGTGAAGAAGCCAAAAAATAAAAATGAGAGGAGATGAAAAGGAAAACGAGAAGCAGAAAATGCCAATTAATTCAGAGTGGGTACGGACTAGAGGAATGGGTGTATATAGGAATTATGAGGGTGTGAAAAGAAAAGAGTTGGCTTATGGGTGTAAACAAAAATTAGGGGGTGTGAAAGTAAAGTGCTCTAGATGTAAATAGGAATTATGGGGGTGTGGAAAAAAAGTTTTTTAAGGGGTGTTATGAGGAAAAAATGGTGTGAGAACAAAAAAAATTGAAGTTAAAATGGGTGAGTGAGCCGTGGGATGGAAAGAAAAGAAAAGAGGGGTGTGAGAAGGAAATATACAAGTGCTAAATATAAAAGATGGGGTGCGGAAAGGAATAGCACTATGAGTTTACAATGCGTTAAAAAAAATTGAAAAATGATGAAAGTTGTAATTCTTTTTTAATGCCACTTTTCTCATGTAATTCTCTTGTATCTTACTCTCAAATTTTAAATTGTAATTAGCATATATACACATTAAGGTACATTCACTGATTATGGAAGGGTAGGTGGTTTGATTTTCTATAAGATTGAGCTTGCACTATCCAACCTAAGTGAGGATAAATGCTATCTGGAGAGACAGTTTATCTGTCTTGAAAGATAAAAAGACTTTAGGTTCATTTATAGAATTCATGCATACATATTTATTTTATCGTTATTTTATCAAAAATTGTAAAATTATTTCAACACTAAATAAAATATGATTTTGGGTCATATCGATATTTTGTATAACTGATTTGGGTAACTGTTTTTGACAAATGTTGTGAAGTGCCTAACACCTTCTTCACATATAATTGACTCCTGAACTCATCTCTAGTTCATATTCTGATGCCTTTCCAATAATAAAATAAAGTTTTCAATTGTATCCTAATTCTTATACAATTAGTGGCGACTCCATAAAAATAATATATATTTTTTTTTAAATTAAACGTCATTTCATTCTTCGTCGTAGCATTTTACCCCCAAAGGGTACATTGTGACAGCTTCCTCTACATTCTTGGAATTTGAATATGATTTATGGCAGCTGTACAAGCTTAGTATTAAAGTGATAGCTTGGAATAAGATAGATAGTTCTATATAGGATGTTGAGTACACTGCCTTACCCCTATCCTTAGTGCAATCGACCAGTCTAGGTCCTTATCTTTCCCTGTATTTTTCACTACTAAAATACTATGATCAGTTTGGAAATTTTCTTGTGTCTATTCAGGACTTGCTGGACCAGGTGTTGATGTTCGGATTGGTTGAATTTGATTCAACCTTCTTTGCCGAGAATACACCAGAAGGTCAAGGGATTTATTGGGAGATTGAGGTGGCTGGGATGTTGGTTCTAGGTTGGTATATTTAGCTAGAGAGTTAGGACAATTCGAGAATGGAGTGTTTGTTGGTTTTGGGATAGGTATTGGGCATGTGGGAAGGTGAGTGTTTGCTGGTTCTATTTAGTTTTGTGATTCCATATCAAAATTCTCCCCCTAAATCACATAACTGGAAAAAAATAATTGATTTTTAAAAAATGTAACATCTATAGAATGATACATTTTCCGGATTAAAGGGTAGTAGCACTTATAAGCTTTTTTATTGGGAGAGTAGCTAAGAAAGATGCATTTGTGGGCTCTAGCATCAAGTTTGTCGATGGGAGTGAATGTGGACAAAGGCAATACACCCAAAAATTTTAAGAGGGATTTGGGAGATAAGGTCAATGCTAGGATAGGTATTCAGGATAAGTTGTATAGGAGTATGAAATTTGAGGATGTGAGAGGGCATAAATGAGATAGGTGGCTGTAGGAAGGGCATCTCCCCAAAAATGTTTAGGAGCATTTGAGGAGAGAAGAAGAGATCGGGTGACTTTAAGGAGGTGCTTGTTGTTGTGTTCGACAACACCATTTTGTGTGGTGTGTCAATACATGAACTTTGGTGGACAATCCCGTTATTTTTAAGGTAGGACCCAAGGGATTCATTAAAAAAATAATGGGTATTATCAGTTTTAAAAACTTTGATTGTTGCTTGAAATCGTATTTGAATTGTTTTATAGAAATTCTAGAAAATTTGAGTAGTTTCCGATTTGTTTTTCATTAGAAAAGTCCAACTAATTCTAGTGTGATCATCAACTAGTAAAAGGAACCACCGAGCACCAGTCAAGGTTTTTATTTTATTGGGTCCCCATATGTCATTATGGATTAGAGAAAACGGTGTAGATTGTTTATAACAGAGAAGACGATAAGAGGATTTAGTATGTTTAGATAACTGACAAGTGGTATAATGAAGTGAACAAAAATTGACTTTATTGAATAAGGCTGGAAACAACCGTTTGAGGTATAAAAAATTCAAGTGTCTTAATTGGTTATGCCAAAGTAAAATAGTTTCTTCATTGCTTGGCTGAGATGGAATGCTGGTCTGGATGGAATAACCTTGTGAGAGGTTGCTAGTTGGTGTAGGATTGGATTTGAGGAGATAAAGGTGGTAGGCAGAATCATATTCAGCAATGCCAATCATCTTCCCCGAGTCCTTGTCTTGAAAAATACATAAATCATCCCTAAACTTAGTCTCGCAGTGTAAATTTTGATTGAGTTTCTGGACAGATAGCAGATTGCAATCCAATGTGGAAACAAATAACATAAATGTTAATTTAAAATGTGGAGAGATAATAACAATGCCATGTCCTATGGTTGTCTTATGAGAACCATCCGCTAAGCAAATAATAGCAAAATTAGGGCAATTCACCAAAAAAAAAAAATAGAGTTTTGTCACTTGTCATATGATCAGACACCCCGAAATCAATAATCCAAGATTGTGGATTTTGGGAAGCATGAAGGGCTAAGGAGGAATTCGGTTAACGAACTTTATTGATGAGTTGTTGCAGTAGTTGAAGCTGGTCTAGAGTGAAAGGTCTCTTAGTCCCGTCGGTTATGGCAGCATAGCTATGATGTTCAAGGTTACTCTTGGGCTTCCAGTCTGCTGGTTTACCATGCAGATCGACCATTGAGAGGAGTTGAGAGTAGTCTCAGAAGTGAGACTGAAATTGTCGAGGAAGGCAGCGCAAGGAGGAAAGGAAGGATAGATAGGACAAAGCCTTAGGGTTGGCTTTGATGCCATATAGTTTTCCGGAAAATCTCAAATCATTTTTATGGAGATGAGAAGGAAATATATATACAATAAGGTACAACAGAAAATCCCTAAAATTAAGAGATTTAATTTACTTGATTGAGTGATCAATTATCCTCAATCTCTTACTCAATTATCTCCTATAATAAAAATTCTATTTACACAATCCTATCTACACAAGTTATTGGGCCCGTTGGGCTTGATTTCCTACAACTTTCTTATCACACCACTTTTAACATTTTAATCCCACACATGATCAATGAAAAATTATGTAACATCCCAAATTTTCTAACAGAAGCATATAAATCTATACTAGAATAATTTAAGTTGTGGTATGTTTGCTAAATGCAAATATGAAGTATGAGAATATTAAGGATATGTATAAGGATGATATTTATGTGTACATGCACATATAGCTAGGGAATTGATGTTATGTGTTTATATGGTGGTATATTAGCCCAATTCTAATAAGAATATATATATGTATATATATATATATATATATATATATATATATATATAAAAGACATTATAAAAGGAACTAAATGATGTCATTTAGTTAGAAACCAAAAGGGATAAGAAGTTATATAGTTATCTAGTTCAAATTTGACTAGTTGTAATATTACCTGGTTCAATAGCAAGAAAACTAGTTGGATGGGAATTAGTGTAACATGCTTTTATTTTATGATAGCCATATATAAATGGTAATGTGATTTTATAACATGTTAAAGGACTATGAAATTTAATTCCTACCTTACTTGATGAAATATGATTGAGAGTTAATGGTGAACTCTTGGTTGCTTTCTATTGTATGTGCTTATGTTATTGTAATTCTTGTTATAATAAAAATGAAGTAAATTGAGAGGAAGAAACTATAAATAATTAATCAAGGAATTAAAGAGTTAGAGGTGTGGTATAAGTAATGCAATTGGATTAAATGACTATCTTAATGAACTACTAGTTAGGGAGGTGGTTAGTACGTAACCAAGTTAGTCACAATTAGACTAAAGGAAGGTAGCAGCTAGGGAGGACCCACGTCTCTTGCATGATTTTAACCTTTAGAAAGTATGCAATTAAAGAGGGGACAATCTCATCAATCATAACTTGACAACATGTCATAATAGGATAATTGTATTTTGATATTTTTGTATGATATTTTGGCGGGGCTTGCACATGAAGGAGTTCAGCTGAAGGCTTGTATGCACCAGCCCTTTCTCCTTAAGCTCCCACATCACTCAATATGCATAAGGCCCCAAAGGCTTAGCTTTGAGTTGGTCAAAGTGTCAACCAATGAAATAGTGACACTAGGCAAGGCTTATATGCATAATTCTATAATATTTATGCATGTAATAAATGAAGAAAACATTAGAGAATTCCAGACAAGGAAGGTCGGCAAACTCAAGGGCTAAAGGGAGAAAAGAAAAGAAATAAAAAAGGGAAAGAAGAAGAGCTAGGCGTGTAAGAGAAGGAGAAGAAGAGAGGAAAAAGCTTGTGTGTGAAGCCTTGTGTTGTTGTCACTTCAAACACTTGAATCAACCATTTAAATAGCATCAAAAGAGAAGGGAAAGCTTCTGTAGAGACTTTAGAAGAAAAACCCTAGAGCTATCTAAGAAAGAATTGAAGATAAAAGGTAGTAGGTTTAATTCAAGCATAGGTTGTCGTTTTCTTTGAATACTGAAAATTCTATATTTCTTGCTATTGCTATTTTACGTCACTTGTGTATTGGAATTTAATATTATCTTGCGTATTTGAATGGATGCTTGTTGACTGTTTTTATGGTAGTTTGGTACCACATACTTCTGCCTTGGATGGAAGCATGCAAACCCATAAGAGGTTATGGGAAGAGTATGAAAAAAGTTGTGTAATCTTGTGTTAGGGGTGTTCCAAAAATGAAAATAAAGGTGGCACCTACGGACATAGTGAATGATAACTGCCTCATGTGGGTGATTACTGCCAAAAGGGCACACTAAACATGATTAGTGCCCAAAGGGCACCCTAAACATGCTTCACCCTATGAACAAACAGTAGTGCCAAAAGGGAGCACCAACCCATGTATGCTGTCTATAAAAGTCTCTAAGCTTGGTTATGCTTCTTTCTTTGTTATTTCTTCAAATTATCTTCAGTTTGTGTCATCTTTGAACATTGTTTGAATGGACTAACTATTGAGAAATTATTAGTTTCTCATATTATTAGTGGTGGTGATTTTATACAAGTGATAATTCAAAAGAGGTAAATCAAGAATAGCTTGTGTTGCTGGTTGTTTTTTATGTAATTATTGATGACATTATGAAAAAATGTTTAAGGTTTATGGATGTAATTTGAATCATATTTAGATTACTTTGTAATGGATATTTAGTCCATGTATATTAAGTACTCATGTAACTCATAAAGATGACAAATATGGATTAGTACACCTTGTACTAAAATTCTATTTTTTGGCTAGCTTGAAATAATAAATTACTAGTACCTTCAAACCACAAAATAATTACATGAAATTATTTTTTTAAACTCATGAAACATTATATTTTATGCATGCAAAATTTTAAAATTTTTGGCATAGCCAATTAGTACAAAAAATTCTTCAAAATTATAGTTTAGGATTTTTACCAGTAAACAAGATAATTTACAAACTTTGCTTAATAGACCCATTAAACTAATGAAATTTTGTAAAATTTTTTTACCATATGTTCTGGACATTGAACTTGTATTCTGGAGCTTTTCATGATTTTTAGATAATTATACGTCACTTTTTCATATTTTTAAAAAATAGGACAACAAGCTATTTAAAATAGTAAAGTATCTAATTAAGGTCTAAATCTTTAATTGGTAATTTTCTTATTAAATAGAGTTAAATGAAAAGTGTTCTTCATAATTATAAGGATTACCATAAGGTGTTACAAATTACAACCACGAGATGCTCCTTTTGAAATGACAAATAGTCATCCCATATTTAGGGGAGATATTTCACAAGACAATTACTAATAAATACATGCACGTTTGGCTTTCAATTGAAGAGGTCTAGAGTCACATCCTAAGACAAATTATTCCGGAACTTCATAAGCTTTCTCAAATCTAATTTAAAAAGTGAAAAAACTAGACCATAGCTCTCCCCTTCTTCTAACAAGGCGACCACCTCATTCAGCACAAAGCAATATCCAGAATTGTCTACTGCCAATGGAAACACTCTCGGCTTCTGAGATGGTATCAGCTCACCTCTTCTAGCCTAGAAAAAAGAAACTTGGCAAAGATTTTGAAAAACAATAGTTATTATAGTCACTAGACTGATAGATCATAATCTTTTGACTTGATAGACCTTTCCTTTTTAAGTGCAACAGTGATGCAACTAAAAATGCACACCCACAGAGGACTCAAACAGCTTCAAAAAGGATCGTTGATATCTTAAGAACCTGGAGAGAAATCTGCAGTCATTGCATCAGATACATGTGTAGTTGACTTATCCAACTCCATGATAAATGTCCTGATATTCAAAAGATTTCCCTACTCAAGCAGGGTTGATATGTTATCCAGATCCTGGAGTAATAGACAGAACATCAATCTAAACAATCAACAGAGGGTTGAAATTTGTTCTCCTCTCTCAAGAAAGTCCTACAGAACCAAGTGATCTTGTAATGCTCAAATATCTCTAACATGACTTCTATTCTCTGTTCCAACTACCGATGGTCACCCTATGTAAGAACCTAGAATTATCATCACCTCTGTTAGCCCATTGTAATCTCCTCAAATTGTATTACCATTTATTATACACTTTTTGGTAATTTGACACCAAAATGAGATTCTTCTGAACAATACACATATAAAAGCAACTTCAAGATAACATTCTTAAAAGTAATTCAATGATAAAGCTCACATACATTCACTACATGTAATTGTATCATACAGCCAGTTTAATTACGGTAAGATGCTAAAATCAACTCCATAGTACAAGGAGTTGAACACCAGAATCCTCTAGGCGGGGGCAACCATAAAACCAAGGTAACCTAAATCATGACAGCACTGAAGTGCCACTGCACTACCATCACATCAACCTCAACTTCTCATCACATCAATCTCCATCCTACAAATTATATCCCATATAGGCAACTGAATGGATCAATCCTCACTACCAAGCTGCCTAAAGTTATAGATTAGCTAGTTATCATTGTCATGACCATAACCATCATTCAACCATGATGATGTAGCCCAGGGGTATTTTACTCTATGGGGTTTTATGGATTGGTTAGAAAAGGGTAAAAGGTGACTGAAAGAAGACTTTCAGAATGTACTAGGCTGAAAATGCTCCACTTAAATTCTGCTGAGTTCAAAGAAATCTCCATATAGTTTCCAGAATAAACTAGACTGTTTCTATACTTAACGAAATAAATTATGACCGACTCACCGGCTATTTTTCACTTCAGAAATGTTTACTGATAAATCCAACTTTTCTCATGATTCTTTAAAAACACAGTGGACTGACTAAACGCATAAAATTATCACTCCTTCAAACTAAGAAGATTCTACATTATTCTAAGGGCTATATTTGTCACTACAATAATAACAAAAAAAAGCCTTATCCAACTAAGTGAGGTCAGCTACATAGACTTTTGTTTGTCACTGACAAACAAAAATGCACAAGGATTTTTACTAGGTTATCCGCACCAAGAGTTGTCCAGCATCCAAAATAAAATTTTTTGAAGTTATATTTTTAAATTAAAGGGGAAAAACCTGCATCATCGCTATCCTGCATATATCTTGGAGATTCTTACTTCTAAAAGAAAGCAAATGGCAGAATGTCTTAAACAAAATGATTTGAGAGACAACCTACCTTAAATAGGAACCAAAACAGAACAAGACAACAAAGAAACAAAAAAGCAGAAAAAAAAAAAAAAAACAATACACTAAGGGTCTGTTTGATTCGCTTTAAAATGATGGATTTGATAAGACAAAAAATTTTGTACTTTATTTAATTTTAAAAAAGATAATGGTATTGGACAAAAACATTATGAGATACTAGACAAATCTTTTATTTTTTGTTACTCAAAAAACCAAGAGACAAAAATTTTATCTATAATACAAATTTTTTTTGTCTTATGCATTAACTAATAAATAGTAAACAGAATTAGAAGTTGTTCTATAACTTAGCTACTTGTGCTATGCTGTTTTGTTTGTATTGTTCTATACCGTATATTAAATGGATCCATAAGCAATCAAGCAAATTTCTAAAATTAATTCTTAATCTCATAATTTGTACAACAACGTCACTTGCAAAGTTATGTAGAACCGTTCCCAGATAATGTCTACATTTGCTGTTCTATCAACATCTTGATATTACATAGGAATAAACCATAATCATCTTTACTCTTCTTAATAAGAAGGCCCACTGTATGAAAAGAAATACTACAGGCTTGGAGCAAATACTAATCTCACCCATCAACCCACAATTATTAAATGCTAAACGCCGAGTATTATCATTATTATGAAAGTACATACATTTATACGGACATAGACATAGATACACACACACAAACAGTAAGTTTGTACAAATTTGCCTTAAAATTCACGTGAGCACAGAAAGTACAACAGAAGCTAGCACAAATGAAAAGAACGAACCTACCTTTCAGAAGTAAAAGGATGGTGAAAACTTCAAGATTATTGTACCCTCGATCAACAAAGTCTCCCTGCCAGCATTTGGTGAAATACAGTACCCAAACAAATGATAAAACTTTGTGAAATGAAAAATCTCATCATTACTATTTATTGTGAGTAAGTGTAGCACATACCATAAAGATATAATTTGTCTCAGCAACATGACCCCCTGTCTGGAAAAGTTTCATTAGATCATGGAATTGACCATGAATATCACCGCAAACAGTTACTGGACTATTGACAGCTTGAACATTCGACTCTTCAATAAGTATCTCCTTGACCTGAGATTTTTTTTTTTTTTTAAAATTGTATTAGTGCCAATCATTTGTTTGTAGAAGATTCCAGCATATGTGGCAAAACTACTCTGGATATAACCGCTATTTGATCATTGCAGTAGTGTCACTTTTAGTTTATCTTGTACACTAGTTTCAGAGTACATCAGATAAATCATATACAAAATGAATTGTACTGCTTAAACTATAAAAGTATCAAAACTCAACTAGTACAATATCAGCATATTTTACCCCCAAAATGCTTTTTGAATAATCTGTTCTTCATTCAAAACAATACTTACCAAGACAATGTAAAATATTAATACTGTACAATGTCTAGGATATTAACGAATTACAAAATTAAGAAGCAAACTGCCGAAAAGCCACAGACTATCTACATTCCACTTGCACCATTCTGCCTATCAACCCAACCGGAAGGGTATTCAAAATTATCAAGATCATAACTGCTAAAACATAAGGAATCAATTTGTAACAACGGAAAAAAATGGTGGGTGTAACATCCCCTAATTGATTAATTATGTAAGTCTATAGTGTATTATTATCATTTATAACTATAATTGAATTTCTTAAACTGAATTTCTTATATTATATGGTTATACTAATTACATTTACACTCTTATGTGAGTAAGCATATGTGCATGTTTGTAGCAAATAGAAAATTGATAATCTTGCATGAGCATGTGTAATTAGAATTATGTTATTTCATTCATAAGGACCAAATTGAACAAGATTTTGATAACTAGTTACACATTCATAAATAACCAAAAGTAGGAAACAACTAGTTGAAATAAAATAAGGGAACTAGAATAAGCTAGTGGCACTAAAAGGACTAGCCCTAAGAGAACCAAGAAGGTAGCAGCCCACTCCCCTATAGTCCACTCCACTCACCTTGCACAAGTTGCCAAAATTGGCTTTGAGTTGGTCAAAGTGCCAACCAATGGAATAGTGATACTAGTCAAGGCTTGTATGCATACTTTTATTGATATTTATGCATGCAAAAAATGAAGAAAAATTTCGAGAAATCTAGAGCAAGGAGAGGCAGCAAGGCAAGGCTACAAGTGGGAGAGAAAAGAAAATAAAAATGGAAAGGGAGGAGGAGGAAGGCGTGATGAAGAAAGGAAGACAAACAAGAGAGAAAACAAGCTTGTATGAACCCTAAGCGGTGTTGCTACTTCAACCACTTGAATCAACCATCTAACTAGCATCAAAAGAGAAAGGAAACCTGCCATAGAGACCCTAGAAGAGAAACCCTAATGCAGTCCAAGAAGGAATTGAAGACAAAAGGTAGTTGGTTTAATTCAAGCATAGGTTGTTGTTACTTGGTATGCTGAAAATTCTACACTTGCTATTGCTATTTCATGTCACTTGTGTGCTGAATTTTAATGTTATCTTGTGTGGTTGAATGGATGTTTGTGGGCTGTATTTATGGTGGACTTCTGCCTTGGATGGAAGCATGTAAACCCACAATATGTTATGGGAAGAGTATGAAGAAAGTTGTGTAACCTTGGGGTATGGGGTATGCCCAAATCAATCCAAAAGTGACATCTATGAACTGAATGATGTATGACTGCCTCATATGGGTGATTAGTGTCAAAAAGGGAGCACTAAACAGGCCTCATGCTATGAATAAGCAGTGGTGCCATAAAGGGAGCACCAACCCATGTATGTTGTCCATAAAGGCCCCTATATTTGCTTATGCCTCTTTCTTTGTAATTTCTTCAAATTACTTTCAGTTATGTCATCCTTTAACCTTATATGAATGAACTAACTACTGAGAAATCATTGGTTTCTCATATTATTAGTGTTGATGATTTTATACAGGTGACAAACCAAAAGAGGTAACTCAGGATTGAATGTGGATGCTGGCTGTTTTCTGTATTGATTAGTGATGATCTTTATGTAATGAATTTTTGAGAATTATGTGATGTAATTTGAGTACTTTGAAGTAGATACTTATTCCATGTATATTATGTACTCATGTGAATTCTAAAGATGACAAATTTTAGACTAGTATACCTTATGTTGGAATTCTGTTTTCTGAACAATTTGAAACAATGAATTACTAGTACCTTCAAACCACGAGATAATTACATGAAATTATTTTTTCAAGCTTATGAAGCACTATATTTCATCTTTGCAAATTTTCAAGAGATTTGTTTTATCCATTTAATACAAAAAATTCTTCAAAATTACATCTCAGGATTTTTATGAATAAACATGATAGTTTAAAAACTTTGCTTAATTGCCCTCTCAAACCAACGAAATTTTGTACAAAAATTTTACCATATGTTCTGGACACATTAAAATTGTAAACTGGAGATTTTCATAATTTTTGGACATTTATACACCACGTTTCTATATTTTACAAAAACAAGACCACAAGCTACCAGAAGTTGGGAGCTATCCCCTTGAACTATAAACTTCAAATGTACAATTTTCCTATGAAATTGAGATAAACAAAAGGTGTTTTTCCAAATTTTTGAAGTTAAAATAAGGTGTTACAGTGGGGCCAATGGACCACACAAAAGTATACACTATAAAATCTTTGAATGTATTCCTAGGAAGTCAAATTTGTACTTAATGGAATCTTTGTCCTTTATTCAAATAACTAAAGTTAAGCACAAAAGGATACATAGTAAGCTACCAAGTAACCTTGCCTCATTACTTATTAAAGACTCCAATCTGGATGCATCAAATGACCATTACTTACATAATTACTTGTTATCCTAGCTTTTCTTTCCTTCGGTACATCAGTTGCATTAGGATAATGACAAGGTGAATGAACCCCATACAATGTAACTTTAACTACCATGATTTCATTTGTCCCCTTAATGAAATTAATAGATTCAAGAAAAATAAGAAACTTCAAAGGGTTTCAACCATAAGAATTAGATTATTTCAATTGATCATAATCATCTTAAGATGAAAATATAAAGGACAACAAGGTATAATACCCTTCTTGGTTTGCATCTTAATTTTTAAAAAATCATCCTCGTTGCAGCAATATTAGAAGGATTTCATAAATCAAGGTTAAGAAACTCAAAAGCATAAGTATAAAATCAAGAAAGGTACAAAATCCACGCTGGTTTGCAAAATTCAAAACCAACATAATACAATAATTTCAAGAATAAATTTTCAACTTAGCAATTTCCTGGATTGCATTTAGGTTTCAATCTACAGCACCGCAAGAACATAAAGACTTGAAGAACTGAATAACAAAATTGGTATTGTTCTCCACAACTAGATGTATCATCAAAGTTATATCATGATACTGAGATTTAAGCCCACAGTGAAGTAGTGGATGACACTAAACCCTACCCATAAGATTGTTTCCAATTTACAGGGCCTTCTCCGGAACCCAACAGAAGAAATGAACAAGGACAATAAACCCCAGTTCCAGAAAGCTAAAAAGGAAATGCATACATATTCGAAAAGAAGTTGAAGTTCCTCTTCCAGAAGGTGCCGCCCTTCCTTCGCCTTCGAGATCCACGGTCCAAATCCATCTCCTGATTCCTTCTTCGCCTCTCCCCTTCTTCTTTTCCTCTTATTTACTGTATCCACCTCATCACCGGTTATGCTGTTAATGGTTTGAGCAACAAGACGAACGAGAAAGGCGAATAGAGCCAATAACGGTGTATTTGGTTGAAGGGGAGAGGAAAAACTGTAGAAAAGCAAATTCCTTGAGACTACGATCAGATTTTTAAGAGTGATAGAACAAAATGAAATATAATAATAAAAAAACAAATGGAATGAAAAAAAGGAAAGGAAAAGAATGGAAGGGGTGCCATTTTTTCATTCTTTGGATGTTTAATGAAAAATAGAATAGAAATTTCCTTTTAGAAATAAAGAAAATAGAATGGAATAAACTTTAAAATAAATTTTCAATATTACCCTTTTTAAAACAATTGCTTTTGTACCGAATATAAAACTACAAAGATGGCTTAGCAGCAATCATTTACCAAAAAAATATAAATTACAAAAATAAAATAAAAGTTTGTTTGAATTAATTTTTACAACAGTATTTTCTTTTAAATTTGAAAAAAATATTTTTATTTAATTTATTACTCTTTGAATTAATTTGTGTATAAAAATATTTATAAACATTAAAAATTTTATTTTTTTATAAATAAGTAAAGAATACTTCTAAAAAATAGAAGCAAAAACCATTTTAACAAATTTTAAATTACAACATCTATAATTAAATAGTACTAATTTATACTTAAAACTTAAACTTAAAGTCATTACAATAATATCTCAACACAAAATAACTTCTCTTTCTCTTTTTCATTGTTATTTCTATTTTTGTTGGCTTTTCTTATTTATCTAAGTTACATTTTTCGATGTCATTCTTGATTCTAGATGTCAACAAAAAGAATAAGTCAAAATAGAAGGTGGGTGTGAAGGGGAAAAATTGGAGCCAAAATAAAATGGTTAAATAGTAATTTTAATTTTTTTAATTAAAATAAGTTTCCATTTCGTCTCTTACACCCCGATTTGGGAGGAAATAAAACTTGAGCTTTTGGATGGAAAAAAGAGCAACAGTTTCCAACCCTTTCCTTTCCATTGTCTCCCTTTAATATATATATATATATTACTCTCAAACAATGAAAAATCTTTTTTATTTTATTCATTCATTTCCATCCCCTTCCATCCATCCAAACATAGCCTAAAATCCCTCAGCATGTCAAGAGATGTGATATAGGTACATCTCTATATCTATACTCATTTTTACACATTTTTTTTTCTTTTTACATCTCTCCTACTTTTGCTTTTCTTACTTTTCTATTTACCATTTCACCTCAAAAATCAACTACAACTAAGAAGAGGTGTACATAGTAAGTGTTAACAAAATAAAAAAGTGAGTTATGAATATTTTGATTGAATGCTCATTTAATGGAATATTCCTTAAGGCTTATTCATTATTTATTTATTTGTAATTTAAACATTATCCTTTTAGGGCTAGGGTTTCACTTTCATTGTGTATATATATACCTCCTTAGTGGATGAATAAAGTTAGCTCTTTTGGAGGCGCTATTTTTCCCTTCTCTCAATTCTCTTTACTTTATTCTCTGTGTCTACTTTTTCACAATGTTATTAGCACGAGAGACTCTACTATTTCCCCATCTCAGTTTCCACCAACCATGATTGTATCGAAGAAACAAGTTCACCAAAGAAGAAAAGGGTATCGTTACTCTCATATTGCCACAGAGCAACAAATCCATGCCACCATGTCTATGCAGCAAGGTTTTTCTTTTAATTTAATTTCTTTTATGTAATTTAGAATAATTTCCTTTATTTCTTTAATGTTTACCCATATGCTCTTGAAAGGAAAATTTCCACCACCAGAAGTGGCAAAGCAATATGCTTGAAAGGAAAATTTTCGTGCACCAGAAGTGGTGAAGCAATATTCATGTGGCTTTGGGATAAGAGCTATCCAAAGGCTTTGAGTAAATATTTAGCTTTGCATAAATAAAAAGCCAACTAAACTGTAAAAAGAAAATTCTATTTAAGGAATTCTTTATTCCTTTGAATGATAAAAGTTGTGCCACATTTCATGGTATGTGTGCAATTTAATTCTTCAATTTCTCTCATCCAGAAGTATGAGAAAATTTAATTTCTTTAATTTGCCTCATCCAGAAGTATGAGAAAATTTAATTTTTTTAATTTGTCTCATCTAGAAGCATGAAGATATTTAATTTTTTTAATTTGTCTCATCTAGAAGTATTAGAAATTCTTTTAATTTGTCTCATCCAGCAGTATGAGATAGTTTTTTAATTTGTCTCTTCCAGAAGTATGAGACAATTTTATTCATTTGATACACCCTCATCTAGAAGTATGAGAAATTTTATTATCAACAACTAATTTTCTATAAAATAGATCCTGAAGTTATCTATTCAAATAGTATAAAGTGGATCTTGAAGTTATCCACCCAATTGATATAACACAGTAAATCCTAAAGTTATCTACACTCAAAATAGATCTTGAAGTTATCTATACTTAAATATATACGGAATAAAATTACACGGATTTTAATTTTCCTTTCGCCCCTTTTCTAAATCTTTGTACACATTTGTTTTGTTTTATATTAATAACAACTTGATCTCTTTGATATGTCTCATCTAGAAGTATGAAAGTAATTTATTTTCTAAGTTGTTTGCAAAGTCTCATCTTGAAGTATGAGATAATTAATTTTCTTTTATATGTCTCAACCTGAAGTATGAGATAATATGATTCCTTTGATATGTCTCATCCAGATGTATGGAACATTTTAATTTCTTTCATACATTTTGTCTAAAAGGATGAGATAATTTAATTTCTTTGATATATCTCATATGAAAATGTGAGACAATTTAATTTCTTTAATAATGCAACTATGACAAGTTATCTTATTTTGTAATTTATTTTTATTGTTATTGTTTGAATTGAATGAGTGGATCCTTGAGTCATGACTAATAGCCCAAAGTGGATCAAGTTATTCACATAGAAGTATGTTGCTATATCATGGGAGCTAACTTGTGAGAGAACATCCTACATGGGCCGACACTACTCTAAACTAAAACTTTGAGGTTAGTACTTTGTACATCTCTTGGATATATAATATTTGGTGATGCATATTATATTTTATTATTATTATTATTTGGTGATGTTACTTTATAGGACAAGAAAAGGCCATGAAGGCCATGAATATCTTATAACTTAAAATGCTTTGATAGCCTCACAAGTATTATCCCCTACTTGCTGAAAATAACTTCTTGTTATCATACAAAGTAATTAGTGTCAAAGCTTCTACATTAGTATTCTTCCAGATAATGACTTCTCACTTATCTTACTTTTTAATTTCTTTTAATGATGCTTGTTATTGTAAAGACCCCTAATGTTGTTTGGCTTGCCACTAGTGGTTGCCTCTGGATTCTCCCTTTGTGGCTAAAATCTGTTTTATTTGAAACAATGTAAGATCATTAAGAGGTATGTGGTGCACCTCATACTATGCTATAGTAATCATATCTATGTAGTAAATTTTCTATGCTCACACCAGATTTATAGCTATTTTAAGTCAGTCCTACTATATGAGTTGTATTGGTGAATGCATATTACTTAGGTAGTTAAAATTAAATTATTCTTTTACTAAGCCTTTTATTATAATGTTATGGTACTTTGAACTAGCTATTTGAGCCTACTTCACATTACATGTGGTGTATGAAATAACCCATACCTTGGGCATATGTTAAATCATGTTGAATGATTTGTTGATACTTAGTTTATTGTTATGTCTTCGATTCAAGAACTTTAGTTAAAATTGCAAATTTATCTACTTCACTTTTAGTGCTTTTTCATCTTACTTTCAACATGTTATTATGACAAATGTTGAGATACTTTTGAGTATTATTTGAGGTTATTTATTCTCATATTATATATGTGTTTCACTATTTTAAATTATGGAAAGATTACGCACTCAATTTGAAAATATTCAAAAGTGTGTCTTGCAAAGTTTATGTTTAGACCTCGTATAACATTTTGGTTATGCATTTCAAGTTCCAACCTTCAAGCAAAGGGATTTTATGGAGATTATTCATTGTTATTTTGTTGGATTTATCTCTTCTTTTGTAATATTTGAAATATTATATTGCAATAAGGAAAAATAAATCTTTACTATAAAGCATAAGACATTATCTCATAATGATTTTTCTCTATTCCTTGAAGTGAATGGAGAAACTATCAAGATATATAAGCCCAAATATGGCTATAATTTGGAAAATATAGTATTAGTTATAATATTATAAATACCTCCTACCAGAAGTGAGAGAGTAGTGAAGAAAAGTGGTAAAAGGATATTTGAAAAATCACTATTATTTTGAGGCCATTGAGTTTGTACTTGTTGTATATCTAAACATCTTTTTAATACTTTTCAAGTATCAATGAAAGAAAGAGATTAATTGTTGAGACAATTTTGCTCCAATTAAATGATGTTCTCGACTTTGGCCATGATAACGTGACAATTAAATGTGTCAAATTTCTTTTCCTTGAATGTAATGAGAGTGTACATAAGAAATTATTGTTGTAGTTTATTTAGTTAATTTACTTTTAATAATTCTAAGTTATTTGCTCTCTTGTTTAAGCTTTATCAATTTCACATATTATATGATTTTACATTTCTATTGTACAAAATAATGTTACTACTATATTTAGTAGCACAAAGATGATTGAGAGCTTCTGAAGAGCTGGAGGAATAAAAATGATGATAAAATGCTCCTGAAGAGCTAGCTAATGTTTTAATTAAGAAATTATTTGCGTCTTCCTCTAATTTGTACTACATATAAGCAATTAAAACATATGTTGTTGTAAACTAGAAGTTTACAAGTCAACATAAGTTTATTTTATTTGGCATGACCGGTTGAGTCATCTCGGGTCAATACTGATGCAAAAGTAATTGAAAAAGATCACGTGAACTTTCATTGAAGAGCCAAAAGATTTTTCAATCGAAATGCTTAGTTCTCATATGCTATTTGTTTCCAAAGAAAATTTATTTGCATTAGCAAAAGTAAGTGAATCCCTCGTCATTTAGAATGTACATGCGGTGAAAATATTTATGGGCCTGTAGACCTACTAAGTGGATCATTTAGATACTCCTTAATTTTAATCGATGCATCGACTAAATGATCACATATTTTGATTAACTCATAACTTGAAGTTTATGAGATTACTTATTCAATAGATTGAATTAAGAGCGTAATGCCTTAATTATATCTAGTTGAGCAACAAACATAGTTAAGGCTAGTGCATTTACTCTTCAAAGTGACTATTGGAATACATAAGATGGACTTGCAGGCGTCTAAAATTAATTGCAAGACCATTACTTATGAAATCTAAACTTCTAAAGTTTATTTAGAAACGTATGATTATTCATGTTGCAACATTGATTCGCATAATGCCAACAAGTTATTTGAACCCCTTATAATTTGTTTATAGTCAGGAGTCAATTATATCCCATATATGAAATTTTGAATGATTTATTGATTGCTCCACCACAATGTACTAAGATGGGACCTCAACGGAGGTTAAAAACATATGTTGGATATATATCTTTTATATAAGTGATATATATTGAGTCACTAAAGGGATATTTATTTGTGGCTTGGTTCGTCATTTGTCTTTTTAATAAATCATTTATTTCAACATTAGGGGGAAGAGAATAAGCAGTTGGAAAAGGAGAATATTTAGAATGAATTATCACCTCAATCCTCATACAAAGTAAATATGAACCAGAAGTTTATATGATAATTCATTCGTATAAACTTCCAGACACATTGCCTAACTAGTAAGAGTGATGAAAATTATGTGTACTAATTGCTATTGCTCCAATCAAAGTATAACTACAAACACATGAAAAGTGACAAACAAACTAGTTCCAAAGATAAAATTCTCAAAAAGAAAAGGAGCTGAAATCAAATATGGCCAAATTGAGAATAGAGTAACTCCAGAAGAGTTAATAGAGGTAAGTCTAAAGAGTCCTCAAATATTAGTTTCAAAGGAAACTCAGGTACTTGAAAGCCATGAAAATAAAGAGATCTCTATAGAATATGATGGAACCAGAATGAAATCAATATTGTTGACGATGTTCACATATAATGTAGCACGCTATGTGATTGAGGATCATTAGTAAAGATCTGCAGAGAAAGAAATGATTGGCCAAAAATTGAAAAGACGCAATTGAGGTTCACTTAAAAAGTGAAAAGATTTTGGACTTGTAGTCCAAACACCAGAAGTGAAAAGCTAGTTATGGATAAATGGGTTTTTGTGTAAGTACAAAAGAAAAATGATACTCAAGGATTTTTTTTTTTACAAATAACTGGCATTGATTTTGAAGATATATACTTAATTGTGGTGGATGTAAGTATCTAATGGTACTTATTTAGTCTAACAATACATGAATGATATTATTTGTGTGTAATGAATATTGTTGCAGTTGACTTATTCAATAATGACATCCTTGGAGGATTTGATTTGCGTGAAACAATTTATATGATTATTTAAGTTTAATTTTGTTAAAGGAAATATATATAGAAATAACTCATTTATCCGTATATTAGTAAATTTGTGTCGATGATTTAATATTAGAACTCTTGAAGAGCTTCCAAAGCTATAAATTACTTAGAGACAACTTGCATTGAAATGCTTATATAGTAGAAGTGCTAAAGTGATTTTATATATATATAAATTATATCTGTTGTGATCGTTAAATGCTAACATACATTCTCTTTAGAACTTGTGAGAATGATAAAGAAATATTTGGTCCTGAAGTACTAAATCCTGGTACAATTTAACTAGTTTGTCAATATGACAATCTAGCAAATTTGTTATCATGGTATTAACTTCTACAATATTTGAAGGATCTTGTATAATATTAGAGTTCATCGACACAAATAACTTGATTGATGCACACTGCACTCTTTTTCCCTTCACCATGGTTTTTTCCCATTGGGTTTTCCTGGTAAGGTTTTTAATGAGGCAGCATTTGATTGCGTATACAAAGAATTGTGTACTCTTTTTCTCACTAAGTTTTTGTCCGAGAGGGTTTTTCCTAGTAAGGTTTTTAACGAGGCACATTCTTTGGTAATGAGCATCCAAGGGGGAGTGTTATTAATATTTTGATTGAATGCTCATTTAATGGAATATTCCTTAAGGCTTATTCATTATTTATTTATTTGTAATTTAAACATTATCCTTTTAGGCTAGGGTTTCATTTTCATTGTGTATATATATATCCCCTTAGTGGATGAATAAAGTTAGCCCTTTTAGAGGCTCTATTTTTCTCTCCTCTCAATTCTCTTTACTTTATTCTCTGTGTTTACTTTTTCACAACAAACATCTATTATTTCCTTGTCAAGAATTAATTTTTCTGTTGTTTAATTTTTTATTAGGCACATTTAAATAATTTAACTAAAAATTAAAACATTTAAAAACAACACCATCCAAAACATATATGCTAAACTAATTTAAACATCAATCAAAATATGTAATCATAATGTGGGGTTAATCAATTTTCTTTTCCCTTCAAACATTGTGCGCAAATACATATTACTTGTGTACTAAACTCTCAATGACAATAAACTAAAATTGGTTTATGTTCCCTGAATTATTACCATGTTTCTATTGAAGGTGAAAAAAGCCATGCCCACCAAAATTTTCCCATACCACCCACCTCTGTAGAAAAGCTGAGGTTTCTCGACATACTACAGATCTCAGTTGACACATTCCAATCAGAGCAATGGAGAGCAGTGGTGCAATACCATTTGGCCTTCTTCACAGCAACCATTTAGGGGGATCCTTGAAGAAAAATTCTCCCATACCACCCATCTCTGTAGAAACTTAGTTTTTTACTTTTATGAGACTAAGTGCTTATATTAATTAACCCTGTTTATTAGACTCAAATTTGATTAATTAGACATCATTTTAGCATAGTATGAAGTTAATGTTATACAATATCAAACTTTATACTAAAAATACTTCGGATCATATTATCAAAAGTAAGAAAACAAATTTAAAGCATTTTCATTTCCTGCTATATGTTTGTAATCGATATAGACCAGAACCGAAGGTCCAGCTGGGCAAGAGCCAACAACCCAACCCAAACAATAAGATCAAGACTAAATTACAAGACCTTTGTGTTAGAGACAATATAAATAGATCACAATATTATTACTGAAATAAGTAATTAAATATATATTTTAAAAATTTTATTTAATTTAAAATACTAATTTTTTATTTTTATATATTTTTAAAAGAATTTTAACCCAACTTCAATCATGTTGTCATGTTTTAAGAAACTCAACAATTTTTTTGTAAAAAAACAAAAAAAAAAAGCAATCATTTGTGGTCAAGATTATTTAAAAGGAAAAGCGCAATCAAGAGCACAATTTGATGAGAATGAAAAGGAGGAAAATAATATAGATTAGAAAAAGAAAGCAAATGTGGACAACTGAAGTGGATGTGGACGTGGATGTAATGGTCCTACAAATACAATAATGGATGGATTTCTAATACGACATATAAACTTGAAGTCAATGACATGAAAAATACCCAGATAACATTGCATGATTTACGGTCGCAACTTGTGAATTAGATTATTGTTCTATATGCAAATAATTGAGAAGATAGCATTTTATAATGTTAAACCAATTATATTGGTTAACAAATAACTAAAATCAAACAATCTAGCGGTCTACAATATAAAGTAAACTTAATTAATTCACACATATTATGATTGATCGAGCGATATTTTAATGTTAAAGTCAATATGATAAATTTAGAAAAATCAAAACAAGTATAGATTTGGGTTTTTTGATGGTTATTATTATTATTTTTCTTATAACATGTTGGTTCTAAAAGTCTTTTAACTACTTTATCGAGAGTATAAATTATGCTGTTGAATCTTTAACCCTTTTTGAGTCCAATCCTTATATTGCATAGACTATTCTCATTGAATCTGATCCATATAAGTAATTATCTTTAAACATCGAATGTGGTGAGAGTAGGGGACTACCATGTACGATGAAATTCCGATCAAACGGTGTGCCTTGCAGGATTGAGCTTGAGCTTATCCACAAGGGTCAGAGCCAGAAGACTTTCGTTCTGCATTCATTCGCCCCCTATTAAGCTAGGATTGGAAAAATAAAGAAATACACAACGTCGAAAACTATGCGGTAAATAAATTAAAAAAAAACCTCCATATAAATGTGAAAAAACAACCCTCTATTTAAATTAAAAAAAAAGCACCATGTTATGTAGAGCATAACTCATAGATTTTTATGAGTTAGCAAGGACAAATAAACTAAATATGTTACGACCACTTCCACTTAATGACTTAAAATTTCATATAATAATAATTATATCCGCTCACAACAAAGCATAAACTGTGCTTTAGAGTGAAGTAACGAGAATTTGTCAATTTAAAACAAAACTAATGTTAAAAAATTAAGCAAAATAAAATTTACCTAGGTTAGACTTTTTATGTACAAAAAAATAGAAGTAAGAAATGCAGGGAAAAGAAAACAGATATGAACAAAATATTGGAAAAGATTATAGTTCCGAAAATAAAATTAAAATTAGTTTAATAAAAATAGCTAATAAGCTAGCTAATACCTTAATTTTTTTTTTTGATAATGCTAATATCTTAAATATTAATTTTTAATTGAAAGTTGTTGGTTTAAAGGGAAAAAACTGTTAAGTGAGTTTATTGAACTATAAGTGTTTGATAAAATTTAATTATTTAATTAACTGAAACATATATAGTTTTGTTTTTGTTAAAAAAAATACTTTCTATTAATTTTGAAAACCTTAAACAAAATATTGGAAAATAACAATTGTACAAATAACATTCTGTTTAGGGCATTGGGAGAAGTATGTATTGTTTTTTATGTTAAAATAATATACCATCCAGAAAATAATCTGGGTCATCAATTAGCTTAAGCGTGTCTGACTAGCTAAGAGAAAATTAATATTTCGTATCCTTGAAGGTGGGATGTCACTTTTTTTTTTTAAAAAAATATCTTTTTATGGGCAAAAGTATGTAGTCTTCTGGTTAGGGAAATAACAATTCATTGATTGTATTTGCAAGGGCTTTACAGGGTTGATGCAATTGCGTCTTTGGAAGTGGGACAATATCCTCTATTTACTAACTTGTCTCAAACTCCTTCAAAGATAATGAATGTTGTCTCTCAAAAACCTTAAATTTTTTAAGTCATTAATTTTAACATTAAATCTAAGTAAATTTTCTTTTCTAACAAGTTGGAATTCCGATAGCCACTTCTGCACTTCTCTGATAAATTAAAATTCTTATAACCCTCTTCTATCTATTTAAAGAAGTAATCATAATTACTTAAAAAAAAAAAATTAAGAGGAGAGGCATGTTTGATTTGAAATGTTAGTTGAATTAGTTTCCAAAATATAGGTTAAAATATTTTGGGCTGGGCCCAAGTTGGCCAATTGACAACCCCCGAATTTCCGCAAAATAATTGTTGAAATGGTTTCCTTAAATGTTAATTTTTAATTGAAAGTTGTTAGTTAAAGGCCAAAAACTGTTAAGTTAGTTTATTGAATTATAAGTGTTTGATAAAATTAATTATTTAATTAATTGAAACATATAAACTTACATAAAAGGTATGTTCATGTAAATTATAGTTTTGTCTTTGTAAACAGAAGAATACTTTCTAGGTAATTTGGAAAATATTACAAAAATATTGAAAAAAAACAATTGTACAAATAACATTTTTGTTTAGGGCATTGGCAGAAGAAGTATGTGTTGTTATTTTTTATTAAAATAATATACCAGCCAGAAAATAAGCTGGGCCGTCAATTATATTCCTTCTCTTCTCGGGTTTTGGCTTTGCATCCCGCACAGTGAAGGTCTTCCAGGTACCTACTTTTGTATAATGGTTTTACTTTTGTATTCAGATTCCGCAACTTGTCCTTCTTTAGATTCACGATGAAAGTGCTCTTCTTTCAGTTTTCCGGTTATGCTTTACCATGTTATCCTAATTTCTCCCTTCGTGTCAATGATAAAGAGCTAGATCTGTATTATGCTCCAGATCAGACACAATCATATACTTTTAGATCACTGTTTACTGTTTGTATATGTTTGTATTCTGAACTGCTACACAATCAGATCTGAGCATTACACTTAAGAATACTTCTTGTCCTGCTTGGTTGTAGTAGCCATATTTTATTCCTAAAGTGGCTTGGATTTTTAGTAGACCAGATATAAAAAAATCTGTCGATTAAATTCATTCATTTTTTAGATTGAATAAATAGATTCTGTTGAAATAGAGACATTATGTGTTTCAAATTTATTTATATTTTTCATTTACTATCTTCTTAATATACACAGAAAGAATAGGAGTGGTATTCCTTTTGCATTTTCCAACTCATTCTTTTTGATAAGTTTCTTGGTATACTTTGTTTGATGGATGAAGATGCAATCTAAGAATTACTTGATTTGAAGTCCAAGGAAGAATATTACTTCTCCCATCATGCTCATTTCAAATTCTCCTCTCATTAACTTTTCAAAATCTTTGCACAAAAGCTTATTAGTAGAACTAAATATAACATCATCACACTTAGGAATACTTCTTTTCCTGCTTCCTCACACTTCTGGTCTACTGCAAAGCAACAAATTAGATAGGTAAAGTAGAAGAATCAATTTGTTATTCATCTCTATACGTACGAGGTGTAAGAGTTTATTTATGGAAAGTTAGTTATAACTCTATTCCAAAAATTTCAATATTTTCCTTATAAGTACCCAACAGAAACTCAAGCTATCACAAAATGCGGATATCTATAGGGTACTATCATGAACTAGCAGTATAGCTGACACTTCTCAGTTCTCATCTTTTGTGCCTGTTTTGGTCAGATTTAGTCTTTGTTCTATTCACATTCTGGCTTTAAACAACACAATTCGTTTGATGGGATTTTCAAAATGAAAAGATATATCTCTAATAACTCATATTCTTTAATTATCATATTTATATGTATTTTAAGCGAGCAAATTAAACCTTTTGTTTTAAAAGAAAATATTATGTACACCTTGAAGACATTATGCATCACTTTCCTTCGTCTTTTTTTTTTCTTCTGCATTTTAAAGGACCATTCTCACCAATAATTAAAAGATGTTGCATGTTGCTTGTGGAGTACCGATACATTAGAGCATCTTTAATGGAAGATCATAGGAGTATCTTAAACCAACTATTATTTGCTTAACATTACCACTAAAGAGCATACAACATATGCTGCAATGTAAGAAATGGTGTCTTGCTTCACTTTTTTTTAGCCCCACCTGATTTTCTTTTTTTTGAACATAATTCCATGGGCCCACGCCTGGAAAGAATGGGAAGTAGAAAATAGAGAAAGGTGGGATGACTTATGATGTCTATTTAATAAACTTTTTTAAAATTTCACCATTAGAAAGGAGAATTGCTTAAGTTTTTTGAGTTACTTAAGAAATGATGTCTTATGATGAGACCAAAATAAAAAAAGAAACTTATAAACAATCAACTTAAGCAACTCACATGAGCTACACTACTAAACTTTCTTTCATATTGATATCAAGACCACAGGCATATTCTCATATACTTTGTGTCTAAATTGTTACATGCAGGTGACAGGAAACATTTGATAACACATGGGTAACACAACTTCTCAATATTTGCCCTTTACTCTTCGATGGCTGCTCAACTTCCGTAAAAGAATATTTTCTTCAAGCGCTACTAGAAGCAAACTGCATTCAGAAGGAATGGAAACACAAGAAGTTAATGCATGCTAAAAGAATGGAGTATATAAAAATATAGAAAGAGTCAAATGAAATATTATTAGTTACTTGAAGTATCCTTTCAATTATAGCAACATATAAGGGCATGTCATAGAACTTTCCGACTCATAGAGTTAGTCGTTTATGAAGGATTAAAGCATGAAGAGCACATTTTATAGAAAACTATCATGCATTTTTATTGTTCATTTGTCATATTATCTAAACTTATTCTTTAAACTTTGCTACTCCAAGTGGTTTAGTAGGTATATTTTCTATTTGATCATTCATCAGTCTTGATTGATTGTATCTCTATTTTTCCTGTGTGGTTACAGCCAGAAATATGAAGCCAGACACTACTCAGTTGGTCTCGTACAACAACAGTGGCACGCAATGCATCCGTGGTTTTACCAATCAGACAGGATATGTGAAGGGCAACGGTAATGGGAATATCAACTTGGACGACTTGGGGATCACTTCTTTCCCCCGAAGCCAGAGGTAGGCAAAAATCAATTCATAGCCTTTAATATCGCTCACTAATTAAATGATGACATCTCTTGTGGCCATAAGGTTTTAAAATATTTTATGAAGACTTATGATTTTATTAAAAAAAAAACATTTATTACACACTAAAATTATAATTTAGAGAATTCTCTCATCACTCACTTTTCTCCACACACTACTATTATTGTTATTAACCTAAATGCTCAAGCTTGATAGGATTGGTGCCTTTGCCACTTATATAACCTTTATAATAACCCTTAGACTTTATTAGTATGGGACTTCAACCCACATACTCACATTTGTATGCAACAATATGGGTCCAACGTCATTGGAAAAAATTTAATAGATATATGTAATATAGATGCCTTCCCAATATTTTTTAGACATGAGCAAATATATCATATTCTTGTTTTTATACTTTTACATGGGAGAGCAGGGATGATAGTTAAGTTGTTTGTGGTTGAGGTTATAACGTTTTTAGTTTATTGTTTTGATATGCATTTTAATTGTGTTTGCAACGTTTCATGGCTATTTTTTTTTTTTTTTGTGACATTGTGCAATTGGTGAAGCAAGATTATGAAATCTTTTTTAATTGGTTATTATGTGTAATAACATTCAAATTTTAATTTAAATTTGGTTATTATGATTTTGTAAACTATGAAGAAAACCTTCTCTCTAATTAAAATTGAAAATTGTGTTAATGACAATAATAAATTATATACATAAACACACATATATGAGTATATTACTTAAGTAATTTAGTCCCTTCAATGTATTTATTGCATTCTTTTTAACATATCACATTACATTACAAGTATGCAAGATGAAACAAGTCGAGAAAATGAAGAAAAATTTAAATACAGAGCGTATCATACTGAGTAATAATCTCAATTATTTATTTAAGCAGTGTGGCACACAATATTGCTCTAAGATCAGGTGAAACTCGGTTCTTTTCTTATCGAAACAGTGGCTATCAATACATCCATGGTGTTACCAATCAGACGGGATTTGTGAAGGGCAACGGTAATGGGATTATCAATATCAAGAACCAAAGGCACAGGTAGTTTATAAATCAAGTCTTAAGCTTTTAATGCTCACTAATTAAATGAGTTAGTAGTCTCTTGTCTAGCACATAATGTTGAGATTTAAGTGGCACATATTTAAAATATTTGATTAAGTTTTAAAAGGAAGAGGCAAAGACTTTGATTAAAGAAAAACATCCATTTTTTTTACACCATGCTTAATTATTTATTTTTATTTTTAAGTTTCTTAATGCTTAATGCTAATGCAAGGATTTTAACTGTAAAATTGTAATGTTCTCTTGTTTTTAAGTAGTAATTTTAATTATTTATTTAAGCAGGGAAGTAGACGTCACTGCCAAGCTTAACGCTCTTCTGAATCTGGTTGCTCGAGAGTGCCACAGGGGTGATGGTACTCGTACACAACCCAACTCCTCTTCTACTACGCTTTGCGGAGAGAATCCTCAACCTCACAACTTTAGTAACACTGGCAAGCAAACCATCGAAGGTCTCACTAATCAAACAGGGATCATTGATGGACACAGCAATGGAGTCGTTAATATATAATGCATATATTTTAGTTATAACCACAATCCAATTGCTATAACTGTGTGTTTTATCTACTTGGTGTCTTTTTATTGGAATTGACAATAGTGTGAACAAATAAAAAAAAATTCTCTTTTTTGAGTGAAAATAAAAAGGCTTGTGATGAAAGTACTTTCTTAAATATTTTGCTACCATTGTTATTATTGGTCATTGTAATTGTCACACTTAACTATATGCTTAATTTCCTTATGTATGGCTTTGAGATGACTTTGCGTTAAATTTAATGCATAATTTTATAATTTAAAATTTCCACCTTTTGCCTCTTGAGGACTTGAATTTGCTCATACGTGGCCTTCATTTCCACCTTTTGCCTCTTGGTGATCATGGTTGGCTTGGTCAACGATGTAGGTTAACTCCATGGTTCAGAGCTCATAACAACAATTGGAGTTTCCACAAATGGTGACAAATGTTTCTATTAACTTGCAAAACAATAATTTTAGTTAATTTAGAAAACATTAAATAAAATATTAAAAAAATCACAAAATGTGTGTGTATATATATATGTGTGTGTGTATATAGATTTTTATTCTATATGCCAATAATTGAGAACATAGCATTTTATAATGTTAAACCAATTATATTGGTTGATAAATAACTAAAATGAAACAACTTAGCTGTCTAAAATATAAAGTTAACTTAATTAATTCACGAATATTAAAAAAATATGTTTAATTCATGCATATTATTATAATAATTAAATAATATATTTTAATTTTTTATTAATAAAAATAATAAAAATACTATATTACATATTTATTATATTTTAATGTGATTATTCTTTATATGAAACAATTAAATACAAAATGATATACATAAAAATCTTTTATTCTTTTAACAAATCACTTTATAAAATAGGTCAAAAATTTTTCTAAAACCTTATATTTAAAACTGCAGAAAATAAATTGGATCCAAAAAGCTTGATCAATACAGTACCGAGGAAACCAAATGAGTTCAAAAAGTAAAGAAGCTAATCAATTGTTTGGCAATAAAGTTTTTTTATGATAAAAAAGGGCTTAAAATTACCTTTTAAATACAAAATTTTAAACTAATTACCACTTTAACGCAAAACCTAAAGTATTTTTCTATATACTATTGTTTTTGACTCTCTTGTCACTCTTGTAAAATATAACAACCCAAAAATGCCATCTCAGTTGATGTTTTAATGAAAAGATTTTACTAGAAAACGATATCCTGATTAGTGTTTTCTAAGAGAAAACTTAGGTTGAAAAACGCCAAACGGGTTTGCGTTTTAAATGCAGAAAATTTAAAACTCTAATAAATTACTTTAATTATTATAAAATATAAAAATCTTATTATTTATATTTTTAAAAAATAATGATACAAAATATTACTATAAATTAAACAAAAGTAATAAAAAAATTATCTAATGCATTAAACAACAAACAATAATTAGTATAAAAAAATAAACTGTACTTTAATTGTTTGTATTATTTAGTATTATATATCAAACACACCTTTAGAGTGCATTTGAATACAATATTGCACAATACCAACAAATAGTATAGCACAATGAGTTAAATTATAATATAAATTTTTATGTTATTCATTATTTGTTACTCAATATATTAAACAACATTTTTTATACTTTTATATTAAATTTATAATAATATATTTTGTATTACATTATTTTGTAAAAAAAAACTATATAGATATTTTATAATAATTAAAATAACTTATAAAACATAAAATTAAATAAAATTACCCATTATTACTTAATAATGGTGCATTTGAATTGTCAAATAAGCTAAATAAATAATATAAACAAACAATAAATAACCTCAACGTGCCCAACACCAATACAACCTAAAAAAAACTTACTCGAATGGTGTCGATTGATGAATGTTCTCCACCACGGCACTACCTAACAATGGTGCCCTTGAATTGTCAAATACCTAAACCCATTGTTTGTCCAAGCCTATGCATACATGGGGTTGAGATGATTAGGACATAACCCATTATTATTGGAGATGTGATGTGTTATTTGTATATTTATATTTTTGCACTTATTTTTGTATTTCTTTTATTATTTATTATTTTTTTATAATTTTGTAATTAAACAAAAATTAAGAAGTATATAATTGGGTGTGAAAAAAGATGTGCACGGAGCTTTTTCCTTATTATTATACAGTTCAAGTTTTTTGTTTTCAATTACACATAATTATGTCGGTCATGGATGCCTGTTGATTGTGATTAAACAATAAAGCTTGCCTTTGGATATATATCTGTATTGGTGTCCAAATCCCAAGTTCCATAAATCACTTTCTTTTGATTAGACTTAAAGATTGGATGTTCAATTTTTGTATCGCCACTAAATGGAATAGTTCATGCATGTATAGAAACACAATTCCTCCATGACATCCTTTGTTGTACTTTCCTATTTTATAATCTATCTTACACACATTATTATTATTTTAAATTATATGAAATAGTTGAATGTTAAATATCTTAGTAATGCCCCAACTCTCCATCACACTTAATGAATATATGTTATAATACAAATTTTGCTTAGTTAAAAAGTTATATAATAATATATTTTTAATAATATTTACAATATCATTTTATTATTTTTATCAATTAAAAGGAGTAAAACACATAAAATGAGATATATATATATATATATATTGCTATTTGATTGATAATGCTGGATAATGGATGTCTAAACTCATAACTCATTTCTCCTCTAGAAATCATATTAACATTAAGCTTGAAATTTACCTAATTTTTGTTTTTAATTAGGACATCCATCAACTATTTGAAGTTTCTTATTTTTTTGGGTAAACAATACAATGCAACGCTAATCTCATTTCATCCGCAATAACCAGGATTCCATTAAGAAATAAGAAAACAACATACAAACCGCCACATTTGGCCGTTCCATTAAAAGGATGGTGGCAAGCGGAATTCAGAAGTGGCATCATTATTATACGTCAAGAACCGCAACGGCACTCACCGACTCCCGGACTGCTACTGCTTTTAAAAAAAAGTCCATAAGCACGCACAATGCATGATGGGACCCGCTAGTGCATGATTTCGGAGACAAAAGTTGGTGAAGACAAGGAAGAGAGGAGAACCTGGAACTGGAACTGAAGAAGATCGTTTCAATTTCAAAGCCTCTGTCACCATCTCACCAACGCCAACTTCATCACATTGTCCACTTTGTCCTGTCTCTTCCCCCTTACGTGGCGCTCCACCATTGGTAAACCCCTAGTTGGCGCGGTAGGTAAGTGCCTAAACCGGTCTTTTTCGGTTTGTTTTGCCTTGCTTAATATGCTAAATTTATTTTTCCCTACTATCTTTTCCCCTAACATATAATAAATTGGATTTTAAAGTTATTCACATATAGCATAATATGAATCTTGAAGTTATCTATATATAGCATAAAATAAATCTTGAAGTCTTTCACATATAAGTTAAATTGAATATAAAAATTATTTATTTAAAGGTTAAAGTAGATTTTGAAATTATGCACTTACAAGTGTGTATAATGAAAAAATTATTATTAACTAAAAACTAAATAATGTTTTAATTAAGCATGTAAGTGATCTTGAAGTTATCCATATAGAAGTTAAATTGTTATATAAGGTAACCAACCCATTAAAGAATGTACAAATGGGTCAATATCACTCCAAACCCAAAATCTTTTTAAGTTGAAATTTTCAACCTTGAATCTGCAGGAAAGTCTACACGATTACCATCCAACATCCCTAGTGGTGTTTTAAATGTTTCTACCAAAGACAAAGACAAAGGATTACCGTCAATTGATTTATATTTATATAGAATTTGGTTCTAATGGAATTTTAGAAATATGAAATCTATGCAGTACAAATCTTTTCAAACTTGTTGAGTCTATCCCAGTGTCCATTATAGCTATGACCAAAACCGCATCTTCTTCCACAGTATGTTGATGGATGCATGGCCAATTTATAATTAATGTACAAAAGTGGTTGAAAATAAATGATATATGCATCATTTTGAGTTTTATAATTAATGCATGGCCAATGATTGTTGCTTATTTTGAGTTTTAAAATTTGGTAAAGATAGCTCAATTGTGTTACTTTGGTTGTGCATTTGATATATGCTCAATGAATACAAGAAAAGTGTCTTTTTCTTTCTTGCATTCTATGACAGATCAGTTTTTAGAATAGGTAATTAAAATAATATGCTATATAAGATTAAGTTTATCATTGGTATGGATTAGATTAATTTATTTAGTCTTAGGTTGAAAAGTCAATTCCCTCTTGTGTCTTATTATTCATGTTTTGAGTATATGCAATTTGATTGTCTATGATACAAGTGAATATTAATTTCGTTTTATACCATTGAAAAGTCAAAAAATTTATCAGTCAAGCTTCATAAAATTAGGATTTATTTTTGAGGTAATTTATTTCTCGGTTCTCCATTCCCACAAATTGTCATCATCTTTATTCTATATATATATATATATATTTGGGACAATTCATTTCTCGGGTTTGATTATTAATTTTCTAAGAAAGTTATAGTTCTTTTTGGAGTTAACTTAACCTTTTTGCTTAGTTTCTAAGGAAGCTACAATTCATTTTATTTATGTTGGAGTAGTTTTGCATTATCTTTATTTTAACTTGGTTCTCTATGTTACTCATTGTTTTTGCTTGTCATTCACTTCCATATATAGTTGATATGTTGTTTTATAAAAAATATTTATATTGAATTAGCTAACATAGTAGCTATGGTTAATTGGCAATTTGACACTCTAAAATGTGTGTTGCCAATATATGTTTATGTTGTAATATGATTTTGAAATATTATATCAAATATCATAGTGCAATAAAGGAAAATAAGTTTCTTATTCAAAATCATAAGTTATCATCCTAGAATGATTTTTCTCTATTCACTTTATCAAGAAATATGAGCACATATATGGACATGACTAGGCAAATATATTATTAGTTATAATATTATAAATACCTCTCACCAGAAGTGGGAGAAAAGAGGTAACGGGATATTTGAAAAACTAGTATCATTTTGACAAGAAAAGACCAGTAAGTTTGTATTTGTTGCACATCTAAACATCTTCTAAATATTGTTCAAGCATCAATGAAAGAAAAGATTAATTGTTCAAATAATTTTACTTAATGAGAAGATATTTTTGACTTTGGCCATGTCAATATGATGATTAAATGAGCCAAATTTCTTTCTTGAAGGTGATGAGAGTATACATAGGAAATTACTATTGTAGTTCATTTCTTTAATTTACCTTTAATAAATTTAAGTTATTTTCTCTCTTGTTTAAGCTTTATCAATTTCACATATTATATAATACTAAATTGTTTCTATTGTACAAAGATAATGTTGCTATTATATTTAACAGCGCAAAGATAATTGAGGGCTCTTGAAGAGTTGAAGGACTTAAAATCATAATTAAAAGCTCATGAAGTAGCAATAAATGTTTACCTTGAGAAATTATATGCATTTTGTCCAGTTTTTACTACATATATATTGGTACAATTCAAACATATGTTGTTGTAAACTGAAGTTTACAAGTCAAAATAAAGTTTGTAGTTTGGTATGATCAATTGAGCCATCCTAATTCAACAATGATGCAAAAGTAATTAAAAACTCATGTGGACTTTCATTGAAGAGCCAAAAGATTCTTTAATTAAAATGTTTAGTTTCTCCTATCCTATTTATTCCCCAAAAAATTTATTTTCATTAGCAAAAGTGAAACTTTAGAATGTATATGAGGAACAAATATTTTGTGGGCTTGTAAACTTACCAAATAGATCATTTAGATACTTCTTAATTTTAATTAATGCATCAACTAAATGATCGTATATTTATTTATTATTAACTCAACCTGAAGTTTATGAGGTTGTTTGCTCAACATATTGAATTAATAGTGTAATGCTTTAATTATATTTAGTTGAGCAATACATCTAGTTAATACAAGTGAAGTCACTCTATAGTTTGACTATTGGAATACATAAAATGGACTTGCATGCACCTAAAATTAATTGTAAAACTATTTCTTATGAAATCTAAACTTGCAAACTTTATTTAGGAAAATGTGATTATTCGTGTTGTAGCGTTGATTTGCATCATACTAAACAAGTTATTTGAACCCCCTCTTACAATTGCTTTATTATCAAGAGCCAAGTATATGCCATTTATGAAATTTTGATGAGTTGTTAATTGTTCCACTACAATGCATTAAGATGGGACTCCAATGGAGGTTAAGAATATATGTTGGATTTAGATCTCCATCTTTATGTGAAATATATTGAGCCACTAAAAGGATACTTATTTGTGACTTAGTTCACTACTTATTTTTTTGATAAATCATTTATTCCAACATTAGCGGGAGGATGAATTATCACCTTGATCCTCATGCAAAGCAAATATGAACTAGAAGTTCATATGATAATTTAGTTGTATAAACTACTAGACATACTGCCTGACTAATAAGAGTGACTAAAATTATGTGTACCAACTATTACTACTTCAATCAAAATATAACTACAAACACATGAAGAGTGACAAATACACTAGTTTTAAAGATAAAATTCTTGAAAAGAGAAGGTGCAAAAAATCAAAGATGGTCAAATCGAGGATACGATAGCTTCAGAAGAGTTACTAGAGGCAACTCTAGAAGAGTGCTCAAACATAACTAATATTTTAGTTTCAAAGAAAACTCAAGTACTTGAAAGCCATGAAAATAAAGAGATTTGTATAAAATATGATGGAACCAAAATGAAATCAATATCATTGACAATGTGTCTTATATAATGTAGTGCACTATGTGATAAAAGAAATTGATTATCATTAGTAAAAGGCTGCAAAAAAAAAAAAAAATTATTGGCCAAAAATGAAAAGATGCAATTCAGGTTCGTTTAAAAAGCAACAAATTTTGGACTACTTGCAATCTTGACACTAGAAGTGTAAAGTCAATTATGGACAAATGGGCTTTCGCATGAATACAAAATGAAAATGATGCTTAAGGGTTTTTTGCAAATAGCTGGCATTGATTATGAATAGAAATGTACTCAATTGTGGTGGATGCAAGTATATGATGATACTTATTTAGTCTGCGAGTACATGAATAACGTTATTTGTGTCTAATGGATATTATTGTAGTTGACTCATTCAATAATGACATCCTTAAAATAATTTATACGATCGTCTGAGTTAATATTTATTAAAGGAAACAAATGGAAATAACCCATTTGTCTGTGTATTAGTAAATTTATGTTGATGATTTATTATTGGAACTTCTAAAGAGCTTCCAAAGCTATAAATTACTTGTAGCAAAAACTTGCATTAAAATACTTATATAGTATAAGTATTGTGCAATCTAATGGATATAAAATCGCTAAACGTGAACAAATATCTTGTCTGGAACTCATGAAAATGGTAAAGAAATACTTGGTCCTGAAGTACCAAATCTTAGTACAATTTAACTAGTTCATCAATATGACAATCTAGAAAATTTGTTACCACGGTACTAACTTCTACAATATTTGAAAGATTTTATATAATGTTAGAGTTCGTCAAAGCAAATATCTCGATTAATTCAGACTATACTCTTTTTCCTTTCATTATGGTTTTTCCCATTGGGTTTCCCTAATAAAGTTTTTAATGAGATAGTATTTGATTATACATCCAAAGAATAATGTACGCTTTTTCCCTTTAATAGGTTTTTGTCCCAAAGGCTTTTTTTAGTAAAAGTTTTAACGAGGTACATCATTTGATAATAAACATCCGAAAGGGAGTGTTATAAATATTTTTTTATGTCTATCTAAACTTTTACATCCTTTGATAATAGGCATCCAAAAGGGATTGTTATAATATTTTTCATGTCTATCTAAAATGTTATTTACCATAGGACTTAGTCTTTTATATTTCTTGTTTTACAACAACTACATTAATTTCAATTTTTTTTTTATACAAAAAGTAGAGTTTGCATTGCAAAGGAGAACAAAGCAGAAAAATACCCCGGTGGAAGTAGTAAGAAACAACAGAACATTACATCCGCTCACAACAAAGCACAAACTGCACTTTAGAGTGCCAATGGAGTAATGAGAATTTGTTAAATTAAAACCCAAAAAAAAGTTAAAAATTACAAAAAAAAAATAGTTCAAAACAAAAATAAAATTTACATAATTAGATTTTTTATTTATGTAAAAAATAGAAGAAAAAGAAAATAGGTATGAACAAAATATATTCGCAAAAACAAAAAATAAATTAAGACTCTGTTTGGTCAAAATAGTTAATAAGCTAGCTAAAAGTTGAAATGCTAACTGATAATTGAAATGCTAACTTATAGCTAAAATGCTAATTTTTAGCCGAAAGCTGTTAGGTAATAGCAGAAAATTGTTAAGCTAATTTTCTGAATTATAAGCATTTGATAAAATTAATTATTTAATTAACTGATATATATAAAATTATACAAAAAAATGCCTATATAAGTTTTAGATAAATTATAGTTTTGTTTTTATTAACAAAAGAATACTTTTAGTTAATTTAGAAAACATTAAAAAATATATTGGAAATAAAATCACACAAATGTGTGTGTATGTGTATATATATAGATATCAATTATGTTAATACATATATATATATATATCAATTATTTGTATAACATAATTGTTTTCTCAATTTTGAAAAAAAGTTGTTAACGCAATTAAAAGATTTCAGATTTAAAAAAAAAAAAAGAAATAGAGAGAATTTCACTTTAAAAAGCATTTGTAATTTGAAAGAAGAAAAAAAATCATGGGTAACGTTTTACATGAAATGGGGAAAACATAGAGGTAAAACGGTAAGAAAAAGCAAGAAGCTATACGCTATAAGTTGATACACTACTTAAAGTACCATTTGAAAATAGCTAGCTCCTTAAATAGAACGTAACTGCCCACCTCTTCAAATCTATTTTTATTTATTTTACTATCTATTTTACTATAAAAGACAAAGTAAAGTCAGTTATTTGATTATTTTCTTCTATTTTTATTTTTAAAACTTAATCTTAACGTCAATTAACGGTTATCTTAAATTAAATTGTAACTTCTTACCCAAAAAAAAAAAATATTAAAATGACTTTACAGAAACACGGCTCTTAAACTAAATTAAAAACAAAAAAACAAAATCAAACTTCAAACCGGCTTCTTCTCCTTTTCAGCTTTGCAGTGCCAACTTACAATTGTTCGGCAAGTCCAATAAATTAACTTAACAAATTTATAAGCTCCATTAATCAAAATAGATATATTTAATAAACAATTTTTAAATGAGAAAAGGAAGTATTGATAGCCTAGTTATGCTTGAAATTCCTTACAATTATATATATATATATATATATATATATAAATATATATATATATATATATATATATATATATATATATATATATATATATATATATATATATATATATTAGGGTTTATAATTTATACATAGATTTAAGTTTTAGGGTGGTTTGAAAATACTGATAGAATTGAATGATTAAATCTTAAAATATAAATTTAGATATAAATCTTAAATTCTAAACTTGAAATTTAGACACTAAAATATAAATATTAATTTTAAAATTATAAATCTAAATCTAAATTTAAAATCTTAACTTTAATATATATATATATATATATATATATATATATATATATATATATATATATATATATTAAAAGTCACTCATCTAGATGTATGTTGCCTTAAAATTCAACTAATGGTCCGTGTATATATATATATATATATATACTGACTTAACTTCTCTAATTGATCAGTGACTCTTTTTAAATTAAGTATAAATAACTAATTATAAGATAAGTAATTACTTATTATTTATAATGACATTTGAAACAACCTAACAGTGATAAAAGTTATATGTTATCTGCTAACAGACATTAATAATGGAATTTAAAAAAGCATTAAAAGATATTGGTATCTGAAACAATCCCAGAATAAAACAAATGGCTCCCAAAAAATCCACTAAGCAATATATAAGTACTGCCCATTTAAGTTTTATTTAACTTTTATCCTTTAAAGAAAGTAGAGGGAAGAAAACCAAGAGAGAGTGAGAGTACGACCAAATCAAAGCCAACAAAGCAACTAACTTACAAAAATTCCAAAACCCAGAAATAGTATTAGTGTTTTGGTTAAGGGCGCGGATGATATTGATTGTGTTAATGGTAATGGGTGAGAGTGGAGGACCCATAAAGTGGGACACTGTGGGGAAAGTTGACTTAGTCATTAATTAATTTGCATTTAGTGGCTGATTTGGAATTCGGCACCGAATTGCCGTGCCTGTATAATTTGGACTTTGGACGGCTAAAAAGGGCTCATTTTTCTGGCTCAATTATTGGAGACCCTAAAGTTGCATCATTGGTTTTACTTTCTTTATAAATGTGAAAAAACAACATTCTATTTAAATAAAAAAAAGCGCCATATAATAATAATTACATCTGCTCACAACAAAGCATAAACTGCGCTTTAGAGTGAAGTAATGAGAATTTGTCAATTTAAAACAAAAAAAAATGTTAAAAAATTAAACAAAATAAAATTTACCTAGGTGAGATTTTTAATTTATGAAAAAATAGAAGTAAGAAATGCAGGGAAAAGAAAATAGATATGAACAAAATATAAGAAAAGAGTATAGTTCTGAAAATAAAATTAAAATTAAGATCCTGTTTACTAAAAATAGCTAATAAGCTAACTAATATCTTAAATGTTAATTTTTAATTGAAAGTTGTTGGTTAAAGGCAAAAAACTGTTAAGTTAGTTTATTGAACTATAAGTGTTTGGTAAAATTAATTATTTAATTAATTGAAACATATAAACTTACATAAAAAGATATGTTTATATAAATTATGGTTTTGTTTTTGTAAACAAAAGAATACTTTCTAGTTAGTTTGGAAAACATTAAAAAAAAATTGGAGGAAAAAAAATTGTACAAATAAGTACGTGTTGTTGATTTTTATTAAAATTATATACCAGCCAGAAAATAAGCTGGGCCGTCCATTATATTCCTCCAACTATACCTAGATGCTTAGTCTCTTCTCGGGTTCTTCTGCTTTGTGGCTTTGCATCCCGCACGCTGAAGATCGTCCAGGTAGCTAGATCTCCAACTTGTCTTGTTTTAGATTCACGATGAAAGTGTTCTTCTTTCAGTTTTCTGCTATGCTTTACCATATTATCCTAATTTTTCCCTTCTTCTCAACGATAAAGAGCTAGATCTGTATTATGCTCCAGATCAGACACAATCATATACCTTTACACTTAAGAATACTTCTTTTCCTGCTTTGGTTGTAGTAGCCATGCTTCATTCCTAAAGTGGCTTGGATTTTTAGTATAATAGAGACAGAAAAATTCGTAAATTAAATCCAATCATTTTTTAGAACTAATAAATACATTCTATGGAAATAGAGACATTATGTCTTTCAAATTTATTTCTATTTATCATTTACTTTCTTGTTGATATACACAGGAAGAATAGGACTGGTATTCTTTTTCATTTTTCAGCTCATACTTTTTGATAAACTTTTTGGTGTACTTTGTTTGATAGATAAAAGATGTTATCAAAAAGTTACTTGATTTGAAGTTCAAGAAAGAATGTTAATTCTCCTATCATGCTCATTTCAAATTTCCTCTCAAAATTTTTGCACAAAAGCTCATTAGTAGAATCAAACATAATATCATCACACTAAAGAATACTTCTTTTCCTGCTTCCTCACAGTTCTAGTCTACTGCAGCACAACACATTAAATAGGTAAAGTGGAAGAACCAATTTGTTATTCATCTCTATATGTATGAGGTGTAAGAGTTTATTTATAGAAAGTTAGTTATAACTCTATTCCAAAAATTACAACATTTTCCTTATAAGTACCCAACAGAACCTCAAGCTATCACAAAATGCGGATATCTACAGGGTACTATCATGGATTAGCAGTATAGCTAACACTTATTAGTTCTTATCTTTTGTGCCTGTTCTGGTCAGATCTAGTTTTTATTCTATTCACATTCTGGCTTTAAACAACACAATTAATGTGAAGGGGTTTTCAAAATGAAATGATATATCTCTAATAACTTATGTTCTTTAATTACTGTATTTATATGCATTTTAAGTGAGCGAATTAAACCTTTTTTTTTTTTTTAAAAAAAATATTATGTATACCTTAAAGACATTATGCATCACTTTCCTTCTTCTCTCATTTCTTCTGCACTTTAAAGAATCACTCTCACCAATAATTAAAAGATGTTGCGTGTTGCTTGCGGAGCAACGATACATTAGAGCATCTTTAATGGAAGATCATAACAGTATCTTAAACCAACTATTCTTTGCTTAGTATTACCACTGAAGAGCATATAAGATATGCTGCAATGTAAGAAAGTGTCTTGCTTCACTTTTTTTGAGCCCCACCTGATTTTCTTCTATTTTTATACATAATTCCGTGGGCCCTGGCCTGGAAAGAATGGGATGTAGAAAAGAGAGAAAGGTGTGATTATGATGTCTATTTAGTAAAACTTTTTTTAAATTTCACCTAGAATTGCTTAAGTTTTTTGAGTTACTTAAGAAATGATATTTTATGATGAGACCAAAATAAAAAAACAAACTTATAAACAATCAACTTAAGCAACTCACATGAGCTACACTACTAAACTTTCTTTCATATTGATATTAAGACCACAGGCATATGCTCATATACATGGTGTCTAAATTGTTACATGCAGGTGACAAGAAACATTTGATAATACATGGGTAATACACCTTCTCAATATTTGCCCTATACTCTTCGATGGCTGCTCAACTTCCGTAAAAGAATATTTTCTTCAAGCGCTACTAGAAGCAAACTGCATTCAGAAGGACTGGAAACCCAAGGTGTTGATGCATGCGAAAAGATTAGAGTATATTATTAGTCAAATGAAATATTATTAGTCGCTTGAAGTATCCTTTTCAATTATAGCAGCATATAATAAAGCAAAGCATCTACCTAGGGCTTGTCATAGATCTTTGCGATTCATAGAGTTAGTCATTTATGAAGGAGTAAAGCATAAAAAGCACATTTTATTGAAAACTTATTATTTGTAGGGCATGCTTTTACTGGAGCGGCTTCAGCTTGTAATACCACAAATACTAACCCTCCTGGAGGGCGAGGAAAATCACCTAATTTGCCTTCCAATTATCCTGATTTTGCGACTTCAAGTCATCAACAGTCTCAAGCAGGTATATATGTAACCTTACAACTGAGGTTTCAATTCTTCTCTCTAAGCTTTTTTATCATATTCCGAATTGTTACTTAAATTCTTTAAACTTTGCTACTCCAAGTGGTTTAGTAAGTACATTTTCTATTTGATCATTCATCAGTCTTGATTGATTGCATCTCTATTTTTTGTGAGGGGTTACAGCAAAAATTATGAATCCAGATGGCTCAGAGAATCCTCCAACACGACCTCAAATCGGTCCTGACACTACTCGGATCTCATTCAACAACAGTGGCAGGCAATGCATCAATGGTTTTAACCAATCAGATAGGAAATATGAAGGGTAACGGTAATGGGAATATCAACTTGGGGACCTCTTCTTTCACCCGAAGCCAGAGGTAGGCATAAATCAATTCATAGCCTTTAATATTGCTCACTAATTAAATGACGTAATCTCTTTGTCGCTTTAAAGTTTTAAAATATTTTATGAAGACTCAGGACTTTATTGAAAGAAAAACATCTATTACCCACTAAAATTATAATTTAGAGAAACTCATTTTCGAGTTTTTCTCTCATCACTCACTTTTCTCCACACACTACTATTATTGTTATTAACCTAAATGCTCAAAATTGATAGGATTAGTGCCTTTGCCACTTATATAACCTTTATAATAACCCTTAGACTTTACTAATATGGGACTTCAACCCACATACTCACATTTGTATGCAATATAGATATATGTAATATAGATGCCTCCCCAAAACACCTTTTAATATAGATATATATAATTTTATTTTTTAGACATGAGCAAATATATCATTTTCTTGTTTTTATACTTTTACATGTGAGAGCAGGATGATAGTTAAGTTGTTAGTGGTCGAGGTTATAACGTTTTTAGTTTGTTGTTTTGATATGCATTTTAATTGTGTATGCAAAGTTTCGTGGCTGATATTTTTTTGTGACATTGTGCAATTGGTGAAGCAAAATCATGAAATCTTTTTTATGTGTAATAACATTCAATTTTTAATTTAAATTTGATTATTATGATTTTGTAAACTATCTAATTAAAGAAAATGGAATGGCATGGTGATAGGAAATACTTGTTACCACACAAGCATTTATCTCTTCTTTTGCTTGTATTGGTCTCCAACAATAACTATAATTGTTCTTGATTTTGTATTAAATTTATTGCATTCTTTTTAACATATTACATTACATTACAACTCTGCAAGATGAAACAAGTTGAGAAAATGAAAAAAAATAAAAAATACAGAGTATATCATACTGAGTAATAATCTCAATTATTTATTTAAGCAGTGTGGCAGACAATATTGCTCCAGGATCAGATGAAACTCGGTTCTTGTCTTATCAAAACAGTGGCTATCAATCCATCCATGGTGTTGCCAATCAGGTGGGAAATTTGACAGGCAACGGTAACGGGAATATCCACTTGGGCGACAGGTAGTTTATAAATCAAGTCTTAGCTTTTAATGCTCACTAATTAAATGATTTAGTAGTCTCTTGTCTAGCACATTATGTTAATATTAAGTGGCACATGTTTAAAATATTTGATGAAAGAAAAACATCCATTTCACATTATGCTTTATTATTTATTTTTATTTTTAACTCTCTTAATGCTTAATGCTTAATCATCCATTCTATGATTTTAACCGCAAAATTGTAATGTTCTCTTGTTATTAAGTACTAATTTTAATTATTTATTTAAGCAGTGAAGCAGCCGTACAGAAGCTTGAGGTTCTTTTCAAACTGATTCCTCGTGAGAGCCACATGGGTGATGGTACTCGTACACAACCCAACTCCTCTTTTACTACGCTTCGCGGAGAGAACAACTTTATTAACACTGGCGAGCAAACAATCGAAGGTCTGGCTAATGAAATAGGGAACAATGATGGAGACAACAATGGAAACGTTAACTGGGAATGAGCTGATATATAATGCATATATTGTAGTTATAACTACAATCCAATTGCTACAACCGTGCATTTTATCTACTTAGTGTCTTTCTTTTGGAATTGACAATAGTGTGAATAAATAAAAAAAATTTTTGAGTGAAAATAAAAAGGTTTGTGATAAAAGTACTTTCTTAAATATTTTGCTACCATTGTTATTATTGGTCATTGCAATTGTCACAATTAATTATATGCTTAATTTCCTTATGTATGGCTTTGTGATGACTTTGCGTTAAATTTACTGCATAATTTTATAATTTAAAATTTATATATATATATATATATTATTGTCGAATTGTTTTATTTCTTTCCAAATTTCCACCTTTTGCCTCTTGGTCATCATGGTTGGCTGGGTCAACGATGTAGGTTAACTCCAAGGTTCATAGCTCATAACAATAGTAATGAGAAAATGGGAGAGTCTCCACAAATGGTGACAAATGTTTCTATTAACTTGCAAGCCAAGTCGGGTATTGAGTCAACGTTTAGATCTGTCTGGGCTGGAAGCTTGCAGACATAAAATCTCAATTAAAATATATATAAAACCTGATTAATTAAAATAAACCAAATCAAATGTTTAATTTGCATTTAATTACTATAGAAAGAGGGACACATATTTATATTGTAGATGAGTAAGTTTTGTTGTTTTTATTTGAGTGATGATTTTTCATGTATTTTTTTCTCTGTTAATTTGTTTATTTTTGGTAGTTTTTCCTCTTTTTTTTTTTTTAAGTTCTTAAAAGTTTATCCAATTAAAAAATTCTTAAAATTATCATGTTAAATTTTAACCTCAATTATTTATTTAAACATCGTAGCATACTTAAGGGCCAAGGTTGATGCTCTTCAGAGTTTGGCTGGTCCTGTGCACCGCATGGGTGATGGTAGAACTGAGAGTGCTTCAGCTACACAACGCAATTCCTCTTCTACTTCTTTGGCACTAGCAGGCAAATCATCGAAGGAAACTTTAATGGACTTTTCAACTTGGGATTTGCTAATGTGTAATATTCCATCTAGTTATAACTAGGATTCAATTGCTAGAAATTTGCTTAATCACTGCAATGTGCTTGTCACTTTTATTTCGACATGCTTATCTTTAAGCATTGTGAGATTTATTTATTTAGTAATTGTTGGTAGGTCAATGTGTAAGTATGCTTGGGTTTTAGTTGTGGTTGGATGAGTCTCATCTGAGTTGAGTCGTGCTAAATTTGTAAAAAAAAAAAAAAAAGAGTGGTCAAGTTGTCATAATGTACTCCTTGAAAATAAAAATATTACGACAAAAAATAGAATAATTTTATTCTAAAATTTTATAAAAACTTATGAGGGCCATCTACATTATGAGATCTTTTAATTCAACGATTAGATCTATAAAAAAAAAATACTTTATATGAAAAGCTATTGAATAGAGTAAGTTTAATTAGGCTTAAAACTTATTTAAATTGATTTTTGATAAAGTATTTTTTAATTTTAAAAAAAATATTTCTATTCAATTATTAGTGTTTTGAATGACTTCTCCACAAAAGAAGAAGCACTTGTAAAAGTCAAAAACTTTTTTTTTAGAAGTAAATGAGAGGATGCTTTTGAAAAAAAGGAGAAACAAAAACTATTTTGACTAACTTTAAATTACTGTAATACCCCTAATCATTGTTATTTTAATATATTGAAAATATTTTTACATTTTTACATCCAAACACCTTTCCTAATGAAATTTTTTTTTTATCAGCCAATTTAAACATAATAACTTCTCTTTCTTCTTTTAAATTTTACTTTTATTTTTTTTTATTTTCTTTTCTAAAAACTAATCTAAACAACTTTTAAAGTTGTTTAAATTAACTTTTGAAATTGTGCTTCTCCTTTTAATTTAACAAATAAAAAAATATATAACACTTCAAAAAGTTGTAAAAGGCCTCCTTTTGGCTGTTTGCTTTAGTTCATTATTAATTTTGAGACCCTTTTGATTCATGCTGCTACTCTGATTAGTGACTTTCTATGTGGAAAAACAGCCAGATAGAGACAAATGTTTATGTTGCCCACTGTTAAAAGCTGCATCCAACTTACATACAGGACAAAGCTGCTATGTGCACCTTGAAAGTCAACCGTAATCTCTACAAATGTTAAGAAATTTTTACACGTAAAAATTATTATTAATATATATTATTTTTATAAATTTTTATCAATATATGTTACTATATCATAATATAATAATATAATATTTAAATATCACAATATTAATTATATTTTTAATTAAAATTTATTAACTCATAAATATTATAATACAGTGATGTGATATTTATAAATATTATAATATCATAATGCAATATCACTTATATTATGTTTTGTGTAATTTTTTGTGAAGAGAAAAGAGTGAAATGTTCACCACATCACTTTTTAGATTTTTATTTTTTATAAATAAAAATAAAATAAAACATAAAATTAAAAATTTTCATGGAAAGGGTATCACTTATCAGAATACACTTTACAAATTTTTGTTTTTTTTAGTAAATGAAATATAAAGAAGAATTTCTGTAAATTTTTTTATACATATATATGACATTTACAAATTATCAACAATATATATTACTTTTATAAATATTTATTAATATATATTACTTTTAATAAAATTACATTACTCTTTTACAACTTTATTTTGTTTAATTTAAATTTAGTTATTATTAAATTTATTATACCTTTTAATTTAATTAAATAATTAATTAATTATAATAAAAATAAAATGCATAATTAATAATAATATACTTTTATTAATAAATAAATCATTGAAAATAAAAAATTAAAAAATAAATGATTTCATTTTTGTTTTCTTTTTATTACATCTGAACAGTGATGTGATGAGCATTTCATTCTTTTCTTTCCACAAAAAATTACATAAAATATAGTACAAGTGATATTGTATTATGATGATATGATATTTTTTTTTTGAAATTGACAATAGTAAGAACAAATATTTTTTCTTTTTTTAGTGAAAATGAAAAGATTTGTGATAAAAGTATTTTCTTAAATATTGTGCTACCATTGTTATTATTGGTCATTGTAATTGTCACAATTAATTATATGCTTAATTTCCTTATGCATGGCTTTGTGATGACTTTGCGTTAAATTTAATGCATAATTTTATGATTTAAAATTTAGAAATATATTATTGTCGAATCATTTTATTTCTTTCCAAATTTCTACCTTTTGCCTCTCGAGGACTTGAATTTGCTCCTACGTGGCCTTCATTTCCACCTTTTGCCTCTTGGCCATCATAGTTGGCTTGTGTGTACATATATATAAATATGTATGTGTACATATATATATATATATATATATAATTTAATTATTTATATAAAATAATTATTTTATCAATTTTAAAAAAAAAGTTGTTAACGCAATTAAAGGATTTCAGATTTTTTTTTTTTTAAAAAAAGAAACAGAGAGAATTTCACTTTAAAAACCATTTGTAATTTGAAAGAAGAAAAATATTTTGGGCAACGTTTTATGCAAAATGGGGAAAAAATAGAGGTAAAATGGTAAGAAAAAACAAGAAGCTATAAGTTACTTTAAGTAATGTTTAACAAAACCACTCGAGAGAATCTATTGTGAAGCCTAGAAAGCTAATGAGAGTTTGCTTAATCAATTTTTTAAACTGAATGTTAACAAATATTATTTTAAGGGAGGGACTGTTATGATAGGGATACAGTTGTTAAGGATATTGTGGCAGCTAAGTAAGCATACAATAGTCAATCACGGTGTGCTACAAGGAGCTATAAGTTCATACACTGCTTTAAGTAATGTTTTAAAAAACCTCATAAGTTAGTAAATAAATTTGTTAACAGATCATAATTGTCAAACAATTGCAAGTTGGCATTGCAAAGCCGAAAAGGAGAAGAAACCGATTTGAAGTTTGATTTTGTTTTTTGTTTTTAATTTAGTTTAAGAGCCAACAGAGGCAGTTACATTTTAATTTTTTTTTGGTAAGAAGTTACATTTTAATTCAAGATAACCATTAATTGACGTTAAGATTAAGTTTTAAAAATAAAAATCAGAAGAAAATAATCAAATAACTGGCTTTACTTTTTCTTTTTATATAGTAAAATAGATAGTAAAATAAATAAAAATAGATTTGAAAAGGTGGGTAGTTACGTTCTTTTTAAGGAGCCAGCAATCCAATTATTTTCTTTAAAAAAAGACAATTTAAAAATGAGATTTTGGTTTTAAAATTCTAAAATTCTATTAAAAAAGAAGAAGAAGAAGAAGAAGAAGAAAGTAGGCTTAGGTTGATAGCCTAGTTATGCTTGAAATTCCTCACAATATATATATATGTTAGGGTTTGTAATTTATGCTTAAATTTAAGGTTTAGTGTGGTTTAAAGATATTGATAAAATTGAATAATTAAATTTTAAATATAAATCATAATTTTAGTTATAGGTCTTAAATCCTAGACTTAAAGTTTAAACATTAAAATATAAATATTAAACTCTAAACAATAAACTTAAATATAAATCTTAAAAATTTTAAACCCTAAATATAAATATAAGCTTTAAAAATTAATCTTAAAATCCTAACCCCATATAAAATTTAAGTGCGTTTATATTATATTATACATATGCATAAATATATTTATTTATAAATATAATAAATTATGTATATATATATATATATATACACACACAATAATACAAAATATAATTATAAATTAGACATAAATAATAAAATTTTTTATCTAATACATTAAACAACAAACAATAATCGATACAAAAAATTATACTATAGTTTAACTCCTTGTACTGTTTAGTATTATATATCAAACACACTTAGAGTGCATTTGAATACAATACTGCACAATAAAAATAAAATAGTATAGCACAAGAAGTTAAATTATAATATAAGTTTTTATTTTGTTTATTATTTGTTACTCAATATATTAGACAAAATTTTTTATACCATTTAATTAAATTTATAATAATAATTTTGTATTAAATTATTTTGTAAAAAAATTTAAATATTTTATAATAATTAAAATAATTTATAAAATATAAAATTAAAAAAATTGCCCATCATTACCTTTACCAATACTTTGCTCAGCAATTGTTAGATTAATGAGTCAAAATATTAAAAATTGTAGAATAATTTAAAAAATAATAGAGTTAAAATTTTTATTTAATACTTTAGACAAATACTTATTTTATAATTTAATAAATAATAAAATTTTAAAGATTTATCTAATTCCATAATCAAACTTTTATATAATATTCAAACTTTTAAAAAATCAAACAAAACACAAAAAAAAATATGCTATTCCTTATTTTTTAACGAATTAAACAAACCCTTGAGCTCCTTAATCTCACGAATCCCAAGTTCAAATAAATTCTTTATTAAACATTTACTAAATAATAAATAAATAATATAAACAAACAATAAATAACCTCAACGTGCCCAACACCAATACAACCTTAAAAAAACTTATTCGAATGGTGTCAATTGATGAATGTTCTCCACCACGACACTACCTAATAATGGTGCCTTTGAATTGTCAAATACCTAAACCCATTGTTTCTCCACGCCAATGTATACAGGGGGTTGAGATGATTAGGACATAACCCATTATTATTGGAGATGTGATGTGTTATTCGTATTTTTATATTTTTACACTTATTTTTGTATTTTTACTAGAAGCGAACTGCATTCAGAAGGAATGGAAATACAAGGAGTTGATGCATGCGAAAAGATTGGAGAAAGTATAGAAAGAGTCAAATGAAATATTATTAGTCGCTCGAACTACCCTTTTCAATTATAGCAACATATAATAAAGCAAAGCATCCAGCTAGGGCATGTCATAGAACTTTCCGATTCATAGAGTTAGTCACTTATGAAGGATTAAAGCATACGGAGCACATTATATAGAAAATTATCATGCGTTTTTATTGTTCATTTGTCATATTGTCAAAACTTATTCTTTAAACTTTGCTACTCCAAGTGGTTTATTAAGTATATTTTCTATTTGATCATTCATCAGCCTTGATTGATTGCATCTCTATTTTTCCTGAGTGGTTACAGCCAAAATTATGAATCCAGACACCACTGAGTCGTTCTTGTACAAGAACAGTGGCACGCAATGCATCTGTGGTCGTATCAATCAGACAGGAAATGTGAAGGGCAACGGTAATGGGAATATCGTATTTTGGGACCTCTTCTTTCACCCAAAGCCAGAGGTAGGCATAAATCAATTCATAGCCTTTAATATTACTTACCAATTAAATGACATCATCTCTTGTCACTGTAAAGTTTTAAAATATTTTATGAAGACTAAGGACTTTATTGAAAGAAAAACATCTATTATACACTAAAACTATAATTTAGAGAAACTCACTTTCGACTTTTTCTCTAATCACTCACTTTTCTCCACACACTACTATTATTGTTATTAACCTAAATGCTCAAGCTTGATAGGATTGGTGCCTTTGCCACTTATATAACCTTTATAATAATCCTTAAACTTTACTAATACGGGACTTCGACCCACATACTCACATTTGTATGCAACAATATGGGCTAAGGGGTCCAATCTCATTGGAAAATATTTAATAGATGTATGTAATATAGATGCATCCCCAAAAAGGTATATATAATTTTATTTTTTAGACATGAGCAAAATATATCATTTTCTTGTTTTTATACTTTTACATGTGAGAGCAGGGATGATAGTTAAGTTGTTTGTGGTTGAGGTTATAATGTTTTTAGTTTATTGTTTTGATATGCATTTTAATTGTGTTTGCAAAGTTTCGTGGCTGATATTTTTTTTGGTGACATTGTGCGATTGGTGAACCAAAATCATGAAATCTTTTTTAATTGGTTAGTATGTGTAATAGCATTCAATTTTTAATTTAAATTTGGTTATTATGATTTTGTAAACTATGAAGAAAACCTTCTTTCTAATTAAAATTGAAAATTGTATTAATGACAATAACAAATTATGTACATAAACACACATATATGAGTACATTACTTAAGTAATTTAGTCCCTTCAACATATTTATTGCATTCTTTTTAACATATTACATTACATTACAACTATGCAAGATGAAACCAGTTGAGAAAATGAAAAAAAAAAAAAAAAAATACAGAGTAATAATCTCAATTATTTATTTAAGCAGTCTGGCAGACAATGTTGCTCCAAGATCAGATGAAACTCCGTCATCAATACCATGGTGTTACCAATCAGATGGGGTTATGAACAACCAAAGGCACAGGTAGTTTATAAATCAAGTCTTAGCTTTTAATGCTCACTAATTAAGTAAGTTAGTAGTGTCTTGTCTAGCACATCATGTTGAGATTTAAGTGGCAAATGTTTAAAATATTTGATGAAGTTTTAAAAGGAAGATGAAAGGACTTTGATGAAAGAAAAACAACCATTTTTTTTCACACTATGCTTAATTATTTATTTTTATTTTTAACTCTCTTAATGCTTAATGCTTAATGCTTAATGCAAGGTTTTTCCAGTAAAATTGTAATGTTCTCTTGTTTTTAAGTACTAATTTTAATTATCTATTTAAGCAGGCAAATAGACGTCACTGCCAAGCTTAAGACTCTTCAGAATCTGGTTTCTCGTGAGAGCCACGTGGGTGATGTTACTCGTACACAACCCAACTCCTCTTCTACTATGCTTTGCTAAGAGAATCATCAACCTCACAACTTTAGTAACACTGGCAAACAAACCATCGAAGGTCCCACTAATCAAACAGGGATCACTGATGGAGACAACGATGGAGTCATTAATATATAATGCATATATTGTAGTTATAACCACAATCCAATTGCTACAACTGTGTGTTTTATCTACTTGGTGTCATTTTCTGAGAAAAACTCTTTTTGTCTTGTCACTTTATCACTAATTTTTGTGTATTTTTGTTTTGAGTTTGTTTTATCTACAATATAATGCATATATTGTAGTTATAACCACAATCCAATTGCTACAACTGTGTTTTATCTACTTGGTGTCATTTTTTGAGAAAAACTCTTTTTGTCTCGTCATTTTATCATTAATTTATGTGTGTATTTTAGTTTTGAGTTTGTGTTATCTACAATATAATGCATATATTGTAGTTATAACCACAATCCAATTGCTACAACTGTGTGTTTTATCTACTTGGTGTCATTTTCTGAGAAAATTTTTTTTGTCTCGTCAATTTATCACTAATTTTTGTGCATTTTTGTTTTAAGTTTAAAATTTTAAAATTTTTTTCTTTAATTTAAGAAGTAAAATTTTTTCTGGAATTGACAATAGTGTAAGCAAATAAAAAGAAATATTTTTTGAGTGAAAATAAAACGTTTATGATAAGGTACTTTCTTAAATATTTTGTTACGATTGTTATTATTGGTCATTGTAATTGTTACAATTAATTATATGATTAATTTCCTTACGATTGTTGCTTTCATGAATTAAAATCATTTTGAGTTTTAAAATTTGTAAAGATAGCTCAATTGTGTTACTTTGGGTTGTGCATTTGATATGTGCTCAACGAATGCAAGAAAAGTTTCTTGTGCTTTCTTGCATTCTATGACAGATCAAGATCAGTCTTTGGAATAAGTAATTAAAATAATATGTTATACAAGATTAAGTTTATCATTGGTATGGATTAGATTTATTTATTTAGTCTTAGGTTGAAGAGTCAATTCCCTCTTGTGTCTTATTATTCAGGTTTTGAGTATATGCAATTTGATTGCCTATGATACAATTGAATACTAATTTCGTTTTATGCCATTGAAAAGTCAAAAAATTTATCAGTCAAACTTCATAAAATTGGGATTTATTTTTGGGGTAATTTATTTCTTGGTTTTCCATTCCCACAAATTGTCATCTTTATTCTATTTATATATTTTTTGGGACAATTCATTTCTAGGGTTTAATTATTAATTTTCTAAGAAAGTTATAGCTCTTTTTGGAGTTAATCCTTGTGCTAATTTCTAAGAAAGCTACAATTCATCTTATTTATGTTAGATTAGTTTTACATTATCTTTATTTTAACTTGGTTCTCTATATTACTCATTGTTCTTGTTTGTCAATGAGTTCCATATATAGTTAATATGTTGTTTTATAAAAATTATTTATATGATTACTTATGAATTAGTAGCTATGGTTAATTGGCAATTTGACACTCTAAAATGTGTGTTGCTAATATATGTTTATGTTGTAGTACGATTTTGAAATATTTTATGAAATATCATAGTGCAATAAAAGAAAATAAGTTTCTTACTCAAAATCATAAGTTATCATCCTAGAATGAATTTTCTCTATTCTTTAAAGTGAATAGAGAAACTATTAAGAAATATGAGCACATATGTGGTCTTGACCAGGAAAATGTATTATTAGTTATAATATTATAAATACCTCCCACCAGAAGTGGAGAAAAGTGGCAATGGGATATTTGAAAAACCACTATCATTTTGGTAAGAAAAAATCAGTAAGTTTGTATTTGTTGCACATCTAAACATCTTCTAAATGTTGTTCAAGCATCAATGAAAGAAAAGATTAATTGTTGAAACAATTTTACTTATTGAGAAGATATTTTTGACTTTGGCCATGTCAATATAACCATTAAATGAGCCAAATTTCTTTCTTGAAAGTGATGAGAGCATACATAGGAAATTACTACTGTAGTTCATTTCCTTAATTTACCCTTAATAAACTCTTGTATTAGCTTTATCAATTCACATATTATATGATACTAAACTATTTCTATTGTACAACGATAATGTTGCTATTATATTTAATATCGTAAAGATAATTGAGGGCTCTTGAAGAGTTGGAGGAATGAAAATCATAATTAAAAGTAATTAAATGTTTACTTTGAGAAACTATATACATTTTCTCCAAATTTTACTGCATATATATTAGTACAATTGAAACATATATTGTTATAAACTAGAAGTTTACAAGTCAAAGTAAGTTTGTTGTTTGGCATGATTAGTTGAGCCATCTTAAGTCAACAATGATGCAAAAGTAATTAAAAACTCATATGGACTTTCATTGAAGAGCCAAAAGATTCTTCAATTAAAATTTTTAGTTTCTCATGTGCTACTTATTCCCAAAAATATTTATTTGCATTAGCAAAAGTGAAAGTTTAAACTGTATATGAAGAACAGATATTTTGTGGGTTTGAAGACCTACCAAGTAGATTATTTAGATACTTCTTGATTTTAATTGATGCATCGACTAAATGATCATATATTTATTTATTATTAACTCAACCTAAAGTTTCTGAGATTGTTTGCTCAACAAATTGAATGAATAGTGTAATGCTTTAATTATATCTAATTGAACAACACATCTAGTTAATGCTAGTAAAGTCACTTTACAAGGTGACTATTGAAATACATAAAATGGACTTGCATGCACCTAAAATTAATTGTAAAACCATTACTTACGAAATCTGAACTTCCAAATTTATCTAGAAAAATGTGACTATTCATGTTGTAGCATTGATTCGCATCATACCAAACAAATTATTTGAACCCCCTCTTACAATTGCTTTATTGTCAAGAGCCAAGTATATCCCATTTATGAAAATTTTGATGAGTTGTTAATTGGTCTACCACAATGCACTAAGATGGGACCCCAATAGAGATTAAGAACAGATGTTAGATTTAGATCTCCATCTTTATGTGAAATGTATTGAGCTAGTAAAAATATATTTGTTTGTAGCTTGTTTCACTATTTGTTTTTTTTTGATAAGTCATTTATTCTAACATTAGGGGGAGGATAAATTATCACCTTGATCCTCATGCAAAGCAAACATGAACTAGAATTTCATATGATAATTCATTTGTATAAACTATTAGAGACATTGCCTGACTAGTAAGAGTGACTAAAATTATGTATACCCACTACTATTACTTCAATCAAAATATAGCTACAAACACATGAAGAGTGACAAATACACTGGTTTTAAAGATAAAATTCTTGAAAAAAGAAGGAGAAAAGAATCATAGATGGTCAAATCGAGGATATGATAACTTTAGAGGTAACTCTAGAAGAGTCCTCAAACATAACTAATACTTTAGTTTCAAAGGAAACTCAAATACTTGAAAGCCATGAAAATAAAGAGATTTGTATAAAATATGATGGAACCATAATGAAATTAGTATTGTTGACAATTTGCCTCATAAAATGTAGCGAGCTATATGATAGAAGATATTGAAGATCATTAGTAAATGTCTGCAAAAAAAGAGATTATTGGCCAAAAATAAAAAGATGCAATTTAGGTTCGCTTAAAAAGCAAAAAGTTTTGGACATGCAATCTCTACACTAGAAGTGTAAAGTCAATTATAGACAAATGGGCTTTTGCATGAATACAAAATGAAAATGATGCTTAAGGGTTTTTTCGCAAATAACTGGCATTGATTATGAATAGAAATATACTCAATTGTGGTGGATGCAAGTATATGATGATACTTATTTAGTTTGGCAATACATGAATAACATTATTTGTGTCTAATGGGTATTAGTAGTCAACTTATTCAATAATGATATCCTTGAAATAATTTGTAAGATCGTCTGAGTTAATATTTATTGAAGGAAAGAAATGGAAATGACCAATTTGTCTACATGTTAGTAAATTTGTGTCGATGATTTATTATTAGAACTTCTAAAGAGCTTCCAAAGCTATAAATTACTTATAGAAAAAATTTGCATTAAAATGCTTATATAGTATAAGTATTAAAGTGATTTTATATGTAAAAATTACATCTATTGTGTAATCTAATGGATATAAAATCCCTAAATGTCAACAAATATTCTTTTTGGAACTTGTGAAATTGGTTAAGAAATACTTGGTCCTGAAGTACCAAATCTTAGTAAAATTTAACTCGTTCATCAATATGACAATCTAGCAAATTTGTTACCACGGTATTAACTTCTACAATATTTGAAGGATTTTGTACAATGTTAGAGTTCATCCAAGCAAATATCTCGATTAATTTGGACTATACTCTTTTTCCTTTCACCATAGTTTTTCTCATCGGATTTTCCTAGTAAAGATTTTTAATGAGATAGTATTTGATTATATATCCAAAAAATAATGCATTTTTTTTCTCTTGACTAGATTTTTGTCCTAGAGGGTTTTTCTTAGTAAATGTTTATAATGAGGTACATCCTTTGATAATAGACATTCAAAGGAGAGTGTTATAAATATTTTATGTGTCTATTTAAAATGTTATTTACCATAGGACTTAGTCTTTACTTTGTATTTATCTAATACAATTAATTATAAGGATAATTATTTTTTTTAGGTTTTACTTGTATTAGACTCTTCTTACTACTTATATATATATCATTTGAGGATGAATAAGTACACTAAATTTAAAGGCTCTACTTATACTCTTCTCTCAATTTTGTCTACTTTATTCTCTTATATCTCTTGTTTTACAACAACTACATTAATTTCAATTTTTTTTATTCAAAATGTAGAGTTTACATTGCAAAGGAGAACCAAAGCAGAAAAATACCCTGGTGGAAGTAGTAAGAAACAACAGAACATTACATCCATTCACAACAAAGCACAAACTGCACTTTAGAGTGACAATGGAGTAATGAAAATTTGTCAATTTAAAAAAAAAAAATGTTAAGAAAATACACAAAAAGTAGTTCAAAACAAAAATAAAATTTACCTAAGTTAGGTTTTCTATTTATGTAAAAAATAGAAGAAGAAGAAAATAGGTATGAACAAAATATAGGAAAAGAGAGTAGTTTCGCAAAAAAGAAAAAAAAATTTAAATTAAGGCTTTGTTTGGAAAAAAAATAGTTAATAAGCTAGTTGAAAGTTGAAATGCTAACTGATAATTGAAATGCTAACTTATGGCTGAAATGCTAATTTTTAGCGGAAAGCTGTTAGGTAAAGGCGGAAAATTGTTAAGTTAGTTTATTGAATTATAAGTGTTTGATAAAATTAATTATTTAATTAACTTATATATATATATATATATATATATATATATATATATATATATATGAAATTATACAAAAAATGCTTATATAAGTTTTATATAAATTGCAGTTTTGTTTTTGTTAACAATTGAATACTTTTAGTTAATTTAGAAAACATTAAACAAAATATTGGAAAAAAAAATAGCTCAAATGTGTGTATATATATATATATAGGTATATATTTAATTATTTATATAACATAATTGTTTTCTCAATTTTGAAAAAAAGAAGTTGTTGACGCAATTAAAGGATTTCAGATTAAAAGAAAAAAGAAATAGAGAGAATTTCACTTTAAAAGTATTTGTAATTTGAAAGAAGAAAAGAATCATGGGTAACGTTTTACGTGAAATGGGGAAAAAGTAGAGGTAAAACGGTAAGAAAAAACAAGAAGCTATATACATTTTAATTTAAGAGCCGTGTTTCTGTAAAGTCATTTTAATTTTATTTTGGCATGAACTTACATTTTAATTTAAGATAACCGTTAATTAACGTTAAGATTAAGTTTTAAAAATAAAAATTAGAAGAAAATAATCAAATAACTGACGTTACTTTTTGTTTTGTAGTAAGATAGAAAGTAAAATAAGTAAAAATAGATTTGAAGAGGTGGGCAGTTACGTTCTATTTAAGGAGCTAGCAATCTAATTATTTCTTTAAAAAAAATACAATTTTAAAATGAAATTTTGGTTTTAAAAAATCTAAAATTCCTTGAAAAGAAAAAGAAAGTAGGCTTAGGTGGATAGCCTTGTTATGCTTGAAATTCCATATATATATATATATATTAGGGTTTATAATTTATACTTAGATTTAAGTTTTAGGGTGGTTTAAAAATATTGATAGAATCGAATAATTAATTCTTAAAATATAAATTATAAATGTAGATATAAATCTTAAATTCTAAACTTGAAATTTAAACACTAAAATATAAATCCTAAATTTAAAATCATAAATCTAAATATAAATTTTAAAATCTTAACCTTGATATATATATAAAATTTAAGTGAGTTTATATTATATTATACATGCATATAAATATATTTATTTATAAGTATAATAAATTATATATTTATATATAATATGAAGAGAAAAAAAAAAGAAAATTAAAGATGATAAGCCGAACAAGCAACAGTGTGGGAGCAAATGTCTATTTTGATGGAATCAAGGAAGAGAAAGGAAAAGGTTACAGAGGTGGACACGTGTCACAATTTAGAGTTTAAATTCCATAATGGTTGACTTTCGCGCCTCAAAAGTCACTCATCCGGATGTGTGTTGGTGTGTGTTATCGCTATAGCTTTATAATCATTTTCATTTTTCTGATCCCATTTAATCAATTACAATATTCATTAACTGTCTCATTTTTTTAAATTTTTTTCATAACAAATGCTAATTATACTTAGTTTTAGTTATAAATCAAATAAATTAAAATAATTGACACCAATTCAGCTTTAGTTTTAATTATAGAATCAGTAATAATTAATAAAATGTGATAATTAAACAACTTAATAAAAGCATTTATAGAAAAAAAATGTGATAATTAATAAAATAAAATAATTAAACAAATAAAAAATTTAATAATAAAATAATTAAAATTATAAAATTTGCTAATATGTCTCTAATTGGTTAAATTTTGGGACTTTCTTTTTATATTATACACTAGATTTTGAATGCCTATGCTATGCAAGGGACATGAACCATATGTGAATGATTCATTATGTTTGGGATGAATAATTAATTATTAATTATAATTTAATAAAAACACATTTAAAAACATGTTTAAAATAGCTTATTGAATTGTTTCTTATAATTGATCAAATAAAAGTATTTAAATTATAAACAAAACTATGACTATGTAGACACAATTAATGAGAAAACTTTTTTTTATACTATTTAATTGGTCTTTTTTTATATATATATATAAATATACTGTCTTAACTTCTCCAATTGATCAGTGATTCTTTTTAAATTAAGTATAAAAACCTAATTATAAGATAAGTAATTAATTATTATTTCTAATGACATTTGAAACAACCTGATAATGATATATGTTATCTGCTAACAGATATTAATAATAGAATTAAAAAAGCATTTAAAAATATTGGTATCTGAAACAATCTCAGAATAAAATAATTAAAAAATTATTTAAAAATTAATCAAATGTTGACTTGGACCCTTTAATTGATCAAATTTAAGGACACTTTTTATATAGTATATATATGTATATGTATGTATAAATTATAGTAGCCGTACGTATCACAATATTATAACAATAAGTGGAAGTAATTATTAAATTTCATGCATACTGTATAGTTACTAATACTTTATTGCATGCCATTATTACACCAATAAATACCATTAAGCCAAGGAAAAGTAATATTTCATTTATGTCAATAACAAAAGAGTTTTTTAATTAGATAACGCCCGACCTTATAGATGTTGAACTCACATGCATGTGCTATTAAAGTATATTATCACCATAACCCTTGATTCATGGAGCCGTCGCACTATTGAAGTCTATTCCTTTATTCTAGATGAAGAATATATATAATTGGCATCACACTAATCTTTACAAATATTGAACTCACATGCATGGACTATCTCTAAATAAATAAACAAATGGCTCCCAAAAAATCCACTAAGCAATATATAAGTACTGCCCATTTAAGTTTATTTAACTTTTATCCTTTAAAGAAAGCAGAGCGAAGAAAAACAAGAGAGAGAGTACGACCAAATCAAAGCCAACAAAGCAACTAACTTACAAAAATTCCAAACCCCAAAAATAGTATTAGTGTTTTGGTTAAGGGCGCGGATGATATTGATTGTGTTAATGGTAATGGGTGAGAGTGGAGGACCCATAAAGTGGGACACTGTGGGGAAAGTTGACTTAGTCATTAATTAATTTGCATTTAGTGGCTGATTTCGAATTCGGCACCGAATTGCTATGATTGTGCCTTGAATTGCATAATTTGGACTTTGGACGGCTAAAAAGGGGTCATTTTTCTTGCTCAATTATTCAAGACCCTAAAGTTGCATCATTGGTTTTACTTTCTTTATAAATGTGAAAAAACAACCTTTTATTTAAATTATATAAAAAAAAAGAGCACCATATAATAATTACATCCGCTCACAACAAAGCATAAACTGCGCTTTAGAGTGAAGTAATGAGAATTTCTTAATTTAAAGCAAAACAAATGTTAAAAAAATAAACAAAATAAAATTTACCTAGGTTAGATTTTTTATTTATGAAAAAATAGAAGTAAGAACTGCAGGGGAAAGAAAATAGATATGAACAAAATGTAGGAAAAGAGTATAGTTTCGAAAATAAAATTAAAATTAAGACCCTGTTTGCTAAAAATAGCTAATAAGCTAGCTAATATCTTAAACATTAATTTTTAATTGAAAGTTGTTGGTTAAGGCAAAAAAATGTCAAGTTAGTTTATTGAACTATAAGTGTTTGGAAAAATTAATTATCTAATTAACTGAAACATATAAACTTACATAAAAATATATGTTTATATAAGTTTTATACAAATCATAGTTTTGTTTTTGTAGTTGGAAAACATTAAACAAAATACTGGAAAAAAAAATTGTACAAATAACATTTTTGTTTAGGGCATTGGCAGAAGTGCGTGTTGTTTATTTTTATTAAAATAATATACCAGCCAGAAAATGAGCTGGGCCGTCGACTAGAATGCTCCAACTATACCTATATGCTTAGTCTCTTCTCGGGTTCTTCTGCTTTGTGGCTTTGCTCCCCGCACACTGAAGATCTTCCAGGTACCTACCGAGTATAATGGTTTTACTTTTGTATTCAGATTCTGCAACTTGTCCTTCTTTAGATTCACGGTGAAAGTGCTCTTCTTTCAGTTTTCCGGTGATGCTTTACCATATTATCCTAATTTCTCCCTTCTTCTCAATGATAAAGAGCTAGATCTGTATTATGCTCCAGATCAGACACAATCATATACTTTTAGATCACTGTCTACTGTTTGTATAGCTTTGTATTCTGAACTGCTATACAATCAGATCTGAGCATTACACTTAAGAATACTTCTTTTCCTGCTTGGTTGTAGTAGCCATATTTTATTCCTAAAGTGGCTTGGATTTTTAGTAGACCAGATAGAGAAAAATCTGTCGATTAAATTCAATTATTTTTTAGATCGAATATATACATTTTGTTGAAATAGAGACATTATATGTTTCAAATTTATTTCCATTTTTCATTTACTCTCTTGTTAACATACACAGAAAGAATGGGAGTGGTATTCCTTTTGCATTTTCCAACTCATACTTTTTGATAAGCTTCTTGATATACTTTGTTTAATGGATAAAGATGCAATCTAAGAGTTACTTAATTTGAAGTCCACGAAGAATGTTACTTCTCCCATCATGCTCATTTCAAATTCTCAAAATTTTTGCACAAAAGCTTATTAGTAGAACCAAATATAATATCATCACACTTAGGAATACTTCTTTTCCTGCTTCCTCACACTTCTAGTCTACTGCAGAGCAACAAATTAGATAGGTAAAGTGGAAGAACCAATTTGTTATTCATCTCTATATGTATGAGGTGTAAGAGTTTATTTATAGAAAGTTAGTTATACCTCCATTCCAAAAATTTCAACATTTTCCTTATAAGTACCCAACAGAACCTCAAGCTATCACAAAATGTAGATATCTACAGGGTACTATCATGGTCAGATCTAGTCTTTATTTTATTCAAATTCTGGCTTTAAACAACACAATTAATGTGAAAGGATTTTCAAAATGAAAAGATATATCTCTAATAACTCATGTTCTTTAATTATTGTATTTATATACATTTTAAGCAAGCAAAATAAACCTTTTTTTTAAAAAAAATATTATGTACAACTTGAAGACATTATGCATCACTTTCCTACTTCTCTCTTTTCTTCTGCACTTTAAAGAACCACTCTCAACAATAATTAAAAGATGTTGCGTGTTGCTTGCGGAGTGACGATACATTGAGCATCTTTAATGGAAGATCATAAGAGTATCTTAAACCAACTATTTTTTGCTTAGTATTACCACTAAAGAGCATATAAGATATGCTGCAATGTAAGAAATGGTGTCTTGCTTCACTTTTTTTGAGCCCCACCTGATTTTCTTTTATTTTTGAACATAATTCCATGGGCCCAGGCCTGGAAAGAATGGGAAGTTCAAAAGAGAGAAAGGCGGGATGACTGATGATGTCTATTTAGTAAATGTTTTTTTTTTTTTTTTTTTTTAAATTTCACCAATAGAGAGGAGAATTGCTTAAGTTTTTTGAGTTACTTAAGAAATGATGTCTTATGATGAGACCAAAATAAAAAAAGAAACTTATAAACAATCAACTTAAGCAACTCACATGAGCTACACTACTCTTTCATATTGATATTAAGACCACAGACATATGCTCATATACATTGTGTCTAAATTGTTACATGCAGGTGACAGGAAACATTTGATAATACATGGGTAATACACCTTCTCAATATTTGCCCTTTACTCTTCAATGGCTGCTCAACTTCCGTAAAAGAAAATTTTCTTCAAGCGCTACTAGAAGCAAACTGCATTCAGAAGGAATGGAAACACAAGGAGTTGATGCATGCGAAAAGATTGGAGTATATAAAAGTATAGAAAGAGTCAAATGAAATATTATTAGTCACTCGAAGTATCCTTTTCCATTATAGCAACATAAAATAAAGTAAAGCATCTAGCTAGGGCTTGTCATAGAACTTTCCGATTCATAGTTTTAGTCATTTATGAAGGATTAAAGCATAAAGAGCACATTTTATAGAAAATTATCATGCATTTGTATTGTTCGTCATATTATCAAAACTTATTCTTTGTAGGGCATGCTTGTACTGAAGCGGCTTCAGCTTGTAATACCACAAGTACAAACCCTCCTTAAGGGCTGGAAAATCACCTAATTTGCCTTCCAATTATCCTGATATTGCGACTTCAAGTCATCAACAGTCTCAAGCAGGTATATATGTAACCTTACAATGCAGGTTTCAATTCTTCTCTCTAAGCTTCTTTACCATATTCCGAATTGTTACTTAAATTCTTTAAATTTTGTTATTTCAAGTGGTTTAGTAAGTATATTTTCTATTTGATCATTCATCAGTTTTGATTGATTGCATCTCTATTTTTCCTGAGTGGTTACAGCCAGAGTTATGAATCCAGATGGCTCAGAAAAGCCTCCAACACAACCTCAAATCGATCCTGACACTACTCAGTTGTTCTCACACAACAGTGGCAGGCAATACATCCGTGGTGTTTCCAATCAGACGGGATATGTGAAGGGCAACGGTAATGGGATTATCAACTTGGGCAACTTGGGGACCTCTTCTTTCATCCAATATTAAATTAATTCATAGCCTTTAATATTGCTCACTAATTAAATAACGTTATCTCTTGTCGATGTAAAGTTTTAAATTATTTTATGACGACTTAGGACTTTAATGAAAGAAAAACATCTATTCCACAGTAAAACTATAATTTATAGAAACTCACTTTCGACTTTTTCTCTCGTCACTCACTTTTCTCCACAAACTACTAGTATTGTTGTTAACCTAAATGCTCAAGCTTGATAGGATTGGTGCCTATATAACCTTTACAATGATATATATATATATATATATATATATATATATATATATATATATATATATATATATATATATATATATATATATATATATATATATATATATATATATGTAATATAGATACCTCCCCACAAAACTTTTTAATATAGATATATATATCATTTTCTTATTTTTATACTTTTACGTGTGAGAGTAGGGATGATAGTTAAGTTGTTTGTGGTCGAGGTTATAATGTTTTTAGTTTATTGTTTTGATTTGCTTTTTAATTGTGTTTGCAAGGTTTTGTAACTGAGATTTTATTTGTGACATCGTGCAATTGGTGAAGCAAAGTTATGAAATCATTTTTAATTTGTTATTATATGTAATAACAATAAAATTCAATTTTTAATTTAAATTTAGTTATTATGATTTTGTAAACTATGAAGAAAACCTTCTCTCTAATTAAAATTTAAAATGGTAAGGCTTGGTGATAGGAAATACTTGTTACTTCACAAGCATTTATCTCTTCTTTTGCTTGTGTCGGTCTCCAACAATAACTATAATTGTTCTTGATTTTGTACTAATGACAATAACTTTCATGTACATACACACACATATATATGAGTAAATTATTCAAGTAAAATTTAGTCCCCTCAATATATTTATTGCATTCTTTTTAACTTTTACATTTCATTGCAACACTGAAAGATGAAACAACTTGAGAAAATGAAGGAAATTTAAATTCAGAGCACATCATATTGAGTACTAATCTCAATTATTTATTTAAGCAGTGTGGCAGACAATATTGCTCCAATATCAGATGAAACTCGGTTGTTGTCTTATCAAAACAGTGGCAATCAATACATCTACGGTGTTTCCAATCAGACGGGATATGTAATGGGCAACGGTAATGGGATTTTCAACGGGGCTACTTGGGGGCCTCTTCCAACACCCAAAGCCACAGGTAGTTTATAAATCAATTCTTAGCTTTTAATGCTCACTAATTAAATAAGTTAGTAGTTTCTTGTCTAGCACATCATGCTGAGATTTTAGTGGCAAATGTTTAAAATATTTGATGAAGCTTTAAAAGGAAGATGCAAGGAACTTATGAAAGGAAAACATCCATTTCACACTATGCTTAATTATTTATTTATTTATTTTTTAACTCTCTTAATGCTTAATCAGCCATTCTATGATTTTAACAGTAAAATTGTAATGTTCTCTAGTTATATTAAGTACTAATTTTAATTATTTATTTAAGCAGTGAAGTAGACTTAACTGCCACGGTTGATGCTCTCCGGAATCTAATTATTCGTGAGAGCCTCGAGGGTGATGGTACTCGTACACAACCCAACTCCTCTTCTCTCACTACCCTTGGCGGAGAAAATCATCAACCTGACAACTTCAGTAACACTGGCGAGCAAACCATCGAAGGTGTGACTAGTCAAACAGGGATCATTGCTGGAAACTAAAATGGACTCCTTAACTCGGGATCTGCTGATATATAATGCATGTATTGTAGTTATAACTATGATCCAATTGCTCCAACTGTGGTTTTATCTAATTGGTGTCATTCTCTGAGGAAAATCTCTTTTTATTTTCTCACATTATTATTAATTCTAAAAAAAACTTTAACTTTTTAAACTATATAAAATAAACTCTCACATTTTAAATCAAAAACAAAAGTAAATCTTATTGAAATAGTTTTTTTTTTTTTTACATGTACAAAAAATTTACTTTTGTTTTGGGCTTAAAATACGAGAATTTTTTATATTTAGTTTAAAAAATAAAAGTTTTTTTGAAATTAACGATTGTGTACGAGAACAAAAAGGAATCTTCTCTTTTCTAGTGAAATGAAAAGGTTTATGATAAAAGTACTTGTTAAATATTTTGCTACCACGAACACAGTTTGTTATTATTGGTCGTTGTAATTCTCACAATTAATTATAAGCTTAATTTTCTCATGTATGGTTTTGTGATGACTTTGCATTAAAGTTAATGCATAATTTTATAATTTAAAATTTAGATATATTAGTCGAATTTTGATGATTATTAAACAACACCAAACTGAAAAATTTCCGTGTTTCATTTCTTTGCGAATTTCCACCTTTTGCCTCTTGAGGACATGAATTTGCTCATATGTGGCCTTCATTTTGGCTTCTAGCAGGGAGGTTGGCAGTTCTTTGTGCACCTTTGAGGCAGTTGGATAGAATATTTGGGGCTCTTGGTGATCATGGTTGGCTTGGTGAACGACGTAGGTTAACTCCATGGTTCAGAGACCATAACAACAGTAATTAGAAAATGGGGGAGTTTCCACAAATGGTGACAAATGTTTCTACTAACTTGCCAACCAGGTTGGGTATTGAGTCAAGGTTTAGATCTGTCTAGGCTGGAAGCTTGCATAAAAAAATAACCTCAAAATTAAAATATATATAAAACCTGATTAATTAAAATACACCAAATTAAATGTTTAATTTGTATTTAATTACGATAGAAAGAGGCGAGTAAGTTTTTTTGTTTTCATTTGAGTGATAATTTTTTGTGTTTCTTTTTCTCTGTTTATTTATTTTTGGTGGTTTGTCTTTTTTATCCAATAAAATTATTAAAAGTATCACACTAAGTATTAATATCGATTTATTTAAACAAAAGTAGCAGACCCGTAACAGTACCGCATAACAAGTATGAGTTGTCGTCACATTAACTTTTATGAGATGGCAAGGGCAAATAAATTAAAATATTGAACAAAGTGACCAAAATATGTTACTACCACTTCCACTTAATGACTTAAATTCCAAATAATAACATTTTTTTTCTTGTCTTTATTTTTAAAATAGATGTTGTTCCTGCATACAATGCTTAGATTAATATGGGCTTATATTTTTAATCTATGTAAATAAATGAATAAAGCAAGCATATCTTGGTGGAAACATTAAACAACATAACAGTATATCCACTCATGGCAAAGCACAAAATGCAGGGTAAATATGAAGTAATTAGAATTTGCTAATGTAACAAAAAAAAAAAATACAGAGAGTAGTTCAGCACAAAATAAAATTTATATGGGCTTAGATTTTTTATCTATGTAAGAAATATAAGTAAATAAAAAGGAAAAAGAAATAATTGAGAACAAAATATAAGTAAAAGTGAGTAGTTCAAAATAAAATAAAGATTACCACGATTAATTTGATTTTGTTTGTGTACAAATTGCACAGTTTGCACTGTAAAGCACAAAAGGAAAAGGAGAACAAAGTAGAAGTATATGGTGGAAAGAAGAAATTAACAACAGAAAACTATAAGAATTAAAAAATAATATTGCAGAACAAAATATTAAAAAAATAGAATAATTCATAATAAAATAAAGATTACTACTGGTATGAATATTTTGGATGTCTATCTAAACCGTTATTTATCAGAAGACTCAATCTGCACTTTGTATTTATCTAATGCAATATAAGAATAATTATTCTTTCTAAGGTTTTACTTATATTGGACTCTTCCCACCACTTATATAAATATTCCTTTAAGGATGAATAAAATAAGCTACCTTTAAAGGCTCTACTTATACTATTCTATCTACTTTACTCTCTTATATCTCTTGTTTCATAACACATTAGGATGCTCTATTCTACCATCATATTTTTCCCGCTTCTCCTCTACCTTATTCTCAATTGCAATTTGTTTTGGTTATTAAAAGCCCAATCACTTGCCAAGCAATTAAAATTAGAAGGGGAGACCATGCCTTCTTTTTTTTTTTTTTTTCACGGCCACAAAGGCCACTTGGTAGAATCATGGGAGGCATGAGAACAATGTTATGTTTTCGTTTATTAATTTATTTGATTTAAATAGTTACTTATAAAAAGTAAATAAAAGGGAATTATATATTCCTTTTAATAAATGAAAACTATGCTCCATCTTGAAGTTTGGAAGCAATTTAATCTTTATGTTGCTCGATATGCCTTTTCTAGTAGTATGAAGCAATTTGACTTCTTTGATATGTCACATCTGGAAACATGAGGCAAATTAATTTTCTGAATATATCTCATCTTAAAGTATGAGATAATTTATTTTCTTTGATATATCTCATTCAAAAGCACAAGACAATTTAATTTCTTTGATAACCACATCCAAAAGTATAGGACAAATTAATATGGGACAAATTAATATGCTAAATCCTACAACATGAAGCCAATTTATTTTTCCTTACTATCTTTTCCCCCACATATAGCATAAAGTGGATTCTAAAGTTATCCATATATAGCATAAAATGAATCCTGAAATTATCCATATAAAGCATAAATTGGATCCTGAAGTCATACACATATAGCATAAAGTGAATCTTGAAATCTTTCACATATAAGTTGAATTGAATATGAAAGTTATTTATTTAAAGGTACAAAGTGGATCTTGAAATTATGCACTTACAAGTGTGTATAAAGAAAAAATTATTATTAACTAAAAACTAAATAATGCTTTAATTAAGCATGTAAGTGATCTTGAAGTTATCCATATAGAAGTTATGTTGTTATATAAGGAAGCCAACCCAAGGGAGAACACACAAATGGGTCAACGCCACTCCAAACCCAAAACCTTTTGAAGTTGAAATTTTCAACCTTGAATCTGCAGGAAAGTCTACACGATTACCACCCAACATCCCTAGTGGTGTTTCAAATGTTTCTACCAAAGACAAAGACAAAGGATTACCGTCAATTGATTTATATTTATATAGAATTTGGTTCTAATGGAATTTTAGAAATATGGAATTTATGCAATACGAATCTTTTCGAACTTGATGAGTCTATCCCAGTGTCCATTATAGCTATGACCAGAACTGCATCTTCTTCCACAGTATGTTGATGGATGCACAGCCAATTTATAATTAATGTGCAAAAGTGGTTGAAAATATATGATATATGCATCATGCTTATACACACATTTCGTATGTTGGTGGGAGCCTGCAGAATGATTGTTGCTTTCATGAATTAAAATCATTTTGAGTTTTAAAATTTGGTAAAGATAGCTCAATTGTGTTACTTTGTTTGTGCATTTGATATATGCTCAATGAATAGATGAAAAGTTTTTTTTTTCTTTCTTGCATTCTATGATAGATCAGTTTTTGGAATAAGTAATAAAAATAATATGTTATACAAGATTAAGTTTATCATTGGTATGGATTAGATTTATTTATTTAGTCTTAGGTTGAAAAGTCAATTCCCTCTTGTGTCTTATTATTCATGTTTTGAGTATATGCAATTTGATTGCCTATGATACAAGTGAATATCAATTTCGTTTTATGCCATTGAAAAGTCAAAAAATTTATCAGTCAGGCTTCATAAAATTGGGATTTATTTTTGGGGTAATTTATTTCTCGGTTCTCCATTCCCACAAATTGTCATCTTTAGTCTATATATATATTTTTGGGACAATTCATTTCTCAGGTTTGATTATTAATTTTCTAGGAAAGTTATAGCTCTTTTTGGAGTTAACTTAACCCCTTTGCTTAGTTTCTAAGGAAGCTACAATTCATTTTATTTATGTTAGTTTAGTTTTGCATTATCTTTATTTTAACTTGGTTCTCCATATTACTCATTGCTCTTGTTTGTCATTCACTTTCATATATAGTATGTTGTTTTATAAAAATTATTTATATGATTACTTATGAATTAGCTAACATAGTAGCTACATTTAATTGGCAATTTGACACTCTAAAGTGTGTGTTGCCAATATATGTTTATGTTGTAGTACGATTTTGAAATATTATATGAAATATCGTAGTGCAATAAAGGAAAATAAGTTTCTTACCCAAAATCATAAGTTATCATCCTAGAATGAATTTTCCTCTATTCCTTAAACTGAACAGAGAAGCTATCAAGAAATATAAGTACACACGTGGTCATGACTAGGCAAATATATTATTAGTTATAGTATTATAAATACCTCCTACCAAAAGTGGGAGAAAAGTGGTAACAGGATATTCGAAAAACCACTATCATTTTGGCAGAAAAGACTAGTAAGTTTGTAGGAAAAATGTAATAATCAATAAAATAAAATAATTAAACAAATAAACAATTTAATAATAAAATAATTAAAATTATATAATTTGCTAATGTGTCTCTAATTGATTAATTTTGGGGACTCTTTTCTTATTATACACTAGATTTTGAATGCCTATGCTACGCAAGGGACATGAACCATATGTGAATGATTCATATTCTTTGGGATGAATAATTAATTATTAATAATTTATTTAATAAAACACATTTAAAAACATGTTTAAAATAGCTTATTGAATTGTTTCTTATAATTGATCAAATAAAAATATTTAAATTATAAACAAAACTATGACGATGTAGACACAACTAATGAGAAAACCTTTTTTTTTATTACTATTTAATTGGTCCTTTTTTTTTTTTTTATAAATATACTGACTTAACTTCTCTAATTGATCAGTGACTCTTTTTAAGTTAAGTAAAAAAACCTAATTATAAGATAAGTAATTAGTTATTATTTACAATGACATTTGAACCAACCTAATAATGATATAAGTTATATGTTATCTGCTAACAGATATTAATAATGGAATTTAAAAAAGCATTAAAAAATATTGGTATCTGAAACAACCTCAGAATAAAATAATTAAAAAATCATTTAAAAATTAATTAAATGTTGACTTGGACCCTCTAATTGATCAAATTTAAGAAATCTTTTTATATAGTATATACATGTAAATGTAAGTATAAATTATAGTAGCCGTACTTATTACAATATTATAACAATAAGTGGAAGTAATTATTAAACTTCATGCATACTGTATAGTTACTAATACTTTATTTCATGCCATTATTACACCAATAAATACCATTAAGCCAACGAAAAGTAATATTTCATTTATGTCAATAACAAAAGAGAGTTTTTTAATTAGATAACGACCGACCTTATAGATGTTGAACTCACATGCATGTGCTATTAAAGTATATTATCACCATAACCCTTGATTCATGGAGCCGTCGCACTATTGAAATCAATTCCTTTATTCTAGATGAAGAATATATATAATTGGTATCACCCTAATCTTTACAAATGTTGAACTCTCATGCATGGACTATCTATAAATAAATAAACAAATGGCTCCCAAAAAAATCCACTAAGCAATATATAAATACTTATTTGTAAGTTGTTTTATGATATAATATCATCTTTGTAGAGAATAAATGATACTATTTCAATAAATTATGAAACTAATATATATATATATATATATATATATATATATATATATATGATAATTTATACTTTTATTCTTTTCAATAATTTGCACTCTTCTGTTTTTCTGTTTAGTCTTTCAGATCCAAGTCCTTGACTAGAGAAACCTTTTGCCTTTGTATACGCTATCCTCACCACTGTCCCTAAGACTGCTTTTCTTCATTCTCTTCCTTTATTTTCTGTCTCCTGTGTTCTCTTTATGAATTTCTTATGACAAACACAGTTGTGAGATTGTTAATATAACCGAACAAATTGAAGCTTTCTTTGTTGAAAGACCTAAGCAGCCTAGTTTTAACAGAACCATATCTCCATTCCTTCCTCCGCGTGGGTTGACTTCAAAGTCAATGTTTTATTTTCTTTCTTATATGATGCTCCTAGAATTTTCCTTTTTTGTTGTTGTTGTTTTCATGGTCAAGATTGTTATTGTTGTTGAAAAGGGCTTACAATTATTGGAGGAGATGCAAAGAAGAAACGAAGCTGTTGATCACTCAGTAGAACAAAGAGAATTGACAGTCGGATCTGCTCCAGGTAATAATTAATGGCAAAAGGCAATCACAAAAGATTGTTTTGACATTTATAGTAGTTAATTTATAGTTCAAGGAATTTCCTTTTTTTTTTTTTTTTTTTAAACTAAATATGGTTTGATATTGCATTACTAATGCTAATATGCTCCTATATCAGGTATTATAATCAAGCAGAGAGGACAGATCCAGGGTCACTTTAATGGAGCTGTCATCGAGAACCTTAATTTAAAAACTTCTGAAAGTGCACTATTTCTCAACTTGCCCTTTTTTCATCCCTCATGGTTTGTTTGGTTGTTTTCATGGCATATTTTCATTCTGATTAGCTTAGCTTTTCTCTGGGTATAATGGACATTAAATTAAAAATCTAACTTTGTGATACTTTTATTTAAAGATTCTTTTCATATTTTTCTCATAGGACCCTGAACCCAGTTCAAGCACTGCTCAACTCTCACATTATGCTGGTATACCAAGTACAATGTTTGGAAATTAATTCAACCCATCTTGAATCATCATCGTAATTCACAAGGATTTAGAGACTCTTCGTTCTCGTGAGATTACTGGTCCTGGAGGGGATTCAGCTGCTGCAAAGGAGCATGATTTACAGAAAGTTCAAGCTGATGAGGCTACTCATCTGGTGAGTTAGATCAGCCACAATGTCGAATGTGTCATGTTGGAGATTTGTTTTATCTGTTATGATAGCTATATTTGTGGGGTTACTGGTAATTTTGAAATCTTGGTCATATTTTTTTTTTTTCCATGGTCAGCAATTAATAACATCTAAGTTAAAATATTTTCCAGGAGAAGATTTAATTGCTCCATGCCATTGCTAAGGAATCAAAAAGTATGTTCACAAATGATATCTTGGCAATTGGAGGTCTAGTAATGTGGGTTCCTTTTTCGTATCAGTATTCCTTTCATCTTGATCATAGTACAGATACCTGGTTTAAAAACCGTAGAACTACGTATTTTTATTAGAGGCCCTGACAATTGGAAGCAGTAGCTGTAAGGAGAAGGATCTAACGTATTAGAACAATATGTTATCTGCTTAAGTTCCTATGAAACTTCCATTAATTACAATAGGATTATGATATATAATTACTATGTAACAAAGGCAAAACAATTATAACTTACTGAGACCTTACAGTAAATTGTGCTGCCTAAAGAATAAAATTTACCATGAAGCTGCAGAAATTCGGGATTTATATTTGTTTCAAGCTTGCCATATCATGAAAGGACATCATGCTATGAGAGATATGCTTGAATTGCATTTGTTTTCGTCTCCAAAGAGGGAAGTTGTCATGGAGATAATTCAATGTGAGATTACGTGTACATCATGAGTGATAAGGCTATTTAATTGTTTCCAGGGCACTTTTTTTTCATGAGGTATCTAAAGATAGTGATTTAGTTATTGACATGATCGCTGGTTCTCATGATCCATCAGTAACGTGATTATTAACTTGTTGCAATGATTTGATTACAGATTCGCTCTTTGTTTGAGGAACATGGAAATGTGATGGAGGTTGCTGGGAACTGGAGAACAAGAGCTGTGAAAACGGGCTCAAGAACTGCCGGCACTAAATAATAAAACAAGATATAAAAATAAATGAATAGTTTTATTAAATGTGAGAATAATTTGAAAAGCTTACATCAAATGCAATTTAACCATGCTTATTTATAGGTTAAACACAACAAGGAAACCCTAGAAAAAATAAGAACACTAACATTCACTAACATAGAATCAAGAAAGTAACAAAACAGCTCACTAATAATCTAGCTAATCTTATTCACTAAAAAAAACTCAAGCGACTAACAACTATTCTTCAGCTCTACGTCTGGATCGCTACACCACGTTTTCCACAATTTTGAATCATTCTCCAAAAGAGGTTGATAGGGAAAAAGGACAACATCAAGGTATTTGTGCTTTTCATATTATATGAGATTATTGTGATCCATATGAATCTTATTTCAGGTCTGTTGAGAGGTTTATGGGTATCTCAGTTTGTTTTTGAGTCCATGCTTGTTGGTTTTGGTTGCACCTTTTAACTTCTGTTTGTTGCCACAACTGTAGCTTGTTTATGATAATGATTTAGAAGCCAGCTACTGTATAAAACGTATAGATAAACAGAACCCCTCGAATATTCATTTGATTGAATGGTTTCACAAAGCAATTTGTAAGATTTCATGTTTCCTATATTTTGGTGAATGCAAGAGATTTTTTCCGAAAGTCTTGCAATGTCATATATATCAGTTTCAATTCTTTAAATTGTCAAGGTTATTATTACAGAATAATGTATGTGTTTCCAGTCATGTGATTTGATTCCCTGTATGTCTATAATCCAAGGCTCATTGCAACGCATACCTAATATTTTGTCATTATTGGTGCCTGTTTTATTCAACATCGCCATTAGTATGTTCCGCTAGTCATTTGTCAGGCCCACCAGGCCTGTATGATTAGGGTCGGTTACGTTGGTTTGCCAAACAACTTCGGCTGTTTGTACGACAGTGGCGTTGGCTCGAGCCAGTCCTCCCTTACCATGGCCAATGCCATTTTTTCGTGGCCCTTTTCATCTTGTATTGGCCTTCTCGTCATATCTAGGCCTATCTCCCCACCAGTTGAAAGTATGTGGCTGCATCATGCCCTTCGTGATTACAATGGGTGCAAGCAACTTGTACCAGTAGTCCCATCACTTCATTTTTATCTTCTTTGGCCCTTGTAACCATGCGCACTATCTCTTCTTGGAGTAGAGTAGGGTACACACGATTAAGAGAAGGCAGCGGGTCTGTTGCCAGCAAAGTCGATGGTACCGTCCAATACACAACATCGTCCAACCCCATAAGGAACTGGTGTACCCATTCCTCTTCTCTCCTCTTCTCCAACTTAGATGCATTGTCACACTGACATTTTCCACAGCTACAAATAGGTAACTATTCATAGTTGGCCAATTCATCCCAAAGGGTCTTCATCTTCCTTAGTATGCCACCATAATCGTATCACTTTGCTTGCACTCCACAAGCTCCAATTTCAACTACTGAATGCGTGGTCCATTTATGACCGAAAACCACTCCTTGGTATCCTCACACAGGTCATTGACGTTCTCCATGTAAATTATGGTAAAACGAAGTCCCGGTTATATGGTGTTGAGAATCCAAGAAACCAACATGGATTGCACGGTCCACCAATCCTTTCCTTAGGCTACTCCACAGTTCCTTCAACAAAGCCCCATTTTTTTCTAGCTTGCAGCAAGTTCGCACTGCTTGTGCCCATTCTTCATAGTTTTCTCCTTGAGTTGAACTTCATGATGATGTTCCTAGGGTTGTCATTAGATTTGGGATTGTAGGGAGAAGCAACACTTCCCCGAAGCTGTCCCTTGGTCTGATTGTGTCGCCTTGTTGTCGTGACTAAAGCAGTGCTCACTTCAATGTCGTCTGGAGCCCGAGGGACTTTGATACCACAATAATTCTGTCAAAGCTATTGTTTATTTCATCCTTATTCAATCAAAGGGTACATAGATATGGTTTACAACAACAGAACTATCCTTATCTACATATGGAAACCCAAAATGGACTCTAAGCTAATTATCAGGTCATGATTACCCATGTTTATCCTTATCTAGTCTTACAGGTTTTATCCTTCTACCCATATCTGTCCCTTTACTATTTGAATATACACTTCAGTTTATATAACTACGTCCACGACTCTTCTGCATGCACACGTATCATCGTATGATCCTCCCTTATCGCACAATGTTATATTTTGAATGTTATGGGCCAATACACTCTTATTATGAAGATGGATTAGGACCACACATCCTAGACGCAATACAATCAGGTCATGATTACCCATGTTTATCCTTATCAAGTCTTACAAGTTTTATCCTTCTACCCATATTTATCCTTATCAAGTCTTATAGGTTTTATCCTTCTACCCATATTTATCCCTTTAATATTTGAATATACACTTCAGTTTATATAACTACGTCCACGACTCTGCTGCATGCACACGTATCATCGTATGATCCTTCTTATTGCACAATGTTATATTTTGAATGTTATGGACCAATACACTCTTATCATGAAGATGCATTAGGACCACACATCCTAGACGCAACACTTTCCAACCATTCTTCCATAGAAGTTGCAAAAGATTATCCCAACTTATATTAAGTTACAAAGATAAAAAGAATCACTGAAAAAATTATATGAAGAAAGAAAGTGAGACCTGGATAAAGAAAAGTACCAGAAAGTCTGTACTGTATTGATGCAGAGCTTCTTAGAGTAGTAAAAGATTGCCTTTTTTTTGTGCGTTTTCTTGTCTTACTACTGTTTTCATTCTCTTCTTGTTTCTGCAATTCTTTTGTTCTACAATTTCCTGTATTCCATCAATTATGATGCGGGTGACCACGATTTGATATATCAGCAGAAGATTGAGAAGTCCTTAGAAGAAATTAAATCCCTGTTGGAAACGGTTCTGAGCAAGGTGCTGGGCGTTGAAGTTAAACAGGAGGAGTCTCAGATAATCAATAAAGAGGAAAGTTATGGTGTAGTTGGGGCATCGGTTCTAGGTGGAGTTGATGAAAATCCTGATCCTGCTCAAGAGGTGGAGAACCTTGAGGAAGAAATTGGAGTCACTGGTGAGTTTAGTAAAAGCTTGGAGCGGGAGTCAGAAGTAATTGTCAACCAGAATGTGACTAAGAAGGGGAAGGAGATTGGCAGCGTTCATCTGGATGAAATTGATTTTGAAGGTATTGGAGATGGAGTATTGCCTACTGAATTCTACTTTATGAAGATTGATCAGTTGGAAGGTAGTGATAGGAGGGGTGGAAGAAAAGTATCTGGGCTTAACGCTGATGGAGAAATTGGTGCTTGGAAGGCTGGAGGGATGGTGGATCTAAACTCTGGGTTGAAACATGATGCTAATCACAATTGCAACCATGACGGGGGTGGAGGTCCCAAGGAGAGTGACCAGAGTTCTATTGACAAGGCAAATTTCAACAATATTTTTACGAGGAACCTGTTCGAAGAACTTGGAATGTTGAGTACTGTAGCCACAGCCTTGGGCATTGATGCATATGGTCCAATCATCGACAATGCTGGAGGTGTTGCTGACATGACAGGTATGAGTCACAATTCTAGAGAGAGCTTTTAATTTTCTTTAATATTTAAGTTATTAGTTCCTTATTTGATCCTAGGGAAGTAAAGAATAAAAGATAAACTTTCTTATTGATAATATCAAAAATTGCTTTAGAATATTTATATATATATAAAGTGATTAGAAGATTAGAATGGATTCATACAACCCAACATAAAGTAGTTTTTGCAACATAAGAAAAGTATGTACTGTTATCTTGTAATCAGTATGATAGCAATTGTATGATCTTTCAAATATTAGAACAAAAGCTATATCACATGATGTCCTAGAGCAGCTTAACATATTCCTGAACATTTTATAACTGAAAAAAAAATCGTTATGGATATTGCAAATGGTAGAATGAAAGGGAGTTTTGCAGTTATAATTATAGGACGCAAAAAGAAGAAGCAGGAAGGGGAAAGTAGAAACTACTTCAAGGTTCCATAGTATTTTCTACCAGTCAGCACCTGGAGGGGACGGTAGCTTTCTTTGAATATCGTGTTACAGGTAATGGAATCAATTCATCACCGTATTCACACACACACACACACACAAATATGTTTAAGTATATGTGGGCTGCATATGCAGCTAATAAGTAATAATGTTGAAGTTGTTGGCTCAAATTATTGTTTTAGTGATCATAGTTATGGCTCTTCCCCTTTATGCCTTCTGAAAGTGAAAGCATAATTAGTTTCATCTGTTCATTAAAGCTGTTGGATGTGGCCGTGAAAGAGGTGATATTATACAATAAGGCTTGCTTTGGTAATCCTAATTCCTAAGTAATGACATTGTTATGTGCCAGAGACACTACTAAAAATTATATAGTTTTACTTTTTTAGTTTGAACATTGGTTTTTTGTTCGCAGTAGAAAAATCCAAGAAGTTCACGTTGAATAGAGTAACTTTTTTCTCATTTGTTTCTGTCGCATAGCGTCCTTTTCTGTTTTTTTTTTTTTTTCCTCTTTGCACAACTATCTTCTTCATATTGCTCCTTTTTTGGTCTGCTTCCTACTTATGGTACTCTTGACCTCAAAATCACAATGGGGTTGATTCAAGCTATTACATACTCTGACAGAAAAGATATTGCTTGTAACCCAAAAATGTCTTTGTGCCAATGTAGGACATGCTGATATTGGAGTGACTTCACCTTGTAGTGCCACAAATATTAACCCTCTTGAAGGGCACGCAGAATCGCCTAACATTAAGGATCCTAATTTGTCTTCCAGTTGTCCTGATATTGCGACTTCGAGTCATCGACAACCTCAAGCATGTATGTACCCTTACATTAGAGGTTTCAGATCCTAATTCTCACTGAAATCTGATGATATTTTAGCTCAAGATTCTAATAATGACGTTACAATACCAACCATAAGGTGTCCCTTTAAAGAAATATTTACTTCTTAGTAGTATAGCTCTACTCTACACAATTTTTCTGAATTCCCACTACTATATATTGAGAGGATTTGAAAGGACTAGATAGGTCATTTGGACAAGAAACACTAACAAAAAATGAAGGGGTGAAATTAAAATACGGTAAGAACATATTGGTCAAAAAATTTTGGGTGAATTTATGAGGATTCAACAGTAATTGTTATATAAAAAAAGTATTATAGATGTTACATTTATCCTACAGTATTTACAATTAGCATCAAATTTGACAATCTAATCAAATTAAGAAACACTAGTTCATTGTTAGTTTTCAACAATTTTGTATTCAATTGCAGATATTATCGTTGGACTCGTGAACCGTAATGGCTTAGAAAATGTTCAAACACAACCTCAAACCAATCATAACTCTATTGCTACTAGATCAGATGATGATACTCAGTTGGCCACCTATTACAACAGTGGCACGCAACATGTCCTTGGTGTTATCAATCAGATGGGATATGCGCAGGGCAACAGTAATGGGGTTATCAACTCCGGCACCATGGGGTACTCCGCCATAACCCAGAACGACCAGAGGTAGGCATGAATTAGTTCATAGCTTTTAAGACTTACTAATGTTAATTAAATAACCTCTCTGCCCTTGTCTGGCATATCATGCATTACAACTGTTAATTTTATTAGAGCATCTAACTCCGCAAGATGAGACAGGTTCAAAAAAAATGCTTACTGGTGAGGAAGTATCAAAGCGAGCAACACAAAGAAATTCATATTAAGTATTAATTCCAACTATTTATTTATGCAGCGTGACAGACTCGAACGCCAAGGTTGATGGCCTTCAAGGTTTGAATGGTCTTGTGGATCGCATGGATGATGATAGAGTCGAGAACGTTTCAGTTACACAACTCAATTCCTCTTGTCCAAATCATCAGCTTGCCAACCATGTCAACACTGGCAGCCAAACCATCAAAGGTTTGATTAATCAAATAGGCATCATTACGGGAAACTTTAATGGAGTCGTCATCTTGGGATCTGTTATATATGCATCCAGTTATAAGTAGGATTCAACTATTACAGAAGTGCTTTTTCTATTGTCATTTCTCAGTGAAACTTTTTTTCGAATTTTAACAATACATACTGTTAGGATAATACTGCTTGACAGGCTTGTATGATTTCCTCCAATGCATTGGACCCGAACATTTGTCCATTTCCTCATCCTTCTTTTTGTTTCATATGTATTTTGTCTATTCAACTAAGGTTGATAGCATGACTTCCCTCCCCTTCTCTGACGGTGCATCACAATAATTGTGTCAATTACATACACCACTATAAAATCTCCAAAATTAGGCATTTATTTCATTATTTATAAGCAAACATGACCCTCATCTCACAAGAGTTTATATCTATTGTACAAAGCTTTAGAAATATATTGATGGCTTAGGCAAAAATGTGACAATAGCTAGAATTATATTGATTGGTTTTCATAAAATGTATTTTAATCATATAATTTTAATTAGGAATGACAACAGGGCGGGGTGGGAAGCATGGTCCTAGTCTCCATCCATGCTTGGGATCGCGGAATTCTGTGGCCCACGAGGATGTTTTTATGAGTAAAAGTGTATTGCATTTTGAGTATTTATAATATTAAATATAAATAAGTGTTTAAAAATTACAATTTAAAGCAATGAGTTTATCTATTATTTATTATTATATTATAAAAGTAAATCCCATCATTGTGGTATTGACATTTGTTATTCTATATGCATGATACATGATAATATTAAATTATAATTTATACACATAAAATTACAAATAAAAATTCAAACTAGAGTTAAATTATAATTCAAATTAGAGTTACACACATAATTTACTCCAATTAAATTATATTACATTGATATTTGAGTTATAATATTCTAATTTATTATTATATTATAAAAGTATATCGCACCACTGAAGTGTTGACGATCAACATTTATTGATTGGATGATTAGAAAATTTTAATATTCAATTATTTGGTAATTAGAAAATATTTGAAAGATAAAATTTGTGATATTAAAATCTGAATAAAATAAAATTGGTTTGGCGCTTAGGATTTTCCAAGTAAACTTATATTCATTTATTTTAGTCTATTGGTTATGGTTATTTTTTGCTATAATGTATTGAGCACTTTTCTCACGTGTTGCCACGCATCTCTTGTATATTTGTTGATATTTCTAAATATTTCCAAACAAGTTTTCTTTTTTTGAATTTTATAATTTTGGTAGTTTAAGGTAATCATGCACTATTAACGTGACTTTGTTCCATTAAATTTTTAACACTTTTGTAAAGGTTGGGAGTTTAGTACACCTTTAAAAAGCCCAAGGGGTATGATGTATATCCATTCTAGGGTTTTTTGAGAATTAATATTAGGTTTTTAAACTAGAGTTTATCTTAAACTATGATTTATCTGTTTAGATAATTATAAAATAGGGTTTACTTTAAATTTCATTTTAAATTAGGGTTTATATTTTATTTTGAGTTAAACTCTTTTGCCTATACAAAAGCTTCTTTGTGATCAATTCAGTCAAATTTTATGCATTTAAATATTATATATTATTTTTATTTAAAAAATATTTAAGTAAAGTTAAGAGAGTACGAGTTGTCCTAAAAGAGTACTCTAAGTTTATTGTTAAGAGGATATCTTGTCTAAGAGTATTTTAGGGTTTTTCTATCACTTTGTTTTACATCAATTTAGCATCAAAGACAAACTTTGATCCCTTTCGCTGCCCAAAAACCAAATCAGAGACAACCATAAAGATTCAGAAGGTGCAAATTTATCCACCGACCAATTTTCAGTCCCATTGGAGCCTCGACAAACCGCCACGCTCTGGTCAAATTCTGGTGACTTTCCTTCACATGCATTCGTGTTTCGATCACTTTTCATCATTTTCTAAACAGCTTTTTTTTTTTTTTGGGGGGGGGGGGGGGGGGGAAGCCATTACGTTAAGAAGGGTCTGAATTGTTAAGGTGCAAAATTTCAAACTCGTTGGAGCCACCACACGCCACCACTCCCCCATTCAAAGTCTGGTGACTCTCCTCCATGCGCTGGGCAAACGATCTGTTGTTGAGTTGACTCGTTGAATTGACCCACTGAGTTGAGTCACTTCATGCCCTACTATATTAACCCATTGCCACATCAACCCTAGTGGCATTAGCATCGGCATCCACATCATCAAACATTACCAATCATTGTTCGACAAACAAGCCCTACCAGCTACCTCATTGCCACATCACACAACTTTGTTAGTTGCCATCTCATCGTCATGAAAGCAAATACAAATCAACCAGAGGCTACCACATCATCATTAGTGCCACATAACCCACCACATCATCTATGCTGACCAACAGGGGTTGACCATTGACCAACACATTGACCGTTGACTTTGGAACTTCTATCCCAAGGTTTTTGGACCCCTTGATCTCATTTTTGGGCTTATTTTTTGCGCTGTTTGGAGCTAGGCTGTTAGACACTACAAGGTGCAGCACATTTTCCTTTTGAAAACTTGTCTGATTTTCTTATTACTATGCTATTTTAAGTATTTGTGTATTTTGACCATTTATTTCCTTTTGTTATTTTGTCAACGCACCATCTCTAACACACTTTAGGCTTTATTCCTAGGCCAATTTTAACCTAGGACTAGAGGTAGGACTACAGGGATCTAGTGTTACTACGGAAGATTTATCCTTCTATGGTTTACATAAAAGTCTTTACTTGAATTGTAGTGATCATCTTATTAATTAAGGTTTGTGAATGGTTTATCTGTTTACTGATCAAATTTATAGGGTGTGAACCTCATTTTTTTGGTAAGAGCAGTTAAAAAACTTTTGACTTTTCAAGACATAGCCCCCCACCAAGCCATGCACTCTTATTGTTTCCACATAGTTAATATATTATTTTTTTAGTTTTATATTGCATCAGGGTAGTTTATCATTATCACTATTTATATTAAATCTAAGTCATCATCGCATTTTTCTTTTCTCCTTCTAAAAAAAAAAAATCATTATACCTCATGACTTTCTTTCATAACCATGAGAGACCATTTTCTAAGACTACTACCATGGCCATGGCCAATATCAATGAGTTATCTAACTAGATTAGAGACATAAGAGTTCAACTAAAGGAATGAAGTGAGCTTAGGAAACAAGTACAGCAGTATAACTACCATGATAGTGTTAGAGAACTATAGTCTTCTAAGGTTTCTATTTCTAAGGGCCACCCAGTCATACTTTCTCCTTCTCCAACTGACCTTCCTCTTCAACCATCACCTAGTAGGACTAGTGGAATGGTCACCTATGTCCAAATTAGGAATACATCTCTTTCTTCTAATCCATCTTCCACTACAATCCTCAATAGAGATATTCCATGCAAGATAATCATTGACGAGGGTAATTCCATTAATGTTATCTCAACTTTAGGAGTATCTAAACTAGGTTTGAAAGCAGAACCTCATCCACAACCTTTTAGGGTTACTTGGGTAGATAAGACTTTCTTACAAGTTAAAGAGCATTGCCTAGTCCCTCTCAAGTTGGGTAGCCACCGGAAAGATATTTACCTTGACATTTTACCCATGATTGTCACTCATATTCTGTTAGGATGCCCTTGGTTACACGATTATAAGGTGATTCACCATGAGAGTGACCACCCAAATTCTTTTTCACTGTGGAGGTAAAAATCTTATTCTGTGTACTGCTTGACCCAAAAGGCAACTTGTGGTAAGTCTAGTAGAATTAGGACTTTAGTAAGTAGAGTTATCTCCAACCACTAGATAAGACCTATCTATACTTATCTACACTTTTCCTATCTATTAGTTTTAAATGTTTATTCCCAAAAAGGAGCTGGATCAGTTATGAGAAGACAAATCTTATTGCAGGTAGTGCAGATTTTTTTTTTCAACCTTTCTTGTGTCTTTCAAGACAGCATTGAGCCGCAAAATATATTGTTTCAATAAAAATAAGAGGGAAAATAAATAAAACTTATGTTGAAACCCACATGTGCCTTTTAGACCAATGGATAAAAATAAAAATTGTAGGCCCACATCCAAGTCTAGAAACCACAACCTTGAGCCACAAAAACTGCCAAGGCCTCACTTGTATTTACTCAAGGCAACAGAAAAGCAAAATGGTGAAAAAGCTTACCTACATCTCCCACTCAGGGGCCTTCATATCTGGTGGTTGAAAGAAATGAAGTCCAACATCTATTGAGCCAAAAATCACATCAAGAGAAAAACTATAAGGTAAAAGGAATAGCACATGTGATGAATACCTAAGACACCACAAACTAAAAGTTATTGCATACAAGATGATAAGAGTTATTTAAGTGGGAAAAGAATATTAGAAAAATTCACAATTTTTCCTCCAACAGTTATATTTCAAAGTCTCTATAAAGAAGAGAAGACCTTACACTTTGTAACAAGAAGAAATAAAAAATTTATTTTGGGGTAATTTGTTTCTCGGTTCTCCATTCCCACAAATTGTCATCTTTATTCTATATATATATTTTGGGACAATTCATTTCTCTGGTTTGATTATTAATTTTCTAAGTTATAGCTCAGTTAACTTAACCCTTTTGCTTAGTTTCTAAGGAAGCTACAATTCATTTTATTCATGTTAGATTAGTTTTGCATTATCTTTATTTTAACTTGGTTCTCTATGTTACTCATTGCTCTTGTTTGTCATTCCCTTCCATATATAGTTAATATGTTGTTTTATAAAATTATTTATATGATTACTTATGAATTAGCTAGCATATTAGCTATGGTTAATTGGCAATTTGAAACTCTAAAATGTGTTTGCCAATATATGTTTATGTTGTAATATGATTTTGAAATATTATATGAAATATCATAGTGTAATAATGGAAAATAATTTTCTTACTTAAAATCATAAGTTATCATCCTAGAGTGATTTTTCCCTATTCCTTAAAGTGAATAGTGAAGCTATCAAGAAATATGAGCACATATGTGGCCATGACTAGTCAAATATATTATTAGTTATAATATTATAAATAACTCCCACTAGAAGTGAGAGAAAACTGGTAACAGGATATTCGAAAAACCACTATCATTTTGGCAAGAAAAGACCAGTAGGTTTGTATTTGTTGCATATCTAAATATCTTCTAAATGTTGTTCAAGCATCAATGAAAGAAAAGATTAATTGTTGAAACAATTTTACTTAATGAGAAGATATTGTTGACTTTGGTCATGTCAATATGACGATTAAATGAGCCAAATTTCTTTCTTGAAGGTGATATTTCTTTAATTTACCTTTAATAAATTTAAGTTATTTGCTCTTTTGTTTAAGCTTTATCAATTTCACATATTATATGATACTAAATTATTTCTATTGTACAAAGATAATGTTGTTATTGTATTTAATAGTGCAAAAATAATTTAGGGCTCTTAAAGAGTTGAGGAGTGAAAATCATAATTAAAAGCTCATGAAGTAGCAATAAATGTGTTACCTTGAGAAATTATATGCATTTTCTACAATTTTTATGTACAATTAAAACATATGTTGTTGTAAATTAGAAGTTTACAAGTCAAAATAAGTTTGTTGTTTCGCATGATCAGTTGAGCCGTCATGAGTTAACAATGATGGAACAATAATTAAAAACTCGTGGACTTTCATTGAAGACCCAAAAGGTTCTTCAATTAAAATGTTTAGTTTCTTATATGCTATTTATTCCCAAAAAAAAAAAAATTATTTGCATTAGCAAAAGTGAAAGTTTAGAATGTATATGAGGAACAAATATTTTGTGGGCTTGTAGACCTATCAAGTAGATCATTTAGATACTTCTTGATTTAATAGATGCATTGACTAAATGATCATATATTTATTTATTATTAACTCAACCTGAAGTTTATGAGATTATTTGCTCAATAGATTGAATTAATAGTGTAATGCTTTAATTATATCTAGTCGTGCAACACATCCAGTTAACGCTAGTGAAGTCACTCTACAAGGTGACTATTGGAATGCACAAAATAGACTTGCATGCACCTAAAATTAATTGCAAAACCATTACTTATGAAATCTAAACTTCCAAAATTTATTTGGGAAAATGTGATTATTCATGTTATAGCATTGATTCGCATCATACCAAACAAGTTATTTGAGCCCCCTCTTACAATTACTTTATTGTCAAGAGCCAAGTATATCCCATTTATGAAATTTTGATGAGTTGTTAATTGCTCCACTATAATGCACTAAGATTGGAACTAGTGGAGGTTAAGAATATATGTTGAATTTAACTCCATCTTTATGTGAAATATATTGAGCCACTAAAAGGATATTTATTTGTGGCTTGGTTCACCACTTGTTTTTTTAATAAATTATTTATTCCAACATTAGGGGGGAGATGAATTATCACTTTGATCCTCATGCAAAGCAAATATGAATTAAAGATGGTCAACTAGTAAGAGTGACTAAAATTATATGTACCAACTACTACTACTTCAATCAAAATATAACTGCAAATACATGAAGAGTGACAAATACACTAGTTTTAAAGATAAAATTCTTGAAAAGAGAAGGAGCAAAGAATCAAAGATGGTCAAATCAAGGATATGATAGCTTTAGAAGAGTTACGAGAGAGGTAATTCTAAAAGAGTCCTCAAACATAACAAATATTTTAGTTTCAAAGGAAACTCAAGTACTTGAAAGCCATGAAAATAAAGAGATTTGTATAACATATGATGGAACCATAATGAAATCAATATTGTTGACAATGTGTCTCATATAATGTAGTGCACTATGTGATAAAAGATATTGAAGATCATTAGTAAAAGTTTGCAAAGAAAGAAATTATTAGCCAAAAATTAAAAAGATGCAATTTAGGTTCGCTTAAAAAGCAAAAAGTTTTGGATCTAAAATCTCTACACTATAAATGTAAAGTCAGTTATGGACAAATGGGCTTTTTATATGAATACAAAATGAAAATGATGCTTGAGGGTTTTTTGCAAATAACTAGCATTGATTATGAATAGAAATATACTCAATCATAGTGGATGCAAGTATATGATGATACCTATTTAGTTTGGCAGTACATGAGTGTCTAATGGATATTATTGTAGTTGACTCATTCAATAATGACATTCTTGAAACAATTTATATAATCATTTGAGTTAATATTTATTGAAGGAAACAAACGGAAATCACCCATTTGTCCACATATAAGTAAATTTGTGTTGATGATTTATTATTGAAACTTCTAAAGAGCTTCTAAAGCTATAAATTACTTATAGAGAAAACTTGCATTAAAATGCTTATATAGTAGAAGCATTAAAGTGATTTTATATGTAAAAATTACATCTATTGTGCAATTAATGGATATAAAATTGCTAAAGGTGAATAAATATTCTTTTTGGAACTCGTGAAAATGATAAAGAAATACTTGGTCCAGAAGTATTAAATCTTAGTACAATTTAACTAGTTCATCAATATGATGACAATCTAGGAAATTTGTTACCACAATACTAACTTCTACAATATTTGAAGGATTTTGTACAATGTTAGAGTCTGTTGACGCAAATATCTCAATTAATTCAAACTATACTCTTTTTCCTTTCACCATGGTTTTTCCCATTGGGTTTTCTTAGTAAAGTTTTTAATGAGATAGTATTTGATTATATATCCGAAGAATAATGTACTCTTTTTCCCTTTACTAGGTTTTTATCCCAAAGGGTTTTTCTTAGTAAAAGTTTTTAACGAGATACATCCTTTGATAATAGATATCCGAAGGAGAGTGTTATAAATATTTTTCATGTCTATCTAAAATGTTATTTACCATAGGACTTGGTCATTACTGTGTATTTATCTAATGCAATTAATTATAAGGATAATTATTCTTTTTATGGTTTTACTTGTATTAGACTCTTCCCACCACTTATATAAATACCATTTGAGGATGAATAAAGTACACTACATTTGAAGGCTCTACTTATGCTCTTCTCTCAATTCTATCTACTTTATTCTCTTATATCTCTTGTTTTACAGCAACTACATTAATTTCAATTCTTTTTTATACAAAATGTAGAGTTTGCATTTCAACGGAGAACAAAGCAGAAAAATACCCTGGTGGAAGTAGTAAGAAACAACAGAACATTACATCCACTCACAACAAAGCACAAACTGCACTTTAGAGTGCTAATGGAGTAATGAGAATTTGTCAATTTAAAACCCAAAAAAAAAAAAGTAAAAAAAGTACACAAAAAAGTAGTTCAAAACAAAATAAAATTTACCTAAGTTAGATTTTTTATTTATATAAGAAATAGAAGAAAAAGAAAATAGGTATGAACAAAATATAGGAAAAGACAGTAGTTTCGCCAAAAAAAAATAAAATAAAGGCTTTATTTGGTAAAAATAGTTAATAAGCTAGCTGAAAGTTAAAATGCTAACTGATAATTGAAATGCTAACTTATAGCTGAAATGCTCATTTTTAGCCAAAAGCTGTTAGGTAAAGGCGGAAAATTGTTATGTTAGTTTATTGAATTATAAGTGTTTGATAAAATTAATTATTTAATTAACTGATATATATAAAATTATACAAAAAAAGCTTATATAAATTTTATATAAATTATAGTTTTGTTTATGTTAACAAAATAATACTTTTACAAATTTAGAAAACATTAAACAAAATATTGAAAAAAAATCACACAAATGTGTGTGTATATATATATATATGTAGATATTTATTTAATTATTTATATAACATAATTGTTTTCTCAATTTTGAAAAAAAAAGAAGTTGTTAGCGCAATTAAAGGATTTCAGATTAAAAAAAAAAAAAAGGAAATAAAGAGAATTTTACTTTAAAAAGCATTTGTAATTTGAAAGTAGAAAAAAATCATGGGCAACGTTTTACGTGAAATGGGGAAAAAATAGGGGTAAAACGGTAAGAAAAAACAAGAAGCTATACGCTATAAGTTGATACACTACTTTTAAGTAGCATTTCAAAATACAGTATAAATTAGTAAAATAAGCTTGTTTATTAAATATATCTATTTTGATTAATCGAGCTTATAAATTTGTTAAATACGTTATAAATTAAGTTATTTGACTTGCCAAACAATTGCAAGTTGGCATTGCAAAGCTGAAAAGGAGAATAAGCTGGTTTGAAGTTTGATTTTGTATGTATAGTATATATATGTATATTTACGTAAGTATAAATTATACTAGCGGTACGTAATACAATATTATAACAATAAGTAGAAGTAATTATTAAATTTCATGCATACAGTATAGTTACTACTACTTTATTGCATGCCATTATTACACCAATAAATACCATTAAGCCAATGAAAAGTAATAATTCATTTATGTCAATAACAAAAGAGAGTTTTTAAATTAGATAACGACTGACTTTATAGGTGTTGAACTCACATGTAAGTGCTATTAAAGTATATTATCACAATAACCCTTAATTCATGGAGCCGTCGCACTATTGAAGTCTATTCCATTATTCTAGATGAAGAATATATATAATTGACATCACACTAATCTTTACAAATATTGAACTCACATGCATGGACTATCTATAAATAAATAAACAAATGGCTCCCAAAAAAATCCACTAAGCAATATATAAGTACTGCCCATTTAAGTTTTATTTAACTTTTATCCTTTAGAGAAAGTAGAGGGACGAAAACCGAGAGAGAGAGAGAGACCAAATCAAAGCCAACAAAGCAACTAACTTACAAAAATTCCAAAACCAGAAATAGTATTAGTGTTTTGGTTAAGGGCCCGGATGATATTGATGGTGTTAATGGTAATGTGTGAGAGTGGATGACCCATAAAGTGGGACACTGTGGGGAAAGTTGACTTAATCATTAATTAATTTGCATTTAGTGGTTGATTTTGAATTCGGCACCGAATTGCTGTGCTTGTGCCTTGAATTGTATAATTTGGACTTTGGACTGCTAAAAAGGGGTCATTTTTCTTGCTCAATTATTGAAGCCCTAAAGTTGCATCATTGGTTTTATGGGGGCATCTTCAATGTTTCGAAACTTCAGTAATCCCTTTATATTCATTTATTGGATCATTTAAAGGGTTGCTACAAGTTGACAAAGCAACAGAGGACCTAGCTTAGTTGGACGTGACATGGCAAGCTAATACCACAAAATCATCCTTAAGTCCTCATAGATGAGATTCCCCCCCTCCCCCCCCCCCCCCCCCCCCCAATAGGAATATAATATGCTGAAAAAATATTAGAAGAGTATACGGTGAGGATTAGAGCTATGATATCAAATACTGATAGGATAAGGTGGGATTCAAACTTTAGTACAAAATTCCAAGAGACCTTGGAGAGGATGGTTATATAGACTTTATAAATAGAAAAAGTTACTTAGTTTGATTGATTAACCAAAAAATATAAATATGGTCGAAAGAATGAAAAAACTATTTGCACACCCAAATTGTTTACTCATTTTTTTGTGGGTTGTACACTTAGTCAGGATGTACACACAAGGCCACTCTTGAAAGAGTGAGGAGAGTCTTTCATTAATGTTGTCTAAGGCCAGAAGCTATGTATACTCTCTCTCACTTTCACTCTTCTGTTTTTCTGTAAGTCTTGCAGATCCAAGTCCTTGACTAGAGAAACCTTTTGCCTTTGTATACGCTATCCTCACCACTGTTCCTAAGACTGGTTTTCTTCATTCTCTTCCTTTATTTTCTGTCTCCTGTGTTCTCTTTATGAATTTCTTATGACAAACACAGTTGTAAGATTGTTAATATAACCAAACAAATTGAAACTTTCTTTGTTGAAAGATCGAAGCAGCCTAGTTTTAACAGACAACCATATCTCCATTCCTTCCTCCGCCTGGGTTCACTTCAAAGTCAATGTTTTACTTTCTTTCTTATATGATGCTCCTAGAATTTTCCTTTTTTTTTTTTTGGTTGTTGTTGTTGTTTTCATGGTTACGGTTGTCCTCCCCGTTGTTATTGTTGCTGAAAAATGCTTACAATTATTGGAGGAGAAGCAAAGAAGAAACAAAGCCGTTGATGGCTCAGTAGAACAAAGAGAATTGACAGGCGGATCTGCTTCAGGTACTAAGTAATGGCAAAAGGCAATCATAAAAGATTGTTTTGACATTTATGGTAGTTAATTTATAGTTCAAGGAATTTCCTAATATTTCTTTTTAACTAAATATGGTTTGATATTGCATTACTAATGCTAATGCTCCTCTATCAGGTATTATAGTCAATCAGAGAGGACAGATCCAGGGTCACTTTAACGGAGCTGTCATCGAGAACCTTAATTTAAAAACTTATGAAGGTGCAATATTTCTCAACTTCCCTTTTTTCCCTCATGGTTTGTTTGGTTGTTTTCATGGCATATTTATATTCTGATTAGCTTAGGTTTTCTCTGGTTATAATGGACATTAAATTAAAATCTAACTTTGTGATACTTTTATTTTCTTTTCTTATTTTTCTCATAGGAACCTGAACCAAGTTTAAGCACTGCTCAACTCTCACATTATGCTGGTATACCAAGTACAATGTTTGGAAATTAATTCAACCCATCTTGAATCATCATCATAATTCACAAGGATTTAGAAACTCTTCGTTCTCGTAAGATTACTGGTCCCGGAGGGGATTCAGCTGCTGCAGAGGAACATGATTAACAGAAAGTTCAAGCTGATGTGGCTACTCATCTGGTGAGTTAGATCAGCCACAATGTCGAATGTGTCATGTTGGAGATTTGTTTTATCTGTTATGATAGCTATATTTGTGGGGTTACTGGTAATTTTGAAATCTTGGTCATATTTTTTTTTTTCCATGGTCAGCAATTAATAACATCTAAGTTAAAATATTTTCCAGGAGAAGATTTAATTGCTCCTTGCCATTGCTAAGGAATCAAAAAGTATGTTCACAGATGATATCTTGGCAATTGGAAGTCTAGTAAGGTGGGTTCCTTTTTCGTATCAGTATTCCTTTCATCTTAATCATAGTACAGATACCTGGTTTAAAAACCATAGAATCATGTATTTTTATTAGAGGCCCTGACAATTGGAAACAGTAGCTGCAAGGAGAAGGATCTAACGTATTAGAACAATATTTTATCTGCTTAAGTTCCTAAGAAACTTCCATTAATTACTATAGGATTATGATATATAATTAATACATTCTGTAACAAAGGCATAACAATTATCACCTACCGAGACCCTACAGTAAATTGTGCTGTCTAAAGAATAAAATTTACCATTAAGCTACAGAAATTTGAGATTTATGTTTGTGTCAAGTTTGCCATATCATGAAAGGATATCATGCTATGAGAGATATGCTTGAATTGCATTTGTTTTCCTCTCCAAAGAGGGAAAGTTCACATGGTGATAATTCAATGTGAGATTACGTGATAAGGCTATTTAACTGTTTCCAGGGCACTTTTTTTTGTGAGGTATCTAAACTATAGTGGTTTAGTTATTGACATGATCAATGATTCTCATGATCCATCAGTAATGTGACTATTAACTTGTTGCAATGATTTGATTTCAGATTCGCTCTTTGTTTGAGGAACATGGAAATGTGACGGAGGTTGCTGGGAAAACTGGCGAACAAGAGCTATGAAAACGGGCTCAGAACTGCCGGCACTAAATAATAAAACAAGATATAAGAATAAATGAATAGTTTTATTAAATCTGAAAAGCTTACATCAAATGCAACTTAACCATGCTTATTTATAGGCAAAACACAAAAAGGAAACCCTAGAAAATATAAGAACACTAACATTCACTAACAACATAGAATCAAGAAAGTAACAAAACAGCCCACTAATAGTCTAACTAATCTTATCCACTAAAAAAATCTAAAACGACTAACAACTACTCTTCAGCTCTACTTCTGGGTAGCTACACCACGTTTTCCACAATTTTGTATCATTCTCCAAGAGAGGCTGACAAGGAAAAAGGACAACGTCAAGGTATTTGTGCTCTTCATATTATATGAGATCATTGTGATCTATATGAATCTTATTTCAGGTCTGTTGAGGGGTTTATGGGTATCTCAGTTTGTTTTTGAGTCCAAGCTTGTTGGTTTTGGTTGCACCTTTTAACTTCTCTTTGTTGCCACAACTGTAGCTTATTTATGATAATGATTTATAAGCAAGCTACTGTATAAAACGAATAGAAAAACAGAACCACTCGAATATTACATTTGATTGAATGGTTTCACAATGCAAGTTGTAAGATTTCATGTTTCCTATATTTTGGTGAATGCAAGAGATTTTTTCTGAACGTCTTGGAATGTCATATATATCAGTTTCAATTCTTTAAATTATCATGGTTATTATTACAGAGTAATGTATGTGTTGATGCTTTACACCTTAACAGTAACCTTATGAATGAGGTACCCGTAGGTCATATGATGGATGTACATCCATGTTTCTTGACTAATTTTTGTTTGAGCTGGTTGTTCATCCCTGCTTTTTTGATGGATAAAATGTTACATTATTGTGTGGTTCTGGAATAGTTCATAATTTGGAATAATTATATGGTCTTATCCCTTTTAAGGGAATTATTTGCTTTTATAATGAATTTACTTCAATAGATGATGAATTATTGGATAGTATTGTGCTCCTATATTTATGTTATTTTTCTTGGTTAAAGATAGTTTTGGACAGTCAATTATATTTTAGAGAATGTTTTAGTTCAACCAAACATTGGAATTGGGAATATAGAATTCATTGCTAGGAAAGTTGGCTGGTGATCCAACATGGGAATAAAACTTACCTTGTAAAGTCATTCCCAGGGTCAATTTTCCAAGAATAGTCTGAAAAACTTTCAACCAAACACCACCTTGGAGTCATCTATATTATGAGGTTTCACAGCCTCTTTCTTCACTTTATTTGCTCCCAAACCTCGTTTATTATTCTTCAGACATATTTCCACATGCTCTAATCTACCCTGCAAATGTAATAAACTATGATAATATTACCGTCCAAGATTCTATACGCCATAGACAATATCTATATGGTCAGAGTTTCACCGATCTTCCAAGCAAGGGTCACCCCAAACATTGTGTGTCACAAAGTAATAAAGGAATCATAAATGAGAAGAGAGTTACAAGAGTTAATTCTCAGAAAATAAAGCCAATTAAATAAAATGTTTCTATGACTCCCATAAACCCTAATTAGTTTTAATTAAGGTTTTTAATGAGGTTAGACATTTTTTATTGTGAGAGCTAACATAAATACCCCTTATAAAGCCATTAGAGGCCTCTTAAATTTTGTGAAATAAGAATTTTCTTTGAGAGATTATCTCTCTTTTATCCCATCCGTCTTCTGTGTCATTGTGGGAAGCAACATTTTTGTAAGTTTCCCCACATTTTACCTAAGAAATTTGGCTAGGTCATCTCCCTCACCCAATTTCACGCCTCCATTCTCCTCTCTCACTGGTTTAGCTTCTTTTCTCTTCTCCCATGGTTGCCTCTATGAAAATGTAATGCTAGAAGCTTCTATAATTAACCTAGGATGACTTGAAGACTATTGGTTTGATTCTTGGGACCATTATTGTATTTATTTTGAATTTAATGAAGGTTATACTTTTCTACTCCTTGTTTCTCTTTGTGGAATTGTGTATGATAATTTTCATGCATGATTCTTGGATGAGTTTGTGGATTTTCTAGGTTTGATCACCCTAGGATTAATTTCCACATAGCAGAACTTAATTTGGTTAAATAGAAATTCAGATTTTAGGTTTTGGTTGCTTTAATCACGTGCTGTGATTATGGTTGGGGTTGGAGTTAGTTTCAATGGTCATAGCTTTTGCAATTGTGTAGTAGGAATTGCCAAGTTAAGTGCAAGAATCCCAGCTTAGTTAAGATTCAACCATATTAATTTATTAGGTAGATTAATTTTGAGATTTCAAAATTAATCTAGTTAATTGGTGTAATTGTACATATAACATTTTTGTTTAGAGTATTGGCAGAAGTATGTGTTGTTTTTTTTTTTTTAATTATTATTAAAATAATATGCCAACCAGAACAAATCTGGGCCGGTAGTTAGGCCTCTCCAACTTTACCTTTAAATGCTTCATCTCTTCTCGGGTTCTTCTGCTTTGTGGCTTTGCTTCACTCACAGTGAAAATCTTCCAGGTACCTACCAAGTGTAGTGGTTTTATTTTTGCATTCAGATTCTGCAACTTGTCCTTTTTTAGATTCATGGTGAAAGCGCTCTTCTTTCAGTTTTCTGGCTATGCTTTACCATGTTATACTAATTTCTCCCTTCTTCTCAATGATAAAGTGCTAGATCTGTATTATGCTCCTGATCAGACACAATCATATATTGAGTGTAAATTGTAGAAAATTCTAGAAAATCAAGTATTCACGAATTCAGCTACCTTCATCTTGAAAGCACATGACACTATTATATTGTGAAAATCATTGTTGTCTTAATTTGAATTTTGGGAGTGCAAAACATTCTCAAGTGAAATTAATCCAATGTGCTCATATATATTTTGTGTAAATTGTTACATGCAGGTGACAGGAAACATTTGATAACACATGGGTAGAACACCTTCTCTATATTCGCACTTTGTTATGGCTCACCAGCTGCTTAAGTTCTGTAAAAGAATATTTTCTTCAAGCGGTGCTAGAATCAAAGCGCATATAGAAGGAATCGAAAAACAAAGAGTTGATGCATGTGAAAAGATTGGAGTACATAAAAGTATAGAAAGAGTCAAATGAAATATTATTAGTCACTCGAAGTATTCTATTCAATTAGAGCAACATCTAATAAAGTAAAGCATCCAGCTAGGGCATGTCATAGAACTTTCCAATTCATACAGTTAGTCATTTATGAAGGATTAATGCATAAAGAGCACATTTTATAGAAAATTATCATGCATTTTTATTGTTCATATGTCATATTATCAAAACTTATTCTTTGTAGGGCATGCTTGTACTGGAGCCGCTTCACCTAATTTGCCCAATTATCCTGAGATTGCGACTTCAAGTAATCAACCTTCTCAAGCAGGTATATATGTAACCTTAAACAGAGGTTTCAATTCTTCTCTTTGGGCTTCTTTATCATATTCCGAATTGTTACTTAAATTCTTTAAACTTTGCTACTCCAAGTGGTTTAGTAAGTATATTTTCTATTTGATCATTCATCAGTCCAGTCTTAATTGATTGCATCTCTATTTTTCCTGAGTGGTTACAGCCAGAATTATGAATCCAGATGCCTCAGAAAATCCTCCAAGATGACCTCAAATCGATCCTGATGCTACTCAGTTGTTCTCGTACAACAACAGTGGCTGGCAATGCATCCATGGTGTTTCCAATCAGACGGGATATGTGACGGGCAACGGTCATGGGATTTTCAACAGGGGCTACCTGGGGGCCTCTTCCAACAACCAAAGCCACAGGTAGTTTACAAATCAATTCTTAGCTTTTAATGCTCACTAATTAAAACACATTTTGTTATTATTGGTCATTGTAATTGCCACAATTAATTATATGCTTAGTTTCCTTATGCATGGCTTTGCAATTTTTTTGTGTTAAATTTAATGCATAATTTTATAATTTAGAATTTAGACATGCTTATCTTTAAGCATTGTGAGTTTTATTTATTTAGTAATTGTTGGTAGATCAACGCGATAAGTACGTTTGGGCTTTGGTTGTGGTCGGATGGGTCTCCTTTGAGTCATGCTAAATCTATAAGAACGGAAAAAAAAAAATGGTTGTTCGGGTGATACTCCGATCTTAAGTCAGTAAAGTCTAGGTAAAATGGGAAAAATCAAAACAAGTATAAATTAGAATTTTTTGATGATTACGTATTTTTTTTTAAAGATGTTTCTTTTTTATAGTGCCTTAGTTTAAAGGTATAAATTATGACATTGAGTCTTTAATTCTTTTTAAGCCTAATTCTTATATTGCACGAAGCATTTTCATTGAATCTGGTCCATATCAGTAATTATCTTTAAACATCGAATGTGGTAAGAGTAGGGGACTACCATGTGCGATGAAATTCCAATCAAACGGTGTGCCTTGCAGGATTGAGCATGAACTTATCCACAAAGGTCAGAGTCAAAAGAGTACCCCTCCGGTCACAGTGCAACCCATGAGCATCGTACATGGGTTAGGGTAACTTTCGTTCTGCATTCATTCGCCCCCAATTAAGCTACGATTGGAAAAATAAAGAAATACATAACGTCGAAAACTATGTGGTATACAAATAAATAAATAAATAAATAATTCCATATAAATGTGAAAAAACAACCTTCTCTTTAAATTAAAAAAAAAAAAAGGCACCATGTTATGCAGAGCATAACTCATAGACTTTTATGAGTTAGCAAGGACAAATAAACTAAAATAATATGTTACTACCACTTCCACTTAATGACTTAAAATTCCATATAATGATAATAAATAAGGTAAAGTGCATGCTTATTTGTATATTTTGTGTTTTTTATGCTCAAAGGTAAATTTTATGAAAGTATAATTGTGCGTATAAATAAGGTAAATAATAAATAATAATAAATAAGGTAAAGTGCAACAGGAGTACAAGCACAAGCATAACCTAGTGGAAGCATCCGCTCACAACAAAGCATAAACTGCCCTTTAGAGTGAAGTAATGGGAATTTGTCAATTTAAAACAAAACAAATGTTAAAAGATAAACAAAATAAAATTTACCTAGGGTAGATTTTTTATTTATGCACAAATAGAAGTAAGAAATGCAAGGAAAAGAAAATGGATATGAACAAAATATAGGAAAAGATTATAGGTCCCAAAATAAAATTAAAATTAAAACCCTGTTTGCTAAAAATAGCTAATAATCTATATAATATCTTAAATGTTAATTTTTAATTGAAAGTTGTTGGTAAAGGCAAAAAACTGTTAAGTTAGTTTATTAAACTATAAGTGTTTGGTAAAATTAATTATTTAATTAACTGAAACATATAAACTTACATAAAAAGATATGTTTATATAAGTTTTATACAAATTATTGTTTTGTTTTTGTAAACAAAAGAATACTTTCTAGTTGATTTGAAAGACATTAAACAAAATATTGAAAAAAAAAAAAACAATTGTACAAATAACATTTTTGTTTAGGGCATTGGCAGAAGTACGTATTGTTAATTTTTATTAAAATAATATGCCAGCAAGAAAATGAGCTGCTCCGTCAATTATAATCCTCCAACTATACCTAGATGCTTAGTCTCTTCTCGGGTTCTTCTGCATTGTGGCTTTGCATCCTGTACGGGGAAGATCTTACAGGTACCTACCGAGTATAATGGTTTTATTTTTATGTTCAGATTCTGCAACTTGTCCTTCTTTATATTCACGATGAAAGTGCACTTCTTTCAGTTTTCCGGTTATGCTTTACCATGTTATCGTAATCTCTCCCTTCTTCTCAATGATAAAAAGCTACATCTGCATTATGCTCCAGATCAGACACAATCGTATACCTTTTGATTAGCTACATTAGATCACTTTCTACTGTTTGTATAGCTTTGTATTCTGAACTGCTATGCAATCCGATCTAAGCATTACACTAAAGAATACTTCTTTTCCTGCTTGGTTGTAGTAGCCATATTTTATTCTTAAAGTGGCTTGTTTCAAATTTATTTATATTTATCATTTACTATCTTGTTAATATACACAGGAAGAATAGGAGTGGTATTCCTTTTGCATTTTCCAACTCATACTTTTTAATAAGCTTCTTGGTGTACCTTGTTTGATGGATAAAGATGCTATCTAAGAGTTACTTGGTTATAGTAGCCATATTTTATTCCTAAAGTGGCTTGGATTTTTAGTAGACTGGATACAGAAAAATCCGTTGATTAAATCCAATCCATTTTTTCGACCAAATAAATACATTCTGTCTATCTTCTTGTTATTATGTGCACCTCGAAGACATCATGCATCACTTTCCTTCTTCTTTCTTTTCTTCTGCACTTTAAAGAACCATTCTCACCGATAATTAGAAGATGTTGTGTGTTGCTTGCGGAGTGACGATACACTAGAGCATCTTTAATGGAAGATCATAAGAGTATCTTAAACCAACTATTCTTTGCTTAGCATTACCACTAAAGAGCGTATAAGATATGCTGCAATGTAAGAAATGGTGTCTTGCTTAACTTTTTTTGAGCCCCACCTGATTTTCTTTTATTTTTGAACATAATTCCATGGGCCCAGGCCTGGAAAGAATGGGAAGTAGAAAAGACAGAAAGGTGGGATGACTTATGATGTCTGTTTAGTAAACTTTTTCTAAATTTCACCACTAGAGAGGAGAATTGCTTAAGTTTTTTGAGTTACTTAAGAAATGATGTCTTATGATGAGACCAAATGAAAAAAAAAAAAAAGAAGAAACTTTTAAACAATCAACTTAAGCAACTCACATGAGCTACACTACTAAACTTTCTTTCATATTGATATTAAGACCACAGGCATATGCTCATATACATTGTGTCTAAATAGTTACATGAAGGTGACATGAAACATTTGATAATACATGGGTAATGCAACTTCTCAATATTTGCCCTTTACTCTTCGATGGCTGCTTAACTTCCGTAAAAGAAAATTTTCTTCAAGCGCTACAAGAAGCAAACTGCATTCAGAAGGAATGGAAACACAGGGAGTTGATGCATGCGAAAAGATTGGAGTATATAAAAATATAGAAAGAGTCAAATGAAATATTATTAGTCATTCGAAGTATCCTTTTCCATTATAGCAACATATAAGGGCATGTCATAGAACTTTCCGATTCATAGAGTTAGTCATTTATGAAGGATTAAAGCATGAAGAGCACATTTTATAGAAAATTATCATGCATTTTTATTGTTCATTTGTCATATTATCAAAACTTATTCTTTAAACTTTGCTACTCCAAGTGGTTTAGTAAGTATATTTTCTATTTGATCATTCATCAGTCTTGATTGATTGCATATCTATTTTTCCTGAGTGATTACAGCCAGAATTATGAATCCAGACACTACTCAGTTCTCGTACAACAACAGTGGCAGGCAATACATCCGTGGTGTTTCCAATCAGACGGGATATGTGAAGGGAAATGGGAATGGGATTATCAACTTGGGCAACTTGGGGACCTCTTCTTTCACCCAAAGCCAGAGGTAGGCATAAATCAATTCATAGCCTTTAATATTGCTCACTAATTAAATGACGTCATCTCTTGTCGCTGTAAAGTTTTAAAATATTTTATAAAGACTTAGAACTTTATTAAAAGAAAAACATCCATTACACAATAAAACTCTAATTTAGAGAAACTCACTTTTAAATTTTTCTGTCATCACTCACTTTTCTCCACACATTACTATTATTGTTATTAACCTAAATGCTCAAGCTTGATAGGATTGGTGCCTTTGCCACTTATGTAACCTTTACAATAACTCTTAGACTTGACTAAGACGGGACTTCAACCCACATACTCACATTGAATGCAACAATAAGGGGCTACGGGGTCTAACCTCATTGGAAAAAATTTAATAGATATATGTAATATAGATGCCTCCCCAAAAAACTTTTTAATATTGATATATGCAATTTTATTTTTTAGACATGAGCAAATATATCATTTTCTTGTTTTTATACTTTTACAAGTGAGAGCAGGGATGATAGTTAAGTTGTTTATGGTTGAGGTTATAACGTTTTTATTTTATTGTTTTGATATGTTTTTTAATTGCGTTTGCAAACTTTTGTGGCTGAGATTTTATTTGTGACATTGCACAATTGGTGAAGCAATGTTATGTAATCGTGTTTAGACTTAAAAATTGGTTATTATGTGTAATAACATTCAATTTGAAATTTAAATTTGGTTGCTATGATTTTGTAAACTATGAAGAAAACCTTCTCTCTAATTAAAATTGAAAATGGCACGGTTTGGTGATAGGAAATACTTGTTACTTCACGAGCATTTATCTCTTCTTTTGCTTGTATTGGTCTCCAACAATAACTGCTTTTGTATTAATGACAATAACAAATTATCTACATATACAAACATATTTGAGTATATTACTTAAGTAATTTAGTCCCTCGACATATTTATTGCATTCTTTTTAACATATTATATTACATTACAACTCTGCAAGATAAAACAACTTGAGAAAATGAAAAAACATTAAATACAGAGCATATCATACTGAGTAATAATCTCAAATATTTATTTAAGCAGTGTGGCAGACAATATTGCTCCAAGATCAGATGAAACTCGGTTCTTGTCTTATCAAAACAGTGGCAATCAATACATCCATGGTGTTACCAATCAGACGGGATATGTGATGGGCAACGGTAATGGGATTTTCAACGGGGGCTACTTGGGAGCGTCTTCCAACAACCAAAGCCACAGGTAGTTTACAAATCAATTCTTAGCTTTTAATGATCACTAATTAAATGAGTTAGTAGTCTCTTGTCTAGCAGATCATGTTGAGATTTAAGTGGCAAATGTTTAAAATATTTGATGAAGTTTTAAAAGGAAGATGCAAGGACTTTGATGAAAGAAATTTATATCTAGAGCACAAAATCATCATATTAAATGCTAAATTTAATTATTTATTTAAGCAGAGAAGTAGACTTAACTGCCACGGTTGATGCACTTCGGAATTTGATTGCTCGTGAGAGCCGAATGGGTGATGGTATGCGTACACAAGTCAACTCTTCTTCTCCTTCTACCCTTCGCGGAGAGAATCATCAACCTCACAACTTTAGCAACACTGGCGAGCAAACCATCAGAGGTCTGACTAATCAAACAGGGATCGTTACTGGAAATTACAATGGACTCCTTAACTCAGGATGTGCTGATATATAATGCATCTATTGCTGTTATAATTACTATCCAATTACTACAACTGTTTGTTTTATTTACTAGGAAAACCTTTTTTTGTCTTCTCACGTTATTATTGATTTTAAAAAGAACTTTAATGTTTTAAACTAAACAAAATAAATTTTTATATTTTAAGTCAAAAACAAAAGTGAAAAGCGTTTCTTGTATGTACAGAAAATTTACTTTTATTCTAAACTTTAAATATGAAAGTTCATTTTATCTAGTTTGGTAAGTGAAAGTTCTTTTTAAATTGACAATAATGTGAGAAGCCAAAAAAAAAAAAAAGTTTTCTCTTTTGTAAGTAAAATTGAAAAGGTTTATAATAAAAATACTTCTTTAAATATTTTGCTACTACAAACCCAGTTTGTTATTATTGATTTTAAAAATAACCTTAATATTTTAAACTGAACAAAATAAATTTTTATATTTTAAGTCAAAAATAAAAGTGAAAAATATTTCTTGTATGTACGAAAGGTTTACTTTTATTATGAACTTTAAATGTAAAAGTTCTTTTTATCTAGTTTGGTAAGTGAAAGTTCTTTTGGAATTGACAGTAATATGAGAAGAAAAAAAAAAGTTGACAAGGTTTATGATAAAAATACTTCTTTAAATTTTCTTTAAACTTTGCTACTCCAAGTGGTTTAGTAAGTATATTTTCTATTTGATCATTCATCAGTCTTGATTGATTGCATCTGGATTTTTCCGTAGTGGTTACAGCCAGAATTATGAATCCAGACACTACTCAGTTCTCGTACAACAACAGTGGCAGGCAATACATCCGTGGTGTTTCCAATCAGACGGGATATGTGAAGGGCAACGGTAATGGGATTATCAACTTGGGCAACTTGGGGACCTCTTCTTTCACCCAAAGCCAGAGGTAGGCATAAATCAATTCATAGCCTTTAATATTGCTCACTAATTAAATGACGCCATCTCTTTTTGCTGTAAAGTTTTAAAATATTTTATGAAGACTTAGGACTTTATTGAAAGAAAAACATCTATTATACACTAAAGTTATAATTTAAAGAAACTCACTTTCAACTTTTTTCTCTCATCACTCACTTTTCTCCACAGACTAATATTATTGTTATTAACCTAAATGCTCAAGCTTGATAGGATTGGTGCCTTTGCCACTTATATAACCTTTATAATAATCCTTAGACTTGACTAATACGGGACTTCAACCCACATACTCACATTTGCATGCAACAATAAGGGGCTAGGGGGTCCAACCTCTTTGGAAAAAAATTAATAGATATATGTAATATACATGCCTCCCCAAAAAAGATATATATAATTTTATTTTTTAGACTTGAGCAAATATATCATTTTCTTATTCTTATACTTTTAAGTGTGAGAGCAGGGATGATAGTTAAGTTGTTTGTGGTTGAGGTTATAACGTTTTTAGTTTATTGTTTTGATATGCATTTTAATTGTGTTTGCAAAGTTTCGTGGCTGATATTTTTTGTGTGACATTGTGCAATTGGTGAAGCAAAGTTATGAAATCTTTTTTGATTGGTTATTATGTGTACTAACATTTAATTTTCAATTTAAATTTGGTTATTATGATTTTGTAAACTATGAAGAAAACCTTCTGTCTAATTAAAATTGAAAATGGTATGGCTTGGTGATAGGAAATACTTGTTACTTCACAAGCATTTATCTCTTCTTTGGCTTGTATTGGTCTCCAACAATAACTATAATTGTTCTTGCTTTTGTATTAATAACAATAACAAATTATGTACACAAACACACATATATGAATATATTACTTAAGCAATTAAATTTAGTCCCTTCAACATATTTGTTGCATTCTTTTTAACATAATACATTACATTACAACTCTGCAAGATGAAATAAGTTGAGAAAATGTAAAAAAAAAATTAAATAGAGAGCATATCATACTGAGTAATAATCTCAAATATTTATTTAAGCAGTGTGGCAGACAATATTGCTCCAAGATCAGATGAAACTCGGTTCTTGTCTTATCAAAACAGTGGCAATCAATACATCCATGGTGTTGCCAATCAGATGGGATATGTGACGGGCAACGGTAATGGGATTATCAACTTGGGCTACTTGGGGGCCTCTTCCAACAACCAAAGCCACAGGTAGTTTATAAATCAATTCTTAGCTTTTAATGCTGACTAATTAAATGAGTTAGTAGTCTCTTGTCTAGCACATCATGTTGAGACTTAAGTGGCACATGTTTAAAATATTTGATGAAGTTTTAAAAGGAAGATGCAGGGACTTTGATGAAAGAAAACATCCATTTCACACTATGCTTAATTATTTATTTTTATTTTTATTTTTATTTTTAACTCTCTTACTATTGTCAATTAAATAACCTCTTGTCTGGCACATCATGCATTACAACTGTTAATTTTATCAGAGCTTCTAACTCCGAATGGTAAGACAGGTTCAAAAAAAATGCTTACTGGTGATGAAGTATCAAAGTGAGCAACACAAACAAATTCACATTAAGTATTAATTCCAACTATTTATTTATGCAGCGTTGCAGACTTGAATGCCATGGTTGTTGGCCTTCAAGGTTTGATTGGTCTTGTCGACTGCATGGATGAGGGTAGAGTCGAGAACGATTCAGCTACACAACTCCATTCCTCTTGTCCGAATCATCGGCTTGCCAACTATGTCAACACTGGCAGGCAAACCATCAAAGGTTTGATTAATCAAATGGGCATCATTGAAGGAAACTTGAATGGACTCGTCAACTTGGGATCTGTTATATATGCACCCAGTTATAACTAGGATTCAAGTATTACTGAAGTGCTTTTCTATTGCCATTTCTCCGTGAAAATAGAAAGGTGAATTTTTTCGAATATCAAGAATGCATACTGTTACGGCAATACTACTTGACAGGCTTGTGTGATTTCCTCGAAGGCATTGGACCCAAACATTTGTCCATTTCCTCATACTTCTTTTTGTTTCGTATGTATTTTGTCTATTCAACTAAGGTTGATAGCATGACTTCCCTCCCCTTCTCTCATGGTGCATCACAATAATTGTATCAATTACATACACCACTATATAATCTCCAAAATTAGGCATTTATTTCATTATGTATAAGCAAACATGACACTCATCTCACAAGAGTTTATATCTATTGTACAAAGCTTTATAAATATATTGATGGCTTATGCAAAAAAGAAACAATAGCTAGAATTATATTGATTGGTTTTCATAAAATATATTTTAATCATATAATTTTAATTGGGAATGGCAACAGGGCGGGTTGGGAAGTATGGTCCTTGTCCCCTTCCATGCTGGGGATCGCGGAATTTTTGTGACCCATGAGGATCTTTTTATGAGTAAAAGTATACTGCATTTTGAGTATTTATAATATTAAATATAAATGAGTGTTTGAAAATTACAATTTAAGGCAATGAATTTATCTATTATTTATTATTATATTATAAAACTAAGTCCCATCGTTGTTGTGGTATCGACATTTGTTATTCTACATGAATGACACATGACAATATTAAATTATAATTTATACATATAAAATTACAAATAAAAAATACACTAGAGTTAAATTATAATTCAAATTAGAGTTACACACATAAAGTTAATAATCGAGTGAGAGTAATTCTCATAAAATAATTAATTAATTAACAAATTATTATTTTTTAGAAAATAAAATTATAGTTAATTTATTCCGATTATATTATGTTAGATTGATGTTTGAGTTATAATATTCTAATTTGTTATTATATTATAAAAGTATATCGCACTAATAAAGTGTTGAATATTGTCAATTATTGATCGGATGGTTAGAAAATTTTAATATTCAATTATATGGTAATTAGAAAATATTTGAAAGATAAAATTTGTAATATTAAAATCTTAATAAAATAAAATTGGTTTAGTGCTTAGGATTTTCCAAGTAAACTTATATTGATTTATTTTAGTCTATTGGTTATGGTTATTATTTGCCATAATGTATTGAGCACTTTTTTCGCGTGTAGCCACACATCTCGTGTATATTTGTTGATATTTCTAAATCTTTCCAAACAAGTTTTCTTTTTTTGAATTTTTAGAATTTTATAATTTTGGTAGTTTAAGGTTTGCACTATTACTGTGACTTTGTTCGATTAAATTTGTAACATTTTTGTAAAGGTTGGGAGTTTAATGCACCTTTAAAAAGCTCAAGGGGTATGATGTATATTAGGCATTCTAGGGTTTCTTGAAAATTAGTAGAAGGTTTTTAAATTAGGCCTTATCTTAAATTAGAATTTATCTTTATAGATAATTTTAAATTAGGATTTATTTTAAATTTTATTTTAGCTAATTATGTTTTTTTTTATTATTATTCAAATTAGGGTTTATCTTTTATTTTGAGTTAAACTCTTTTGCATATACATGTTGGGCCCGGGAGAAGTCCAAATAACCGAGTATCACATTTCGTTTCTGTTGAAGCTAACACACCAATACATAAACTTGTGAAAGGTTATACTTCATGGGCTTGACACCACCTTCCAACCCAAAAGCTTCAGCTATTAGGTGTGTGGATCTCTCCATTATATATATCTTTCACCTCTCTTTGATTTGTCCAATGTAGGACTTACTTCACACTTGAATTCCCAACAATCTCCCCCTCAAGTGTGAGCCTTTTCCACATCGGGCCTTTGGCCCATCTCCCTCTTGAGCTGATAACATTGGGTGGATCTACTATCTCACCCCCAACAATTTGTCCCTTATCTTGGAACCCATCGCTCATTTTTGCCCCAAGCCGAACCAGGCTCTAATACCAGATTGTAGAGAATAATTAACAAGAACTCTAAACAATTTTGGATGAATGACTTATTTTATTCAATATACAAACTTGGCTTAAATAGCCTTACAAGATAACAAGAATGAGAAAATGCTGCCACTGATGTGTAACTAAAACATCGTGGTACAGTTCAGAAAATAAGGAAAAAATACCCAACACCTAACAAATAGGGATTTATTCTAACAAAAAACAAATACTTCTCCTGAGTTTAAGCAACAACTCAACATTCCCTCCCTTAAATAAACACTTTTAAGTATTTAGTTTAACTGGTACTTCACATACTCCTAGCATCTTTCGAAATCTCAAAAAGTCTTCTAACTTCAGAGGCTTAGTCATCATATCAGCTACTTGGTCCTTTGTGCCACAAAAATCCAGCTTGATGGTGCCATCCTTAACCAAATCTCGCAAGAAATGGAATTGCACATCTATGTGCTTACTTCTTCCATGCATGACAAGATTTTTAGAGAGCTTAATAGCTGAACTGCTGTCACACATGATTGTGGTGCTTCCTTCATGCTTATATCCCAACTTCTCTAGTATCCTTCTCATCCATATAGCTTGACAAGCACAAGCTCCTGCAGCCACAAATTCAGCTTCAGTGGTTGATAATGTGACCAGTGGTTGTTTCCTAGAGGACCATGAGACAGTTCCTGAATTCAATAGGAAAACATATCCAGAGGTGCTTTTCCTGTCCTCGACGTCTCCGGCGTAGTCACTATCCGTGAAAGCAAGAAGTTCTTCAGTTTCTCCTCTTTTGTAACTTATCCCATAATTCAACGTCCCTTTTAAATACCTGAGGACTCTTTTGGCTGCTTGTAAATGCAGCTTTGTAGGCTTTGACATGTAACGACTAATTAAACTCACAACAAACATCAAATAAGGTCTGGTACTGGTGAGATACATGAGACTTCCAACAATTTTTTTAAAATATGTCTCATTAACTTTGACTCCACCCTCATCACTATGTAACTTAGAACCTGGTACAATCGAACTACATACAGCTTTGCAATCCTCCATACCAAAACGTTTCAAGACATCTAGAGCATATTTTCTTTGGCAAATATGTATATAATCGACACTTTGCAAAACCTCTATGCCAAGAAAAAATCTCATACCCCCTAAATCAGACATGTCAAATTCCCCCAACATAGACTCTTTAAAGGCACTCATCATATCTTCATTATCACCAGTACATATCAAGTCATCCACATAAACACTTACAATAAGAATGTTACCTCTACCACTGGTTTTAGTGAACAAAGTTTGTTCACTATGGCACTGTTCGAATCCTTCACTTATGAAATGTGCTTCCAACCAGCTAAACCAAGCTCGAGGAGCTTGTTTTAGTCCGTATAAGGCCTTCTTTAGTTTATACACTTTATCCTCATTTCCTTTCTGCACATACCCCATTGGCTGCTCTACAAAAACATCTTCACTTAATTCTCCATGAAGGAAAGCGGACTTTACGTCAAGTTGGTAGATTTTCCATTTTCTTTGAGCTGCTAAAGAGATGATCATGCGAACCGTATCCATCCTTGCTACTGGAGCATAAACTTCAATGTAGTCTATTCCTTGTTGTTGTGAATACCCTTTTGCCACCAACCTTGCTTTGTACTTATCCACCTCTCCAAGTTCATTAAACTTTGTTTTATAAATCCACTTCAACCCAATTTTCTTGGCACCTGTAGGCAAAATAGTTAGGTTCCATGTTTCATTCCTCTCAATTGCTTCGTCTCAGCATCCATAGCCTGCCTCCATTTAGAACTCTTTTCAGCTTCCTCAAAACTGGATGGATCTACAGTCACAATTTGAGCCATGTTAATCTCATTCTCTTCTTCTGAAAGCCCTTCACCAGTAACATAATCACTCAAATAGGTTGGTGCACATCGAGCTCTTCTTCCTTCATTTGAGTTAGCTTCCATTATTGTTGTTGATGGAGCTAAAGCTGGTTCATCATTCATCTCTCTCGTAACTTCAACGCTCCCTCTTTCAATACCATCTTCGAATAAGTCAGTGCAGCCCTCATTATCTTCCCACTCCAAGTCTACCAATATTTGCTCCTCATAGCTCTTATCCCAGTGCCATTGCTTTCTTATTCAAAGATAACATCTCGACTCACAACAATCCTTTTTTAGATAGGATTGTATAGTCGATACGCCTTAGATTCTTCACTGACACCTAAAAGAACACAAGGAAAACGCTTGCTGGTTAATTTTTCCCTTTTTACATCAGGGATATGGACATGTGTAATGCTTCCAAACACCCTGAAATGCTCTACTCTTGGTTTTACTTTGCTCCAAGCTTCCTGTGGAGTGACATCTTTTACTGCTAATGTGGGACTTCTGTTCAGAACATAAATTGCCCAATTTACAGTTCAACCCATAAATTTTTGGGCATATTTTTCTCCGACAACATGCTTCTCACCAGATTCATCACTATTCGATTTTTCCGTTATTCCACTCCATTCTGCTGGGGTGTATATGTTGTTGTTAACTGTTGCTTTATACCATGTTGTCTTTTATTGTTGTTTGACAGTGGTGATATTGGACCGCAAATGTCGGCATGTATTAGTTGCAATTTTTGAGTGGTTCTCCACGTGCTCTTCTTGGAGATAGGATTTCTATGTTGTTTCCCCACCATGCAATTTGTGCAAGTTACAGTTGAAGTAGGAAGTTATGGAAGACCATAAACGATGTTCTTTGACTGAAGTATGCTTAATCCTTTATAACTTAAATGCCCATACCTGCAATGCCAAAGGTGAGATATATCTACTGTAGTTGCTTGAAAACAAGCATCTTTCTCCTTTGTGGATTGAGAGTTAGCCGATAAGATAAACATTATGTTGGCTGTCATCTCAGTTTGAATTATTAGCCCTTTCTCCGGATGATAAATACTACACTTTCCTGATTGAATTACAATTGCACGACCGAGCTCTTGAAATTGTCCAATACTTAGCAGATTATTCTTCAGCTCTAGAACATAGTAAACATCTGTGATCACATGGATATAACCATTGGTATGCAGTCTCACCCTTCCTTTTCCAAGCACTAGCATTATTTCCCAGCTTTACAGTTTCTCGAAATGTCTCATTCAATTCGCAGAATGCAGCCTGTTCCCACACATGCGGTTCAAGCAACCTGAATTAAGAAACCAGGAATCTTCTTGTCCAACTTGTTGTTCATCAACAACATCTCTTCGTGTTCATCAAATTCAGCAAAATTCACCGAAACTGGACACTCATATTGGAAATGACCCAGCTTATGACACTTGTAGCATTCAATAGTTGCTTTGTTAAAAGTTTGTTGACCTCTGCCTCTTCCCCTACCTCCGTAGCCTCTTCTACCTCGTCCTCTGCCTCCATTTTTGTCATCCATAGTCACCTTCAAAACTTGCTCCTCACCGCTGCTTTTGCGGAATTTCTGCTCATGTACAATAAGAGAACTTTGCAGTTCATCAATTATTAGTGCATCTATATCCTTGGATTCTTCAATAGACACCACAACATAGTTGAATTTCTCTGTTAAGGTTCGAAGAATTTTTTCCACAATAGTGATATCTTTAATCTGCTCTCCATTGCTCCTCATCTTCGCTATTATGCTCGTGACACAAGCAAAATACTCTGTAATTGTTTCACTTGCTTTCATCTCTAAAATTTCAAAATCTCTCCTCAATGCTTGAAAGATTGAGCGTTTTACACTATCATTTTCCTCAAACTTCCTTTTCATTGAGTCCCATATGTGCTTCGAAGTACGCTTCTCCAGGATTTGCTCAAGAATTGTTCTATCAATAGCTTGAAATAGATAATTCTTGGCTTTGAGGTCCTTCGTTTCCAAATCGTCCAATTCTTTTTGCTGTGCTTCGAACAGCGCCACCTCTACCTTTAGTTCTTCATAACCAATTTCAATCAGACTCTAATATCCCTTTGATCTCAAGAGATTCTCCATGAGCATGCTCCAATGATCATAGTGACCATCAAAGCGTGGAATGGCAGGCTGAATGAAACTTTTCTCTTCACTCATTCTCTCTTTTCCTACAATGAAAATCACTCAAAAGACTGTTGCTTTTCTTCAGATCCCAGTAGGGGCTCTGATACTAGATTGTTGGGCCCGGGAGATGTCTAAATAACGGGGGATCACATTTCGCTTCTGCTGAAGCTAACACACCAATATATAAACCTGTGAAAAGTTATACTTCATGGGCTTGACACCACCTTCCAACCCAAAAGCTTAAGCTATTAGGTGTGTGGGTCTCTCCATTATATATATCATTCACCTCTCTTTGATTTGTCCGATGTGAAACTTACTTCACACTTGAATTCCCAACAATACATAGGCCTATATATTATTTTCATTTAAAGAATATTTAAGTAAAGTCAAGAGAGTACCTTGCCCTTACCCTAGATGAGTACTCTAAATTTATTTTTAAGAGAGTGTCATGTCTAAGAAAGTACTTTAGGATTTTTTTATCACTTCTTTTTATATTAATTTGACATCAAAGACAAACTCCAATCCCTTTCACTATGCAAAAACCAAATGGTGCAAATCTCTCCACTGACCAATTTTTAGCCCCATTGGAGCCTCCACATACCGCCATCCTCCGGTCAAATTCTGGTGACTTTCCTTCACATGCAGTCATGTTTCGATCACTTTTCATCATTTTCTAAACAATTTTTCTTTTCTTTTTTTTTGGGAAAAACAACCACCGCCATCACATTAAGGGTCTGAATTGCTTAGGTGCAAAATTTCAAACTCGTTGGAGCCACCACACGCCACCTCCCCATTCAAAGTCTGGTGACTCCTCCATGCGCTGGTCAAACGATCTGTTGCTGAGTTGACTCGTTGAGTTGACTCAGTTCAAACCCTACTATATTAACCCATTGTCACATCAACCCTAATGGCATCAGCATCAACATCCACATCATCAAACATCACCAATCATTGTTCGACACACAAGCCCTACCGGCAACCTCATTGCCACATCACATAACATTGTTAGTGGCCACCTCGTCGTCATGCAAGCAAATACAAATCAACCAGAGGCTACCACATCATCATCAGTGCCACATAACCCACCACATCATCTATGCTGACCAATAGGGTTGACATTGACCAACACATTGACCGTTGACTTTGGAACTTCCATCCCAAGGTTTTTGGACCTCTAGATTTCCTTTTTGGGCTTATTATTTTTAGCTGTTTGGAGCTTTTATCTACAAGTCTTGGGCTATTAGACACTATAAGGTGCACATTTTCCTTTTGAAAACTTGTTTAATTTTCTTATTATTATGGTATTTTAAGTATTTTTTCATTTTGACCATTTATTTCCTTTTGTTATTTTGTTAACACACCATCTCTGAAACACTTTGGGTTTTATTCCTAGCCAATTTTAACCTAGGACTAGGGGGATCTAGTGTTACTGCAGAAGGTTCATCCTTCTATTGTTTATATGAAAGTCTCCACTTTGACTGTAGTGATCATCTTACTGATTAAGGTTTGTGAATAGTTTATTTTTTTTACTAATCAAATTTGTAGGGTGTGAACCTCATCTTTTTGGTGAGGGCAGTTGAGGAACCTTTGACTTTTTAGGACGTAGCCCCCCATGAAGCCATGCACTCTTATTGTTTTCACATAGTTGATATATTATTTTAGTTTTTGCATTGCATCAGGGTAGTTTATCATCATCACTATTTATATTAAATCTAAGTCATCATCGCATTTTCCTTTTCTCATTCTAAAAAAAAAAAAAAAAATCATTGTACCTATGACTTTCTTTCATAACCATGAGAGACCATTTTTCTAAGACTACTACCATGGCCATGGCCAATATCAATGAGTTATCTAACTAGATTGGCGACATAAGAGTTCAACTAAAGGAATTAAGTGAGCTTAGGAAACAAGTACAGCAATATAACTACCATGATAGTGTTAAAGAGGTACAGTCCTCTGAGGTTTCTATTTCTAAGGGCCACCCAGTCATACTTTCTTCTTCTCCAACTGACCTTCCTCTTCATCCATCACCTAGTAGGACTAGTGGAGTGGTCACCTATGTCCAAATTAGGAATACATCTCTTTCTTCTGATCCATCATCCACTATAATCCTCATTGGAGATATTCCATGCAAGATAATCATTGGTGAGGGTAATTCCATTAATGTTATCTCAACTTTAGGAGTATCTACCTAGGTTTGAAAGCAGAACCTCACCCACAACTTTTTAGAGTTACTTGGGTAGATAAGTCTTTCTTACAAGTTAAAGAGCGTTGGCTAGTCCCTCTCAAGTTGGGTAACCACTGGAAAGATATTTACCTTGACATTTTACCCATGAATGTCGCTCATATTCATTTAGGGCATCCTTGGTTGAATAGCCATAAGGTGATTCACCATGAGAGTGACAACTCATTCTTTTTCGCTGTGGGGGTAAAAAATCTTATTCTATGTCTTGCTCCACCCAAAAGGCAACTGAGTAAGTGTAAGTAAGAGATGGAATCTCTTGAGAAATTGGGTGGGAATCTAAATGTTCCTCCTAAGTCTACATTAGAACTTCTTTCCTCCTTAGATAAGGATTCTTCCCTGGATTTAGACTATTCAATTGAGAACCTTAAGGATATTAAATCTAGGGAGTTGTCTAAGGAATTACCATCTATACAAAAAATTTATCTACTTTAAACAATTTAATAGGAGAATCTAAGGATAGTATACCTGTTAGGATTCCTAAAGAGTTGTCACCTAAGCATGGTATTTTGCTTGCTGTAGAATCAGTGTCAAAATCTCCTCTACCTAACCTTCCCCATCATATGATGCACTCAAAGGAGACAAAGGAGAACGACAAGAAAGATGATGAATCCTAACAGGTATACTATCCTTAGATAGAGTCTTTGTGAACCCCACCTTGCTTACCCCTAAGAAATATCACTTTGGATTGATCCAGACGAACATGAGTTATTCTGTTGTTCCTAGGGTCATATTCTCAGAACACAAATGCAAACCTCACACATACAACCAAGACCATGTGTGCGGCTTTATTTATAACCCAAGGAATACATTTAAATAAACTACAAACTCTCTGAATGATCAATCACAGCCTCTATAGATATCTACAATTAGGAAACTTCCAAATTATAATTTAAGATAATTTTAAATTAATATTAAGATATTCCGAAACCCAAAAAATTTCTTTAACCACTATGAAAACTAATTTGCCCAGATCCATCTCTATGAAATTTCTTTCCGATAGAGTATTCAAGATTTAATTTGTTTCCAAACAGCAAAGATTCAAAGAAGAGGACAAAAACTATTCAAGTTTCTGTTTCCAACCTCAACCGATGCGTCCCTCTGCATCCATAACTACTTATCAATCTTTAGTAACCAGGTCATGTCTATTAGATAATATTGCAAATTTTCAAATAGTAATAATATAATATTTACTCTTGATTCTTTAAACTCTTTTGTAAAATTTAAATTTCTTTCATTCTATCCATGATAATGTTAGCTCAAGGCTTTTTTAATCAAACCCCTTAATTAATTTTGGTGATAAAAATATTTCAAGATTTGTTAAAATATTTTTAATTTTTAAATTTTTGTGGTTGAAGAAATGAAGGCCAACATCTATTGGGCCAAAAATCACATTAAGAGAAAAAACCACAAGGTAAAAGGAATAGCACATGTGATGAATACCTAGGACACTAGAAACTAAAGGTTATTGCATACATGATAATAAGAGTTGTTTAAGTGGGAAAAGAATATTAGAAAAATTCAAAATTTTTCCTCTAACAACTATATTTCAAAAGTGTCTACAAAGAAGAAAAGGCTTCACACTTTGTAACATAAAGAAAGTTATATTGCCCACACTCTTCAAAGTTTTCTCTACTCTTCTTCATCTTCATACACCAACACTTTTATTTGAAATAATTTTTCTGATATATTGGATTTATTAGAAAATTTGTTAATATCGCAACATCTAGCTATACTTGATTGCTAGTTGCTTACATACTCGTGGTTCTAACCCTTGTTAAGAGTCAATTTAATCTATAAGAGGCTTAGTAATTATGTAAAGGTTTTTAATGAATTTTAGAAAACCAAGCTCAATCCAAGCTATTAAGAAGCTGGAGCCTTGCAAACCAGTTAGAGATAATGAAGACACTCTCTCAAAGGTGCTTAAGAGGAGTGGATATAGCTCATTATTATTTGTGAACGAACTCCTATAAATCATTGTGTCATCTCTCTTTCCTTACTTTTTTATTTTTAGCATTTACTTATTCTCAGCTCACCGTTTGTGTTTAAGTATTATTTTGTTAAATCACATTTTATAACTCTAAGGCTTTTACTAATATGTGAAATCAAACTTAAACTGCTTTAAACTAAACTTAATATGATGTGCTTGGTTATGCATCTTACATACAAACTTTCATTTTGCAAAGATTCTCTAAGTGTCATATTCACCTCCTTTAGGACACATATATTTGCACTTTCAGATAACACTCTTCATATATATTCTCTCAAACATCATTAACTATTTATTTTCAAGACCTTCATTTTATAGTTTTCTCTATTTATTATTTGTTATTTTGGACTGTAAGCATCATTATGCATTAATTCTAAAAAAAATTATCATAATATGGCATAATAAAATTTGAGGCTTAAGGCAAGTGTCTCACTTGCCTCGCACCAAGGGTATTCTACGTAGAAAGTCAAAGATGCAACACTGAAATCACCCCAAATTCTTACACTATCAACGGAAAGAGGAGGAAGAAGATTGGCTGATCAATGGTTCCCTCCTTGCCGAAGAAAAAATGGCACCTTTCACTACATGAATTGATTTCTCTTGTGTTCCATCTCTCTCTGTGGCTGTTAATTTCTCATTCTAGATCAAGGTCCATGCTCCAAAGCAAGAAGACCCCCCTCTCTCCCAACAATTACGGTATGCTCTTCTCAATATGCCATAATGATTTGGGATTTGTGCTGGTTGTTGTGTGATTATTCCTTGTGTTCTTGAAAATTTCTTTATGATTTTAGCTTTCTCAAATTTGGAGTGAAGATGCATGAAGTTTCAAATTAAGATAATCTAGAATTTTTTTTTTAGTTAATTATGAATTTTGTATAATCCAAAGAAAAAAGAGAAAGTGGGTTAGGTAGAATTTTATATTATAATATTGGATTATCCATAATCTGTAAGACCTTTATGTCTTAAATTAAATAAAATAAATCTTTACAATTGTTTGTACAAAATATTTATTTTTATTATGAGATTAAAATATAAAAATTTATTTTGTCTAATTTAAAATATAATTTTTTTAAAAAATTAATAATAATAGGAGGGTAATGAAATTTTTTTCTAATTAGCTGCTTTGAAAACAACACAATATCTTAGCAATGCTTTAGAAATCAATCCCAAAAGTTATGTTCCACACGATTCTTCCCAAGAATATAGAAAGCCTCAACGATGTGATATAATAGGGCTATTAGATAAATTGATTCATGTGAAATTGTGAAAGAAAAATGTTAAGTGCACATTCATTTAGTATATACCCCTTGATTTGTGAATCATTACAGGAATAAAATTATATATAAACAAAAAAAAAAAAGTATGTAAAAAAAATTGTATAAATAAATATACACGTAGCACTAGTCCATCGTAAACTCCAAAAGTGCAGTGGTTGAAGCAAAAATTTAGATTAAAACTTAAATTGTTAAGTACCATGGAAGACCAAAAAGAATAGTCATTGACAAATAATAGTGGGCTATTAAAATGGCAATCCCGGTTAAATAACAACATACACCTTTAAGAAGCATTTGCACTCAGAAGCTCCATAATACATGACTATCAATGTCCCAAAAAAAAAAAAAAATCGCAAAGCCATTTACTATTATAATTTTACAATAAATTTAAGCAAGTCATAAGAAATATGGAACAGCTGTCCTGGGACCTCTCATCTGGTTGTTCTCTTCTGTTTCAGTAAAAAGTTTCACATCTCTCTGCTGTTTCAGTAAAAAAATCAAATCTCTAAATCCAGATTTTTTGAATGCAGAAGAAGCCATCTTTTTTTTTTTTTTTCATAGATAGGTCAGAGATACAAGTTTTTTAATATTAACTCAAACATAGGGCAAAGCCTTATCGGTATATACATACTGCATATAATTCTAGTTATCAATGGTACATACAAGGGCGGATCTATAAGGCTAATATTTACTTATCATATAAGAATGAGCTCTATTTGATAAATTCAGATTTTCTCATTGCAGAAGAAGCTATCTCTTTTTTTTTTTTTTTTTTTTTGTGGTCATAAATAGGTCAAAGATACAAGTTTTTTAATATTAGCTCAAGCATATATGAAGGAGGCAAGCCAGAGCCTTATCGGTATATACAAGGGCAGATCTATAAGGCTTTCTTCTTCTTGTTGTAATATCATATGAGAATGAACTCTATTTGATAAGTCAAGGGAAAAAATTCAAAACTTTTTAATGAGATATGGAAATAGAATAGCATCATTTATTATGATAGGAGCAAATCTACATTCACAAAAATATTAAGAAAACACATTGAATTAACACATGGATCAGATGACTTACCATATTTTCATTGAAACACAGAATAGAAGCTACATTTCCACATCAATAACAGTAGTTTGGTGCAGACCACACCTGAAAAAGTTCAAGGAAACCTCTTAAATTTCAAATTTCAGATGAAAAAAATTAAATTTAAATTTTTTAAAGATAAAAGTTAAGAAGTAACTGAAATGAAATTAATTTCATTTTTTAAGTTAAGATGAAGAAAGATACTCACAGTTACAAGACCTTTATCTTGAAACATATTCTAAAGGCCTTCTTGGACGAGTTGAAGTGCGCGACAGACAAGATCAAGATTATTTATGTCATTGAACTGCACTGAAAATGATACAATTATGGCCAGAAACATTTAACTCCATAGACAAGTAATGTTCGACTTGCATTACCTCACAAGTCACTCTAGATCCAAAAAGCCAACAAGCTCCACGAGGACTGACTGCCCATGTTTCAATGTCTTCCGGATCACTTCACCTTAGATCACATAACGGTCCCTCATGTGGAATTTCACAGTTCCTTTCAATGACCCTTATCTTCCACAAGAGGTTTTACTACCATATGTTACTAGATATATTTCTTATTCTTTTTAAAATATCACCATAAACAATTTTTAAAGATGCACATTACAGCAATAAACCCAAAAATAATCGAAACAATCAAAAGTCAGGCAGCACAGACACCTCTTGCATATAATCTTAATATATAATTTTTTATATCTCACTATGTGAGGTTAGTTACATGAATTTTTGTTTGTCACACAAAAATGCAGAAGGATTTTTACTAGGCTATCTTCACCAATAGTTGTCCAGCATCCAAAATCAATTTTTTTAAAGTTATATTTTAAATTAAAGGGGAAAAACCTAAATCATTGGTATCCTGCATATATCTTGGAGATTCTTACTGCTAAAAGAAAGGAAACGGCAGAATGTCTTGAACAAAACGATTTGAGACAACCTACCTTAAATAGGAACCAAATCTCAACAAAATAAATAAACAAAACAAAACAAGACAACAAAGAAAGAAACGAGCAGGAAAAGAAAAAAACAATAAACTAAGTAATTCAAAATAATAAAACGATAAGCAATCAAGCAAATTTCTAAAATTAATTCTTAATCTCACAATTTGTACAACAACGTCAGTGTAGAACCGTTCCCAGGTAAAGTCTACATTTGCTGTTCCATCAGCATCTTGATATTACAGAGGAATAAACAATAATCATCTTTACTCTTCTTAATAAGAAAGCCCGCTGTATGAAAAGAAATACTACAGGCTTGGAGCAAATACTAATCTCACCCATCAACCCACAATTATTTAATGGTAAACGCCCAGTATTATCATTATTATGAAGGTACATACATTTATACGGACACAGACATAGACATGCACAAACAAATAGTAAGTTTGTACGAATTTACCTTAAAATTCACGTGAACACAGTAAGTACAACAGAAGCTAGAACACAGGAAAAGAACGAACCTAGCTTTCAGAAGTAAAAGAATGGTGAAAACTTCATGACTATTGTACCCTCGATCAACAAAGTCTCCCTGCCAGCATTTGGTGAAACTCAAAAGCATAAGTATAAAATCAAGAAAGGTACAACATCAATGCTGGTTTGCAAATTTCAAAACCAACATAATACAATAATTTCAAGAATATATTTTCGACTTAGCAATTTCCTGGATTGCATTTAGGTTTCAATCTACAGCACCGAAAGGAAATAAAGACTTGAAGAACTGAATAACAAAATTGGTATTGTTCTCCACAACTAAATGTATCATCAAAGTTATATCACGATACTGAGATTTAAGCCCAAAGTGAAGGAGCAGATAACACTAAACCCAACCCACGCGATACTTTACAATTTACAGGGCATTCTCCGGAACCCAACAGAAGAAATGAACAAACACTTTTATATTTAAAAATAAACAATTAAAAACTCTTAATATTTTTAAGTGTTTTTATATATCCTAAAAACACTTTTATATTTCTGTATTCAAATATTTTTAATAAAAAAATTTTATTACTTAATCTAAACACAAAATAACTTCTCTTTCTCTTTTTTATTTTTATTTCTATTTTTTTAAACTTTTCTTATTTCTCTAAGTTACCTTCTCCGATGTCTATAGGACGATTCTTGAGTCTTGTTGATGGGAGAGACTAGCATGTGGAGAACCAAACAACAAAAAGAATGAGTCAAAATAGAAGGTGGGTGTGAAGGGGGAAAATTGGAGCCAAAATAAAATGGTTAAATAGTAATTTTAATTTTTTTAATTAAAATAAGTTTCCATTTGTTCTGTCTCTCCCCCCTTACGTGGCGCTCCGCCATTGGTAAACCCCTAGTTGGCACGGTAGGTCAGAGGCTAAACCTGTCTTTTCGGTTTGTTTTGACTTCCTTACTATGCTAAATTTATTTTTCCTTATTATCTTTTCCTCCCTAAAGTGGATTTTAAAATTATTCACATACAGTACAAAATAAATCTTGAAGTTATCTATATATCTTATAAAGTGGATGCTGAAGTCATATATATAGCATAAAATAAATTTTGAAATCTTTCAAATATAAGTTAAATTAAAGATGAAAGTTATTTATTTAAAGGTATAAAGTAAATCTTGAAATTATACACTTATAAGTGTGTATAAAAAAAATTATTATTAACTAAAAACTAAATAATGTTTTAATTAAGCATGTAAGTGATCTTGACGTTATTCATATAGAAGTTATGTCTTATATAAGGGGGCTAACCCATGAGAGAACGTACAAATGGGTCGATACCAGTCTAAGCCCAAAACCTTTTGAAGTTGAAATTTTCAAACCTGAATTTGTAGAAAAGTCTACATGATTACCACCCAACATCCCTAGTGGTGTTTCAAATGTTTCTACCAAAGACAAAACCAAAGGATTACCGTCAGGCTTCATAAAATTGGATTTATTTTTGGGGTAATTTATTTCTCAGTTCTCCATTCCCACAAATTGTCATCTTTATTCTATATGTATATTTTTGGGACAATTCATTTCTCGGATTTGATCATTAATTTTCTAAGAAAGTTATAGCACTTTTTGGAGTTAACTTAACCTTTTTGCTTAGTTTATGAGGAAGCTACAATTCATTTTATTTAGACTACGTTTCAGCCACACACGGAAGGTCTCAAATCTCAATCCCACACATGGCCTCTGGGTGCTTCTGCAGACAGAAACCATCGAATACGAAGATATGGATGGATATATCTATGTGGATCTCTGCCACCAAAATTACCTTCAAAAATAGTACCTTGCAACCAACCATGCCCGTTGACATACATATATACTTCACCATTACCGGTAATCGATGCCACATGCACCATTCAATAATCTCTCCCTGCTCGTACAAAAGTGGGAACCAATCAGATCGTAGCACCAAACCAATGGTCGAGATTGCCCCATTTGTATACCTATATGTAGCATGCAAGTGGTGTCCACATTATATCCTCAACCGTTGCCGGAATGATTGAACTCGAGCCTCAAGGACTCACCACCTAGAAAGACATGTGAGGCGGAGACAGTCATGCTAGATTTTAGTTGGTTCTTTCCCTTCAAAGTCCCTTAGGCACGTGGGGTTATTCTAGAAGCCGAAAGCAGAGTTAAAAGAGAGTAGGCATACGATATTCATCATCGATTATCGTGTTGGTTTGCTGCTCTGCGTCGTATGCGAACAAAGGAATCCAGCTATCATATTTTTTTTTCCCTCAGAAATAGTAAGAGACGGTATTTTCTGCTTTCTCCTTTCTACTTTTGTAGCCATCAGCACGCAGGCAGGCACCCACATGTGAGGAAAGTGGAAATTGTTCGTCAGTTGTTAATTTAAAACAAAATTAATGTTAAAAAATTAAACAAAATAAAATTTACCTAGGTTAGATTTTTTATTTATGAAAAAACAGAAGTAAGAAATGCAGGGAAAAGGAAATAGATATGAACAACATATAGGAAAAGAGTATAGTTCCGAAAATAAAATTAAAATTAAGATCTTGTTTGGTAAAAATAGCTAATAAGCTAACTAATATCTTAAATGTTAACATGATCTCTGGTCTACTCCCCGCTGGGCTTTTAAAACCAAAGACCACTTCTTGTTGCTCGCGCTCAGCTCTCTGCTTCAATCTCTCCCATATTTTGAAGCCAGAAGTGACCTCAATACACCTCAAACGTGCGAGACTCCCTCTCCTTCATGCATTATCATGCTAATTCTTCTTTTGCTCTGATGTAAACCCTTCCCTGTGCTATCTGGGCCATGGGTTTAGGGTTTGGTAAAATTAATTACTTAATTAATTGAAACATATAAATTTACATAAAAAGATATGTTTATATAAATTATAGTTTTGTTTTTTAAACAAAAGAATACTTTCTACTTAATTTGGAAAACATTAAACAAAATATTGGGAAAAAAAAATTGTACAAATAACATTTTTGTTTAGGGTATTGGCAGAAGAATGTGCTGTTAATTTTTATTAAAATAATATACCAGCCGGAAAATAAGCTGGGCCGTCAATTATATTCCTCTAACTATACCTAGATGCTTAATCTCTTCTCGGCTTCTTCTGCTTTGTGGCTTTGCATCCCGCACACTGTAAGATCTTCCAGGTAGCTAGATCTGCAACTTGTCTTGTTTTAGATTCACGATGAAAGTGCTCTTCTTTCAGTTTTCTAGCAATGCTTTACCATATTATCCTAATTTCTCCCTTCTTCTCGACGATAAAGAGCTAGATCTGTATTATGCTCCAGATCAGACACAATCATATACCTTTAGACTAGTTACATTAGATCACTGTCTACTGTTTGTATAGCTTTGTATTCTGGACTCCTATACAATCAGATCTGATCATTACACTTAAGAATGCTTCTCTTCCTGCTTTGGTTGTAGTAGCCATATTTTATTCCTAAAGTGACTTGGATTTTTAGTAGACCGAATACAGAAAAATTCGTTGAGTAAATCCAATCATTTTGTAGATCTAATAAATACATTCTGTCGAAATAGAGACATTATGTTTCAAATTGATTTCTATTTATCATTTACTATCTTGTTGATATACACAAAGAATAGGACTGGTATTGTTTTTGCATTTTTCAGCTTATACTTTTTGATGTACTTTGTTTGATAGATAAAGATGTTATCTAAAAATTACTTGATTTAAAGTCTAAGAAAGAATGTTAATTCTCCTATTGTGCTCATTTCAAATTCTTCTCTCATTAACTTCTCAAAATCTTTGCACAAAAGTTCATTAGTAGAATCAAATATAATATTATCACAATAAAAAATACTTATTTTCCCGCTTCCTCACATTTCTAGTCTATACGTATGAGGTGTAAGAGTTTATTTATGGAAAGTTAGTAATAACTCTATTCCAAAAATTACAACATCAACAATGTAAGAAACAGTGTCTTGCTTCACTTTTTTTGAGCCCCACCTGATTTTCTTTAATTTTTGTACATAATTCCATGGGCCCAGGCCTGGAAAGAATGGGAAGTAGAAAAGAGAGAAAGGTGGGATGACTTATGATGTCTCTTTAGTAAACATTTTTTCTATTTCACCACTAGAGAGGAGAATTGCTTAAGTTTGTTGAGTTACTTAAGAAATGATGTCTTATGATGAGACCAAAATAAAAAAGAAACTTATAAACAATCAACTTAAGCAACTCACATGAGCTACACTGCTAAACTTTCTTTCATATTGATATTAAGACCGCAGGCATATGCTCATATACATTGTTTCTAAATTGTTACATGCAGGGGACAGGAAACATTTGATAATACATGGGTATAACACCTCTATATTTGCTCTCTCTTATTGTTGAGTTGCTGCTCAACTGGAAAAGAATATTTTCTTCAAGCGCTACTAGAAGCAAACTGCATTCAGAAGGAATGGAAACACAAGGAGTTGTTTCATGCGAAAGGACTGGAGTATATAAATGTATAGAAAGAGTAAATGAAATATTATTAGTCACTCGAAGTATCCTTTTCAATTATAGCAACATATAATAAAGCAAAGCATCTAGCTAGGGCATGTCATAGAACTTTCCGATTCAGAGTTAGTCATTTATGAAGGAGTAAAGCATAAAAAGCACATTTTATAGAAAATTATCACGCATCTTTTATTGTTCATTTGTCATATTATCAAAACTTATTCTTTGTAGGGCATGCTTGTGCTGGAGCGGCTTCAGCTCGTAATACCACAAATACTAACCCTCCTCAAGGGCGAGAAAAATCACCTAATTTGCCTTCCAATTATCCTGATTTTGCTATTTCAAGTCATCAACAGTCTCAAGCAGGTAAAGAGATATTATGGATACAGAAAAATTCGTCGATTAAATCCAATCATTTTTTAGATCTAATAAATACATTCTGTCGAAATAGAGACATTATGTTTCAAATTTATTTCTATTTATCATTTACTATCTTGTTGATATACACAGAAAGAATAGGACTGGTATTCTTTTAGCATTTTTCAGCTCATACTTTTTGACAAACATTTTGGTGTACTTTGTTTGATAGATAAAGATGTTATCTAAAAGTTACTTGATTTAAAGTTTAAGAAAGAATGTTGATTCTCCTATCATGCTCATTTCAAATTCTCCTCTCATTAACTTCTCAAAATCTTTGTACAAAAGCTCATTAGTAGAATCAAATATAATATTATCACACTAAAGAATACTTCTTTTCCTGCTTCCTCACATTTCTAGTCTATACGTATGAGGTGTAAGAGTTTGTTTATGGAATGTTAGTAATAACTCTATTCCAAAAATTACAACATTTTCCTTATAAGTACCCAACAGAACCTCAAGCTATCACAAAATGCGGATATCTACAGGGTACTATCATGGACTAGCAGTGTAGCTGACACTTCTCAATTCTCATACATAATTAATGTGAGGGGATTTTCAAATTGAGAAAATATATCTCTAATAATTCATGTTCTTTAATTATTGTATTTATATACATTTCAAGCGAGCGATTAAACCTTTTTCTTTTTTTTAAAAAAATATTTTGTATACCTTGAAGACATTATGCCTCAGTCTTATTTATCATATTCCGAATTGTTACTTAAATTCTTTAAACTTTGCTACTCCAAGTGGTTTAGTAAGTATATTTTCTATTTGATCATTCGTCAGTCTTGATTGATTGCATCTCTATTTTTCTGAGTGATTACAGCCAGAATTATGAATCCAGGTGGCTCAGAAAATCCTCCAACACGACCTCAAATCGATCCTGACACTACTCAGTTCTCGTACAACAACAGTGGCAGGCAATGCATCCATGGTGTTACCACTCTGATAGGATATGTGGAGGGCAACGGCTATGCGACTATCAACATCCACAGCGACAGGTAGTTTATAAATCAAGTCTTAGCTTTTAATGCTCACTAATTAAATGAGTTAGTAGTCTCTTGTCTAGCACATCATGTTGGGATTTAAGTGGCACATGTTTAAAACATTTCATGATGTTTTAAAAGGAAGCTGCAAGGACTTTGATGAAAGAAAAACATCCTTTTCACACTATGCTTAATTATTTATTTTTATTTTTATTTTTTTAACTCAATGCTTAATGCTTAATCATCCATTCTATGATTTTAACAGAAAAATTGTAATGTTCTCTTGTTATTAAGTACTAATTTTAATTATTTATTTAAGCAGTGAAGCAGCCCTACAGACGCTTGTTGATCTTCTGAATTGGGTTTCTCGTGAGAGCCACATGGGTGATGGTACTCGCAGACAACCCAAGTCCTCTTTAGTAAACTTTTTTCAATTTCACCACTAGAGAGGAGAATTGCTTAAGTTTTTTGAGTTACTTAAGAAATGATGTCTTATGATGAGACCAAAATAAAAAAGAAACTTATAAACAATCAACTTAAGCAACTCGCATGAGCTACCCTACTAAACTTTCTTTCATATTGATATTAAGACCGTAGGCATATGCTCATATGCATGATGTCTAAATTGTTACATGCAGGTGACAGGAAACATTTGATAATACATGGGTATAACACCTCATTTGCTCTCTCTTATGGTTGAGTTGCTGCTCAACTGGAAAAGAATATTTTCTTCAAGCGCTACTAGAAGCAAACTGCATTCAGAAGGAATGGAAACACAAGGAGTTGATGCATGCGAAAGGATTGGAGTATATAAAAGTATAGAAAGAGTCAAATGAAATATTATTAGTCACTCGAAGAATTCTATTCAATTATAGAAACATATAATAAAGGAAAGCATCTAGCGAGGGCATGTCATAGAATTGTCCGATTCATAGAGTTAGTCATTTATGAAGGAGTAAAGCATAAAAAGCACATTTTATAGAATATTATCATGAATCTTTTATTGTTCATTTGTCATATTATCAATACTTATTAATTGTAGGGCATGCTTGTACTGGAGCGGCTTCAGCTCGTAATACCATAAATACTAACCCTCCTCAAGGGCGTGGAGAATCACCTAATTTGCCTTCCAGTTATCCTGATATTGCGACTTCAAGTCATGAACAGTCTCAAGCAGGTATATATGTAACCTTACAACAGAGGTTTCAATTCTTCTCTCTAAGCTTATTTATCATATTCCGAATTGTTACTTAAATTCTTTAAACTTTGCTACTCCAAGTGGTTTAGTAAGTATATTTTCTATTTGATCATTCACCAGTCTTGATTGATTGCATCTCTATTTTTCCTGAGTGATTACAGCCAGAATTATGAATCCAGGTGGCTCAGAAAATCCTCCAACACGACCTCAAATCGATCCTGACACTACTCAGTTCTCGTACAACAACAGTGGCAGGCAATGCATCCGTGGTGTTACCAATCTGATAGGATATGTGAAGGGCAACGGTAATGGGAATATCAACATCCTCAGCGACAGGTAGTGTATAAATCAAGTCTTAGCTTTTAATGCTCACTAATTAAATGAGTTAGTAGTCTCTTGTCTAGCACATTATGTTGAGATTTAAGTGGCACATGTTTAAAATATTTGATGAAGTTTTAAAAGGAAGATGCAAGGACTTTGATGAAAGAAAAACATCCATTTCACACTATGCTTAATTATTTATTTTTATTTTTATTTTTTGAACTCTCATAATGCTTAATGCTTAATCATCCATTCTATGATTTTAACAGAAAAATTGTAATGTTCTCTTGTTATTAAGTAATAATTTTAATTATTTATTTAAGCAGTCAAGCAGCCCCACAGACGCTTGTTGCTCTTCTGAATTGGGTTTCTCGTGAGAGCCACATGGGTGATGGTACTCGCAGACAACCCAACTCCTCTTCGACTACGCTTCATGGAGAGAATCATCAACCTCACAACTTTAGTAACACTGGCAACCAAACCGTCGTCGGTCTGGCTAATCAAATAGGGATCATTGATGGAGACGACAATGGAAACGTTAACTGGGAATGAGCTGATATATAATGCATGTAGTTATAACTACAATCCAATTGCTACAACTGTGTGTTTTATCTACTTAGTGTGAACAAATTAATTTTCTTTTTTCTCTTTTTGCTTGAAAATAAAAAGGTTTGTGATAAAAGTACTTTCTTAAATATTTTGCTACCATTGTTATTATTGGTCATTGTTGTGATGATTTCGCGTTAAATTTAATGCATAATTTTATAATTTAAAATTTAGATATATATTATTGTCAAATTGTTTTATTTCTTTCCAAATTTCCACCTTTTGCCTCTTGAGGACTTGAATTTGCTCCTACGTGGCCTTCATTTCCACCTTTTGCCTCTTGGTGATCATGGTTGGCTTGGCCAACGATATAGGTTAAGTCCATGGTTCAGAGCTCATAACAATAGTAATGAGAAAATGGGAGTTTCCACAAATGGTGACAAATGTTTCTATTAACTTGCAAGAGAATAATTTTAGTTAATTTAGAAAACATTAAATAAAATATTGGAAAAAAATCACACAAATGTGTGTACATATATAAATATGTGTGTATATATATATATATATATATATATTATTTAGTTATTTATATAAAATAATTATTTTATCAATATTTTTTTAAAAAAAGAAGCTGTTAACGCAATTAAAGGATTTCAGATTAAAAAAACAAAAAAGAAACAGAGAGAATTTCACTTTAAAAACCATTTGTAATTTGAAAGAAGAAAAATATTTTGGGTAACGTTTTATGCAAAATGGGGAAAAAATAGAGGTAAACTGGTAAGAAAAAACAAGAAGCTATAAGTTACTTTAAGTAATGTTTTACAAAACCAGTCGAGAGAATTTTTTGTGAAGCTTAGAAAGCTAATGAGAGTTTACTTAATCAATGTTTTAAACTAAATGTTAACAAATATTAGTTTAAGGGAGGGATTGTTATGACTGGGATAAAGTTGTAAAGGATATTGTGACAGCTAAGTAAGTAAGCTATAAGGAGGTGCAGCAGTGTACCTATAAGAAAAAACAAAAAGATACGAGTTCATACACTGCTTTAAGTATTGTTTTAAAAAAATCATAAGTTAGTAAATAAATTTGTTTAATCAAATTCGTTAATTTATTAGACTTGTCAAACAATTGCAAGTTGGCATTGCAAAGCCGAAAAGGAGAAGAAACCGATTTGACGTTGGATTTTGTTTTTTGTTTTTAATTTAGTTTACGAGCCGTGTTTCTGTAGAATAGAGGCAGTTACATTTTATTTATTTATTTATTTTGCAAGAAGTTACATTTTAATTCAAGATAACCGTTAATTGACATTAAGATTAAGTTTTAAAAATAAAAATCAGAAGAAAATAATCAAATAACTGGCTTTACTTTTTTATATATATAATAAAATAGATAGTAAAATAAATAAAAATAGATTTGAAGAGGTGGGCAGTTATGTTCTTTTTAAGGAGCTAGCAATCTAATTATTTTCTTTTAAAAAAAAAGACACAATTTTAAAATGAGATTTTGGTTTGAAAATCTAAAATTCTATTCAAAAAAAGAAGAAGAAGAAAGTAGGCTTAGGTAGATAGCCTAGTTATGCTTGAAATTCCTCACAATATATATATATATATATATATATATATGTTAGGGTTTGTAATTTCTGCTTAAATTTAAGCCTTAGTGTGGTTTAAAGATATTGATAGAATTGAATAATTAAATTTTAAAATATAAATCATAATTTTAGTTATAGGTCTTAAATCCTAGACTTAAAACTTAAACATTAAAATATAAATATTAAACTCTAAACAATAAACCTAAATATAAATCTTAAAAGTTTTAAACCCTAAATATAAATATAAACTTTAAAAATTAATCTTAAAATCCTAACCCTATATAAAATTTAAGTGCGTTTATATTATATTATACATGTATATAAATATATTTATCTATAAGTATAATAAATTATATATATATATATATATATATATAAAGAGGTGAAGACATGTCAAAATTTAGAGTGTTGGTGTGTGTGTGTTATCGCTATAGCTTTATAATCATTTTCATTTTTCTAATCCCATTTAATCACTTATAATATTCATTAAGTGTCTCATTCTTTTTTCTTTTTTTTTTTTTCATAACAAATGCTAACTATATTTAGTTTTAGTTGTAAAATCACATAAAATAAAATAATTGGCACCAATTCAGCTGTAGTTTTAATAATAGAATCAGTAATAATTAATAAAATGTGATAATTAAACAACTTAATAAAAGCAATTGTAGAAAAAATGTGATAATCAATAAAATAAAATAATTAAAAAAATAAAAAATTTAATAATAAAATAATTAAAATTACATAATTTGCTAATATGTCCCTCTAATTGATTAATTTTGGGGACTCTTTGATAATTATATTTTATGTAGATATTTTGACATCATTTCCCTTACATTTCAAGTCCCAATTAAAGTAAAAACACATTGCTTTTGATTAGATTTCATTGTTTTGCAGGGACACGCATCAAGGGAAGCAATGTTACATTCTGCCAACTAGCACCATTGGGACTTTGCGTCGTGGCGCCCTGGAGCTGTTTCGGAGTAGTTTTGGAGAATTCTAGACTAAGTGGACTTCCGGGAAACCTTGTCTTACTAAGATTCGAACTCCTAAGCCCGAAGACTCTTCGAAATCAAGTTAAAGAAAGATTGAAGTCTTGCAAGTATGAAGCCAATTAGAGTCCTAGTTAGAATATGATTAGAAATAACTTGTACTTAAAAATTATAATTCAATTAAGAGTCCTAGGATGAGTCTAACTAGGAATGGATGTATTATAAATAAGCAAGTAGGGCTGAGAACTAGGAGGAGGCAACCACACGGCAGCAAGGAAGGAAGCAAGCAAGGCATCACCCTCTTCTACTCCTTTCATGTTCTTTTATTTTATCATCATGTGTTCATCCATTATCATGTGCAACTAAACTCCATTTTAGGAGCTAGGATGTAACCCAATTTCTTGTATAGACTAAATTGAGGAAGTTATGAAAGTTTATGTTTTATTTAATTGAGGTTTATTTTTCTTCACTTCACTCTTGACTGATCTGGCTAATTAGTTGGGGAAAATTGTAGGTTTTCTATGAGACCGACCGGAGATTAGCTAATCTAGACGACGAAAGTTAAATTCATAGTGGATTGAAGGACAAACCAATACCAAGGACAAACCAATAGTCACATGGGAATTAGGGCGTTTCCTTAGTCTCCCTAAAGGGATATCTATAGAACTTAATACAACTATAGTTATTACAACTCGCACATACCAGTAGCAGGGTTGGTAGTTATAATTAGATTTGATTTGACCTAATACCAAGATTGATTAATTAAATTAAGAAATCCTAGCTAGCAGTAGTAGATAACACTAAACCCTACCCATAAGATACTTTACAATTTACAGGGCATTCTCCGAAACCCAACAGAAGAAATGAACAAAGACAATACAACCCAGCTCCAGAGAGTGAAAAATGAAATACATACATATTCGCAAGAAGTTGAAGTTCCTCTTCCAGAAGGTGCTGCCCTTCCTTCATCCATCTCGTGATTCCTCCTTCGCCTCCTCGCCAGTTATGCTGTTAATGGTTTTGAGCGACAAAACGAAGGAGAAAGGAGAATATAGCCAATAACGGTATATGTGGTTGAATGGGAGAGGAAAAACTGTAGAGAAGCAAATTCCTTGAGACTATGATCGGGAGTTTTAAGAGTGATAGAACAAAATGAAATATAATAATAAAAAAAACAAATGGAATGAAAAAAAGGAAAGGAAAAGAATGGAAGGGGAGTTATTTTTTCATTCTTTGGATTTTTAATTAAAAAAATAGAATAGAAATTTCCTTTTAGAAATAAAGAAAATATAATGGAATAAACTTTAAAATAAATTTTCAATATTACCCCTTTTAAAACAATTACTATTTTGTAACCAATATAAAAACTACAAAGATGGCTTAGCAGCGATCATTTATTAAAAATATATAATACAGAAATAAAATAAGAATTCGTTTAAATTTTCTTTTGAAACATATTTTCTTTTTAATTTTAAAAAATACTTTTATTTAATCTATTTGAATTGACCTATGTGTAAAAGAAAAAAACACTTAAATAAATAAGGGATGATTTTAAAAAAAGAAAAGTAAAAATTATTTTGATAAATTTTAAATTATAATAATACCCATAATTAAATGGTACCAATTTATACTTGAAACTTAAAATCGTTACAGTAATATCTCATTTTGATAAACTTTTTATTTTGTAATGATTTTTTTATTTACAATTTTATTAATTATTATATGTATTCAATTTAATTTTAATCATAAATAATCTAAATTGATAAATATAATCAATAAAAAATATTATTTTTATTTATAAATAAATTTACAAATATAACAATTATTTGATGTTTAATTTAAATTTAAAATAAATAATTAAAATTTTATAATGAATTTTTAATTTAAACACTCTTAAATAAAAGTATTTTTATGTCTTTTATTGTCATTTTAATGTATTAAAAACACTTTTATATTTATGTATTCAAACATTTTTAATAAAAAAAAGTTTTTATTATTTAATCTAAACACAAAATAATTTCTCTTTTTCTCTTTAATTGTTATTTCTATTTTTTTTTCACTTTTCTTATTTATCTAAGTTACCTTTTTCGATGTCTATAGGAAGATTCTTGAGTCTTGTTTATGGGAGAGACTAGCATGTGGAGAACCAAACAACAAAAAGAATGAGTCAAAATAGAAGGTGGGTGTGAAGGGGGAAAATTGGAGCCAAAATAAAATGGTTAAATAGTAATTTTAATTTTTTTAATTAAAATAAGTTTCCATTTCGTCTCTTACACCCCCCCCCCACCCCCCCATTTGGGAGGAAATAAAACTTGAGCTTTTGGATGGAAGAAAGAGCAACAGTTTCCAACCCTTTCCTTTCCATTGTCTCCCTTTAATTTTTTTTTTATATATATATATATATAACTCTCGAACAATGAAAAGTCCTTTTTTTTTTTTTTTCATTCATTTCCATCCCCTTCCGTCCATCCAAACATAGCCTAAATCCCTCAGCATGCCAAGAGATGATATCTATACTCATTTTTACACATTTTTTTTCTTTCTTTTTTACATCTTTCCTACTTTTACTTTTCTTACTTTTCTATTTACCATTTTAGCTGAAAAATCAACTACAACTAAGAAGTGTACATAGTAAGTGTTAAAAAAAAAGTGAACCTCTATTATTTCCTTGTCAAGAATTAATTTTTCTATTGGTTAGGTTTTTATTAGGCATATTTAAATAATTTAACTGAAAGTTAAAACATTTAAAAACAACGTCATCCAAAACATATATGCTAAACTAATTTAAACATCAATCAAAATATGTAATCATAATGTGGAGTTAATCAATTTTCTTTTCCCTGCAAACATTGTGCTCAAATACATCTTACTTGTATACTAAACTCTCAATGACAATAAACTAAAATCGGTTTGCGTTCCCTGAATTATGACCATGTTTCTATTGAAGGTGCAAAAAGCCATGCCCACCAAAATTTTCCCATACCACCCATCTCTATAGAAAAGCTGAGGTTTCTCAACATACTACAAATCTTAAGTAATATGAAGTTAATGTTATACAATATCAAACTTTATACTAAAAATACTTCGGATAATATTATCAAAAGTAAGAAAACAAATTTAAAGCATTTTCATTTACTGCTATACGTTTGTAATTGGTATAGACCAGAACTGAAGGTCCAGCCAGCAAGAGCCAACAACCCAACCCAAACAATAAGGTCAAGACTAAATTACAATATAAATAGATCATGAAGTAATTAAATATATATTTTAAAAATTTTATCCAATTTAAAATACTAATTTTTTACTTTTATATTTTTAAGAAAAATTTAAACCCCAACTTCAATCATAGAGATTAGAAAATAATAGAGATTAGAAAAAGAAAGCGTGGACAAGTGATGTGGATGTGATGGGATTTCTAGTACGACAGATAAACTTGAAGTCAATGACATGAAAAACACACGGATAACATTGCATGATTGACGGTTGCAACTTGTGAATTAGATTTTTGTTCTATATGCAAATAATTGAGAAGATAGCATTTTATAATGTTAAACCAATTATATTGGTTAATAAATAGCTAAAATAAAACAACTTAACGATCTAAAATATAAAGTGAATTTAATTAATTCACGAATATTAAAAAAATATGTTTAATTCACGCATATTATTATAATAATTAAATAATATATTTTAATTTTTTATTAATAAAAATAATATATTTTAATGTAATTATTCTTTATATGCAACAATTAAATACAATATGATATACATAAAAAAAAATTCATTCTTTTGAGAAATCACTTCATAAAATAGATCAAATTTTTTTCTAAAACCTTATATTTAAAACTGCAGAAAATAAATTGGATCCAAAAAGCTTGATCAATAGAGTACCAAGGAAACCAAATGAGTTGAAAAAGTAAAGAAGCTAATCAATTGTTTGGCAATAAAGTTTTTAAATGATAAAAGAGGGCTAAAATTACCTTTTAAATACAAAATTTTAAACTAATTACCACTTTAACACAAAACCTAAAGTATTTTTCTATATACTATTGTTTTTGACTCTCTTGAAAAACATTTTTTCATTTGACGCTCTTGCAAAATAAAACAACTCAAAAATGCCATCTCAGTTGAGATTTTACTAGAAAACGACATCTTGATTAGTGTTTTCTAAGAGAAAACTTAGGTTAAAAAATGCCAAATGGGTTTGCGTTTTAAATGCAGAAAATTTAAAACTCCTATTTGGCCAAACCGAACATAACTGAGATGCTATTTTTCTTGTAATTTAAAATCCTCGCCATGCTTGTAAAATTGCAAAATTTTTCTTAGTTTGACTGTTTCTCTTGTGAAAGCACTCCTGCTGTGAGCAAAATTTTCTTTCTTGATTGTCGAAAGTTTACTGAAGTTGTTATCAACAGTATTTGTCTAGCTTTTAATCTTATTATCTCTTAAACTATTTTACAATTCTCTATACCTTAATTTGTTAAATCAATGTTGACAAATTTCAAAATGATCATTAACCAACGAGGTATCAGTAATGGGCAACGACCGACAAGGTATTAGCAATAGCCGGTGATTGTTGGGGTATCGACAATGACCAAAGATCGACAAGGTACCGACAAAAACAATAACTGACGATCTTTTTTAAAATTTTATATTTTTGATAAATTACTTTAATTATTATAAAATATCAAAATCTTATTATTTGTATTTTTAAAAAATAATAATATAAAATATTATTGTAAATCAGACACAAATGGTAAAAATTTTTTTATCTAATGCATTAAGCAACAAATAATAATCAATACAAAAAATTATACTGTACTTCAACTCCTTATGTTGTTCAATATTATGTATCAAGCACGCCCTTAAAGTGCATTTGAATATAATATTGCACAATATAAATAAAATAGTATAGCACAACAAATTAAGTTATAATATAAGTTTTTATGTTGTTCATTATTTGTTACTCAATATATTAGATAAATTTTTTTATACCATTTGTATTAAATTTATAATAATACATTTTGTATCACATTATTTTGTAAAAAATTATTAGATATTTTATTAATTAAAATAATTTATAAAATATAAAATTAATCCCATCATTTCTTTTACCAATACTTTGCCCGCAATTGTTAGATTAATGAGTCAAAATATTAAAAATTGTAGAATAATTTAAAAATAATAGAGTTAAAAATTTTTATTTAATACTTTAAACAAATACTTATTTTATAATTTAATAAATAATAAAAAATTTAAGATTTATCTAATATTTCAACTTTTTGTAAAAAATCAAACAAAACACAAAAGAATCTATACTATTCCTTATTTTTTAACAAATTAAACAAACCCTTAAGCTCCTTTATCTCACTAATCCCAAGTTCAAATAAATTCTTTATTAAACATTTATTAAATAATAAATAAATAATATAAACAAACAATAAATAACCTCAACGTGGCCAACACCAATACAACCTAAAAAAGCTTATTCGAATGGTGCCGATTGACGAATGTTCTCCACCACGGCACTACCTAATAATGGTGCCTTTGAATTGTCAAATACCTAAACCCATTGTTTCTTTTATTTCTTTTATTATTATTTTTTATAATATTGTAATTAAACTAAAATTAAGAAGTATATAATTGGGTGTCTAAAAAAGGATATGCACGGAACTTTTTCCTTATTATTATACAGTTGAAGTTTTTTATTTTCAGTTAGACTTAATTATGTGGGTCATGGATACCTCTTGATTGTGATTAAACAGTAAAGCTTGCCTTTGGATATATATCTGTGTTGGTGTCCAAATCCCAAGTTCCATAAATCACTTTCTTTTCATTGGGTGTTCAACTTTTGAATTGCTGCTAAATGGAATAGTTCATGCATGTATAGAAACAGAATTCCTACATGACATCTTTTGTTGTACTTTCCTATTTTATAATCTATCTTACACACATTATTATTTTTTTAATTATATGAAATAATTGAATGTTAAAATCTTAGTAATGCCACAACTCTTCATCACACTTAATGAATATATCTTATAATACAAATTTTGCTTAGTTCAAAAATTATATAATAATATATTTTTAATAATATTTACAATATCATTTTATTATTTTTATCAATTAAAAGAAGTAAAACACATAAAATGTGAAAAAAAAATACGACAGAAAAGAAAGTGGCTCCTTTCTTCACACACACGTGTGTGTGTGTGTATATATATATATATATATATAGTTAATTTTGTCTGGTACATATTAACATTAGGCTTTAAATTTACCTTTTTTTTTTTTTAATTAGGACATCCATCAACTTTTTGAAGTTTCTTATTTTAGACGTTTTTGATAATTATTTAGAATAAAACTTTAGTCTTCTTCTCAATTCAATATTATTTTGCTTTGTGACTTTGATTTACTATGCTTTTCACTCTCGGGAAGAGATGAGTACTAACTACTAAATTAAAACTAGTATCCTCTAAGTTGTTTTAATGCTTGTGTATAGTTCATTTACCTTCGCCGTAACACTTTTTAGGCATTGAATTGACTATTCTTTTGGAAACTATTTTTAAAGTTTTGTCTACTGTGGTTTTTCCTTCTATATATATCATTTTAAAAAAAAAATTATTAATATATGTTAAATACAAAACTATTTACTAATATATACTAATTATTTAGAAGTGGTATCATTGTTAAATGACTTCTTTTTTTTTTTAAGTGTTAACTAAAATAATAAAAATAATAAATAAAATAAAATAAAAATATTTATCATATAAATAATTTTAGATAAATTAATTAATATTTTTTTAAAAATTGATATCAAGTACTTTCTTTTCGTTGTTTTAGAGAAATTTTGGTTTTTTCAGAGATTTAAAGTTATATTAAACTTATTTTTTAAAATACATCATTGTTTAGTTAAAAGTAGCTCATTCTTTCTCTTTCCTACTTACATCTAAATTAAAACCATTTAATAATGACATTGTAATCAATATACTACTATAATTAATAATTTCTTCATCTATGTGAAATATATGGGATAAAAGGAAATGTTATATTAAATATCAATTAATTTAATTTAACGTGAAAGTTCATAAAATTTAAAATTTAAGTTTTAAAATTTTGATAAAACAGTGACAAATTCTACATTGTTTGGTGTCTACACATAAACATTGTACATTAATTTTTTTAAAATATTAATATAATTTTATTAAAATTTAATAAATTTTTTTTTTATTTTTATTCTTTGACTAAATTAGTATCTAATGTCGTATTTAATAATAATTTTTAAAATATTAATTAATTTATTTTTAATTATTTATATAATAGATATTTATTATATAACTAATTAAAAATATATTAAAAGGATGGTGTCAAGTAGGGCTGAGCACGGTTCGGTTATAGTCGGTTTTCACCACGATCTAAACCGACCGATTCTAACCGAAGATGTGAATTAAGCTAACCGAAAACCGACCGAAATCTACCTAAAACCGAAAATTCGGTTTCTTGCGGTTTTATGATCGGTTTTAGTCGGTTAAGTTCTAACCGATCACTTAGACTCTTCTTGACCAAAGAAAATATGAAATTTGTGTAAGAGAAGATGTATTGTGTGCGAGTTGAAGAAGATATAACGAAGAAACAAAAACTAAATAGCAGAGCATGAAAAGAAACTAAACCCACTAGAGAGAATATAGAATAATAAAGAAGAAATCATAAGAAGAAAGAAAATTTTCTTCATGGCTTCATTTGTAAAAACTAATTTACTGGTAAGAGAAATAGTAGCAATAAATTAGAGAAATAAAAAGAAACCAGCTTTGTATCTTGAGGTGGATGGAATAAAGAAGCGACTGTGGGGAGAGATCTATTGCGCCTTGAGGTGGAGAGAATAAATAAAAAGAAACCGCTTCTATTGCGTCTTGAGGTGGAGAGAAGAAATAGAAATAAACCAGCTTTGTATCTTGAGGTGGATGGACTAAAGAAGTGACTGTGGAGAGCGATCAATTGCGTCTTGAGGTGGAGAGAAGAAATAAAAAGAAACCAGCTTTGTACCTTGAGGTGGATGGACTCAAGAACTGACTCTGGAGAGAGATCAATTGAGTCTTGAGGTAGAGATAATTAGGTTTTTCTTTGTTAAAAAATAAAATTTGTATTTACACAAGGATAAAGATTTAATTAAGGTGCGTAAAAGAAATAAATTTAATATTTGATAAAGTGTTTAATTTAGTATATAATCAGATTGTTAAAAGGATTGTTGAGTGGCAAAAGTAGTTGCAGTTGTAAAACTAGTGTACTTTTTTTTTTATGTATTACTAATATTAAAATTAAGTAATATATTAAACAATATATTTTAGATTTTTAAATATTTGTAAATGAAATTATATATATATATATATATATATATATTCTCATAAAAAGATAAATATATATATTTTTAGTTTTCACGAGTTTAGAAAGTATTTTTATTTTTGTTTTATAATAGAAAATATTTTTTTATTTTTATAAATAGATTAAAATTATACATAATGTACACTTGATTTAATTTTTATTTTTGAAAAGATTTAACTTTATTTAACTTTTTTAAGTTATAAAAATAAAATATTATATAAACGAAAGAAAAGTAGAAAAGGAGATATCATATCTTCTTATCAAATTCCAATAACTCATTCGTGAGCCTTGTGTATTCACTGCAGTCTATGTACTTTTGCTCAGCTTAGCCCAGCTCCTAGACAATTATAGGTGAGAAAGGTCCCTTTTTTATTTATTATTTGTTTAATCAATGATAAATTAATAAACAATGAAACGAAATAAATAGTCACAGTTATAAATAGCAGGAATTGTAGACCAGAGATCATTTTCGGTCGGTTTCGGTCATCATCGGTTTGCATATCTACAAACCGCAACCGACCGAATATAACCGATTTTTTTATTTTTAAAAACCGATTTCAACCGTAATAACCGTACTTAACCGACCGAATTCATTAATTTAAGTTCGGTTCGGTCGGTTTTTTCATTTTTGCTCAGCCCTAGTGTCAAGTCGAGCCACCGTCAAGAGCCGCAACGGCACTCGCCCATGGGATTTACCTTTTACCACCCCCTCCTTTACCATCCACCACCCCCCATTTTAATTTTTTTTTAATTCCAAAAATGCCCTCATCTTTCCTCCTCCTCCTACTCTTCTTTCCCACGAACCCTAACATCCCCCACCCCCCACCCGCACAGCTCACACAACTCTTCCTATTTCTCCTTGGCTCAACACAAGTTCTTGGGCAAATTTCAGCAAAAAAGGTATGTTAATCCTCCATTTTCTTGTTTATATGCATTTTTAGTGTTTAAGGATGCAAACTTATGTTGAAATTGTGAAAAATATTCTTCACCGTGTGCTTGGGAGGTGTTGAACCTCCAATGCTTCTTCAGAAGCGTTGAAGACTTCAGCAAGCTTGTGCAAAGGCGTACGAATGCTTGAACGCTTGTGCACAAGCGACATGGAGGCCAACGCCTCTCTAGAAGCGCCAAGGGAGTTCCAACGCCTATACATAGGCGTTCGTTGTGGGCGCATGTGAAGAAGCATTTCGGGTAGGTGAACGCCTCTGCAGAGGCGCATGGGGTTGGCTTGAACGCTCCTAGAGAGGCGTTGGGGGCTTGTGAACGCCTCTTCACAGGCGTTGGAGGCCAACGCTTGTGCAGAAGCGTTTTGTGGGCCTTAATGCCTATGGAGAGGCGTCTGGGTGTTTTTTTTTTTTCCCTCATTTTGTCAGTGACTTGAAATTAACCGAAATTAACAACATTTAATTGTTAACAGCATTTCAGTGACTTGAGTTGATATTGTTGCAGGAAATATGGTAAGAACTAAAAATCCAGCTTTTAGAGATACAGATATATCTGAGCAGGGACAACAAGCCGATCGTCGTCGACCAACGGCTTTGGATCACAAACAGCGTGTAAATAGGAGGCAACCAGAAGGTCTCGCTGAACCTCACCCTGTTGAAGATATTCGAACGGCCACCATATCTGATGACTCGGGCTCTGATAACAATGTCGGAGGAGGAGATCACGAGGCGGTGTTTGAGGTCATATTCAAGACTGACCTCTTGACTGCTGCAGCACTAGGTGGGCCACATGATCCTTTCACACTTAGGAGATACGGAGGGCATACTGCACTGCATGTATGGGCCGGTGAACGGGTAAGTATGAACACCTATATAATTAAAGTTATTTGTCTTTTTACATAATGTAAAACTAAGTTGATGTTGTGCACAAAACAGGATCGCCCTCTTATCAGACCATTTATTCATGGGAATAAGATAAGAGCATTATAGTATCACACAATGCTTGAGGACGTGTGCCATATAGTCAAGAATTCCGGGTTGGAGTCACTGTTGAGTTTGGACTACAGTATGGTTGACAAAGCATTACTGTCTGCATTCATTGAGAGGTGGCACGCAGATACAAATACCTTCCACCTACCTATCGGGGAGATGACTATCACACTAGATGATGTGTCATCACTGCTACACCTCCCAATGGGAGGTCAATTTGTTGCTGTCCCTACTTGGACCGTGGAACAGGTAGCGAGGCCGGTGATGGATGTGTTGGGGGTCCCAATTGCTACAGTACTTGAAGAATTTGAAGTTTGCGGGAAGCCTGCATTTAGATTTGAGACGTTGCTGACCATCATTGCTGCCCAGATTAGCTACAGGAGGTGGATCTATGCTGCTAGAGCCATCATGCTATTTGTGTTGGGATGCACGGTGTTTGTAGACAAGTCATCATTAGCTGTGCGCACGGAGTACTTGGAGTTGCTTTGTGATGTCGACGCCATTCACGATATACCGTGGGGAGCTATATGTCTCACCTACATGTATCGGCAGTTAGGTTATGCAGCACGACACAGAGCGAGACAGATCACTGGGCCATTACCACTTTTACTAGTATGTGAACTATTACATTAGGTTACGTTTTTGTATTTATAGTCGCACAGTCAAACTTTTTGATCATACATCATTATTTGCAGGCGTGGATCTACAAGCATTTTCCTGGTATGCGCCAATCCTACCACCTGAATGCATCATATCATGAGGATCTCCCACGAGCTGCACGATGGTCATCTCGTAGAGGGAGTGGCCAACTTCCTCCTATGTGACACCAGTTAAATTGTTTGCGACATCTGGACGTCGAATGGACCCCGTACGACAATGCTCGAGACTTCCATCCACTGTTACCAATTTCATTCTTCTCAAAGAGGATGCGTTTTGGCTTATGGGTGGAACCACACCAGCCGGACCGGGTACTGAGACAGTTCTCGCATGTCCAGTCAATACCCCCACCTCCCTTGCGTGCAGCTGATGACCCGATCTACCTGAGTGAGGTTGATGCCATGTGGGAGAATTTTGACGATCACATGCTGAGTGCAGACACACGTGGGCCAGCTATGTCAGTGGCTAGCCAAGTTATGCCAGGGTATATGGAGTGGTATCACATGATATCACATCCATACGTACTACCGACATCTGTTCGAGTGATTGACCCTCCTATATTGTCCGATCCCCATACGAGTGGAGATGAGATAGGCACACGTCCGTTGGTCGATGAGTTGCTGGTATGTGATCTTAATCTGAATATGATGTTTTCATACATAGCTATTAGTTCTTAAAATGATGATGTCTGTAATAATACATTTTTGAATGAAACATGTAGGAGTGTTTTCAGACAATAGATGCGACTGTACAGACTATCTTTGGCAGCAGGTTAGCACACGAGCATTCGGATATTGGTCGGTTGTTGCAGATTATTCGTAGTGCGTCGCGTCGTGGGGCAAACTTTGTAGAACGGAGTCGCATGGGTCATCATTTTAGTCAGGGCGCTGGCCCCTCTACTCGTTGACATCATTAGTTAAATAATGTAACTTTTTATTCTTGTTATGCAATGTAAACTATTATGTCTTACAAGCAACACTTATTATGCGAAGTTACTGAATGTTTTCACTTTTCATGCCGACGTATTATGTTTTGTACATTTGATATTTATATGTCACTTAGTTAATTTACCTGGACATGTTATTTTCAATTACGACAAATCAGGGTACGAAAATTAATATTTACATTGAACAACTGGCTATCTTATACATGGTTTGGGTTACAAATAGCTAGTTCATCAATAAAACAAAAAAAAAATCAATTAAGAAAGAACAATCTTAAACATCCATTGGATACAACATCAAGTCTAAATGAATTGAAACACTAGGGGGCTGCCTAAGGACGACCTGCCCGTGCCAACACTTCAAATTGTCTAATGCGACCTAAGTACGGTCTTATCTAGTCTTGAGCCTCTTGTGATGCTGCATACGACCATTGTGGTGCCACGAGTGGCAGGGGAGAGTTGTCCTTTAGCTTGACCTATAATAACATAGGAAAAATATATCATAATTTAACATAGCTAATGAATATAAAGACATACTTGAACAACAAATTCTTACCTGAACAAAATGATTCCCATGAACATATGCTATGACGACTTCTTCTGACTTTGACACACTGAATGGGGGTGGACAATGAAGCGAGAGATATGTTTGCGACAATTGTGGGTGCAAGACAACCACGACTACATTAAATCGGGATGCAACAACATATGGCATGTCTGGTATAGACATCCACTTGTCGGGCAACACACCTGACGTAGCTGAGTCAACAACAAGTGATGATAGAAGTATGGCGTATCCTCGTGGAATAAACATTTCAGTATAAAGTCTTTCCCATGTTGTCATCTCGGTAACGTACTCTTGGCGTATTCTGAACCACTCATCCTCCGATAGTCCAAGGCCTAAAGCAATTGCTTGATAACCACAATTACCATCAGGGCGAACATCAATAACATCATCCACATATGGATGGATACATGTCGGTAATTGGTCTAGTAGATAAATATGTCTACTAGTGTTATACACATGACATTGTATCAACGGCTGTAAATGTTCATCTGTACCTTCATGTGGATATATGTTATGTGGCTCAGATGAAGTTGTGCGAATAGGGAATTTACTACGTATGCGAGAAGGCTTAGCAGGTGTCATTGAGCTTCTTGTCGATGGGCTACTTCCTGATGTCATCTTCTTTTGCATAGCACTCCACTGTGCATCCACAATCTCAAAGAGTGACGGATCACGCTGTGTAGATGATACTGATCTCTTGGTCGCCTTCTTTTTGCCGCCCTTTGTTTTGACTTTCTCCGGTGGTGGGTTAAGTGAACTGACTTCTGGGGACACTACTGCAACTATCTTGTGATACTGACACCACTACTCTTCCTCAGTGGTTAAGCTGCTGAACTTACTCCATAACATGTCCATGGCATCCCGATAAGGTATTGTCCCGCGACCATTGCGCTCGACCTCAAACGTGAGAGTCTTCCAATGAGGGTGAATTGAACTCAATCGAACAGATAAGTTTGACATATTCCACTACCCAAGCTCATGTGCGTAAGGTAATCCATGCGTAGTTCTAATGCGGCAACCACAAGCAACCATGTCTGTGCCAACATGCGACTGGGCTCTCTTAAGCTCTCTCCACAAGTGTCTAATTGCAGCTAGTGAAACACAATGATGCAATCCACTAAACAATGCACAATTCATCTTGTGTTCCACTCTTTGAAGACTGTGTTGATAGGATTTTTTAATCTCACTGTGCTGTAAGGTTATTAGAGAATGAATACCTTCCCAGCAACTATGAAGATCCCCCATAGATGATTGCAAAATTCTTTTTAGGTTAGCATGTGCACCCTCCACCCTAGTACAATGATAACAATCAAACTATCAGACATGTCATAAACAAATGCAAGTTACATATTAAAGAGAAAAAATTATCGACCAACCTGTTTGTTGTTGTGTTGCCTAGATGCATGTACCTGTCTGTCCAAGCTATAATAAATTTTTCCTTATATGGATTTAACCACGTATCGTCAACATGTACAATAAAGCTATCAAGTGCGGCGCATGTGGTTCTAAATGCCGCATAAGCATAATAGTACTCCTCTTCATCGAAAGCATCAATAACCCTACCCCACGCATCCATCACCCTTTCGTACTCGGCAACATCGCGAACCGACTATTTGCATTTCGACTGCACATTTTTATTAATGTGATACCGACACAACAAATTCATTGATGTAGGAAATATATTTTCTACGGCTCTCATTAATGCAATTTCTCGATCTGTCACAATCACCTGTGGACACAAGTCATCTTGCCAGAATAAGGATCTCAACCTCCTAAGTGCCCATTCAAAGTTGTCAATGCGTTCAGACTCCATATATGAAAACCCGACTGAGAATGTCAACTCTGTCGATGTCACACCAACAATCTCAAGTAGTGGGAGACGATACCTATTGGTTTTGTATGTCTATCCATTAACAAAACAATAGGAAAAGCATTCAACAACTTAACTGAGTTAGGGTGTGTCCAGAATATGTCTTTAACGATATCTGACTCTTCATCACTCCTATACCAATACAAATATTTGGATTCATCCAAACATTTCAATAAATGTTGTATTGGAGTTCTAGGCCCCCTAATCTTCAGCTTATATTGTTCTCTGGCATGATATATTTGTTTTATAGTTGTTACGTTTTCTGCACTTTTTTTCTTTAGAGTAAGCAATATGTCCCGAGGAGGAACCCTGATTTGCGTCATCTCTTCCACCATGGTTAACTCTTCCTCATTCAAGCGTCCAACATATGGATGCCCAATTAATAACTCAGCTACAGGATGGCTATGGTAGCCACATTGCACCCGTACCTTCCATAAACTATTTGCCCATTGTCTTCCCTTCACTCTAAATGGACATTTACATTTTCTTGTTGCCGTCTCTAGCATTGTTTGGCTTCTCCTACTTGTGGGCTTATATTTACCACCATGTTCACATGTTAATATAATCTGTGTACGCTTCCCATCGCCTCCTGTCTCTAATTTAGTAATAACCAAAACAAACCCAGCCGACTTTCCAATGTCTCTTACCCATTTCAAAAGCTCATCCCTTGTGCTAAATGTCTATACAAAAAAGATAATGATTATAAGCTAATAATCGTTAATGAAATCATATTTGTGTTTGTGTTATTCAACAAAATACCTTACTTACTTGATTGGTACTAAAAAGATGAGTCAAATCTTCTCCTACAAAAAAGCTATTACCATCGCATATTTCATCTTCATTAACCTGTGAAAAGATCATTTCATATCAACCAACCATTCAATACAACAATAAATTCTATTTTTAGTCAAACAACAAAGTTTTGTCGTACCGGCTGAAGCAAGTTAGGATCGGATGTTAAATTTGCTTCTTTGTTTGGGATGTATTCACAGTTGAAGTATGAATCCTTATGCATGTTTACAGTACAAATCAATCTTTTCTTTTCTACATTTACAAAGTTAATATGTCAGCACTCAATATAATTTTAAAGTAACAATTTACATCAAAACTACTAAAAATACTCTTGCATAATAAGCATTTTAGTATAAAAACCAAATATGTTATTGAAAACGCTCCTGTAGGGGCGTTTTATTGTCCAAACGCTCCTGTAGAGGTGTTTGAGCAAAATGCTTCTGCACAGGCGTTGGACACTTAAAACACCTATGCATGAACGTTTTCCTCAACGCACCTCCACAAGCGTTGGATCACCTTAACGCTCAATGAGAAGTGTCCATGTAACGCTTTTCCACAAGCGTTTGAGGCTACACACGCTTTTGCATAAGCGTTGTGTTCCAACGCTTTTGTAGGAGCGTCTAGTGATGTTAATGCCTCTGTAGAAGCGGTATCGACACCAGAAACTTATACCAGACTTGAAACAAAAATTGAAGGATACATACCTCATTTCATATACCATTAAACTTTGCACGAATAATACAGACTCAAATATCAACGCTTCCACTCTTACAAATCAATAAATCAGCCAAGAGAATGAGATGAAAATGTAGGGTTTTGCTTCCACCATTAATAGCATTGCGGGGGGTGGAGAAAGGACGCAACAGGCATTATTTCTTCCGTCAAGGGCATTATGGTATTTTGCGTATTGGGGGGTGGTGGATGGTAAAGGCGGGGGGTGGTAGAAGGTAAAACCCCTCGCCCACTCCTGGACTACTACTACTTTTACAAAAAAGTCCATAAGCACGCACTATGCATGATGGGACCCGCTAGAGCATGATTTGGAAATAAAAGTCGGTGAAGAGAAGGAAGAGAGGAGAACTGGACCTTATTCAATTTCAAAGCCTCTGTCACCATCTCACCAACTACATCACATTGGCCACTTTGTTTTTTCTCTTTCCCCTTACGTGGCGCTCCACCATTGGTAAACCCTAGTTGGTGAGCTAAAATGAGATGCGATTTTTTTTTTAATTTCTTCCAAACTTACCCTCATGTCCCTAATAGATGTTTTTCCACTTTTCTCTTCTCTTTCATTCCCCCCTCTATGTGAGAGTTAATTAGGGTGTAATTCGGACATGGAGAGCCAACTAGAGTGTGATTCAGACATAGAGAGCTGTTTGATATGGGAATTCGCTTTCAAGAGCTAATGGGGGAGTTATTTCGGACACGTATAGCCATTTGGTTATATTTTCAGATATGTAGAGATGTTTTAGTGTAGTTTGGGCTATTATTTATTTTTAAATAAAAATTAGTTTTAGTCGATTTTAATATTTGATTTTATATAGTTGTAGAAGGCAGATTGATTATACATGAAAAATACAAAAGGATTCATATTTCAATTGTGAATACATATTAGATGAGGAAGTGGATTTAACAGGCGATACAATTTTACTTGAGAAGGTATGCTAACACTTTGGTTTTAGAGTAGCAGTTGAATATTTTGCCGTATTTACTGGTTGGCATGAAATTTTTTGGTCACAGGTACATGGAGATGAAATATGTACATGGAGTTTTCTGCCACCAATAGCACTACAATGGGCATATTCAGCATCAGCTGAATCACGTGGGTAGATAATATCGTACTTAGCACGCATGAGACAGTTTGATGTGTTAGCGCAACAATGTCATCCATAGATGTAGCAAACTTCGCTTAATTCATTTGTTTATATAATGTAACCCAACAAAATTTACATTTATACTTGTTATGTATGCACTTAATATATTTATTTATGTGTTTTAATCCATACACTTTGTGAACCGTATAATGTGATCAGTAATTATGCCCGCAGTGACTGGTAAAGGTGAAAGAAATTGATTCTACAGTGTACACCTAGTTTTAACTGCATAGGTGAAGGAAATTGGTGACAGAAGTGAAAACTAGGGGTGAGCAAAATTCAATTAACTGACCGAACCGAAAATAATCGGTTAGTGTCGGTCGGTTAGTATCAGTTTAGTCGGTCAGTTATGATTTTGAAATTTGAAAAAATCGGTTAATGTCGATCAGTTTCGGTTTTGCATTTTTCCTAACCGATGAAAATCGAACCGACTAACTAAAACATTATAAACTTTAATGTTTTTCATGTACCATGTTAATTAGTGATTCAATTATTTTATTGATTGATTAAATCACACAAATATTGTCATCTTGATGTATAAACATAATTATATATTATTAATTTGATATGTACTTTAGTCTTATGTACATATATTTATTGAACATAGTAATTTTTTAGTAAAAAAATTAAAAAAAATGTTACTTTTGTTATGTATAGACATTTATTTATGTTAATTTTGTCTACTCCAAGTATTTGTGCATATGTTTAGAACTAAAATAAGTTAGCTTCCATAAATATCTTTATATATTTTTAGGTTTTTAAATTTATGTATTTTTATTTTTACTTATATGATTCTTAGTAAGATGTCATAGATACTAAAAAAATAATTTATTTTAACTTATCTAATGGCCACATTCTTAATTTACGATAAAATAATTAAATATATATTTCAAATAGACACAACACTAAAATAGAAACAAAAGCTTTTTTTAAAAAAAAAAAATAAATTTACTATCGGTTAACTATTAACCGACCAAAACCGATTGCGTAACTGACTAAAATCAAACCGTCAGTTTTAAGATATAGTCGGTCGGTTATCGGTTTGATAAACTTACACAATCGGTTAGTGTTGGTCGGTTAAAAATATAGTCAAAACCGACCGTAATCGACCGACGCTCACCCTTAGTGAAAATGGATGTGAAGGGCTATTTGGGACAAAAAATAGATGTGCACATCCGTTTGGAGATCAAAACGGCTCTCAACAGCCGTGTGAGGTCCCAATTGGCTCTTCACATCCGTTTTCACCCCACATTGGCTGTGCACATCCGTTTGGGAAGTCAGACAGATGTAGAGAGCCGTTTTTATTTCCAAACGAATGTGCACATCCGTTTTTTGTCAAAAACTAATTTCTGTTAAATCCACTCTCATGACCATTTGCACTTTTGCGTTTTCACTATTTTCTAACATTTTTTCTTCTCTATTCAACCGACAAACTTCATATTTTCCAAATAAAACATAAATAGAAGAAAAAAAATACCCAAACCTTCGATATTGGAGAAATTTAGCAAAACACAAGAAGAGAAGAGAGCTAGGTTTACATGAGGAGAAAACACAAGAGGTTCGGAGGAGGGGGGGAGGGGAGATGAAGCCACATAAGCAAGGACAATTTGGGGGAAAAATAATTAATGGAGGGGAGGCCAATGTTAAAGTAGGAGAGGGGAAAAATTAAAATCGAAGGTCAAACACGGTCAGCTACAATGAGGTGCGGCAGTCAAATATGAACAATATTAATTAATTTATGGGCCCAATGTGATTTCAAAATTGTGGTGGATGTATGATTGAATTTAATTAAAATGGGTTGGGATTGTGTTGTGGCCTGTTTGGATGATATTTTTACTATCCATAATTCTATTATACCATTTTTTTTTTTTAAAACAAAATCCACATCACAAGGTATTCCTTCCTGGATTATATTCTTCATTTCTTTTTTTTTAATATATTTTATTGACAAGTAACTTTATCGTATATTAAAAATTAGACTAATTTTATTTAATAAATAAAACAATTACTATCATTTAATATTATAAAGATCCTCCAATGACAAATAACAAAAATTTTTGTCATATTTTTTTTTATTTTAAAACTTATTAGATAAATTTAAAATTTATCTAAAATAACATTATAAGTTAGATTCATTGAATTTTTTAATCAATCATAAATTTATAGAATAGAATTTGATACATCAATTAAAATAAAGAATTTGAAGGGTCTGTAGTTGAGGAACAAATTTTAAATGTGAAATAAGGAAATTTTAAAATAAAGAAATTTAGTTCCTTTTTGCGTGCACGGGTAACTTTGGTTCTGCATTCATTCACCCCGCATTAAGCTACGATTGGAAAAATAAAGAAATACACAATGTCAAAAATTATGTGGTAAGTAATAAAAAAAACCTCCATATAAATGTGAAAAAAAACCTTCTATTTAAATTAAAATAAAAAAGCAACATGTTATGCAGAGCATAACTTATAGACTTTTATGAGTTAGTAAGGATAAATAAACTAAAATAATATGTTACTACCACTTCCACTTAATGACTTAAAATTCCATATAATAATAATTACATCCGCTCACAACAAAGCATAAACTGTGCTTTAGAGTGAAGTAATGAGAATTTGTCAATTTAAAACAAAGCAAATGTTAAAAAATTAAACAAAATAAAATTTACCTAGGTTATTTTTTTTTCTTATTTATGAACAAAATATAGGAAAAGACTATTGTTCCGAAAATAAAATTAAAACTAAGATCCTGTTTGGTAAAAATAGCTATTAAGCTAGCTAATATCTTAAATGTTAACTTTTATTGAAAGTTGTTGGTTAAAGACCAAAAACTATTAAGTTAGTTTATTAAACTATAAGTGTTTAGTAAAATTAATTATTTAAATAACTGAAACATATAAATTTACATAAAAAAAAGATATGTTTATATAAGTTTTATACAAATTATAGTTTTGTTTTTGTAAACAAAAGAATACTTTCTAGTTAATTTGGAAAACATCAAACAAAATATTGGAAAAAAAAATTGTACGAATAACATTTTTGTTTCGGGCATTGGCAGAAGTACGTGCTGTTAATTTTTATTAAAAGCCAGAAAATAAGCTGGGCCGTCAATTATAAACCTCCAGCTATACTTAGTCTCTTCTCGGGTTCTTCTGCTTTGTGGCTTTGCATCCCGCACAGTGAAGATCTTCCAGGTAACTACCGAGTATAATGGTTTTATTTTTGTATTCAGATTCTGCAACTTGTCCTTCTTTAGATTCACGATGAAAGTGCTCTTCTTTCACTTTTCCGATTATGCTTTACCATGTTATCCTAATTTCTCCCTTCTTCTCAATGATAAAGAGCTAGATCTGTATTATGCTCCAGATCAGACACAATCATATACTTTTAGATCACTGTCTACTGTTTGTATAGCTTTGTATTCTGAACTGTTATACAATCAGATATGAGCATTGCACTTAAGAATACTTCTTTTCCTGCTTGGTTGTAGTAGCCATACTTTGTTCCTAAAGTGGCTTGGACTTTTAGTAGACTGGATACAGAAAAATCCGTAGATTAAATCCAATCTATTTGTTTAGATCAAATAAATAAATATTGTCGAAACAGAGACATTATGTGTATTGGATCTATTTCTATTTATAATTTACTATCTTGTTGATATACACAGGAAGAATAAGAGTGGCATTCCTTTTGCATTTTTCAACCCATACTTCTTGATAAGCTTTTTGGTGTACTTTGTTTGATGGATAAATAAGCTATTTAAGAGTTACTTGATTTGAAGTCCAAGAAAGAATGTTACTTCTCCCATCATGCTTATTTCAAATTCTCCTCTCATTAACTTCTCAAAATATTTGCACAAAAGTTCATTAGTAGAACCAAATATAATATCATCAGACTTAAGAATACTTCTTTTCCTGCTTCCTCACACGTCTAGTCTACTGCAGAGCAACAAATTAGATAGGTAAAGTGGAAGAACCAATCTGTTATTCATCTCTATACGTATGAGATGTAAGACTTTATAGAAAGTTAGTTATAACTCTCTTCCAAAAATTACAACATTTTCCTTATAAGTACCCAACAAAACCTCAAGCTATCACAAAATGAGGATATCTACAGTGTACTATCATGGACTGGCAGTATAGTTGACACTTCTCAGTTCTCATCTTTGTGCCTGTTCTGGTCAGATCTAGTCTTTATTCTATTCACATTTTGGCTTTAAAAAACACAATTAATGTGAGGGGATTTTCAAAATGAAAAGATATATCTCTAACAACTCATGTTCTTTAATTATTGTATTTATATACATTTTAAGCCAGTGAATTAAACCTTTTTTTTTAAAAAAAAAAAAATTATGTACCCCTCGAAGACATTATGCATCACTTTCCTACTTCTCTCTTTTCTTCTGCACTTTAAAAAACCACTCTCACCAATAATTAAAAAAGATGTTGCATGTTGCTTGCAGAGCAACGATACATTAGAGCAAAGATCATAAGAGTATCTTAAACCAACTATTCTTTGCTTAGTATTAACACTAAAGAGCATATAAGATATGCTGCAATGTGAGAAATGGTGTCTTGCTTCACTTTTTTTGAGCCCCACTTGATTTTCTTTTATTTTTGTACATAATTCCATGGCCCCAGGCCTGGAAAGAATGGGAAGTAGAAAAGAGAGAAAGGTGGGATGACTTATGATGTCTCTTTCGTAAACTTTTTTTTTTTAATTTCACCACTAGAGAGGAGAATTGCTTAAGTTTTTTGAGTTACTTGAGAAATGATGTCTTATGATGAGACCAAAATAAAAAAAGAAACTTATAAACAATCAACTTAAGAAACTCACATGAGCTACACTGCTAAACTTTCTTTCATATTGATATTAAGACCGTAGGCATATGCTCATATACATGGTGTCTAAATTGTTACATGCACGGGACAGGAAACATTTGATAATACATGGGTAATACACCTTCTCAATATTTGCCCTTTACTCTTCGATGGCTGCTCAACTTCCAGAAAAGAATATTTTCTTCAAGCGCTACTAGATGCAAACTGCATTCAGAAGGAATGGAAATACAAGGAGTTCATGCATGCGAAGAGAACAGAGTACATAAAAGTATAGAAAGAGTCAAATGAAATATTATTAGTCACTCGAAGTATCCTTTTCAATTATAGCAACATACAATAAAGCAAAGCATCTAGCTAGGGCATGTCATAGAACTTTCGGATTCATAGAGTTAGTCATTTATGAAGGAGTAAAGCATAAAAAGCACATTTTATAGAAAATTATCACGCATCTTTTATTGTTCATTTGTCATATTATCAAAACTAATTCTCTGCACTGCATGCTTGTACTGGAGCGGCTTCATCTTGTAATACCGCAAATACTAACCCTCCTCAAGAGCGTGGAGAATCACCTAATTTTCCTTCCAGTTATCCTGATATTGCGACTTCAAGTCATCAACAGTCTCAAGCAGGTATATATGTAACCTTACAACAGTGGTTTCAATTCTTCTCTCCAAGCTTATTTATCATATTCCGAATTGTTACTTAAATTCTTTAAACTTTGTTACTCCAAATGGTTTAGTAAGTATATTTTCTATTTGATCATTCATCAGTCTTGATTGATTCCATCTCTATTTTCCCTGAGTGGTTACAGCAAAAATTATGAATCCAGATGGCTTAGAAAATCCTCCAACACGACCTCAAATCGGTCCTTACGCTACTCGGATCTCGTTCAACAGCAGTGGCATGCAATGCATCCGTGGTTTTACCAATCGGATAGGAAATATGAACGGCAACGGTAATGGGAATATCAACTTGGGGACCTCTTCTTTCACCGAAGCCAGAGGTAGGCATAAATCAATTCATAGCCTTCAATATTGCTCACTAATTAAATGACGTCATCTCTTCGTCGCTTTAAAGTTTTAAAATATTTTATGATGACTTAGGACTTGATTGAAAGAAAAACATCTATTACACACTAAAATTATAATTTAGAGAAACTCACTTTCGACTTTTTCTCTCATCACTCACTTTTCTCCACACACTACTATTATTTTTTTTGTGACATTGTGCAATTGGTGAAGCAAAATCATGAAATCTTTTTTATGTGCAATAACATTCAGTTTTTAATTTAAATTTGGTTATTATGATTTTGTAAACTATCTAATTAAAATTGAAAGTGGTATGGCTTGGTGATAGGAAATACTTGTTACTTCACAAGCATTTATCTCTTCTTTTGCTTGTATTGGTCTCCAACAATAACTATAATTGTTCTTGCTTTTGTATTAATGACAATAACCAATTATGTACATAAGCACACATATATGAGTATATTACTTAAGCAATTAAATTTAGTCCCTTCAACATATTTATTGTGTTCTTTTTAACATATTACATTACAACTCTACAACTCTCTTAAAGCTTAATGCTTAATCATCCATTCTAAGATTTTAACAGCAAAATTGTAATGTTCTCTTGTTATGAAGTACTAATTTTAATTATTTATTTATGCAGTGAAGCAGACGTCACTGCCAAGCTTGATGCTCTTCGGAATCTGAATAATAATTTTGATGATAAAAATATTTCAAGATTTGTTAAAATATTTTTTTTATCTTTTAAAATATATATTTTATGATTTTTATAACTAATAGAAATACTCCCCTAAATAAAATTAGTATTTTATTTTCCTTTTAATTTCTAAATTTTTGGTTACTCTAACCAAACTAAAATATATTTTTGGTTAAGATTCAAAAAGTGTTTAAAGCCATCACCTTTCTTAAAGGATAATAAATCTCTTGTGTATGTGTTAAAGGCTAAGAAAATCTCTTGTGTATGTGTGTGTAAAGTATTTTTTAAAGACTAACACTTTATTTTCAAAAGTCATTTTCTTTTTAAAAGCTAAAATAACTAACACATCTTTGAGATAGTATTGCTGCCCAAGTTTCACATGTTGTTCGCGTTTAGGAAGACAAATCTTATTGCAGTAGTTAACAAAAAGCAAGAGGTAAAATAAATAACACTTATCTTGAAACCCACATGTGCCTTTTAGACCAATGGATAAAAAAAAAAAAAAATTGTTGGCCCACATCCATAAGGCTAGAAACCACAACTTTGGGCAACAAAAACTGCCAAGGCCTTACTTGTATTTACTCAAGGCAACAGAAAATCAATGGTGAAAAAGCTCACCTACATCTCCCACTCATGGGCCTTCATATTTGGTGGTTGAAAGAAATGAAGTCCAACATCTATTGGGCCAAAAATCACAGTAAAAGAAAAAACTACAAGGGAAAAGGAATAGCACATGTGATGAATACCTAAGACACTACAAAGTAAAGGTTATTGCATATAAGATAATAAGAGTTGTTCAAGTGGGAAAAGAATATTAGAAAAATTCAAAATTTTTCCTCCAACAATTATATTTCAAAAGTCTCTATAAAGAAGAAAAGGCCTTACACTTTGTAACAAAAAGAAAGTTATATTGCCCACACTCTTCAAAGTTTTCTCTACTCTTCTTCATCTTCAAACACCAATACTTTTATTTAGAATAATTTTTCTGATATATTGGATTTATTAGAAAATTTGTTAATATAGCAACATCTATCTGTACTTGATTGCTACTTCTTGTATATCATTTCTTTATAAAGGTTTCTAGCCTACATACTCGTGGTTGTAACCCTTGTTAAGAGTAATTTAATTTATAAGAGGCTTAGTAATTATTGTAAAGGTTTTTAGTGAATTCTAGAAAACCAAGCTCAATCCAAGTTATGAAGAAGCTGTAAGAGATTACTGGAGCCTTGCAAACCAATTGGAGATAGTGAAGATGTGTAAAAGGAGTGGATATAGGTCATTATTATTTGTGACCAAATTACTATAAATCATTATGTCATCTCTCTTTCCTTACTCTTTTACTTTTAGCATTTACCTATTCTCAGTTCACCTTTTGTGTTTAAGCATTATTTTGTTAAATCACATTTTATAACTCTAGGTTTTTACTAATACGTGAAATCAAACTTAAATTGCTTTAAACTCAGGTTAATATGACATGCTTGATTATGCATCTTACTCACCTAAGTGTTATATTCACCTCCTTTAGGACACATATATTTGCACTTTCAGATAACACTCTTCATATATATTCTCTCAAACATCATTAACTATTTATTTTCAAGACCTTCATTTTATAGTTTTCTCTATTTATTATTTGTTATTTTGGACTGTAAGCATCATTATGCATTAATTCTAAAACAAATTTATCATAATGTGGCATAATAAAATTTGATGCTTAAGGCAAGTGTCTCACTTACCTCGCACCAAGGGTATTCTAAGTAGATAGTCAAAGATGCAATACTCAAATCACCCCCAAATTCTCACACTACCAAGGGAAAGAGGAGGAAGAAGATTGGCTGATCAATGGATCCCCTCATTGGCGAAGAAAAAATGGCACCTTTCACTGCATGAATTGTTTCTCGTGTTCCATCTCTCTCTGTGGCTGTTAATTTGTCATTCTAGGTCAACCTCCATGCTCCAAAGCAAGAACACAAACCCCCCTACCCCCTACCCCCCCCCCCCCCCCGGGGCAACACTTTACGGTATGTTCTTCTCACTATGCCATAATGATTTGGGATTTGTGATGGTTGTTTTGTGATTATTCCTTGTGTACCTTGAAAATTTCTTTATGATTTTAGCATTCTTCAAATTTGGAATGAGGATGCATGAAGTTCCAGATTAAGATAATCTAGAATTTTTTTAATTAAATATGAATTTTGTATAATGCAAGGAAAAAAGACAAAGTGGGTTACCTATATAATGTAGAATTTTATGTTATAATATTGGATTTACATAATCTGTAGTAAACCAAATTTCTTTTTAAGAAAAAGACTAAATTATTTTTATAGTCTAAGACTTTCAATGATATCCACACCCTAAGTTTGCATAACACCAACACAAAAACATAAAATCTTGAAGCAAATTAGAGAAAACAAACCAACAGATTGGCCAGTTCAACTAAGAACTGATTCAATTTGTATAATAAGACTGTTTATGCATTTGAATTAGTAAAAAACGTATTAAATTGAATAAAATAAATTTACATTTTAAATTAAAAATAAAAATAAATATTTTAAAATATTTTTTGTTTGTACAAAATATTTATTTTTATTATGAAATTAAAATATAAAAATTTATTTTATCTAAGTTAAAACATTAATTTTATTTTAAAAAATTAATACTAATAAGAGTGTGATGAAAAGTTTTTCTCAGTATTATAATTAGCTGCTTTGAAAACAACACGATATCTTAGCAATGCTTTAGAAATCAATCCCAAAAAATGGGTATCTTGGTTAAATAATAACATATACCTTTAAGAGCATTTGCTCTCAGAAACTCCATAATACATGACTATCAATGTCCAAAAAAAAAATAATAATCGTAAAACCATTTACTATTATAATTTTACAATAAATTTAAGCAAGTTATAAGAAATATGGAACACCAGTCCTGGGACCTCTCATCTGGTTCTCTTCTGTCTCAATAAAAAATTTCACATCTCTCTGCTGTTTCAGTAAAAAAATCAAATCACTAAATCCAGATTTTCTCAATGCAGAAGAAGCCATCTGTTTTTTTTTTTTTGGTCATAAATAAATACAAATTTTTTAATATTAGCTCAATCATATAAGAAAAAAAGGGGCAAAGCCTTATCAGTATATACATACTGCATAACTGATCTATAAGGCTAATATTTACTTATCATATGAGAATGAGCACTATTTGATAAATCCAAATTTTCCCAATGCGGAAGAAGCTATCTTTTTTTTTTTTTTTTTTTGGTCATAGATAAGTCAAAGACACAAGTTTTTTAATATTAGCTCAAGCATATAAAGAAGGGAGGCGGGTAGAGCCTTACCGGTATATACAAGGGCAGATCTCTAAGGCTTTCTTTCTGTTGTTGTAATATCATATGAGAATGAGCTCTATTTGATCAATCAAGGGAAAAAATTCAAAACTTTTTAATGAGATATGAAAATAGAATAGCATCATTTATTATGATAGGACCAAATCTACATTCACAAAAATATTAAGAAAACACATTGCAATAACACATGGATCAGATGACTTACCATATTTTCATTGAAACTCAGAATAGAAGCCACATTTCCACATCGATAACAGTAGTTTGGTGCAGACCACACCTGAAAAAGTTCAAGGAAACCTCTGCTGAAATCAAATTAAATTACAATTTTTTAAAGATAAAAATTAAAAATTAACTGAAATGAAATTAATTTCATTTTTTAAGTTAAGATGAAAAAAGATACTCACAGTTACAAGACCTTTATCTTGAAACATATACTTAAAGCCTTCTTGGACGATTTGATGGGCTCGACAGACAAGATCAAGATTATTTATGTGATTGAACTGCGCTGAAAATGATACCATTATGGCAAGAAATATTTAACTCCATAAACAAGTAATGTTCGACTTGCATTACCTCAGAAGTCACTCTGGATCCAAAAAGCCAACCAGACTGCCCATGTTTCAATGTCTTCAGAATCACTCCACATTAGATCACAAAACGGTCCCTCATGTGGAATTTCACAGTTCCTTTCAATGACCCTTATCTGCCACAAGAGGTTTTACTACCATATGTTACTAGATATATTTCTTGTTCTTTTTAAAATATCACCATAAGCAATTTTTAAAGATGCATATTACAGCAATAAACACAAAAATAAGCGAATCAATCACAAGTTAAGAAGCACAGACACTTCTTGATTTTACAGGCAAAGTGTTCAACACGACTCCAACACAGACACGAGACCCATATGACACATGTTGGATGCCTTTCAAATGGTGTCCAATTAAAAATTATTTTTTGTCAGTTTGGACACCTAAGCCAACACCTGAAAATGGCTCAGACATCTGACTGACTATTTTTCAAATTTTTAACAAAATAATTACATTAAAAAGAAAAAGATTTGGAAATGTAATCCTTCACAGCCATAAAACTTGAAAAACAAAGGAAACTACTTACATATAATCTTAATATATAATTATTTATATCTTTTTCATAGTATTATATTAAAATATTATAAATATATATATGGGTATACCAGTTTCCTATATTTTTACATAGCCAGTGTTTTTGTGACTGTGTCAAAGTCACTGCTTCATAGGTCAGAAGGTGCTGGTAAAGGATTTCTGGATTATATTGGCCATAAAAGATGTAGAAGAAAAGTATTTACACCCCCAAAAAAAAGCTTGGAATTTTGGATGGAAATCTTAATTTAACAAAATAATATCCTCTCCTTGAGCCTAGAAAACAGAGGCAGAGGGAAAGCCAGAACGTTTACATATACACTTTGCCGATTCAAGCACATCTACTATAAGGTTACACACGACATATGATGTACTAAGAGACACAGCAAATGTGCAATGTATAGATGCCATGTGAAAAAAGCATATTCCAACTAAAATGACAAATAAAATGGATCCAAAATACATTTCTATCTAGACATTGTCTAAACTTAGGAAAACGCTGTGTTTGAAACAACATAGAAGGGAGCTAGAAAACCTGATCAATAGTTCGAATGTCAGGAGAAAGGCCACCATGGACACAAAGCACCTGGGACAACCAAAGCATGCAAAAGATTCAATTTTGTAGCATTAGAAAGAAAGTCCAAAATCCAAAAGCTCCCATAAAAGAGAACAGGAAGGAGAAAGGCCAAGGGTGATTTACAGTTCCATCTATAATTGCTGAAAGTGTTAGATAATCAAAAACATCAGTACAGCACCGCCAAGCATTAGCATTTCCATACTTCCTCTGGCATTTGTCATAAAATCCATAACCTAGGAAGAAGCATAGATCTAAAACTAACATAAGTGAGTGTGGCTAAGATGACAGCTTCTCATATTTATTCAAAGAACAGTTGCAGTGTGTATCATAAATCTGTTAAGCAGGAAAAGGGTGATGGCCTACTTATGTATTAGATTGCATTCTTAGCTAATTTCAACCTAACAAACCATTAATTCTCAAATCCCTTATTACAGCTTCAGTAATATCTTAGCAAGCAGATTTCTTCTGAATTAGCTTCTTCCAGCTAAAATATTTAAAATCACAAACACATTAAATTGCCAAGGCCTCATGTAAATTCCCCTTTAAACCCATTTAAATAGTGTTTGTATAATGAAACAAATCCTATAGTTCAGAGATTTCAACAATACAATAACTTCAACAACTAACACAACTAATAGTTAAAACTTATCACCGTCGCATGAGCTAGATTATAATTACAGTATAACTAATGGTTTCCCACCGAACAATGCTCAACCACAAAAAACAACAGTTTAAGGTTAGTATTCAATTGACATATTGGAACATGGCGCAAAACCACTTGATATGTTCCTTCCATTTTGCATAAACTATGTACTAAAAGTAAAATATAATGACTCTAGAATAATTCTGTGCCATAGTTATCTTCATCACATAATAAAACAGTACCCGATTACATGATATTTCAACAACGTACCTGGGTTAGTTGTCTACTTTCATGGTTTCCACGTAAAAGGGTAATATTGGCTGGATATCTATGAAATTACAAAAATATAAAAGGAACCATAGATAAACTGACTAGAAAATTAGAAACACAAATTCCTACACAGTAACATCAGCTTTTTGACAAAAGACAGTAAAAATGCATTGGAAAAGAATGCACCAATATAAAATCATTAGGATGCAAGGAATTCCAGAAATACTTTCTTGTCACACCACTTTTAACATTTTAATCCCACACATGATCAATGAAAAATTACAATCACGAGATGCTCCTTTCGAAATGACAAATAGTCATCCCATATTTCGAGGAGATATTTCACAAGACAATTACTAATAAATACATGCACGTTTGGCTTTCAATTGAAGAGATCTAGAGTCACATCCTGAGAGAAATTATTCCGGAACTTCATAAGCTTTCTCAAATCTAATTTAAAAAGTGAAAAAACTAAACCACAGCTCTCCCTTTCTTCTAACAAGGCGACCACCTCATTCAGCACAAAGCAATATCCAGAATTGTCTACTGCCAATGGAAACACTCTCGGCTTCTGAGATGGTATCAGCTCACCTCTTCTAGCCTAGAAAAAAGAAACTTGGCAAAGATTTCCTTTTTAAGTACAACAGTGATGGAACCAAAAATGCACACCCACAGAGGACTCAAACAGCTTCAAAAAGGATCCTTGATATCTTAAGAACCTGGAGAGAAATCTGCAGTCATTGCATCAGATACATGTGCAGTTCACTTATCCAAGCTCCATGATAAATCTCCTGATATTCAAAAGATTTCCCTACTCAAGCAGGGTTGATATGTTATCCAGATCCTGGAGTAATAGACAGGACATCAATCTAAACAATCAACGGAGGGTTGAAATTTTTTCTCCTCTCTCAAGAAGACTTACAGAACCAAGTGATCTTGTAATGCGCAAATATCTCCTACATTACTTCTATTCTCTGTTCCAACTACCTATGGTCACCCTATGTAAGAACCTAGAATTATCATCACCTCTGTTAGCCCATTGTAATCTCCTCAAATTGTATTACCATTTATTATACCCTTTTGGTAATTTGACACCAAAATGAGATTCTTCTCAACAATACATATATAAAAGCAACTTCAAGATAACATTCTTAAAAGTAATTCAATGATAAAGCTCACATACATTCACTACATGTAATTTACAAACAATCATACAGCCAGTTTAATTACGGTAAGACGCTAAAATCAAGTCCATAGCACAAGGAGTTGAACACCAGAATCCTCTAGGCGGGGGCAACCATAAAACCAAGGTAACCTAAATCATGACAGCACTGAAGTGCCACTGCACTACCATCACATCAACCTCAACTTCTCATCATGACCAACATTTTTACAGTTCTACTCACTCCAATCTCCATCCTACAAATTATATCCCATATAGGCAACTGAATGGATCAATCCTCACTACCAAGCTGCCTAAAGTTATAGGTTAGCTAGTTATCATTGTCATGACCATAGCCATCATTCAACCATGATGATGTAGCCCAGGGGTATTTTAATCTAACGGGTTTTATGGATTGGTTAGAAAAGGGTAAAAGGTGACTGAAAGAGGACTTTCAGAATGTACTAGGCTGAAAATGCTCCACTTAAATTCTGCTGAGTTCAAAGAAAACTCCATATAGTTTCCAGAATAAACTAGACTGTTTATATACTTAACGAAATAAATTATGACCGACTCACCGGCTATTTTTCACTTCAGAAATGTTTACTGATAAATCCAACTTTTCCTATGATTCTTTAAAAACACAGTGGACTGACTAAACACATAAAATTATCACTCCTTCAAACTAAGAAGATTCTACATTATTCTAAGGGCTATATTTGTCACTACAATAATAACAAAAAGAAGCCTTATCCCATTAAGTGAGGTCAGCTATATGGACTTTTGTTTGTCACTGACAAACAAAAATGCACAAGGATTTTTACTAGGTTATCCGCACCAACAGTTGTCCAGCATCCAAAATCAAATTTTTTGAAGTTATATTTTTAAATTAAAGGGGAAAAACCTGCATCATCGCTATCCTGCATATATCTTGGAGATTCTTACTTCTAAAAGAAAGCAAATGGCAGAATGTCTTAAACAAAATGATTTGAGAGACAACCTACCTTAAATAGGAACCAAAATAGAACAAGACAACAAAGAAACAAACAAGCAGAAAAAAACAAAAAAAGAGATACATTAAGGGTCCGTTTGATTTGCTTTAAAATGATGGATTTGATAGGATAAAATTTTTTGTACTTTATTTGATTTTAAAAAAGATAATAGTATTAGACAAAAATATTCTGAGGTACTAGACAAATTTTTTATTTTTTGTCCCTTAAAAAATTAAGAGACAAAAATTTTATCTACAGTACAAATTTTTTTTATCTTATGCATTAACTAACAAACAGTAAATATGATTAGAAATTGCTCTGTAACTTAGCTATTTGTACTGTGTTGTTTTATTTGTATTGTTCTGTAACGTGTATTAAAGGGATCCATAAGCAATCAAGCAAATTTCTAAAATTAATTCTTAATCTCATAATTTGTACAACAGCGTCACTTGCAAAGTTATGTAGAACTGTTCCCAGATAATGTCTACATTTGCTGTTCTATCAACATCTTGATATTACATAGGAATAAACCATAATCATTGTTACTCTTCTTAATAAGAAAGCCCACTGTATGAAAAGAAATACTACAGGCTTGGAGCAAATACTAATCTCACCCATCAACCCACAATTATTAAATGCTAAACGCCGAGTATTATCATTATTATGAAAGTACATACATTTATACGGACATAGACATAGATACACACAAACAAACAGTAAATTTGGACAAATTTGCCTTAAAATTCACGTGAGCAAGAAAGTACAACAGAAGCTAGCACAAATGAAAAGAACGAACCTACCTTTCAGAAGTAAAAGGATGGTGAAAACTTCAAGATTATTGTACCCTCGATCAACAAAGTCTCCCTGCCGGCATTTGGTGAAATACAGTACCCAAACAAATGATAAAACTTTGTGAAATGAAAAATCTCATCATCACTATTTATTGAGAGTAAGTGTAGCACATACCATGAAGATATAATTTGTCTTAGGAACATGACCCCCTGTCTGGAAAAGTTTCATTAGATCATGGAATTGACCATGAATATCACCGCAAACAGTTACTGGACTATTGACAGGTTGAACATTCGACTCTTCAATAAGTATCTCCTTGACCTGAGATTTTTTTTTTAAAAAAAAAAATTGTATTAGTGCCAATCATTTGTTTGTAAAAGATTCCAGCATATGTGGCAAAACTACTCTGGATATAACCACTATTTGATCATTGCAGTAGTGTCACTTTTAGTTTATCTTGTACACTAGTTTCAGAGTACATCAAATAAATCATACACAATATGAATTGTACTGCTTAAACTATAAAATTATCAAAACTCAACTAGTACAATATCAGCATATTTCACCCCCAAAATGCTTTTTGAATAACCTGTTCTTCATTCAAAACAATACTTACCAAGACAATGTAAAATATCAATACTGTACAATGTCTAGGATATTAACGAATTACAAAATTAAGAAGCAAACTGCCGAAAAGCCACAGACTATCTACATTCCACTTGCACCATTCTGCCTATCAACCCAACCGGAAGGATATTCAAAATTATCAAGATCATAAATGCTAAAACATAAGGAATCAATTTGTAACAATGGAAAAAAATGGTGGGTGTAACATCCCCTAATTGATTAATTATGTAAGTATATACGTGTATTATTATCATTTATAATTATAATTGAATTTCTTAAACTGAATTTCTTATATTACATGGTTATACTAATTACATTTACACTCTTATGTGAGTAAGCATATGTGCATGTTTGTGGCAAATAGAAAATTGATAATCTTGCATGAGCATGTGTAATTAGAATTATGTTATTTCATTCATAAGGACCAAATTGAACAAGATTTTGATTACTAGTTACACATTCATAAATAACCAAAAGTAGGAAACAACTAGTTGAAATGAAATAAGGGAACTAGAATAAGTTAGTGGCACTAAAAGGACCCAGTCCTAAGAGAACCAAGAAGGCAGCAGCCCACTCCCCTATAGTCCACTCCACTCACCTTGCACAAGTTACCAAAGTTGGCTTTGAGTTGGTCAAAGTGCCAACCAATGGAATAGTGACACTAGTCAAGGCTTGTATGCATACTTTTATTGATATTTATGCATACAATAAATGAAGAAAAATTTAGAGAAATCTAGAGCAAGGAGAGGCGGCAAGGCAAGGCTACAAGTGGGAGAGAAAAGAAAATAAAAATGGAAAGGGAGGAGGAGGAAGGCGTGATGAAGAAAGGAAGACAAACAAGAGAGAAAACAAGCTTGTATGAACCCTAAGTGGTGTTGCTACTTCAACCACTTGAATCAACCATCTAACTAGCATCAAAAGAGAAAGGAAAGCTCCCATAGAGACCCTAGAACAGAAACCCTAATGTAGTCCAAGAAGAAATTGAAGACAAAAGGCAGTTGGCTTAATTCAAGCATACGTTGTTGTTACTTGGTATGCTGAAAATTCTACACTTCTTGCTATTGCTATTTCATGTCACTTGTGTGGTGAATTTTAATGCTATGTTGAATGGATGTTTGCGAGCTGTATTTATGGTGGTTTGGTACCACATACTTCTGCCTTGGATGGAAGCATGTAAACCCACAAGATGTTATGGGAAGAGTATGAAGAAAGTTGTGTAAACTTGGGGTATGGGGTATGCTCAAATCAATCCAAAAGTGACATCTATGGACTGAATGATGTATGACTACCTCATATGGGTGATTGATGTCAAAAAGGGAGCACTAAACAGGCCTCATCCTATGAATAAGCAGTGGTGCCAAAAAGGGAGCACCAACCCATGTATGCTGTCCATAAAGACCTCTATATTTGGTTATGCCTCTTTCTTTGTAATTTCTTCAAATTACTTTCAGTTATGTCATCCTTTAACCTTATTTGAATGAACTAACTACTGAGAAATCATTGGTTTCTCATATTATTAGTGTTGATGATTTTATACAGGTGACAAACCAAAAGAGGTAACTCAGGATTGAATGTGGATGCTGGCTGTTTTCTGTATTGATTAGTGATGATCTTTACGTAATGAATTTTTGAGAATTATGTGATGTAATTTGAGTACTTTGAAGTGGATACTTATTCCATTTATATTATGTACTCATGTGAATTCTAAAGATGACAAATTTTAGACTAGTATACCTTATGCTGGAATTCTATTTTCTGGACAGTTTGAAACAATGAATTACTAGTACCTTCAAACCACGAGATAATTATATAAAATTATTTTTCTAAGCTCATGAAGCACTATATTTCATCTTCGCAAATTTTCAAGAGATTTGTTTTAGCCATTTAATACAGAAAATTCTTCAAAGTTACACCTCAAGATTTTTACCAATAAACATGACAGTTTACAAACTTTGCTTAATTGACCTCTCAAACCAATGAAATTTTGTACAAAAATTTTACCATATGTTCTGGACACATTAAAATTGTAAACTTGAGATATTCAAATTTTTGGACATTTGTACGCCATATTTTCATATTTTACAAAAATAAGACGGCAAGCTACCAGAAGCTGGGAGCTATCCCCTTGAACTATAAACTTCAAATGTACAATTTCCCTATGAAATTGAGATAAACAAAAGGTGTTTTTTTCCTAATTTTGGAAGTTAAAATAAGGTGTTACAGTGGGGCCAGTGGACCACACAAAAGTATACACTATAAAATCTTTGAATGTATTCCTCGGAAGTCAAATTTGTACTTAATGGAATCTTGGTCCTTTATTCAAACAACTAAAGTTAAGCACAAAAGGATACATAGTAAGCTACCAATTAACCTTGCCTCATTACTTATTAAAGACTCCAATCTGGATGCATCAAATGACCATTACTTACATAATTACATGTCATCCTAGCTTTTCTTTCCTTCAGTACACCAGTTGCATCAGGATAATGACAAGATGAATGAACCCAATACAATGTAGCTTTAACTACCATGATTTCATTTGTCCCCTTAATGAAATTAATTGATTCAAGAAAAGTAAGAAACTTCAAAGGGTTTCAACCATAAGAATTAGATTATTTCAATTGATCATAATCATCTTAAGAGGAAAATATAAAGGACAACAAGGTATAATACCCTTCTTGGTTTGCATCTTAATTTTTAAAAAACCATCCTCGTTGCAGCAATATTAGAAGGATTTCATAAATCAAAGTTAAGAAACTCAAAAGCATAAGTATAAAATCAAGAAAGGTACAAAATCAACGCTGGTTTGCAAATTTCAAAAACAACATAATACAATAATTTCAAGAATAAATTTTCAACTTAGCAATTTCTTGGATTGCATTTAGGTTTCAATCTACAGCACCGCAAGAAAACAAAGACTTGAAGAACTGAATAACAAAATACGTATTGTTCTCCACAACTAGATGTATCATTAAAGTTATATCACGATACTGAGATTTAAGCCCACAGTGAAGTAGTAGATGACAATAAACCCTACCCATAAGATACTTTACAATTTACAGGGCCTTCTCCGGAACCCAACAGAAGAAATGAACAAAGACAATAAACCCCATTTCCAGAAAGCTAAAAAGGAAATGCATACATATTCGCAAAGAAGTTGAAGTTCCTCTTCCAGAAGGTGCCGCCCTTCCTTCACCTTCGAGATCCACTGGTCCAAATCCATCTCCCGATTCCTTCGTCGCCTGTCCCCTTCTTCTTTTCCTCTTATTTACTGTATCCACCTCCTCACCGGTTATGCTGTTAATGGGTTTGAGCAACAAAACGAACGAGAAAGGCGAATAGAGCCAATAACAGTGTATTTGGTTGAAGGGGAGAGGAAAAATTGTAGAAAAGCAAATTCCTTGAGACTATGATCGGAGTTTTAAGAGTGATAGAACAAAATGAAATATAATAATAAAAAAACAAATGGAATGAAAAAAAGGAAAGGAAAAGGATGAAAGGGGTGTCATCTTTTCATTCTTTGGATGTTTAATAAAAAATAGAATAGAAATTTCCTTTTAGAAATAAAGAAAATAGAATGGAATAAACTTTAAAATAAATTTTCAATATTACCCTTTTTAAAACAATTGTTACTTTGTACCCAATATAAAACTACAAAGATGGCTTAGCAGCAATCATTTACCAAAAATATATAAATTACAAAAATAAAATAAAAGTTTGTTTGAATTAATTTTTAGAAAGATATTTTCTTTTTAATTTAAAAAATTATTTTTACTTAATTTATTATTCTTTGAATTAATTTATGTATAAAAATACTTATAAAAATTAAAAATTTTGTTTTTTATAAATAAGTAAAAATACTTCTAAAAAAAAGAAGCAAAAACCATTTTAACAAATTTTAAATTAAAATAATATCTATGATTAAATAGTACTAATTTATTCTTAAAACTTAAACTTAAAGTCATTAAAATAATATCTCATTTTGATTAACTTTTTTATTGTTGTAATAATTTGTTTTATTTTCAAATTTATTAATAATTATATGTATTCAATTTAATTTTAAATATAAAATTTATTTTTTTATAAATAAATTTACAAATATAACAATTATTTTATGTTAAATTTAAATTTAAAATAAATAATTAAAAATTTATAATTAATTTTTTAATTTAAACACTCTTAAATAAAAGTATTTTTACATGTATTTTCTTATCATTTTAATATATTAAAAGTACTTTATATTTTTGTATTCAAATATTTTTAATAAAAAAATATTTTATTATTTAATCCAAATACAAAATAACTTTTCTTTCTCTTTTTTATTGTTGTTTCTTTTTTTTTTGCTTTTTTTTATTTATCTAAGTTACCTTTTTGGATGTCTATAGGAAGATTCTTGAGTCTTGTTGATGGGAGAGACTAGCATGTGGAGAACCAAACAACAAAAAGAATGAGTTAAAATAGAAGGTGGGTGTGAAGGGGAAAAATTGGAGCCAAAATAAAATGGTTAAATAGTAATTTTAATTTTTTTTAATTAAAATAAGTTTCCATTTCGTCTCTTGCACCCCGATTTGGGAGGAAATAAAACTTGAGCTTTTGGATGGAAAAAAGAACAACAGTTTCCAACCCTATCCTTTCCATTGTCTCCCTTTGATTTTATATATATATATATATATATATATAACTCTCAAATAATGAAAAGTCTTTTTTTTTTTTTTATTCATTCATTTCCATTCCCTTCCATCCATCCAAACATAGCCTAAAATCCCTCAGCATGTAAAGAGATGTGATATAGGTACATCTTTATATCTATACTCATTTTTACACATTTTTTTTTTCTTTTTACATCTCTCCTACTTTTACTTTTCTTACTTTTCTATTTACCATCTCACCTACAACTAAGAGGTGTACATAGTAAATGTTAACAAAATAAAAAAGTGAACATATGTTATTTCCTTGTTAAGAATTAATTTTTTTGTTAGTTAAGTTTTTATTAGGCACATTTAAATAATTTAACTAAAAGTTAAAACATTTAAAAACAACATCATCCAAAACATATATGTTAAACTAATTTATACATCAATCAAAATATGTAATCATAATGTGGGGCTAATCAATTTTCTTTTCCCTTCGAACATTGTACGCAAATACATCTTACTTGTGTACTAAACTCTCAATGACAATAAACTAAAATCAGTTTATGTTCGCTGAATTATTACCATGTTTCTATTTAAGGTGAAAAAAGCCATGCCCACCAAAATTTTCCCACAACCCATCTCTGTAGAAAAGCTGAGGTTTCTCAACATACTACAGATCTCAGTTGACACACTCCAATCAGAGCAATGGAGAGCAGTGGTGCAATACCATTTGGCCTTCTTCACAGTAACCATTTAGGGGGATCCTTGAAGAAAAATTCTCCCATACCACCTATCTCTGTAGAAACTTAGTTTTTTACTTTTATGAGACTAAGCGCTTATATTAATTAACCCTGTTTATTAGACTCAAATTTGATTAATTAGACATCATTTTAGCATAGTATGAAGTTAATGTTATACAATATCAAACTTTATATTAAAAATACTTCGGATAATATTATCAAAAGTAAGAAAACAAATTTAAAGCATTTTCATTTATTGCTCTATGTTTGTAATCGATATAGACCAGAACCGAAGGTCCAGCTGGCAAGAGCCAACAACCCAACCCAAACAATAAGATCAAGACTAAGTTACAAGACCTTGTGTTAGAGACAATATAAATAAATCACAATATTATTAATAAAGTAAGTAATTAAACATATATTTTAAAAATTTTATTTAATTTAAAATATTAATTTTTTATTTTTGTATATTTTTAAGAGAATTTTAATCCCAACTTCATGTTGACAAGTTTTAAGAAACTCAACAATTTTTTTTTTTGTATAAAAAAAAAAAGCAATCATTTGTGGTCAAGATTATTTAAAACGAAAAGCGCAATCAAGAGCACAATTTGATGAGAATAAAAAGGAGGAAAATAATGGAGATTAGAAAAAGAAAGCAAATGTGGACAAGCGAAGTGGATGTGGATGTAATGGTCCTACAAATACAATAATGGATGGATTTCTAATGCGACATATAAACTTGAAGTCAATGACATGAAAAACACCCAGATAACATTGCATGATTGATGGTTGCAACTTGTGAATTAGATTATTGTTCTATATGCAAATAATTGAGAAGATAGCATTTTATAATGTTAAACTAATTATATTGGTTAACAAATAGTTAAAATCAAACAATTTAGCAGTCTAAAATATAAAGTGAACTTAATTAATTCATGTATATTATAATTGGTCGAGTGATATTTTAATATTGAAGTCAATAAAATCTTATAAAATCTAGAAAAAATTAAAAAAATTAAAACAAGTATAAATTAGGATTTATTATTTTTTTTGATAATATGTTGGTTCTAAAAGGCTTTTAACTACTTTATCGAGAGTATAAATTATGCAGTTGAATCTTTAACCTTTTTTGAGTCCAATCCTTATATTGCACAGGCCATTCTCATTGAATCTGATCCATATAAGTAATTATCTTTAAACATCGGATGTGGTGAGAGGAGGGACTACCATGTACGATGAAATTCCGAACAAACGGTGTGCCTTGCAGGATTGAGCTTGAACTTATCCACAAAGGTCAGAGCCAAAAGACTTTCGTTCTGCATTCATTCGCCCCCTATTAAGCTACGATTGGAAAAATAAAGAAATACACAACGTCGAAAACCATGGGGCAAATAAATTGAAAAAAACCTCCATATAAATGTGAAAAAACAACCTTCTATTTCAATTTAAAAAAAAAAAAGCACCATATTATCCAAAGAATAACTCATAGACTCTTATGAGTTAGCAAGAACAAATGAACTAAAATAATATGTTATTACCACTTCCACTTAATGACTTAAAATTGCATATAATAATAATTACATTCGCTCATAACAAAGCATCAACTGAGCTTTAGCTTCAAGTAATGAGAATTTATCAATTTAAAACAAAACAAATGTTAAAAAATAAACAAAATAAAATTTACTTAGGTTAGATTTTTTATTTATAAAAAAAATAGAAGTAAGAAATGAAGGGAAAAGAAAATAGATATGAACAAAATATATGAAAAGAATATAGTTTCCAAAATAAAATTAAAATTAAGACCTCGTTGGGTAAAAATAGCTAAGAAGTTAGCTAATATTTTAAATATTAATTTTTAATTGAAAGTTATTGGTTAAAGACAAAAAACTGTTAAGTTAATTTATTGAACTAGATAAAATTAATTATTTAATTAACTAAAACATATAAACTTATATAAGAGGATATGTCTATATAAATTATAGTTTTGTCTTTGTAAACAAAAGAATACTTTAAACAAAATATTAAAAAAAAAAATTGTACAAATAACATTTTTAATTTAGGGCATTGGCAGAAGTATGTGTTGTTTATTTTTTATTAAAATAATATATCCTTCAACTTTACCATCAAATGCTTAGTCTTTTCCCGGGTTCTCCTGCTTTGTGGCTTTGCATCCCGCACAGTGAAGATCGATCTTGCAGGTAGCTACCGAGTATAATGGTTTTATTTTTGTATTCAGATTCTGCAACTTGTCTTGTTTTTGATTCACGATGAAAGTGCTCTTCTTTCAGTTTTCTGGCTACGCTTTACCATATTATCCTAATTTCTCCCTTCTTATCAATGATAAAGAGCTAGATATGTATTATGCTCCAGATCAGACACAATCATTTAACTTTAGACTAGTTACATTAGATCACTGTCCACAGTTTGTATAGGTTTGTATTCTGAACTGCTATACAATAAGATCTAAGCTTTACACTTAAGAATACTTCTGTTCCTGCTTGGTTGCAGTAGCCATATTTTATTCCTAAAGTGGCTTGGAATTTTAGTAGACCGGATCTAGAAAAATCCGTCGATTAAATCCAATAATTTTATAGATCGAAAAATACATTCTGTCGAAATAGAGACATTATGTGTTTCAAATTTATTTCTATTTATCGTTTACTATCTTGTTAATATACACATGAAGAATAGGATTGGTATTCCTTTTGCATTTTCTAACTCATACTTTTCCTGGTGTACTTTGTTTGATGGATAAAGATGCTATATAAGAGTTACTTAATTTGAAGTCTAAGGAAGAATGTTAATTCTCCCATCATGCTCATTTCAAATTCCCCTCTCATTAACTTCTCAAAATTTTTGCACAAAAGCTCATTAGTAGAATCAAATATAATATCATCACATTTAAGAATACTTCTTTTCTTGCTTCCTCATACTTCTAGTCTACTGCAGAGCCACAAATTAGATAGGTAAAGTGGAAGAACCAATTTGTTATTCATCTCTATAAGTATGAGGTGTAAGAGTTTATTTATAGAAAGTTAGTTATAACTCTCTTCCAAAAATTAAAACATTTTCCTTATAAGTACCCAATAGAACCTCAAGCTATCACAAAATGCGGATATCTACAGGGTACTATCATGGACTAGCAGTATAGCTGACACGTTTCAATTCTCATACATAATTAATGTGAGGGGATTTTCAAAATGAAAAGATATATCTCTAATAACTCATGTTCTTTAATTATTGTATTTATATACATTCTAAGTGAGCGAATTAAACCTTTTTTTCTTTTTTTTTTTAAAAATATTATGTATACCTTGAAGATATTATGCATCACTTTCCTTCTTCTCTCTTTGCTTCTGCACTTTAAAGAACCATTCTCACCAATAATTAAAAGACGTTGCGTGTTGCTTGTGAAGCAACGATACATTAGAGCATTTTTAATGGAAGATCATAAGAGTCTCTTAAACCAACCATTCTTTGCTTAGAATTTCCACTAAAGAGCATATAAGATATGCCGCAATGTAGGAAATGGTGTCTTGCTTCAGTTTTTTTGAGCCCCACCTGATTTTCTTTTATTTTTGAACATAATTCCATGGGCCCAGGCCTGGAAAGAATGGGAAGTAGAAAAGAGAGAAATGTGGGATGACTTATGATGTCTATTTGGTAAACTTTTTTTAAATTTCACCACTAGAGAGGAGAATTGCTTAAACAATCAACTTAAGCAACTCACATGAGCTACACTACTAAACTTTCTTTCATATTGATATTAAGACCACAGGCACATGCTCATATACATGGTGTCTAAATTGTTACATGCAGGTGACAGGAAACATTTGATAATACATGGATATAACACCTCTATATTTGCTCTCTCTTATGGTTGAGTGGCTGCTCAACTGGAAAAGAATATTTTCTTCAAGCGTTACTAGAAGCAAACTGCATTCAGAGAGAATGGAAACACAAGGTGTTGATGCATGCGAAAAGATTGGAGCTTATGAAATTATAGATAGAGTCAAATGAAATATTATTAGTCGCTCGAAGTATCCTTTTCAATTATAACAACATATAATAAAGCAAAGCATCTAGCTAGGCATGTCATAGAACTTTGCAATTCATTGAGTTACTCATTTATGAAGGAGTAAAGCATAAAAAGCACATTTTATAGAAAATTATCACGCATCTTTTATTGTTCATTTGTCATATTATCAAAACTTATTCTTTGTAGGGCATGCTTGTACTGGAGCGACTTCAGCTTGTAATACCACAAATACTAACCCTCCTGGAGGACGAGGAAAATCACCTAATTTTCCTTCCAATTATCCTGATATTGCGACTTCAAGTCATCAACAGTCTCAAGCAGGTATATATGTAACCTTACAACAGAGGTTTTCAATTCTTCTCTCTAAGCTTATTTATCATATTTCGAATTGTTACTTAAATTCTTTAAACTTTGCTGCTCCAAGTGGTTTAGTAAGTATATTTTCTCTTTGATCATTCATCAGTCTTGATTGATTGCATCTCTATTTTTCCTGAGTGGTTACAGCCAGAATTATGAATCCAGATGGCTCAGAAAATCCTCCAACACGACCTCAAATCGATCCTGACACTACTCAGTTCTCGTACAACAACAGTGGCAGGCAGCACATCCGTGGTTTTACCAATCGGATAGGAAATATGAAGGGCAACGGTAATGGGAATATCAACTTGGGGACCTCTTCTTTCACCCAAAGCCAGAGGTAGGCATAAATCAATTCATAGCCTTTAATATTGCTAGTGACATCTGTAACACCTTATTTTAACTCTTATATTCATGAAAAACTCCTTTCATTTGACTCAATTCAATAAGACAAATACCAATTAGAAGTTTAAGTCTCCATTGGACAGCTTACTAGTTTAGACAGCTTGCTATCTTGTTCTTGTAAAATATGAAAATGAGACATGTAAATGTCAGAAAATCATGAAAAGCTCCAATTACAAGTTTGTTGTGTCTAAAACATGTGGTAAAAATATCATACAAAATCTCGTTGGTTTGGTAAGTTAATTAAGCAAAGTTTGTACATTGCCCTGTGTACTGCTAGAATACTATTTAGCTATTTTGGAAAATTATTTGGGTATGGAGTTGAGCTCCAATTGCCACGAAAATTGGTATGGATGAAATTCAATAAGTCAAATACTTGCTGTAAAAATTTCAGGTAAAAACTCAGGGCTTAAAGTATCTTATTTGATTTGTCCTTTTAACTGCAAGAAAACTGATTTCAGGGTTATGGTATATGCTTGAGTAAGATTCTATTAGTTTAGCTCTTCTATCTATTCAGTTCATTCCTCATTTATAAACATAACAATGCATCCATATATATCAAATATTCAGCTAAAGCAAATAATTACACATTAGTCATGACATATTATAATTTGAACCACAACTACACTCTAAACTAAGCTTAGCAGCCACCCTTGGTGCTTCTCCACTTGGAATTCATTGATATTTCCACAAAATGGATATATGACTTCAAGTCTCAATAGCTAATGAGTCAATTAATATATATAAAAGGTTGGTACTAGTTAATAATCTCACTAAACAGCATATGAATGCAAAGAAAATACCATGATGCACATAATAACACATACTCACTTTGAACCACTTCCTTGGCAGCTTTAAGCACCACAACATGATATTCCTCTTGAATATCATTTAAACATAGCATAGAATATAGATAATAGCATACCACAAGTATTCACTGTAACATCCCATTTTAACTCTCAAATTTTTGAAAACACTTTCCATTTATATCAATTCACTAAGGAAATTGAAAATAAAAAAAGTTTTGGTTCAAGTGGACTGATTTCAGGCTTTGACTGCTTACTGCCCCGTTTTTACAAAATATGGAAACATGGTGTATAAATGTCTAAAAATTTTTAAAAGCTCCAGAAATCAAGTTGTGTGGAAAAAATTTTGTACAAAATTTCGTTTGTATGCTAGGTCAATTAAGCAAAGTATGGAAACTGTCCTGTTTACCGGTAAAATTCTGAGGTGTAACTTTGAAGAATTTTCTGTATTAATTGGCTAAGCCAAAAATTCTGAAAATTGGTATGCGTGAAGTAGAGTGTTTCATGAGCTTGTATAATTAATTTCATGTAATTATCTTGTGGTTTGAAGATGCTAAAAATTCGTGGTTTCAAACTGGCCAGAAGAGCAGATTTTCACCACAATGTATGCTAGTCAAATCTATTATCTTTGGAATTCACATGAGTATGTAATATACAAGAGACAAGTATCTACTTTAAAGAACTCTAAATATAGTTCAAATTTACATCACCAAATCCTCAAAATTCATTACATAAGGATCATCCCTAATCACAACAGAAAACAGCCAGCATCCATATTCAATCTTGAGTTACCTCTTTTGGCTTGTCACCTGTATTAAAATCATCAACACTAATAATATAAGAAACCAATGATTTCTCAGTAGTTAGCTCATTCAAACAAGGGTTAATGATGACATAATGGAAGGTAATTAGAAGAAATTACAAAGAAAGAGGTATAACCAAGTATAGGGGTCTTTATGGACAGCATACATGGATTTGGTGCTCTTTTCTTGCACCATTACTTGCTCATAGGGTGAGGGCAGTTTAGTGCTATCTTTTGGGCACTACTTACCCCTATGAGGTATTCATACATCATTCAGTCCATAGATGCCACTTTTGGTACCATTTTGGCATACCCCATACCCCATGGTTATACAACTTTCTTCATACTCTTCTCATACCACTTTGTGAGTTTGTAAGCTTCTCTTTTAGGGCAGACCATATATAGTATTAAACCATCATAAAAACAGCAATCCAGCATCCAGTCACACACACAAAATGACCTTAAATCATAGTACATAGGTGACAAGAATTAGCAATAGCAAGAGTGCAGAAATTTCAGCATACAAACACACATAACCTATGCTTGAATTAAACCAACTACCTCTTGTCTTCAATTTCTTCCTTGTCAGCCCTAGGGTTTCTCTTCTAGGGTCTCTATGGCAGCTTTCCTTTCTCCTTTGAGGCTAATTAGATGGTTGCTTCAAGTGGTTGAAAAGGCAAGAACACTAGGGTTCACACAAGCTTGCTTTCCTCTCTTGTTTTTCTTCTTTCTTCTCCTTCTTTTCTCTTGCACGCCTAGCTCTCTTCTCCCCCTTTTTTATTTCTTTTCTTTCCCCCTTGCAGCCCAGCTTGCCGCCTCTCACTTGGTCTAGAATTCTCTAAATTTTTCTTCATTTGTTGCATGCATAAATATCATAAGGATATGCACACAAGTCATGCCTAATGTCACTATTTCATTGGTTGACACTTTGACTAACTTAGTTGACACTTTGACCAACTCAAAGCCAACTTTGGTGACTTTTTGCAAGGGTGAGTGGCGTGGATTTTGAGAGGGGAGGCTGCTGCCTTCTTGGTTCAATTTGGACTAGGCCTCTTTAATGCCATTAATCTAGTTTAGCTCTCTTCATTCCACTTCAACTAGTTGTTCCCTACTTTTGGCTAATTGTAAATGTGCAACTAGTTGCAAAACCTTCTTCAATTTGGTTCTTATGAGTGGAATAACATAATTCTAATTACATATGTCTAGACAAAGAATTAAATTCCTACTACACATATGTTGGTTCACATAAAATTAAAATTGCAACTAGTGTAATCACATACATATAACCCATTCAATTCAAAAGATTCAATTAGGAAGTGCTTTGAACATGCATATGAATATGGATGATGCACATAAAATCATACATATGGTTCAATTAGGCAATTAATTAGGTAATCCAATTAGGGGATGTTACAATTCTCCCCCCCCTTAAAAGAAATTTTGTCCTCAAAATTTAGCTTACCTTAAGCAAAGAGGTAAGGATAATCCATTTTCATTTGATCTTCTACTTCCCATGTAGCTTCCTCTTCCGTGGCACCTTTCCATAGCACTTTAACTAATTGGATTTCCTTGTTCCTCAGCTTTTTAGATTTTCTGTCCAGAATCCCTTCAGGTTCTACTGTATAATGCAAGTTGTCTTGCAAAACTATTCTTTCATGACTTATTACATGCGAAGGGTCTAGGTAATACTTTTTAAGTTGAGAAACATGGAAAACATTATGGAGATTGGATAAGTTCGGAGGAAGTGCTACTTGGTAAGCTACAGGACCAATTCTGTTAAGAATTTGAAAGGGGCCAATGTATCTGGGATGTAGTTTCTTGGTCTTTAGAGATCTTCACACTCCTGTGGTGAGTGTAACTTTAAGAAATACATGATCCCCTTCCTCAAATGCTAGTGGTTTTCTGCGTTTATCCGCATAGCTCTTTTGTCTGCTTTGGGCTGTTTGCAATCTACTTCTAATTAATTTAATTTGCTCTGCAGTCTCATCTACAATATGCAGTCCCAAAAGGCGTCTTTCTTTTAATTCTGTCCAACAAATTGGGGACCTACATTTCCTTCCATACAGAGCCTCAAAAGGTGCCATTTGAATACTAGAATGATCACTATTATTGTAAGCAAATTCTACTAAGGGAAGGTAATCATTCCAGTTTCCTTTAAAATCTAATACACAGGCCCTAAGCATATCTTCTAAAATCTGAATTGTTCTTTCAGTTTGTCCATCTGTTTGCGGGTGATAGGCTGTACTAAAATTTAATTTGGTTCCCAATGCGTTTTGTAGAGATTTCCAAAATCTAGATGTAAATCTAGGATCTCTATCAGAGACTATGCTATTTGGGATCCCATGTAGTCTTACAATCTCTTTAATATATTATCTTGCTAATCTATCTACTGTCCAATTAGTCTTTACAGCCAAAAAGTGTGCAGATTTAGTTAATCTGTCTACTACCACCCAAATTTTATCATATCCAGGGGGAGTTCGAGGTAACCCTTGTATAAAATCCATAGATATACTGTCCCATTTCCATAAAGGTACTTCCAAGGGTTGTAATAGCCCCGCTGGTTTTTGGTGTTCTGCTTTTGCTTGTTGACACACTAAACATTTATTTATAAACTCCGTTATGTCCTTTTTCATTTTTGGCCACCAAAAATCTTTCTTTAAATCCTTATACATCTTAACAATTCCTAGATGAATTGTATATTTACTCTTATGTGCTTCTTCAAGAATTTGTCTCCTTAGGTCCTCATTTGGGGGTACATATGTCCGATCTCTAAATTTCAATATCCTTTCATCACTCAATGTAAATTCATTAAAATTGCCTACTTTTAATTGGTCTTTAATCCTTTGAGCATAAGGGTCAGATTGTTGAACTTCTGCTAATTTTTCTTTCAGGTTTTGATATACCTTAATCTCACTCATCATTAAGCATCCAGGGTTAAATGTCATAGTAGTTAGGTTTAAATCCCTTATTTCCTCTAATAACTTGTGTTCTTTAAGCATCAGATAGGCAATATGGGAGGATTTCCTACTAAGGGCATCCGCTACTACATTTGCTTTCCCTGGTTGGTACTTCAAGGTTACATCATAATCTTTAAGGAATTCAATCCATCTTCTTTGCCTCATGTTTAATTCTTTCTGATCAAACAAGTACTTCAAACTCTTATGATCTGTATATACCTCAAATTTTGCCCCATATAGGTAATGTCTCCAAATCTTAAGGGCAAAGACCACAGTTGCTAATTCTAAATCATGTGTGGGGTAATTTTCCTTGTGTGGTCTAAGTTGTCTCGAGGTGTAGGCTACTACTTCTCCTTGCTGCATAAGCACACATCCTAGCCCCTTCTTTGAAGCATCACTATATACAGTAAATGGTTGGTGAGGGTTTGGTATTACTAGTACTGGAGCAGAAGTCAATTTATTCTTTAATCCTTGGAAGCTCTTTTCACAAGCTTTAGTCCATTCAAAAGGATGATCTTACCTAGTCAATCTTGTCAAGGGTAAGGCAATTTGTGAAAATCCTTGAATAAACTTCCTATAATAACCTGCCAAACCTAGAAAACTCCTAACTTCCGTAATGGTTGTAGGCCTTTTCCAACTTAAAACTGCTTTAACCTTATGGGGATCTACTGATATACTTTCTTTAGACACTACATGGCCTAAAAAGGTAATTTCAGTCAACCAAAACTCACACTTACTAAGCTTAGCATATAATTCTTTTTCCTTAAGAATTTGGAGTACAATATATAAATGTTGTTCATGCTCTTGAGGAGATTTAGAATATACTAATATATCATCTATAAATACTACAACAAATTTATCCAGAAATAGGCGAAAAATTCTATTCATATAATCCATAAATACAGCGGGAGCATTAGTCAATCCAAAAGGCATAACAAGGAATTCATAGTATCCATATCTAGTCCTAAAAGCAGTTTTAGGTACATTAATATCCTTAACCTTTAATTGATGATATCTTGACCTAAGGTCAATCTTAGAAAATATTGAGGCTCCCTCTAATTGATCTAAAAGATCATCTACTCTTGGCAAGGGATACTTATTCTTAATGGTCATCTTATTTAATTGCCTATAGTCGATACACAACCTTAGGCTACCATCCTTCTTCTTAACAAATAAAACTGGAGCTCCCCAAGGAGAAACACTTGGTCTTATAAACCCCTTGTCTAGTAGTTCCTCTATTTGCTTCTTTAGTTCCATTAATTCTACTGGAGTCATCCTATAAGGAGTCTTAGATATTGGTGTAGCTCCAGGTACTAAATCTATGGCAAACTCTACTTCTCTATCTAGAGGCAGCCCTTTAAAATCCTTAGGAAAAACTTCAGGAAATTCCTTAACCACTGGAATTCTTTCCAAACCTTCTTCAATTCCCACTTGAGTGGAAAAGAGGATCATATATCCCTTACATTCATGCACCTCAAGATGCATGGCATTCAAATGGAAGATCTCTTCATTTGACTTGGAAGAAGGTAGGTTCAAGGGTAAGGGTATGGTCTTATCGGAACAATTTAAAATTGCATGATTGGTGGACAACCAATCCATGCCAATAATTACATCAATCCCTTCCAAAGGCAAACATACCAAACTTAAGGTACTAAAGGTATTCCCAAATTGGATTTTACAATTTAAACAAACTATGGTGGCATTCACAAAATTACCAGTCGGGGTAGAAACACATAAGTCATATGGTAACTCAAACATATTCATACCCAGACGTCTTGCACATGCATAAGAAACAAAAGAATGAGATGCACCAGAATCAAACATTGCATTTACAGTAGAATCATTCAGGGTAATCATACCTGTAATCAGATTAGGGGATTCAGATGCTTCCTTTCGGGTGAGAGCAAACACCCTGCCTTGATGCTGAGGCTTTGAAGTCTTTTCATTATTTTTCTTGTAGGGGCAGTACTTAGCTATATGACCCGGCTTGTCACAAGTATAGCATAATCCAGTCCCAGCTCTACAAGGTCTGCTCCCATGGTTCTTGCCACATGATGGACAATTTCCCGGCTCCACCAAGGGTTGGTTACCCTTGGAAGTGATGGAAGGTTGTGGAGCCTTGGGAAGCTTTGGCCTTTTTCCTTCAGATTTGCTCCTGTCAAAGGGAGGTTGGCTCCTCTTTTCAAGTGAATGCATTATAGTTTTCCTCAACTATCCCAAGCATATTAACTAACTTGGGATATTCCCTCATCTCTAGGACAGCCACCCTGTCCTTAAGTTCCGGCTTCAATCCCCTTTGCAAGTGAATGCATTTCCATTCCTCATTCATATTTTCTTTGGCATACTTGGAGAATTTAGCTAACTCCTCAAATTTAGCTATGTATTGTGCCACGGTCATATCGCCCTGTTGTAAGGTGAGAAATTCAGTCTCTTTCTGAATTCTAATATTCTCCGGAAAATACTTTTCCATATAAGCTTCTTCAAATCTTTCCCAATCTATCACTTCTCCCTTGCTCTCCAATAACATCTTAGTTCCTCTCCACCAGTATTCTGCTTCCCCTTCGAGCATGTGTGTAGCCATTATCACCTTCTGTTCACTGGTGCATTCAAAGATGCTCAATATTTTCTGAATTTGAGTTAACCACCTTTCAGCTCTATCCGGGTCAGCTCCTCCAAGGAAGGATGGAGGATTTGCCTTTCTAAATTGGGTCATCAACTTATTAAGTTGATTCCCTTGCTGATTGACACTTTCACCCACATTAGTTTGATGATTTCCTTGCAAGAGTTGCTGAAGTAATTGAGCAGTGGCAGCTTGATTTGAAGCCAGTCCCTCAACTACTCTGGCAAGTTCTCTTACAGGATCAGAGAATGTACTCTTTTTAGAAACAGGCATCTTATCCCTAGGCACAAAAGGAATCCAAATCACTACTTATGCCACAAGGAAATTTCCATCTTACTAAATCCTCCTATGTCCATGTTATTTCCTAAATACCCTAGCCTATAAGTTCATCCATCTCAAGAATTCAGTAAACAACTCATAATCAACATCACAAATCTCTCAATCAGAGGAAATCACATAAACATATACACAACAATACATACCATAACATCCCAAGTTGCATTACAAGCATCAAGGAAAGAATAACCAAGCATACACAACAACTCTTTCAAGTTTTTCCTCAAGCAATGGTCCCTAAACCTTGTGCTCTGATACCAAAAATGTAACATCCCATTTTAACTCTCAAATATGTGAAAACACTTTCCATTTATATCAATTCACTAAGGAAATTGAAAATAAAAAAAGTTTTGGTTCAAGTGGACTGATTTCAGGCTTTGACTGCTTACTGCCCCGTTTTTACAAAATATGGAAACATGGTGTATAAATGTCTAAAAATTTTTAAAAGCTACAGAAATAAATTTTAATGTGTCCAGAACGTGTGGAAAAAATTTTGTACAAAATTTCATTTGTATGCTAGGTCAATTAAGCAAAGTATGGAAACTGTCCTGTTTACCGGTAAAATTCTGAGGTGTAATTTTGAAGAATTTTCTGTATTAATTGGCTAAGCCAAAAATTATGAAAATTGGTATGCGTGAAGTAGAGTGTTTCATGAGCTTTTATAATTAATTTCATGTAATTATCTTGTGGTTTGAAGAAGCTAAAATTTCGTGGTTTCAAGCTGGCCAGAAGAGAAGATTTTCACCACAATGTATGCTAGTCAAATCTATTATCTTTGGAATTCACATGAGTATGTAATATACAAGAGACAAGTATCTACTTTAAAGAACTCTAAATATAGTTCAAATTTACATCACCAAATCCTCAAAATTCATTACATAAGGATCATCCCTAATCACAACAGAAAACAGCCAGCATCCATATTCAATCTTGAGTTACCTCTTTTGGCTTGTCACCTGTATTAAAATCATCAACACTAATAATATGAGAAAACAATGATTTCTCAGTAGTTAAGGATGACATAATGGAAGGTAATTAGAAGAAATTACAAAGAAAGAGGTATAACCAAGTATAGGGGTCTTTATGGACAGCATACATGGATTTGGTGCTCTTTTCTTGCACCATTACTTGCTCATAGGGTGAGGGCTGTTTAGTGCTATCTTTTGGGTACTACTTACCCATATGAGGTATTCATACATCATTCAGTCCATAGATGCCACTTTTGGTACCATTTTGGCATACCCCATACCCCATGGTTATACAACTTTCTTCATACTCTTCTCATACCACTTTGTGAGTTTGTAAGCTTCTCTTTTAGGGCAGACCATATATAGTATTAAACCATCATAAAAAAAGCAATCCAGCATCCAGTCACATACACAAAATGACATTAAATCATAGTACATAGGTGACAAGAATTAGCAATAGCAAGAGTGCAGAAATTTCAGCATACAAGCACACATAACCTATGCTTGAATTAAACCAACTACCTCTTGTCTTCAATTTCTTCCTTGTCAGCCCTAGGGTTTCTCTTCTAGGGTCTCTATGGCAGCTTTCCTTTCTCCTTTGAGGCTAATTAGATGGTTGCTTCAAGTGGTTGAAAAGGCAAGAACACTAGGGTTCACACAAGCTTGCTTTCCTCTCTTGTTTTTCTTCTTTCTTCTCCTTCTTTTCTCTTGCACGCCTAGCTCTCTTCTCCCCCTTTTTTATTTCTTTTCTTTCCCCCTTGCAGCCCAGCTTGCCGCCTCTCACTTGGTCTAGAATTCTCTAAATTTTTCTTCATTTGTTGCATGCATAAATATCATAAGGATATGCACACAAGTCATGCCTAATGTCACTATTTCACTGGTTGACACTTTGACTAACTTAGTTGATACTTTGACTAACTCAAAGCCAACTTTGGTGACTTTTTGCAAGGGTGAGTGGCGTGGGTCTTGAGAGGGGAGGCTGCTTCCTTCTTGGTTCAAATTGGACTAGGCCTCTTTAATGCCATTAATCTAGTTTAGCTCCCTTCATTCCACTTCAACTAGTTGTTCCCTACTTTTGGCTAATTGTAAATGTGCAACTAGTTGCAAAACCTTCTTCAATTTGGTTCATATGAGTGGAATAACATAATTCTAATTACATATGTCTAGACAAAGAATTAAATTCCTACTTGTCACCAACATACACATATGTTGGTTCACATAAAATTAAAAATGCAACTAGTGTAATCATATACATATAACCCATTCAATTCAAAAGATTCAATTAGGAAGTGCTTTGAACATGCATATGAATATGGACAATGCACATAAAATCATACATATGGTTCAATTAGGCAATTAATTAGGTAATCTAATTAGGGGATGTTACATTCACACCCATAGGCAATTATATAGCATGCAAGAAGAGATTAAGGGAGTCATTAGCTACCTCAACTTCTAGCTTTGTTTTCCTTCTTTCTTTTCTCCTATTCCTCCTTTCCTCTGCAGCTCCTCTATTTCTTCCCAGCAAGCTCCAGCTTTGCCTTGAGGTTGCCGACCTTCTCCTCCTCTTCCCCCTTTATTTCTTTTCTTTTTTATCTATTTTATTTTCTATAATTATTTCCTTATATTAATTAATATTATGGGTAATTAGGGACAAGTGTGGCTTGATGATTGGTTGTCTCCAATGACTCACCACTCCCTAACGATCTTACCCATTTTCAGTTGAACAAGTCTTCAGCTGAACTCCTTCATGCACAAGCCTCACCAAAATATTATACAAAAATATCAAATTACAATTATCATACTATGCATTTTGTCAAGCTATGATTAGTGGGAGTATCCCCTCTTTACTTGCACACTTTCTAGAGGTTAAAAGCATGCAAGTGGCGTGGGACTTGGGGAGACCAGCTGCTGCCTTCATTTGGTCCAACTGTGACCAATTTAGTCACATTCTAGCCATCTCCTAACTAGTAGTTCACTTAGATAACCATGCCATTTAATTGCACTAGTTTATACCACATTTTTAACTCTTTAATTTCTTAATTAATTATTCAAAGTTCATTTCACTTATTTCACTTCATCTTTGTGATAATGAGAATCACAATTACATAAGCACATACAATAGAAAGCAACCAAGAGTTCATCATTCACTTTCAATCATATTTCATCAATTAAAATAGAAATTAAATTCCGTGGTCCTTTAACATGTTATAAAATCATATTACAATTTCTATATGGCTATCATGAATAAAATAGAGGGATGTTACATTTTCTTGGGTTAATATTCAACCTTATAAATACATAACATCCATTTCTTACCTATATGTGCATGTACACATAAATATCATGCTTAGTATTCTCACACTTTACATTTGCATTTAATAAACATACCACTAATTAAATTATTCTAGTATAGATTTATATTATTCTCTTAAAAATTCAGGATGTTACAACGTCATCTCTTGTCGCTATAAAGTTTTAAAATATTTTATGAAGACTTAGGACTTTATTGATAGAAAAACATCTATTACACACGAAAACTATAATTTAGAGAAACCCACTTTCGACTTTTTCTCTCATCATTCACTTTTCTCCACACACTACTATTATTGTTATTAACCTAAATGCTCATGCTTGATAGGATTGGTGCCTCTGCCACTTATATAACCTTTATAATAATCCTTAGACTTTACTAATAAGGGACTTCAACCCACATACTCACATTTGTATGGAACAATAAGGGGCTAAGGGGTCCAACCTCATTGGAAAAAATTTAATAGATATATGTAATATAGTTGCCTCCCCAATAAAGATATATATAATTTTATTTTTTAGACATGAGCAAATATATCATTTTTTTTTTATACTTTTACACATGAGAGCAGAGATGATAGTTAAGTTGTTTGTGGTTAAGGTTATACTGTTTTTGGTTTATTGTTTTGATATGCATTTTAATTGTGTTTGCAAAGTTTCGTGGCTGCCTTTTTTTTTTTTGTGACATTGTGCAATTGGTGAAGCAAAGTAAATGAAATCTTTTTAAATTGGTTATTATGTACAATAACATTCAATTTTTAATTTAAATTTGATTATTATGATTTTGTAAACTATCTAATTAAAATTGAAAATGGTATGGTTTGGTGATAGGAAATACTTGTTACTTCACAAGCATTTATCTCTTCTTTTGCTTGTATTGTTCTCCAACAATAACTATAATTGTTCTTGTTTTTGTATTGATGACAATGACAAATTATGTACATAGGCACACATAAGAGTATATTACTTAAGTAATTTAGTCCCGTCAACATATTTATTGCATTCTTTTTAACATATTACATTACATTACAACTCTCCAAGACTCTCCAAGATGAAACAAGTTGAGAAAATGAAAATAAAAAAAAGAAATTAAATACAAAGCATATCATACTGAGTAATAATCTCAATTATTTGTTTAAGCAGTGTGGCAGACAATATTGGTCCAAGATCAGATGAAACTCGGTTCATGTCTTATCAAAACAGTGGCAATCAAGACATCCATGGTGTTGCCAATCAGGTGGGAAATGTGACGGGCAACGGTAATGGGAATATCAACGTGGGCTCTTCCAACAACCAAAGCGACAGGTAGTTTATAAATCAAGTCTTAGCTTTTAATGCTCACTAATTAAATGAGTTAGTAGTCTCTTGTCTAGCACATCATGTTGAGATTTAAGTGGTAAATGTTTAAAATATTTGTTGAAGTTTTAAAAGGAAGATGCAAGGACTTTGATGAAAGAAAAGCATCCATTTCACACTATGCTTAATTATTTATTTATTTATTTATTTTAATTCTCTTAATGCTCAATGCTTAATCATCCATTCTATGATTTTAACCGTAAAATGGTAATGTTCTCGTGTTATTAAGTAATAATTTTAATTATTTATTTAAGCAGTGAAGCAGCCGTACAGAAGCTTGCTGCTCTTCTGAATCTGGTTTCTCGTGAGAGCCACATGGGTGATGGTACCGGTACACAACCCAACTCCTCTTCTACTAGGCTTCGCGGAGAGAACAATTTTATTAACACTGGTGAGCAAACCATTGAAGGTCTGGCTAATGAAACAGGGAACATTGATGGAGACAACAATGGAAACGTTAACTGGGAATGTGCTGATATATAATGCATATACTGTAGTTATAACTACAATCCAATTGCTACAACTGTACGTTTTATTTCCTTAGTGTCTTTCTTTTGGAATTAACAATAGTATGAATAAAAGTACTTTTTTACATAAAAGTGTGTATATATATACTCTCTTAGTGGATAAATAAAGTTAATTTTTTTGGAAGATTTATTTTTCTCTCCTCTTAATTTTTTTTATTTTATTCTCTATGTTTATTTTTTCACAATACGTTATCAGCACGAGAGACTCTACTATTTTGTCATCTCAGTTTCCACCAACCATGATTGCATCGAAGAAACAAGTTCACCAGAAAAGAAAAGGGTATCATGGCTCTCATATTGCCACAAAGCAACAAATCCATGCCACCATGTCTATGCAGCAAGGTTTTTCTTTTAATTTAATTTCTTTTATGTAATTTAGAACTGTTTTCTTTATTTCTTTAATGTCTACCCATATGCTCTTGAAAGGAAAATTTTCGCCACCAGAAGTGGCGAAGCAATATTCATGTGGCTTTGGGATAAGAGCTATCCAAAGTCTTTGAGTAAATATTTAGCTTTGCATAAATAAAAAGCCAAGTAAAAAGAAAATTCTATTTAAAGAATTCTTTATTCCTTTGAATGATAAAAGTTGTGCCATATTTTATAGTATGTGAGCAATTTAATTCTTGAATTTGTCTCATCCAAAAGTATGAGAAAGTTTAATTTCTTTAATTTGCCTCATCCAGAAGCATGAAGAAATTTAATTTCTTTAATTTGTCTTATCCAGAAGCATGACAAAAATTTGATTTCTTTTAATTTGTCACATCCAAAAGTATAAGATTAACCTTTTAATTTGTCTCATATAGAAGTATTAGAAATTCTTTTAATTTGTTTCATCTAGAAGTATAAAATAATTTTTTAATTTGTCTCATTCATAAGCATGAGACAATTTTATTCATTTAATACACCCTCATCTAGAAGTATAAGGAATTTTATTATCAACAATTAATTTTCTATAAAATGGATCTTGAAGTTATCCATTCAAATAGTATAAAGTGGATCTTAAAGTTAACCACCCAATTGATATAAAATAGTAAATCTTGAAGTTATTTACACTCAAAATAGATCTTGAAGTTATCTATACTCAAATATATGCGGAATAAAATTACGCACATTTTAATTTTCCTTTCATCCTTTTTCTAATTTTTTGTACACATTTTTTTTTTGTTTTATATTAATGACAACTTGATCTCTTTGATATGTCTCATCTAGAAGTATGAAAGTAATTTATTTTTTAAGTTGTTTGCAAAGTCTCATCCTAAAGTATGAGATAATTAATTTTCTTTTATATGTCTCATCCAGATGTATAGGACATTTTAACTTTTTTCATACATCTTGTCTAAAAGTATGAGATAATTTAATTTCTTTGATATATCTCATATGAAAATATGAGACAATTTAATTTCTTTAACAATGCAACTATGACAAGTTATTTTATTTTGCAATTTATTTTTATTGTTATTGTTTGAATTGAATGAGTGGATCCTTGAGTCATGACTAATAGCACAAAGTGGATCAAGTTATTCACATAGAAGTATGTTGCTATATCATGGGAGCTAACTTGTGAGAGAACATCCTACATGGGCTGATACTACTCTAAACTAAAACTTTGAGGTTAGTACTTTGTACATCTCTTGGATATATAATATTTGGTGATGCATATTATATTTTTTTTTTATTATTATTTGGTGATGTTACTCTATGGGGACAAGAAAAGGCCATGAATATCTTATAACTTAAAATGCTTTGATAGCCTCGCTGTTAGTATCCCCTACTTGCTGAAAATAATTTCTTGCTATCATACAAAGCTTCTACAGTTGTGTTCTTTCAGATAATGACTTCTCACTTATCTTACTCCTTAATTTCTTTTAATGATGCTTGTTATTGTAAAGACCCCTAATGTTGTTTGGCGTGCCACTAGTGGTTGCCTCTGGATTCTCCCTTTGTGGCTAAACTCTATGTTTTATTTGAAACGGTGTAAGATCATCATGAGGTATGTGGTGCACCTCATATTGTGCCATACTAATCATATATATGTAGTAAATTTTCTATACTCACACTAGATTTTTAGTTATTTTAAGTTAGCTTTGTATTGGTGAATGCATATTACTTAGGTGGTTAAAATTAATTTATTCTTTTACTAAGCCTTTTAGTATAATGTTATGGTACTTTGAACTAGCTATTTGAGCTTACTTCACATTACATGTGGTTTAGAAATTACCCATACCTTGGGCATGTGTTAAATCATGTTGAATGATTTGTTGATACTTAGTTTATTGTTATGCCTTCGATTCAAGAACTTCAGTTAAAATTATAAATTTATCTACTTCACTTTTAGTGCTTCTTCATCTTACTTTCAACATGTTATTATGACAAATGTTGAGATACTTTTGAGTTTTATTTGAGGTTATTTATTCTCATATTATATATGTGTTTCACTATTTTAAATTATGGAAGGATTATGCACTCAATTTGAAAATATTCAAAAGTGTAGGGTGTCTTGCAAAGTTTATGTTTAGACCCCGTGTAACATTTTGGTTATGCATTTCAAGTCCCAGCCTTCAAGGAAAGGGAATTTATGGATATTATTCATTGTTATTTTGTTAGATTTATCTCTTATTTGGTAGTATTTGAAATATCATATTACAATAAGGAAAAATAAATCTTTACTAGAAAGCATCAGACATTATCTCATAATGATTTTTCTTTATTCCCTAAAGTGAATGGAGAAGCTTTCAAGAGATATGAGCACAAATATGACTATGACTTGGCAAATCTAGTATTAGTTATAATACTATAAATACCTCCCACCAGAAGTAAGAGAGTATTGAAGAAAAGTGGTGAAAGGAGATTTGAAAAACCACTATTATTTTGAGGCTATTGAGTTTGTACCTGCTGTACATTTAAACATCTTTTTAATACTTTTCAAGTATCAATGAAAGAAAGAGATTCATTGTTGAGACAATTTTGCTCCAATCAAATGATGTTTTCAACTTTGGCCATGATAATGTGACAATTAAATATGTCAAATTTCTTTTACTTGAATGTAATGAGAGTATACATAAGAAATTATTGTTGTAGTTTATTTAGTTAATTTACTTTTAAATAATTCTAAGTTATTTGCTCTCTTGTTTAAGCTTTATCAATTTCACATATTATATAATTTTACATTTCTATTGTACAAAATAATATTACTACTATATTCAATAGTACAAAGATGATTGGGAAGCCTGAAGAGCTGGAGGTATAAAAATGATGATAAAATGCTCCTGAAGAGCTAGTTAATGTTTTCATTAAGAAATTATTCGTGTCTTCCTCTAATTTATACTACACATATACAACTGAAACATATATTGTTGTAAACCAGAAGTTTACAAGTCAAAATAAGTTTATTTTATTTGGCATGACTGGTTGAGTCATCCCGAGTCAATAATGATGCAAAAGAAAATGAAAAAGATCATGTGAATTTTCATTGAAAAGCTAGAAGATTCTTCAATCGAAATGCTTAGTTTCTCATATGCTATTTGTTCCTAAAGAAAATTTATTTTCATTAGTAAAAGTAGGAGTGAATCCCTCGTCTTTTAGTATATACATGAGGTGAAAATATTTATGGGCCTGTAGACCTACCAAGTGGATCATTTAGATACTCCTTAATTTTAATTGATACATCGACTAAATGATCACATATTTGGATTAACTTATAACTTGAAGTTTATGAGATTACTTGTTCAATAGATTGAATTAAGAGTGTAATGCCTTAATTATATTTAGTTGAGTAACACATTTAGTTAATGCTAGTGAATTCACTCTTCAAGATTGACTATTGGAATACATAAAATGGACTTATAGGCATCTAAAATTAATTGCAGGACCATTACTTATAAAATCTAAACTTCTAAAGTTTATTTGGGAACATATGATTATTCATGTTGTAGCATTGACTTGCATCATGCCAACAAATTATTTGAACCCCTCTTATAATTGTTTTATAGTCATGAGCCAAGTATATCCCATCTATGAAATTTTGAATGAGTTATTAATTGCTTTACCATAATGTATTAAGATGGGACCTCAATAGAGGTTATGAACATATGTTGGATATAGATTTCTATATATAAGTGATATATTTTGAGTCACTAAAGGAATATTTATTTATGGCTTGGTTTGCCACTTGTATTTCTAATAAATTATTTATTCCAACATTAGAGGGGGAGAGAATAAGCAGTTGGAAAAGAAGAGCATTTAGAATGAATTATCACATTAATTCTCATGCAAAGCAAATATGAACCAAAAGTTCATTTGATAATTCACTTGTACAAACTGCCAGATGCATTGCCTGACTAGTAAGGGTGACTAAAATTATGTATACCGACTTTTACTGCTCCAATTAAAGTATAATTACAAACATACTGGTTCCAAAGATAAATTCCTTGAAAAGAAAAGGAGCTAAGATTGAAAGATGGCCAAATAGAGGATAAAATAGCTCCAGAGAAGTTACCAGAAGTAACTCTAGAAGAGTCCTTAGATATAACTAATGTTTTAATTTTAAAAGAAACTCAAGTACCTAAAAGTCATGAAAATAAAGAGATCTCTATAGATTATGATGGAACCAGAATAAAATCAATATTGTCGACAATGTTCACATATAATGTAGCACGCTATGTGATTAAGGATCATTAGTAAATATCCGCAGAGAAAGAAATGATTGGCCAAAAAAATTGAAAAGACGCAATTAATGTTTGCTTAAAAGGCGAACAAGTTTTAACACCATAAGTGTAAAGCCAGTTATGGACAAATGGGTTTTTGTGTGAATACGAAATAAAAAAATGATGCTTAAGAGTTTTCATAAATAACTGGCATTGATTTTAAATAGATATATTTAGTTGTGGTGGATGCAAGTATCTAATGGTACTTATTTAGTCTGACAGTACATGAATGATATTATTTGCATCTAATGAATATTGTTGTAGTTGACTTATTCAATAATGACATCCCTGAAGGATTTGATTTGCCTAAAACAGTTTATAGGATCATTTGAGTTAAATTTTGTTGAAGAAAATATATATAGAAATAACCTATTTATCTGTATATTAGTAAATTTGTGTCAATAATTTAATATTGAAGAGCTTCCAAAGCTATAAATTACTTATAGAGACAACTTGCATTGAAATGCTTATATAGTAAAAGGGCTAAAGTGATTTTATATATATACAAATTATATCTATTGTGATTGCTAAATGCGAACATACATTCTTTAGAACTTGTGAGAAAGATAAAGAAATATTTGGTCTTGAAGTACCAAATCTTATTACAATTTAACTAGTTTGTCAATATAACAATCTAGCAAATTTGTCACCATGGTATTAACTTCTACAATATTTGAAGGATCTTGTATAATATTAGAGTTCGTCAACACAAATAACTTAATTGATGTGCACTGTACTCTTTTTCCCTTCACCATAGTTTTTTCCCATTGGGTTTTCCTGGTAAGGTTTTTAATGAGGCAGCATTTGATTGCAAATACAAAGAATTGTGTACTCTTTTCCTCACTAGGTTTTTGTCCCAGAGGGTTTTTCTTAGTAAGGTTTTTAATGAGACACATTCTTTTGTAATGAGCATCCAAGGGGGGAGTGTTGTGAATATTTTGATTGGATGCTCAATTAATGGAATATTCCTTAAGACTTATTCATTATTTATTTATTTGTAATTTAAACATTATCCTTTTAGGGCTGGGGTTTTATTTTCATTATGTATATATATACCCCCTTAGTGGATGAAAAACTTGACCCTTTTGGAGGCTCTATTTTTCTCTCCTCTCAATTCTTTTTACTTTATGCTCTATGTCTACTTTTTCACAACAAAATGAACATTAGTCAAATACACTATAAGCTAATAAGAGTTTGCTTAATCAATTTTTTTAACTGAATGTAAACAAATATTAGTTTAAGGGAGGGATTGCTACAACAGGGACATACAGCTGTTAAGGTCAATCATGGTAGCTAAGTAAGTCTGCAATAGTCAAATATGGTGAGTTATAAGGAGGTGCAGCAGTGTAGCTGTAAGAAAAAACAAAAAGGTCTAAGTTCATACACTGCTTTAAGTAATGTTTTAAAAAACATCATAAGTTAGTAAATAAATTTGTTTATTAAACATCTCTATTTTGATTAAATGAACAGTAATCAAATATACTATAAGTTAATTTATTAGACTTGTCAAACAATTGCAAGTTGGCATTGCAAAGCCGAAAAGGAGAAGAAATCATTTTGAAGTTTGATTTTGTTTTATGTTTTTAATTTAGTTTAAGAGCCGTGTGTTTCTGTAGAAGAGAGGCAGTTACATTTTTATTTCTTTTGGTAAGAAGTTACATTTTAATTCAAGATCACCATTAATTAACGTTAAGATTAAGTTTTAAAAATAAAAATTAAAAGAAAATAATCAAATAACTGGCTTTTGTAAAATAGATAGTAAAATAAATAAAAATAGATTTGAAGAGGTGGGCAATTACGGTCTGTTTAAGGAGCTAGCAATCTAATAATTTTCTTTTTTAAAAAATATACAACTTTAAAATTAGATTTTGGTTTTAAAAATCTAAATTCTTTTTAAAAAAAGAAGAAGAAGAAGAAAGTAGGCTTAGGTGGATAGCTAGTTATGCTTGAAATTCCTCACAATATATATATGTTAGGGTTTGTAATTTATGGGTTTAGTGTGGTTTAAAGATATTGATAGAATTGCATAATTAAATTCTAAAATACAAATTTTAATTTTAGTTATAGGTCTTAAATCCTAGACTTAAATCTTAAACATTAAAATATAAATATTAAACTCTAAACAATAAACCTAAATATAAACTTTAAAAACTAATTTTAAAATCTTAACCCTATATAAAATTTAAGGGCGTTTATATTATATTATACATGTATATAAAAATATTTATTTATAAGTATAATAAATTATATATAATAATAATACAAAATGTATTATTATAAAATATTAAAATCTTATTATTTATATTTTTATAAAATAATAATGTAAAATATTACTTTAAATTAGATACAAATAGTAAAAAAATTATCATATACATTAAGCAACAAACAATAATCGATACAAAAAATTATACTATATTTTAACTCTTTGTACTGTTTATTATTATGTATCAAACACACACTTATATTGCATTTGAATACAGTATTGCCCAATACAAATAAAATAACAAATTTTTATGTTATTCATTATTTGTTATTCAATATATTAAATAAATTTTTTTTATACCATTTATATCAATTCATAATAATATATTTTGTATTACATTACTTTGTAAAAAAACTAATTAGATATTTTATAATAATCAAAATAATTTATAAAATATAAAATTAAAAAATTACCCATCATTACCTTTACCAATACTTTACCCTCTAATTCTTAGATTAATGAGTAAAAATATAAAAAAATTATAAAATAATATAAAAATAACAAAATTAAAATTTTTATTTAATACTTTAAACAAATATTTATTTTACAATTTAATAAATAATAAAATTTTAAAAATTTATCTAATTCCTTAATCAAACTTTTTATTTAATATTCAAACTTTTTTTAAAAATCAAACAAAACACAAAAAAATATGCTATCCCTTATTTTTTTAACAAATTAAACAAAACCTTAAGCTCCTTTATCTCACTAATCCAAATTTCAAATAAATTATTTATTAAACATTTATTAAATAATAAATAAATAATATAAACAAAAAATAAATAACCTCAACGTGCCCAACATCAATACAACCTATAAAAAAAAAAAAACTTATTCGAATGGTGCCGATTGATGAATGTTCTCCACCACGGCACTACCTAATAATGGTGCCTTTGAATTATCAAATACCTAAACCCATTGTTTGTTTCTCCACGCCCATGCATACATGGGGTTGAGATGATTAGGACATAACCCATTATTATTGGAGATATGATGTGTTGTGTTGTTAGTATATTTATATTTTTACACTTATTTTTGTATTTCTTTTATTATTTTTTATAATTTTGTAATTAAACTAAAATTAAGAAGTATATAATTGTGTGCGAAAAAAAGTATATACACGGAGCTTTCTCCTTATTATTATACAGTTCAAGTTTTTTATTTTCAATTAGACTTAATTATGTGGGTCATGGATACCTCTTGATTGTGATTAAACAGTAAAGCTTGCCTTTGAATATATATCTGTGCTGGTGTCCAAGTCCCAAGTTCCATAAATCACTTTCTTTTCATTGGATGTTCAACTTTTATATTGCCAATAAATGGATTAGTTCGTGCATGTATAGAAACAGAATTCCTCCATCGCATCTTTTGTTGTACTTTCCTATTTTATAATCTATCTTACACACATTATTATTTTTTAATTATATGAAAAAATTGAATGTTAAATATCTTATTAATGCCACAACTCTTCATCATACTTAATGGATATATGTTATAATACAAATTTTGCTTAGTTCAAAAATTATATAATAATATATTTTTAATAATATTTACAATATTATTTTATTATTTTTATCAATTAAAAGAAGTAAAACACATAAAGTGAGAAAAAAATACGAGAGAAAATAACGTGGCTCCTTTCTTCGCACACACGTGTCGGCAGTCAAACATGGTGAGCTACAATAAGGTGCGGCAGTGTAATTGTAAGGTGCATATTAACATTAGGCTTTAAATTTACCTTTTTTTTTAAAAAAAAAAAAATTAGGACATCCATCAACTATTTGAAGTTTCTTATTTTAGACCTTTTTGATAATTATTTAGAATAAAATTTTAGCCTTCTTCTCAATTGAATATTATTTTACTTTGTAACTTTGATTTACTATACTTTTCACTTTTGGGAAGAGACGAGTACAAACGACTAACTTAAAACTAGCATCCTTTAAGTTGTTTTAATGTTTGTGTATAGTTTATTTACCTTCGCCGTAACACTTTTTAGGCATTGAATTAACTATTCTTTTGGAAACTATTTTTAAAGATTTGTCTATTGTAGTTTTTCTATCGGTATATATTATTTAAAAAATTATTAATATATGTTAAATATAAAAATATTCATTAATATTATTCAAAAGCAGTCTCATTGTTAAAATATTTTTAGTTGTATTATTTGAAAGTTTTATAGATTTTATATAATATTACATAAAAAAATTTATTATTAGAACAAAATAATGTAAAGAAAAAAGGTTATTTATTCATAAAAAAATTTAATTTTATTCTTTTTATTAAAAATTTATGAAAAAATAATTTATGAGATTTATTTAAAAAATTTTAAAAATAATATAAATATAAAATTATTTAAATTATATAAAATTAAAAAATATATTATTATAAAATAATAATATAAATAATATTATATAACACTTGAAGTTATTGTTTTATATGTCAAGAGCCCAACGGCAATCACCAACTCCTTTTAAAAAAAAATTCCACAAGCGCGCACAGTGCATGATGGGACCCACTAGTGCATGATTTGGGAGATAAAAGTTGGTGAAGACAAGGAGGAGAGGAGAACCTGGAACTGGAACTGAAGAAGATCGTTTTCAATTTCAAAGCCTCTGTCACCATCTCACCAACACCAACACCAACTTCCTCACATTGTCCACTTTGTTCTGTCTCTTCCCCCTAACGTGGCGCTCCGCCATTGGTAAATCCCTAGTTCATGCGGTGGGTAAGTGCCTAAACCGGTTTTCGGCTTGTTTTGTCTTGCTTAAATTTTGTACGTCCACCCTCCCACACCAAATTCAAATATGTAATTATTAAAAAGAAAAAAAATATCAAGAGAGGAGAAAAATTAAATAGCATATATATAAAGAGTTACTGCGTTTTTATGAATACTGATGTGGACCATGAGCGATGAAATTCAGATTGAGTGATTTTTAAGAGGACATGCTTATCGTTCAAATTGTAGGTTTGAGCTTAGGTCAGTGTGAAAACAGTACCCCCTCCGATGGCAGTGCACCGTACATGGGGTTGGGGAAAGGAAACCCGCGTTCTCTGAGACTCCCCACACCCCTACCATTCATTTTTGTTTTTAGTTCCTCTTTGCGTGCAGGGGTCGGGTAACTTCGGTTCTGCATTCATTCGCCCCGTATTAAGCTAGTATTGGAAAAATAAAGAAATACACAATGTCAAAAATTATGTGGTAAATAATTAAAAAAACCTCCATATAAATGTGAAAAAAAATCCTTCTATTTAAATTAAAATAAAAAAGCAACATGTTATGCAGAGCATAATTCATAGACTTTTATGAGTTAGCAAGGATAAATAAACTAAAATAATATGTTATTACTGCTTTCACTTAATGACTTAAAATTTCACATAATAATTACATTTTCTCACAACAAAGCATAAATTGTGCTTTAGAGTGAAGTAATGAGAATTTGTCAATTTAAAACAAAACAAATGTTAAAAAATTAAACAAAATAAAATTTACCTAAGTTAGATTTTTAATTTATGAAAAAATAGAAGTAAGAAATGCAGGGAAAAGAAAATAGATATGAACAAAATATAGGAAAAGAGTATAGTTCCGAAAATAAAATTAAAATTAAGACCCTGTCTGCTAAAAATAGCTAATAAGCTAGATAATATCTTAAATGTTAATTTTTAATTGAAAGTTGTTGGTTAAAAGGCAAAAAACTGTTAAATTAATTTATTGAACTATAAGTGTTTGGTAAAATTAATTATTTAATTAACTGAAACATATAAACTTACATAAAAAGATATGTTTATATATATTATAGTTTTGTTTTTGTAAACAAAAGAATACTTTCCAGTTAATTTGGAAAACATTAAAAAAAATATTAGAGAAAAAACAATTGTACAAATAAGTACGTGTTGTTAATTTTTATTAAAATAATATGCCAGCCAGAAAATAAGCTGGGCCGTTAATTATATTTCTCCAGCTATACCTAGATGCTTAGTCTCTTCTCGGGTTCTTCTGCTTTGTGGCTTTGCATCCCGCACAGAGAAGATCTTCCAGGTACCTACCAAGTATAATGGTTTTATTTTTGTGTTCAGATTCTGCAACTTGTCTTGTTTTAGATTCACGATGAAAGTGCTCTTCTTTCAGTTTTCTGGCTATGCTTTACCATATTATCCTAATTTCTCCCTACTTCTCAACGATAAAGAGCTAGATCTGTATTATGCTTCGGATCAGACACAATCATACAGCTTTAGACTAGTTACATTTGATCACTGTCTACTGTTTGTATAGCTTTGTATTCTGAACTGCTATACAATCAGATCTGAGCATTACACTTAAGAATACTTCTTTTCCTGCTTTGGTTGTAGTAGCCATATTTTATTCCTAAATTGGCTTGGATTTTTAATATAACAGAGACAGAAAAATTTGTAAATTAAATCCAATCATTTTTTAGAATTAATAAATACATTCTGTGGAAATACAAACATTATGTCTTTCAAATTTATTTCTATTTATCATTTACTATCTTGTTAATATACACAGGAAGAATAGGACTAGTATTCTTTTTGCATTTGTCAGCTCATAACTTTTGATAAACTTCTTGGTATACGTTGTTTGATAGATAAAGATGTTATCTAAAAGTTAGTTAATTTGAAGTCTAAGTAAGAATATTAATTCTCTCATTATGCACATTTCAAATTCTCCTCTTATTAACTTCTCAAAATTTTTGCACAAAAGTTCATTAGTATAATCAAATATAATATCATCACACTAAAGAATACTTCTTTTCCTGCTGCCTCACACTTCTACTCTACTGCGGCACAACAAATTAAATAGGTAAAGTGGAAGAACCAATTTGTTATTCACCTCTATACGTATGAGGTGTAAGAGTTTATTTATAGAAAGTCAGTTATAACTCCATTCCAAAAATTACAACATTTTCCTTATAAGTACCCAACAGAACCTCAAGCTATCACAAAATATGGATATCTATAGAGTATTATCATGGACTAGTAGTATAGCTGACACTTATCAGTTCTTATCTTTTGTGCCTGTTCTAGTCGGATCCAGTCTTTATGTTATTCACATTCTGGCTTTAAGCAACACAATTCATGTGAGTGAATTTTCAAAATGAAAAGATACATCTCTAATAACTCATGTTCTTTAATTATTGTATTTATATACATTTTAATCGAGTGTATTAACCTTTTTAAAAAAAAAAAATATTATGTATACCTTGAAGACATTATGCATCACTTTCCTTCTTCTCTCATTTCTTCTGCACTTTAAAGAACCACTCTCACCAATAATTAAAAGATGTTGCATGTTGCTAGCAGACTAACGATTACATTAGAGCATCTTTAATGGAAGATCATAAGAGTATGTTAAACCAACTATTCTTTGCTTAGTATTACCACTAAAGAGCATATAAGATATGCTTCAATGTAAGAAATGGTGTCTTGCTTCACTTTTTTTGAGCCCCACCTGATTTTCTTTTATTTTTGAACATAATTCCATGGGCCCAGGCCTGGAAAGAATGGGAAGTCAAAAAGAGAGAAAGGTGGGATGACTTATGATGCCTATTTAGTAAACTTGTTTTAAATTTTACCACTAGAGAGGATAATTGCTTAAGTTTTTTTGAGTTACTTAAGAAATGATGTCTTATGATGAGACCAAAATAAAAAAAGAAACTTATAAACAATCAACTTAGGCAACTCACATGAGCTACACTACTAAACTTTCTTTCGTATTGACATTAAGATCACAGGCATATGCTCATGTACATGGCGTCTAAATTGTTGCATGCAGGTGACAGGAAACATTTGATAATACATGGGTAATACACCTTCTCAATATTTTTCCTTTACTCTTCGATGGCTGCTCAACTTCCGGAAAAGAATATTTTCTTCAAGCGCTACTAGAAGCAAACTGCATTCAGAAGGAATGGAAACACAAGGTATTGATACATGCAAAAATATTGGAGTATATGAATTTATGGAAAGAGTCAAATGAAATATTATTCGTCGCTCGAAGTATCATTTTCAATTATAGCAACATAATGAAGCAAAACATCTAGCTAGGGCATGACATAGAACTTTGCGATTCATCGAATTAGTCATTTATGAAGGAGTAAAGCATAAAAAGTACATTTTATAGAAAATTATCATGCATCTTTTATTGTTCATTTGTCATATTATCAAAACTTATTCTTTGTAGGGCATGCTTGTACTGGAGCGGCTTCAGCTTGTAATACCACAAATACTAACCCTCCTGGAGGGCGAGGAAAATCACCTAATTTGCCTTCCAATTATCCTGATATTGCGATTTCAAGTCATCAACAGTCTCAAGCAGGTATATATGTAACCTTACAACAGAGGTTTAGTAAGTATATTTTCTATTTGATCATTCATCAGTCTTGATTGATTGCATCTCTATTTTTCCTGAGTGGTTACAGCCAGAATAATGAATCGAGATGGCTCAGAATATCCTCCAACATGACCTCAAATCAATCCTGACACTACTCAGTCCTCGTAAAACAACAGTGGCAGGCAACGCATCCGTGGTTTTGCCAATCGGATAGGAAATATGAAGGGCAACGGTAATGGGAATATCAACTTGGGGACCTCTTCTATCACCCGAAGCCAGAGGTAGGCATAAATCAATTCATAGCCTTTAATATTGCTCACTAATTAAATGACGTCATCTCTTCTCGCTTTAAAGTTTTAAAATATTTTATATAGACTTAGAACTTAATTGAAAGAAAAACATCTATTACACACTAAAATTATAATTTAGAGAACTCACATTGGTTATTATGATTTTTAAACTATGAAGAAAACCTTCTCTCTAATTAAAATTGAAAATTGTATGGCTTGGTGATAGGAAATACTTGTTACTTCACAAGCATTTATCTCTTCTTTTGCTTATATTGGTCTCCAACAATAACTATAATTGTTCTTGCTTTTTATTAATGACAATAACAAATTATGTACATAAACACACATATATAAGTATATTACTTAAGCAATTAAATTTAGTCCCTTCAACATATTTATTGCATTCTTTTTAACATATTACATTACATTACAACTCTGTAAGTTGAAACAAGTTGAGAAAATGAAAAAAAAAAAAATTAAATATAGAGCATATCATACTGAGAAATAATCTCAATTATTTATTTAAGCAGTGTGGCAGACAATATTGCTTCAGGATCAGATGAAACTCGGTTCTTGTCTTATCAAAACAGTGGCTATCAATCCGTCCATGGTGTTGCCAATCAGGTGGGAAATGTGACGGGCAACGGTAATGGGAATATCAACTTGGGCGACAGGTAGTTTATAAATCAAGTCTTAGCTTTTAATGCTCACTAATTAAATGATTTAGTAGTCTCTTGTCTAGCACATGATTTGGGATTAAGTGGCACATGTTTAAAATATTTAATGAAAGAAAAACATCCATTTTCACACTATGCTTTATTATTTATTTTTAACTCTCTTAATGCTTAATGCTTAATCATCCATTCTATGATTTTAACTGCAAAATTGTATTGTTCTCTTGTTATTAAGTACTAATTTTAATTATTTATTTAAGCAGTGAAGCAGCCGTACAGAAGCTTGAGGCTCTTTTGAAACTGATTCCTCGTGAGAGCCATATGGGTGATGGTACTCATACACAACCCAATGCTTCTACTACGCTTCGCGGAGAGAACAACTTTATTAACACTGGCGAGCAAACCGTCGAAGGTCTGGCTAATCAAATAGGGAACAATGATGGAGACAACAATGGAAACGTTAACTGGGAATGAGCTGATATATAATGCATATATTGTAGTTATAACTACAATCCAATTGCTATGCATTTTATCTACTTAGATCATCTTTAGTCATGGTACTTATCAGGGTTCCATATCTTAATTATTTATGTTATTTTAATAGGTTTTATAATGACACATCACTCTATACAACTTATATAACTTTTTCTCAACTCATACAACTCTAAAAAAAATTTTAAATAGATCTCACAACTATCTCTTTTATCTTATAAAATCTTCTTTTTCTTCTTAAAAAATACAAAAAAAAATATTGTGAGTCTCATGAACAGTGCATGCATCGGCACTAATACTTGCAACTCTCTTTTTTTCTCTCTCCTCCATCTCATCCCCTTTCTCTTTCACCTCACCTATGCAACCCTCACTACACTTGCTTTTCGTGTCTTTCTTTTGGAATTGACAATAGTGTGAATAAATAAATTTTTTTGAGTGAAAATAAAAGGGTTTGTGATAAAAGTACTTTCTTAAATATTTTGCTACTATTGTTATTATTGGTCATTGCAATTGTCACAATTAATTATATGCTTAATTTCCTTATGTATGGTTTTGTGATGACTTTGCGTTAAATTTAATGCAGAATGTTATAATTTAAAATTTATATATATATATATATATATATTATTGTCGAATTGTTTTATTTCTTTCCAAATTTCCACCTTTTGCCTCTTGAGGACTTGAATTTGCTCCTACGTGTCCTTCATTTCCACCTTTTGCCTCTTGGTCATCATGGTTGGCTTGGTGTAGGTTAACTCCAAGGTTCATAGCTCATGACAATAGTAATGCGAACATGGGAGAGTTTCCACAAATGGTGACAAATGTTTCTATTAACTTGCAGGCCTGGTTGGTATTGAGTCAAGGTTTAGATCTGTCTGGGCTGGAAGCTTGCAGACATAAAATCTCAATTAAAATATATATAAAACCTGATAAATTAAACTAAGCCAAATCAAATGTTTAATTTGTATTTAATTACTATAGAAAGAGGGACAGATATTTATATTGTAGATGAGTTAGTTTGTTGTTTTTATTTCAGTGATGATTTTTTATGTGTTTTTTTTCTCTGTTAATTTGTTTATTTTTGGTAGTTTTTCTTTTTTTTTTTTAAGTTCTTAAAAGTTTATCCAATAAAAAAAATTCTTAAAATTGTTATGTTAAGTATTAACCTCAATTATTTATTTAAACATCGTAGCATACTTAAGGGCCAAGGTTGATGCTCTTCAGAGTTTGGTTGGTCTTGTACACTGCATGGGTGATGGTAGAACTGAGAATGCTTCAGCTACACAACGCAATTCCTCTTCTAGTTCTTTGGCACTAGCAGGCAAATCATCGAAGGAAACTTTAATGGACTTTTCAACTTGGGATGTGCTAATGTGTAATATTCGATCTAGTTACAGCTAGGGTTCAATTGCTAGAAATGTGCTTAATCACGGCAATGTGCTTGTCACTTTTATTTTGACATGCTTATCTTTAAGCATTATGAGATTTATTTATTTAGTAATTGTTGGTAGGTCAACGAGGTAAGTATGCTTGGGCTTTGGCTGTGGTTGGATGAGTCTTATCTGAGTCGTGCTAAATTTGTAAAAAAAAAAAATGATTGGTCAAGTTGTTATAATGTATTATTTGAAAGTAAAAATATTATGATAAAAACTAGAATAACTTTATTCTAAAATTTTATAAAAAATTATGAGGGCGATCTACATTATGAGATCTTTTAATTCAATGATTAGATCTATAAAAAAAATACTTTATATGAAAAGATATTGAATAAAGTAAGTTTAATTAGGCTTAAAACTTATTTAAATTGACTTTTGATAAAGTATTTTTTAATTTAAAAAAATATTTCTATTCAATTATTAGTGTTTTGAATGACTTCTCCACAAAATAAGAAGTACTTGTAAAAATCAAAAGCTTTTTTTTTTAGAAGTAAATAAGAAGATGCTTTTGAAAAAAAAGGAGAAACAAAAACTATTTTGAGTAACTTTAAATTACTGTAATAATCATTGTTATTTTAATATATTAAAAATATTTTTACATTTATACATCCAAACATCTTTCCTAATGAACAAATATTTTTTATTAGCCAATCTAAACACAATGACCTCTCTTTCTCCTTTTAAATTTTACTTTTATTTATTTTTATTTTTTTTCTAAAAACTAATCACTTTTAAAGTTGTTTAAATTAACTTTTGAAATTGTGCTTCTCCTTTTAATTTAACAAATAAAAATATATATAACACTTCAAAAAGTTGTAAAAGGCCTCCTTTTGGATGTTTTCTTTAGTTCATTATTTATTTTGAGATGCTTTTGATTCATGCTGCCACTCTAATTAGTATCTTTCTATGTGGAAAAGCAACCAGATAGAGACAAATGTTAATGTTGCCCACTGTCAAAAGTTGCGTCCAACTTACATACAGTGAGATTTTGTCACGGGTTATTATTCAACTGTAGAAAAGTAAATTCCTTGAGATTTTGATTGGAGTTTTAAGAGTGATAGAACAAAATGAAATATAATAAAAAATAAATTCAATGAAAAAAAGGAAAGGAAAAGAATGGAAGGGGTGTCATCTTTTCATTCTTTGGATGTTTAATAAAAAATAGAACAGAAATTTCCTTTTAGAAATAAAGAAAATATAATGGAATAAACTTTAAAATAAATTTTTAATATTACCCTTTTTAAAACAATTGCTATTTTGTACCCTATATAAAACTACAAGGATGGCTTAGCAGCAATCATTTACCAAAAGAATATAAATTACAAAAATAAAATAAAAGTTTGTTTGAATTAATTTTTAGAACAGTATTTTCTTTTAAATTTGAAAAAAAAATTATTTAATTTATTACTCTTTGAATTAATTTTTGTATAAAAATACTTATAAAAATTAAAAATTTTATTTTTTATAAATAAGTAAAGAATACTTCTAAAAAATAGAAGCAAAATCCATTTTAACAAATTTTAAATTACAACAATATCTATAATTAAATAGTACTAATTTATACTTAAACTGAAAGTCATTACAATAATATCTCAACACAAAATAACTTCTCTTTCTTTTTTTCATTGTTATTTCTATTTTTTTTTGGCTTTTCTTATTTATCTAAGTTACCTTTTCCGATGTCAATAGGAAGATTCTTGAGTCTTGTTGATGGGAGAGACTAGCATGTGGAGAACCAAACAACAAAAAGAATGAGTCAAAATAGAAGGTGGGTGTGAAGGGGAAAAATTGGAGCCAAAATAAAATGGTTAAATAGTAATTTTAATTTCTTTAATTAAAATAAGTTTCCATTTCGTCTCTTACACCCCGGTTTGGGAGGCAATAAAACTTGAGCTTTTGGATGGAAAAAAGAGCAACAGTTTCCAACCCTTTCCTTTCCATTGTCTCCCTTTAATATATATATATATATATAACTCTCAAATAATGAAAAATCTTTTTTTTTTTTTTTATTCATTCATTTCCATCCCCTTCCATCCATCCAAACATAGCCTAAAATCCCTCAGCATGTCAAGAGATGTGATATAGGTACATCTCTATATCTATACTCATTTTTTTTTTTTTCTTTTTACATCTCTCCTACTTTTACTTTTCTTACTTTTCTATTTACCATTTCACCTCAAAAATCAACTACAACTAACAAGAGGTGTACATAGTAAGTGTTAACAAAATAAAAAAGTGAACATCTATTATTTCCTTGTCAAGAATTTATTTTTCTGTTGGTTAAGGTTTTATTAGGCACATTTAAATAATTTAACTAAAAGTTAAAACATTTAAAAACAACACCATCCAAAACATATATGCTAAACTAATTTAAACATCAATCAAAATATGTAATCATAATGTGGGGTTAATCAATTTTCTTTTCCCTTCAAACATTGTGCGCAAATACATATTACTTGTGTACTAAACTCTCAATGACAATAAACTAAAATCGGTTTATGTTCCCTGAATTATTACCATGTTTCTATTGAAGGTGAAAAAAGCCATGCCCACCAAAATTTTCCCATACCACCCACCTCTGTAGAAAAGATGAGGTTTCTCGACATACTACAGATCTCAGTTGACACATTCCAATCAAAGCAATGGAGAGCAGTGGTGCAATACCATTTGGCCTTCTTCACAGTAACCATTTAGGGGGATCCTTGAAGAAAAATTCTCCCATACCACCCATCTCTGTAGAAACTTAGTTTTTTACTTTTATGAGACTAAGCGCTTATATTAATTAACACTGTTTATTAGACTCAAATTTGATTAATTAGACATCATTTTAGCACAGTATGAAGTTAATGTTATACAATATCAAACTTTATACTAAAAATACCTCGGATCATATTATCAAAAGTAAGAAAACAAATTTAAAGCATTTTCATTTCCTGCTATATGTTTGTAATCGATATAGACCAGAACCGAAGGTCCAGCTTGGCAAGAGCCAACAACCCAACCCAAACAATAAGATCAAGACTAAATTACAAGACCTTTGTGTTAGAGACAATATAAATAGATCACGATATTACTAATGAAATAAGTAATTAAATATATATTTTAAAATTTATTTAATTTAAAATACTAATTTTTTATTTTTATATATTTTTAAAAGAATTTTAACCCAACTTCAATCATGTTGTCATGTTTTAAGAAACTCAACAATTTTTTTGTAAAAAAACAAAAAAAAAAAAAAAAGCAATCATTTGTGGTCAAGATTATTTAAAAGGAAAAGGGCAATCAAGAGCACAATTTGATGAGAATAAAAAAGGAGGAAAATAATATAGATTAGAAAAAGAAAGCAAATGTGGACAACTGAAGTGGATGTGGACGTGGATGTAATGGTCCTACAAATACAATAATGGATGGATTTCTAATACGACATATAAACTTGAAGTCAATGACATGAAAAACACCCACAAAACATTGCATGATTTACGGTTGCAACTTGTGAATTAGATTATTTTTCTATATGCAAATAATTGAGAAGATAGCATTTTATAATGTTAAACCAATTATATTGGTTAACAAATAACTAAAATCAAACAATTTAGCGGTCTAAAATATAAAGTAAACTTAATTAATTCACACATATTATGATTGATCGAGCGATATTTTAATGTTAAAGTCAATATGATAATTTTAGAAAAATCAAAACAAGTATAGATTTGGGTTTTTTTTATGGTTATTATTATTATTATTATTATTTTTATAACATGTTGGTTCTAAAAGTATTTTAACTACTTTATCGAGAGTATAAATTATGCTGTTGAATCTTTAACCCTTTTTGAGTCCAATCCTTATATTGCATAGACCATTCTCATTGAATCTGATCCATATAAGTAATTATCTTTAAACATCGAATGTGGTGAGAGTAGGGGACTACCATGTACGATGAAATTCCGATCAAACGGTGTGCCTTGCAGGATTGAGCTTGAGCTTATCCACAAGGGTCAGAGCCAGAAGACTTTCGATCTGCATTCATTCGCCCCCTATAAAGCTAGGATTGGAAAAATAAAGAAATACACAATGTTGAAAACTATGTGGTAAATAAATTAAAAAAAAAAACCTCCATATAAATGTGAAAAAACAACCCTCTATTTAAATTAAAAAAAAAAAAGCACCATGTTATGCAGAGCATAACTCATAGATTTTTATGAGTTAGCAAGGACAAATAAACTAAAATAATATGTTACGACCACTTCCACTTAATGACTTAACATTTCATATAATAATAATTATATCCGCTCACAACAAAGCATAAACTGTGCTTTAGAGTGAAGTAAATAGAATTTGTCAATTTAAAACAAAACTAATGTTAAAAAATTAAGCAAAATAAAATTTACCTAGGTTAGACTTTTTATGTACAAAAAAATAGAAGTAAGAAATGCAGGGAAAAGAAAACAGATATGAACAAAATATTGGAAAAGATTATAGTTCCGAAAATAAAATTAAAATTAAGTTTAATAAAAATAGCTAATAAGCTAGCTAATATCTTAATTTTTGTTTTTTTTGATAATGCTAATATCTTAAATATTAATTTTTAATTGAAAGTTGTTGGTTGAAGGGAAAAAACTGTTAAGTGAGTTTATTGAACTATAAATGTTTGATAAAATTTAATTATTTAATTAACTGAAACATATATAGTTTTGTTTTTGTTAAAAAAATACTTTCTATTAATTTTGAAAACCTTAAACAAAATATTGGAAAATAACAATTGTACAAAAAACATTCTGTTTAGGGCATTGGGAGAAGTATGTGTTGTTTTTTATGTTAAAATAATATACCATACAGAAAATAATCTGGGTCATCAATTAGCTTAAGCATGTCTGACTAGCTAAGAGAAAATTAATATTTCGTATCCTTGAAGGTGGGATGTCACTTTTTTTTTTTAAAAAAAAATATCTTTTTTATGGGCAAAAGTATGTAGTCTTCTGGTTAGGGAAATAACAATTCATTGATTGTATTTTCAAGGGCTTTACAGGGTTGATGCAATTGCGTCTTTGGAAGTGGGACAATATCCTCTATTTACTAACTTGTCTCAAACTCCTTCTAAGATAATGAATGTTGTCTCTCAAAAACCTTAAAATTTTTTAAGTCATTAATTTTAAGATTAAATCTAAGTAAATTTTCTTTTCTAACAAGTTGGAATTCCGATAGCCACTTCTGCACTTCTCTGATAAATTAAAATTCTTATAACCCTCTTCTATCTATTTAAAGAAGTAATCATAATTACTTAAAAAAAAAAAAAATTAAGAGGAGAGGCATGTTTGATTTGAAATGTTAGTTGAATTAGTTTCCAAAATATAGGTTAAAATATTTTGGGCTGGGCCCAAGTTGGCCAATTGACAACCCCCGAATTTCCGCAAGATAATCGTTGAAATGGTTTCCTTAAATGTTAATTTTTAATTGAAAGTTGTTAGTTAAAGGCCAAAAACTGTTAAGTTAGTTTATTGAATTATAAGTGTTTGATAAAATTAATTATTTAATTAATTGAAACATATAAACTTACATAAAAGGTATGTTCATGTAAATTATAGTTTTGTCTTTGTAAACAGAAGAATACTTTCTAGGTAATTTGGAAAATATTACAAAAATATTGAAAAAAAAAAACAATTGTACAAATAACATTTTTGTTTAGGGCATTGGCAGAAGAAGTATGTGTTGTTATTTTTTATTAAAATAATATACCAGCCAGAAAATAAGCTGGGCCGTCAATTATATTCCTTCAACTATACCTAGATGCTTAGTCTCTAGCTTAGTCTCCTCTCGGGTTTTGGCTTTGCATCCCGCACAGTGAAGGTCTTCCAGGTACCTACTTTTGTATAAGGGTTTTACTTTTGTATTCAGATTCTGCAACTTGTCCTTCTTTAGATTCACGATGAAAGTGCTCTTCTTTCAGTTTTCCGGTTATGCTTTACCATGTTATCCTAATTTCTCCCTTCGTGTCAATGATAAAGAGCTAGATCTGTATTATGCTCCAGATCAGACACAATCATATACTTTTAGATCACTGTTTACTGTTTGTATATGTTTGTATTCTGAACTGCTACACAATCAGATCTGAGCATTACACTTAAGAATACTTCTTGTCCTGCTTGGTTGTAGTAGCCATATTTTATTCCTAAAGTGGCTTGGATTTTTAGTAGACCAGATATAAAAAAATCTGTCGATTAAATTCATTCATTTTTTAGATTGAATAAATAGATTCTGTTGAAATAGAGACATTATGTGTTTCAAATTTATTTATATTTTTCATTTACTATCTTCTTAATATACACAGAAAGAATAGGAGTGGTATTCCTTTTGCATTTTCCAACTCATTCTTTTTGATAAGTTTCTTGGTATACTTTGTTTGATGGATGAAAATGCAATCTAAGAATTACTTGATTTGAAGTCCAAGGAAGAATATTACTTCTCCCATCATGCTCATTTCAAATTCTCCTCTCATTAACTTTTCAAAATCTTTGCACAAAAGCTTATTAGTAGAACTAAATATAACATCATCACACTTAGGAATACTTCTTTTCCTGCTTCCTCACACTTCTGGTCTACTGCAAAGCAACAAATTAGATAGGTAAAGTGGAAGAATCAATTTGTTATTCATCTCTATACGTACGAGGTGTAAGAGTTTATTTATGGAAAGTTAGTTATAACTCTATTCCAAAAATTACAATATTTTCCTTATAAGTACCCAACAGAAACTCAAGCTATCACAAAATGCGGATATCTATAGGGTACTATCATGAACTAGCAGTATAGCTGACACTTCTCAGTTCTCATCTTTTGTGCCTGTTTTGGTCAGATTTAGTCTTTGTTCTATTCACATTCTGGCTTTAAACAACACAATTCGTTTGAGGGGATTTTCAAAATGAAAAGATATATCTCTAATAACTCATATTCTTTAATTATCATATTTATATGTATTTTAAGCGAGCAAATTAAACCTTTTGTTTTAAAAGAAAATATTATGTACACCTTGAAGACATTATGCATCACTTTCCTTCGTCTTTGTTTTTCTTCTGCATTTTAAAGGACCATTCTCACCAATAATTAAAAGATGTTGCATGTTGCTTGTGGAGTACCGATACATTAGAGCATCTTTAATGGAAGATCATAGGAGTATCTTAAACCAACTATTATTTGCTTAACATTACCACTAAAGAGCATACAAGATATGCTGCAATGTAAGAAATGGTGTCTTGCTTCACTTTTTTTGAGCCCCACCTTATTTTCTTTTTTTTGAACATAATTCCATGGGCCCACGCCTGGAAAGAATGGGAAGTAGAAAATAGAGAAAGGTGGGATGACTTATGATGTCTATTTAATAAACTTTTTTTAAATTTCACCATTAGAAAGGAGAATTGCTTAAGTTTTTTGAGTTACTTAAGAAATGATGTCTTATGATGAGACCAAAAGAAACTTACAAACAATCAACTTAAGCAACTCACATGAGCTACACTACTAAACTTTCTTTCATATTGATATCAAGACCACAGGCATATTCTCATATACATTGTGTCTAAATTGTTACATGCAGGTGACAGGAAACATTTGATAACACATGGGTAACACAACTTCTTAATATTTGCCCTTTACTCTTTGATGGCTGCTCAACTTCCGTAAAAGAATATTTTCTTCAAGCGCTACTAGAAGCAAACTGCATTCAGAAGGAATGGAAACACAAGAAGTTAATGCATGCTAAAAGAATGGATTATATAAAAATATAGAAAGAGTCAAATGAAATATTATTAGTCACTTGAAGTATCCTTTCAATTATAGCAACATATAATGGCATGTCATAGAACTTTCCGACTCATAGAGTTAGTCGTTTATGAAGGATTAAAGCATGAAGAGCACATTTTATAGAAAACTATCATGCATTTTTATTGTTCATTTTTCATATTATCTAAACTTATTCTTTAAACTTTGCTACTCCAAGTGGTTTAGTAGGTATATTTTCTATTTGATCATTCATCAGTCTTGATTGATTGTATCTCTATTTTTCCTGTGTGGTTACAGCCAGAAATATGAAGCCAGACACTACTCAGTTGGTCTCGTACAACAACAGTGGCACGCAATGCATCCGTGGTTTTACCAATCAGACAGGATATGTGAAGGGCAACGGTAATGGGAATATCAACTTGGACGACTTGGGGATCACTTCTTTCCCCCGAAGCCAGAGGTAGGCAAAAATCAATTTATAGCCTTTAATATCGCTCACTAATTAAATGATGACATCTCTTGTGGCCATAAGGTTTTAAAATATTTTATGAAGACTTATGATTTTATTAAAAAAAAAAAAACATTTATTACACACTAAAATTATAATTTAGAGAATTCTCTCATCACTCACTTTTCTCCACACACTATTATTATTGTTATTAACCTAAATGCTCAAGCTTGATAGGATTGGTGCCTTTGCCACTTATATAACCTTTATAATAACCCTTAGACTTTATTAGTACGGGACTTCAACCCACATACTCACATTTGTATGCAACAATATGGGGCAAAGGGGTCCAACGTCATTGGAAAAAATTTAATAGATATATGTAATATAGATGCCTCCCCAATATTTTTTAGACATGAGCAAATATATCATATTCTTGTTTTTATACTTTTACATGGGAGAGCAGGGATGATAGTTAAGTTGTTTGTGGTTGAGGTTATAACGTTTTTAGTTTATTGTTTTGATATGCAGTTTAATTGTGTTTGCAAAGTTTCGTGGCTGATTTTTTTTTTTTTTGTGACATTGTGCAATTGGTGAAGCAAGATTATGAAATCTTTTTTAATTGGTTATTATGTGTAATAACATTCAAATTTTAATTTAAATTTGGTTATTATGATTTTGTAAACTATGAAGAAAACCTTCTCTCTAATTAAAATTGAAAATTGTGTTAATGACAATAATAAATTATATACATATATGAGTATATGACTTAAGTAATTTAGTCCCTTCAATGTATTTATTGCATTCTTTTTAACATATCACATTACATTACAACTATGCAAGATGAAACAAGTCGAGAAAATGAAGAAAAATTTAAATACAGAGCGTATCATACTGGGTAATAATCTCAATTATTTATTTAAGCAGTGTGGCACACAATATTGCTCCAAGATCAGGTGAAACTCGGTTCTTTTCTTATCGAAACAGTGGCTATCAATACATCCATGGTGTTACCAATCAGACGGGATTTGTGAAGGGCAACGGTAATGGGATTATCAATATCAAGAACCAAAGGCACAGGTAGTTTATAAATCAAGTCTTAAGCTTTTAATGCTCACTAATTAAATGAGTTAGTAGTCTCTTGTCTAGCACATCATGTTGAGATTTAAGTGGCACATATTTAAAATATTTGATTACTTAAGCTTTTAATGCTCACTAATTAAATGAGTCAGTAGTCTCTTGTCTAGCACATCATGTTGAGATTTAAGTGGCACATATTTAAAATATTTGATTAAGTTTTAAAAGGAAGATGCAAAGACTTTGATGAAAGAAAAACATCCATTTTTTTCACACCATGCTTAATTATTTATTTTTATTTTTAACTCTCTTAATGCTTAATGCTAATGCAAGGATTTTAACTTTAAAATTGTAATGTTCTCTTGTTTTTAAGTACTAATTTTAATTATTTATTTAAGCAGGGAAGTAGACGTCACTGCCAAGCTTAACGCTCTTCTGAATGTGGTTGCTCGAGAGTGCCACAGGGGTGATGGTACTCGTACACAACCCAACTCCTCTTCTACTACGCTTCGCGGAGAGAATCATCAACCTCACAACTTTAGTAACACTGGCAAGCAAACCATCGAAGGTCTCACTAATCAAACAGGGATCATTGATGGACACAGCAATGGAGTCGTTAATATATAATGCATATATTTTAGTTATAACCACAATCCAATTGCTATAACTGTGTGTTTTATCTACTTGGTGTCTTTTTATTGGAATTGACAATAGTGTGAACAAATAAAAAAAAATTCTCTTTTTTGAGTGAAAATAAAAAGGCTTGTGATGAAAGTACTTTCTTAAATATTTTGCTACCATTGTTATTATTGGTCATTGTAATTGTCACACTTAACTATATGCTTAATTTCCTTATGTATGGCTTTGAGATGACTTTGCGTTAAATTTAATACATAATTTTATAATTTAAAATTTCCACCTTTTGCCTCTTGAGGACTTGAATTTGCTCATACGTGGCCTTCATTTCCACCTTTTGCCTCTTGGTGATCATGGTTGGCTTGGTCAACGATGTAGGTTAACTCCATGGTTCAGAGCTCATAACAACAATTGGAGTTTCCACAAATGGTGACAAATGTTTCTATTAACTTGCAAAACAATAATTTTAGTTAATTTAGAAAACATTAAATAAAATATTAAAAAAATCACAAAATGTGTGTGTATATATATATGTGTGTGTGTATATAGATTTTTATTCTATATGCCAATAATTGAGAACATAGCATTTTATAATGTTAAACCAATTATATTGGTTGATAAATAACTAAAATGAAACAACTTAGCTGTCTAAAATATAAAGTTAACTTAATTAATTCACGAATATTAAAAAAATATGTTTAATTCATGCATATTATTATAATAATTAAATAATATATTTTAATTTTTTATTAATAAAAATACTATATTACATATTTATTATATTTTAATGTGATTATTCTTTATATGAAACAATTAAATACAAAATGATATACATAAAAATCTTTTATTCTTTTAACAAATCACTTTATAAAATAGGTCAAAATTTTTTCTAAAACCTTATATTTAAAACTGCAGAAAATAAATTGGATCCAAAAAGCTTGATCAATACAGTACCGAGGAAACCAAATGAGTTCAAAAAGTAAAGAAGCTAATCAATTGTTTGGCAATAAAGTTTTTTTATGATAAAAAAGGGCTTAAAATTACCTTTTAAATACAAAATTTTAAACTAATTACCACTTTAACGCAAAACCTAAAGTATTTTTCTATATACTATTGTTTTTGACTCTCTTGTCACTCTTGTAAAATATAACAACCCAAAAATGCCATCTCAGTTGATGTTTTAATGAAAAGATTTTACTAGAAAACGATATCCTGATTAGTGTTTTCTAAGAGAAAACTTAGGTTGAAAAACGCCAAACGGGTTTGCGTTTTAAATGCAGAAAATTTAAAACTCTAATAAATTACTTTAATTATTATAAAATATAAAAATCTTATTATTTATATTTTTAAAAAATAATGATACAAAATATTACTATAAATTAAACACAAGTAATAAAAAAATTATCTAATGCATTAAACAACAAACAATAATTAGTATAAAAAAATAAACTGTACTTTAATTGTTTGTATTATTTAGTATTATATATCAAACACACCTTTAGAGTGCATTTGAATACAATACTGCACAATACCAACAAATAATATAGCACAATGAGTTAAATTATAATATAAATTTTTATGTTATTCATTATTTGTTACTCAATATATTAAACAACATTTTTTATACTTTTATATTAAATTTATAATAATATATTTTGTATTACATTATTTTGTAAAAAAAAACTATATAGATATTTTATAATAATTAAAATAACTTATAAAACATAAAATTAAATAAAATTACCCATTATTACTTAATAATGGTGCATTTGAATTGTCAAATAAGCTAAATAAATAATATAAACAAACAATAAATAACCTCAACGTGCCCAACACCAATACAACCTAAAAAAAACTTACTCGAATGGTGTCGATTGATGAATGTTCTCCACCACGGCACTACCTAACAATGGTGCCCTTGAATTGTCAAATACCTAAACCCATTGTTTGTCCAAGCCTATGCATACATGGGGTTGAGATGATTAGGACATAACCCATTATTATTGGAGATGTGATGTGTTATTTGTATATTTATATTTTTACACTTATTTTTGTATTTCTTTTATTATTTATTATTTTTTTATAATTTTGTAATTAAACAAAAATTAAGAAGTATATAATTGGGTGTGAAAAAAGATGTGCACGGAGCTTTTTCCTTATTATTATACAGTTCAAGTTTTTTGTTTTCAATTACACATAATTATGTCGGTCATGGATGCCTCTTGATTGTGATTAAACAATAAAGCTTGCGTTTGGATATATATCTGTATTGGTGTCCAAATCCCAAGTTCCATAAATCACTTTCTTTTGATTAGACTTAAAAATTGGATGTTCAACTTTTGTATCGCCACTAAATGGATTAGTTCATGCATGTATAGAAACACAATTCCTCCATGACATCCTTTGTTGTACTTTCCTATTTTATAATCTATCTTACACACATTATTATTATTTTAAATTATATGAAATAGTTGAATGTTAAATATCTTAGTAATGCCACAACTCTTCATCACACTTAATGAATATATGTTATAATACAAATGTTGCTTAGTTAAAAAGTTATATAATAACATATTTTTAATAATATTTACAATATCATTTTATTATTTTTATCAATTAAAAGGAGTAAAACACATAAAATGAGATATATATATATATATATATATATATATATATATATATATATGTATGTATGTAGTTAATTTTGTCTGGTACATAAGATTTATATTGCTATTTGATTGATAATGCTGGATAATGGATATCTAAACTCATAACTCATTTCTCCTCTAGAAATCATATTAACATTAAGCTTTAAATTTACCTAATTTTTGTTTTTAATTAGGACATCCATCAACTATTTGAAGTTTCTTATTTTTTTGGGTAAACAATACAATGCAACGCTAATCTCATTTCATCCGCAATAACCAGGATTCCATTAAGAAATAAGAAAACAACATACAAACCGCCACATTTGGCCGTTCCATTAAAAGGATGGTGGCAAGTGGAATTCAGAAGTGGCATCATTATTATACGTCAAGAGCCGCAATGGCACTCACCGACTCCCGGACTGCTACTGCTACTGCTGCTGCTTTTAAAAAAAAGTCCATAAGCACGCACAATGCATGATGGGACCCGCTAGTGCATGATTTCGGAGACAAAAGTTGGTAAAGACAAAGAAGAGAGGAGAACCTGGAACTGGAACCGAAGAAGACTGTTTTCAATTTCAAAGCCTCTGTCCACATTGTCCAATTTGTCCTGTCTCTTCCCCCTTACGTGGCGCTCCACCATTGGTAAACTCCTAGTTGGCGTGGTGGGTAAGTGCCTAAACCGGTCTTTTCGGTTTGTTCTGCCTTGCTTAATATGCTAAATTTATTTTTCCCTACTATCTTTTCCCCTAACATATAACAAATTGAATTTTAAAGTTATTCACATATAACATAATATGAATTTTGAAGTTATCTATATATAGCATAAAATAAATCTTGAAGTCTTTTACATATAAGTTAAATTGAATATAAAAGTTATTTATTTAAAGGTTAAAGTGGATTTTGAAATTATGTAAAAAAATTATTATTAACTAAAAACTAAATAATGCTTTAATTAAGCTTGTAAGTGATTTTGAAGTTATCCATATAGAAGTTATATTGTTATATAAGATAACCAACCCATTAAAGAATGTACAAATGGGTCAATACCACTCCAAACCCAAAATCTCTTAAAGTTGAAATTTTCAACCTCGAGTCTGCAGGAAAGTCTACACGATTACCATCCAACATCCCTAGTGGTGTTTTAAATGTTTCTACCAAAGACAAAGACAAAGGATTACCGTCAATTGATTTATATTTATATAGAATTTGGTTCTCATGGAATTTTAGAAATATGAAATCTATGCAGTACAAATCTTTTTGAACTTGTTGAGTCTATCCCAGTGTCCATTATAGCTATGACCAGAACCGCATCTTCTTCCACAGTATGTTGATGGATGCATAGCCAATTTATAATTAATGTACAAAAGTGGTTGAAAATATATGATATATGTGTCATCTTGAGTTTTAATGGCCAATTTATAATTAATGCATGGCCAATGATTGTTGCTTATTTTGAGTTTTAAAATTTGGTAAAGATAGCTCAATTGTGTTACTTTGGTTATGCATTTGATATATGCTCAATGAATACAAGAAAAGTTTCTTTTTCTTTCTTGCTTTCTATGACAGATCAGTTTTTAGAATAAGTAATTAAAATAATATGTTATATAAGATTAAGTATATCATTGATAAGGATTAGATTTATTTATTTAGTCTTAGGTTGAAAAGTCAATTCCCTCGTGTCTTATTATTCATGTTTTGAGTATATGCAATTTGATTGCCTATGATGCAAGTGAATATTAATTTTGTTTTATGCCATTGAAAAGTCAAAAAAATTATCAGTCAAGCTTCATAAAATTGGGATTTATTTTTGAGATAATTTATTTCTCGGTTCTCCATTCCCACAAATAGTCATCTTTATTCTCTCTCTCTCTCTCTCTCTCTCTCTCTATATATATATATATATATATATATATATATTTTTGGGACAATTCATTTCTCGGGTTTGATTATTAATTTTCTAAGAAAGTTATAGCTCTTTTTGGAGTTAACTTAACCTTTTTGCTTAGTTTCTAAGGAAGCTACAATTCATTTTATTTATGTTAGAGTAGTTTTGCATTATCTTTATTTTAACTTGGTTCTCTATGTTACTCATTGTTTTTGTTTGTCATTCACTTCCATATATAGTTAATATGTTGTTTTATAAAAAATATTTATATTGAATTAGCTAACATAGTAGCTATGGTTAATTGGCAATTTGACACTCTAAAATGTGTGTTGCCAATATATGTTTATGTTGTAATATGATTTTGAAATATTATATGAAATATCATAGTGCAGTAAAGGAAAATAAGTTTCTTATTCAAAATCATAAGTTATCATCCTAGAATGATTTTTCTCTATTCCCTAAAATGAATAGAGAAGCCATCAAGAAATATGAGTAAATATATGGACATGACTAGGTACATATATTATTAGTTATAATATTATAAATACCTCCCACCAGAAGTGGGAGAAAAGAGGTAACGGGATATTTGAAAAACCACTATCATTTTGGCAAGAAAAGACCAGTAAGTTTGTATTTGTTGCACATCTAAACTTCTTCTAAATATTGTTCAAGCATCAATGAAAGAAAAGATTAATTGTTGAAACTATTTTACTTAATGAGAAGATATTTTTGACTTTGGCCATATCAATATGACGATTAAATGAGCCAAATTTCTTTCTTGAAGGTGATGAGAGTATACATAAAAAATTACTATTGTAGTTCATTTCTTTAATTTACCTTTAATAAATTTAAGTTATTTGCTCTCTTGTTTAAGCTTTATCAATTTCACATATTATATAATACTAAATTATTTCTATTGTACAAAGAAAATGTTGCTATTATATTTAATAGCACAAAGATAATTCAGGGCTCTTGAAGAGTTGAAGGACTTAAAATCATAATTAAAAGCTCATGAAGTAGCAATAAATGTTTACCTTGAGAAATTATATGCATTTTTCTTCTGTTTTTACTACATATATATTAGTACAATTCAAACATATGTTGTTGTAAACTAAAGTTTACAAGTCAAAATAAAGTTTGTAGTTTGGTATGATCAGTTGAGCCATCCTGAGTCAACAATGATGCAAAAGTAATTAAGAACTCATGTGGACTTTCATTGAAGAGCTAAAAGATTCTTTAATTAAAATGTTTAGTTTGTATATGAGGAACAAATATTTTGTGAGCTTGTAGACCTACTAAGTAGATCATTTAGATACTTCTTAATTTTAATTAATGCATCAACTAAATGATCATATATTTATTTATTATTAACTCAACCTGAATTTTATGAGATTGTTTACTCGACAGATTGAATTAATAGTGCAATACTTTAATTATATTTAGTTGAGCAACAAGTGAAATCACTTTACAATGTGACTATTGGAATACATAAAATGGACTTGCATACACCTAAAATTAATTGCAAAACTATTTCTTATGAAATCTAAACTTCCAAAATTTATTTATGAAAATGTGATTATTCATGTTGTAGTATTGATTTGTATCATACGAAACAAGTTATTTGAACCCCCCCTTACAATTGCTTTATTGTCAAGAGCCAAGTATATCCCATTTATGAAATTTTGATGAGTTGTTAATTGTTCCACTACAATGTACTAACATGGGACTCCAATGGAGGTTAAGAATATATGTTGGATTTAGATCTCCATCTTTATTTGAAATATATTGAGCCACTAAAAGGATACTTATTTGTGACTTGGTTCACTACTTGTTTTTTCGAAAAATCATTTATTCCAACATTAGGGGGAGGATGAATTATCACCTTGATCCTTATGCAAAGCAAATATGAACTAGAAGTTTATATGATAATTCATTTGTATAAACTACTAGACACATTGCCTGACTAGTAAGAGTGACAAAAATTATGTGTACCAACTACTACTACTTCAATCAAAATATAACTACAAACACATGAAGAGTGATAAATACACTAGTTTTAAAGATAAAATTCTTGAAAAGAGAAGGAGCAAAAAAATGAAGATGGTCAAATTGAGGATATGATAGCTTCAGAAGAGTTACTAGAGGTAACTCTAGAAGAGTGCTCAAACATAACTAATATTTTAGTTTCAAAGAAAACTCAAGTACTTGAAAGCCATGAAAATAAAGAGATTTGTATAAAATATGATGGAACCAAAATGAAATCAGTACTGTTGACAATGTGTCTCATATAATGTAGTGCTATGTGATAAAAGAAATTGATTATCATTAGTAAAAAAAGTCAGCAAAAAAAATTATTGGCCAAAAATGAAAAGATGCAATTGAGGTTCGTTTAAAAAGCAAAAAACTTTGCAGTACTTGCAATCTCTACATTAGAAGTGTAAAGTCAATTATGGACAAATGGGCTTTCGCATGAATACAAAATGAAAATGATGCTTAAGGGTTTTTCGCAAATAGCTAGCATTGATTATGAATAGAAATGCACTCAATTGTGGTGGATGAAAGTATATGATGATACTTATTTAGTCTGGCAGTACATGAAAAATATTATTTATGTATAATGTATATTATTGTAGTTGACACATTCAATAATGACATCCTTGAAATAATTTATACGATCATCTGAGTTAATATTTATTAAAAGAAACAAATGGAAATAACCCATTTGTCTGCATATTAGTAAATTTGTGTTGATGATTTATTATTGGAACTTCTAAAGAGCTTTCAAAGCTATAGATTACTTGTAGCGAAAACTTGCATTAAAATGCTTATATAGTAGGAGTATTGTGCAATCTAATGGATATAAAATTGCTAAATGTGAACAAATATTCTGTTTGGAACTCATGAGAATGGTAAAGAAATATTTGGTCCTGAAGTACCAAATCTTAGTACAATTTGACTAGTTCGTCAATATGACAATCTAGAAAATTTGTTACCATGGTACTAACTTCTACAATATTTGAAAGATTTTATATAATGTTAGAGTTCATCGATGCAAATATCTCGATTAATTTGGACTATACTCTTTTTCCTTTTATCATGGTTTTTCCCATTAGGTTTTCCTAATAAATTTTTTAATGAGATAGTATTTGATTATATATCCAAAAGAATAATGTACACTTTTTCCCTTTAATAGGTTTTTGTCCCGAAGGGTTTTTCTTATTAAAAGTTTTTAACGAGGTACATCATTTGATAATAAGCATCCAAAAGGGAGTGTTATAAATATTTTTTATGTCTATCTAAATTTTTACATCCTTTGATAATAGACATAAAACCTTATTTTAATTTTTATATTTATGAAAAACACTTTTCATTTAACTCTATTTCATAAAAATTTCTAATTAAAGATTTAGACCTCAATTTGACAGTTTACTGTTTTAAATAGCATACTGCCCTATTTTTACAAAAATGGAATATTTGAGGTGAAACTTTTGGAAAATTATGAAAAACTCCAGATTATAAGTTTGAGGTGCCCAGAATATCTGGTAAAAATTTCATACAAAATCTCATTGGTTTGATGGGTCAACTAAACAAAGTTTGTACACTGCCCAGTTTAACAAAGGAATTCAGAGAGGTAAATTTGAAGACTTTTCTATTCTAATTGGCTAAGGTAAAAATTCTAAAATTTTATATGCATCTAATTAGGGATGTAAAGAGTGTAAGAAAAATTTTTCACAGGGATTTTCATGCAAGGAAGGTCACGAAATTCAAGCATCAATATATACTGTTCAGCACTCAATTCTCTGGACTGTTTTCAGTATATTCCCAAAGCTCTTACAATTAGGTCAACAACTAATTCTTTATATATCAAGGTCTTTACAGAATGTCTTCTATACAACATAGATCAGCATATATTACATATCTTAGATTTAACATATATACATCATTAAAAATATACACAAACAGAATTTGTCTTAACAGTAAGGTTGTCAAGGCTCTTTCAGCTTACTCTCTGCTTTCTTCACCTGTTTGCATCCACAACCACAAGGGTTATGACAACAGTATCAAGATTAATGAAACATATATGAATAATTGATACTAGAAAATTTAACTATATTAATTGAAACTCACAAAATCACCATCATCCATAAAAGGAAATCATGCTGAAAATGGGGAAAACCTCATGACCTATTGCCTCAATACCCTTAAAGGGGTATCATATCAATTCTCATGTGGCTCTCCAGGTACAAATACCAAATCTGAGGGTATTCCCTTGCCACACCCATAGCTGATAAGCCTCAACTAGCTGTACCATAAAAAGGTGCTCATCACAAGTTTTCCCCTGCTTCCAATACCTTACTCATTTAGTGCTTCTATATGTATATATGCTCTATGCATATAATCAATTGCCATATCAGTAATCTTGCAAACATAATACCAAAGTTTCCACACCCCAAATCATGTCATGGGGCCAAATATTACATTCACAACACATGAACTCACATGTTTATGCCACTTTATACTAAAATTTCATACTATAAACTAACATTTAGTGAACAATTAAAATTAAATGCAGCCGTCTACCTCTATGCTAGACCCTTAACCTCTTTTTGATGAGACTAACTCTTGATTAACAAACTTGGATGATCCCTAGAAGCAGCTCTAATTTCTCTTCTCTCCCTTTTTTTTTTCTTTTCCTTGGTCACGCCTCCCTTGGTTCTCCTCTCTTTTATTTTTCTTCTTCCCTTTTCAGCTTCAAGTTGCCGACTCTCCCTTCTCCAGAATTCTCTAATTTTATTTTACACCCAATCCCTCTTAATTTTTTATTATTTTCCTTATAAATATCATGCAATTACACAATTATACATTTACTAATGTCTTTTTCTCATTGGCTGCCACTTTGACTAACTTTTTAGCAAATCTTTAGGCTCTTGCATGGTGTATGTGTGTGGCGTGGAACTGAAAGGGGAGAAGGGCTGCTGCCTACTTGGCCCAACTTGGACAACCTAGTTAATTTCCCTCATTCTAATTCAATTTGTTGTTGCATACTTTCCCTTATTTGCAAAAGTACCATTAGTTATCTAAATTCTTATTCAATTAGTTCCTCGTGGATGCAAATTACCTAATTTCATTTACATATGCTTATGCAAAATATCGAGTTTCTATTTGTTACAAACATGCACATATGTTCATTAACATAAAAATGTTAATGTAATAAGTATATCCACATACATGTAAGGAATTCAATTAAAAAAAATTCAATTAGAAAATGTCATGTACATGTTTATAAGGGAGAACAATACACATTCACACTTGCATAATTTATCAATTAGGAGGTGTTACAATAGACATCCAAAAGGGAGTGTTATAAATATTTTTCATGTCTATCTAAAATGTTATTTACCATAGGACTTAGTCTTTATTCTTTTATATTTCTTGTTTTACAACAACTGCATTTATTTCAATTTTTTTTAATACAAAAAGTAGAGTTTGCATTGCAAAGGAGAACAAAGCAGAAAAATACCCTGGTGGAAGTAGTAAGAAACACCAGAACATTACATCCGCTCACAACAACGCACAAACTGCACTTTAGAGTGCCAATGGAGTAATGAGAATTTGTTAATTTAAAACCCAAAAAAAAAAGTTAAAAATTACAAAAAAAAGTTCAAAACAAAAATAAAATTTACATAATTAATTTTAAATTTATGTAAAAAATAGAAGAAAAAGAAAATAGGTATGAAAAAAATAAATTCGCAAAAAAAAAAAAAATTAAATTAAGACTCTGTTTGGTAAAAATAGTTAATAAGCTAGCGAAAAGTTGAAATGCTAACTGACAATTGAAATGATAACTTATAGCAAAAATGCTAATTTTTAGCCGAAAGCTGTTAGGTAAAAGTGGAAAATTGTTAAGTTAATTTACTGAATTATAAGCGTTTGATAAAATTAATTATTTAATTACCTGATATATATAAAATTATACAAAAAGATGCTTATATAAGTTTTATATAAATTATAGTTTTGTTTTTATTAACGAAAGAATACTTTTATTTAATTTAGAAAACATTAAAAAATATTGGAAATAAAATCACACAAATGTGTGTGTGTATATATATATATATATCAATTATGTTATTATATATATATATATATATATATATATATCAATTATTTGTATAACATAATTGTTTTCTCAATTTTGAAAAAAAGAAGTTGTTAACGCAATTAAAAGATTTCAGATTAAAAAAATAAAGAAATAGAGAGAATTTCACTTTAAAAGCATTTGTAATTTGCAAGAAGCAAAAAACTCATGGGTAACGTTTTACATGAAATGGGGAAAACATAGAGGTAAAACGGTAAGAAAAAGCAAGAAGCTATACGCTATAAGTCGATACACTACTTAAAGTACCATTTTAAAATACATTATAAATTAGTAAAATAAGCTTGTTTATTAAATATATCTATTTTGAATAATGGAGCTTATAAATTTGTTAAGTTAATTTATTGGACTTGCTGAACAATTGTAAGTTGGCATTGCAAAGCTGAAAAGGAGAAGCCGGTTTGAAGTTTGATTTTTTTTTTTTTTGTTTTTGTTTTTAATTTAGTTTAAGAGCCATGTTTCTGTAAAGTCATTTTAATATTTTTTTTTTGGTAAGAAGTTACATTTTAATTTAAGATAACCGTTAATTGACGTTAAGATTAAGTTTTAAAAATAAAAATAGAAGAAAATAATCAAATAAGTGACTTTACTTTGTCTTTTATAGTAAAATAGATAGTAAAATAAATAAAAATAGATTTGAAGAGGTGGGCAGTTACGTTCTATTTAAGGAGCTAGCAATCTAATTATTTTTTTAAAAAAAATACAATTTTTAAATGAGAAAAGGAAATATTGATAGCCTAGTTATGCTTGAAATTCCTCACGATTATATATATATATATATATATTAGGGTTTATAATTTATACTTAGATTTAAGTTTTAGGGTGGTTTAAAAATATTGATAGAATTGAATGATTAAATCTTAAAATATAAATTTAGATATAAATCTTAAATTCTGAACTTGAAATTTAAACACTAAAATATAAATAGAAATTTTAAAATTATAAATCTAAATATAAATTTAAAATCTTAGCTTTAATATATATATATATTTAAAAGTCACTCATCCAGATGTATGTTGCCTTAAACTTCAACTAATGGTCTTTATATATATATATATATATAAGGCAACATACATCTGGATGAGTGACTTTTAAATATATATATATATATATATATATATATATATATACTGACTTAACTTCTCTAATTGATCAGTGACTCCTTTTAAATTAAGTATAAAAAACTAATTATAAGGTAAGAAATTAATTATCATTTATAATGACATTTGAAACAACCTAACAGTGATAAAAGTTATATGTTATCTGCTAACAGACATTAATGATGGAATTTAAAAAAGCATTAAAAAATATTGGTATCTGAAACAATCTCAGAATAAAAAAAATGGCTCACAAAAAAATCCACTAAGCAATACATAAGTACTGCCCATTTAATTTTTATTTAAATTTTATCCTTTAAAGAAAGTAGAGGGAAGAAAACCGAGAGAGAGTGAGAATACGACCAAATCAAAACCAACAAAGCAAGTAACTTACAAAAATTGCAAAACCCAGAAATAGTATTAGTGTTTTGGTTAAGGGCGTGGAAGATATTGATTGTGTTAATGGTAATGGGTAAGAGTGGAGGACCCATAAAGTGGGACACTGGGGGGAAAGTTGACTTAGTCATTAATTAATTTGCATTTAGTGGCTGATTTGGAATTCGGCACCGAATTGCTGTGCCTGCGCCTTGAATTGTATAATTTGGACTTTAGACGGCTAAAAGGCGCTCATTTTTCTGGCTCAATTATTGAATTGGTTTTACTTTCTTTATAAATGGGAAAAAACAACATTCTATTTAAATAAAAAAAAAAAAAGCACCACATAATAATAATTACATCTGCTCAAAACAAAGCATAAACTGCGCTTTAGAGTGAAGTAATGAGAATTTTTCAATTTAAAACAAAACATATGTTCAAAAATTAAACAAAATAAAATTTACCTAGGTTAGATTTTTAATTTATGAAAAAATAGAAGTAAGAAATGCAGGGAAAAGAAAATAGATATGAACAAAATATAGGAAAAGAGTATAGTTCCGAAAATAAAATTAAAATTAAGATCCTGTTTGCTAAAAATAGCTAATGAGCTAACTAATATCTGTTAATTTTTAATTGAAAGTTGTTGGTTAAAAACAAAAAATTGTTAAGTTAGTTTATTGAACTATAAGTGTTTGGTAAAATTAATTATTTAATTAATTGAAACATATAAACTTACATAAAAAGATATGTTTATATAAAATGTAGTTTTGTTTTTGTAAACAAAAGAATACTTTCTAGTTAGTTTGGAAAACATTAAAACAAAATTTGGAACAAAAAACAATTGTACAAATAAGTACGTGTTGTTAATTTTTATTAAAATTATATACCAGCCAGAAAATAAGCTGGGCTGTCCATTATATTCCTCCAACTATACCTAGATGCTTAGTCTCTTCTTGGGTTCTTCTGCTTTGTGGCTTTGGATCCCGCACGCTGAAGATCGTCCAGGTAGCTAGATCTGCAACTTGTCTTGTTTTAGATTCACGATGAAAGTGCTCTTCTTTCAGGTTTCTGCTATGCTTTACCATATTATCCTAATTTCTCCCTTCTTCTCAACGATAAAGAGCTAGATCTGTATTATGCTCCAGATTAGACACAATCATATACCTTTAGACTTAAGAATACTTCTTTTCCTGCTTTGGTTGTAGTAGCCATATTTCATTCCTAAAGCGGCTTGGATTTTTAGTATAACAGAGGCAGAAAAATTCGTAAATTAAATCCAATCATTTTTTAGAACTAATAAATACATTCTGTGGAAATAGAGACATTATGTCTTTCAAATTTATTCCTAATTATCATTTACTTTCTTGTTGATATACACAGGAAGAATAGGACTGGTATTCTTTTTTCATTTTTCAGCTCATACTTTTTGATAAACTTTTTGGTGTACTTTGCTTGATAGATAAAAGATGTTATCAAAAAGTTACTTCATTTGAAGTCCAAAAAAGAATGTTAATTCTCTCATCCTCATTTCAAATTCTCCTCTCATGAACTTCTCAAAATTTTTGCACAAAAGCTCATTAGTAGAATCAAATATAATATCATCACACTTCTAGTCTACTGCAGCACAACACATTAAATAGGTAAAGTGGAAGAACCAATTTGTTATTCATCTCTATATGTATGAGGTGTAAGAGTTTATTTATAGAAAGTTAGTTATAACTCTATTCCAAAAATTACAACATTTTCCTTATAAGTACCCAACAGAACCTCAAGCTATCACAAAATGCGAATATCTACAGGGTACTATCATGGACTAGCAGTATAGCTGACACTTATTAGTTCTTATCTTTTGTGCCTGTTCTGGTTAGATCTAGTTTTTATTCTATTCACATTCTGGATTTAAACAACACAATTAATGTGAAGGGGTTTTCAAAATGAAAAGATATATCTCTAATAACTCATGTTATTTAATTATTGTATTTATATACATTTTAAGTGAGCTAATTAAACCTTTTTTTTTTAAAAAAATATTATGTATACCTTGAAGACATTATGCATCACTTTCCTTCTTCTCTCATTTCTTCTGCACTTTAAAGAACCACTCTCACCAATAATTAAAAGATGTTGCGTGTTGCTTGCGGAGCAACAATACATTAGAGCATCTTTAATAGAATATCATAAGAGTATCTTAAACCAACTATTCTTTGCTTAGTATTACCACTGAAGAGCATATAAGATTTGCTGCAATGTAAGAAATAGTGTCTTGCTTCACTTTTTTTGAGCCCCACCTGATTTTCTTTTATTTTTATACATAATTCCATGGGCCCTGGCATGGAAAGAATGGGATGTAGAAAAGAGAGAAAGGTGTGATTATGATGTCCATTTAGTAAAACTTTTTTTTAATTTCACCTATAATTGCCTAAGTTTTTTGAGTTACTTAAGAAATGATGTCTTATGATGAAACCAAAATAAAAAAAGAAACTTATAAACAATCAACTTAAGCAACTCACATGAGCTACACTACTAAGCTTTCTTTCATATTGATATTATGACCACAGGCATATGCTTATATACATGGTTCCTAAATTGTTACATGCAGGTGACAAGAAACATTTGATAATACATGGGTAATACACCTTCGCAATATTTGCCCTATACTCTTCGATGGCTGCTCAACTTCCGGAAAAGAATATTTTCTTCAAGCGCTACTAGAAGCAAACTGCATTCAGAAGGAATGGAAAGACAAGGTGTTGATGCATGCGAAAAGATTAGAGTATATTATTAGTCAAATGAAATATTATTAGTTGCTCGAAGTATCCTTTTCAATTATAGCAGCATATAATAAAGCAAAGCATCTACCTAGGGTATGTCATAGAACTTTGCGATTCATAGAGTTAGTCATTTATGAAGGAGTAAAGCATAAAAAGCACATGTTATAGAAAATTATCATGCATCTTTTATTGTTCATTTGTCATATTATCAAAACTTATTCTTCGTAGGGCATGCTTTTAGTGGAGCCGCTTCAGCTTGTAATACTACAAATACTAACCCTCCTGGGGGGCGAGGAAAATCACCTAATTTTCCTTCCAATTATCCTGATTTTGTGACTTCAAGTCATCAACAGTCTCAAGCAGGTATATATGTAACCTTACAACAGAGGTTTTAATTCTTCTCTCTAAGCTTCTTTATAATATTCCGAATTGTTACTTAAATTCTTTAAATTGCTACTCCAAGTGGTTTAGTAAGTACATTTTCTATTTGATCATTCATCAGTCTTGATTGATTGCATCTCTATTTTTCGTGAGTGGTTACAGCAAAAATTATGAATCCAGATGGCTCAGAAAATCCTCCAACACGACCTCAAATCGGTCCTAACACTACTCGGATCTCGTTCAACAACAGTGGCAGGCAATGCATCAACGGTTTTACCAATCAGATAGGAAATATGAAGGGCAACGGTAATGGGAATATCAACTTGGGGACCTCTTCTTTCACCCGAAGCCAGAGGTAGGCATAAATCAATTCATAGCCTTTAATATTGCTCACTAATTAAATGACGTAATCTCTTCGTCGCTTTAAAGTTTTAAAATATTTTATGAAGACTCAGGACTTTATTGAAAGAAAAACATCTATTACCCACTAAAATTATAATTTAGAGAAACTCATTTTCGACTTTTTCCCTCATCACTCACTTTTCTCCACACACTACTATTATTGTTATTAACCTAAATGCTCAAAATTGATAGGATTAGTGCCTTTGCCACTTATATAACCTTTATAATAACCCTTAGCCTTTACTAATATGGGACTTCAACCCACATACTCACATTTGTATGCAATATAGATATATGTAATATAGATGCCTCCCCAAAACACTTTTTAATATAGATATATATAATTTTATTTTTTAGACATGAGCAAATATATCATTTTCTTGTTTTTATACTTTACATGTGAGAGCAGGATGATTGTTAAGTTGTTTGTGGTTGAGGTTATAACGTTGTTGGTTTGTTGTTTTGATATGCATTTTAATTGTGTATGCAAAGTTTCGTGGCTGATATTTTTTTGTGACATTGTGGAATTGGTGAAGCAAAATCATGAAATTATTTTTATGTGTAATAAAATTCAATTTTTCATTTAAATTTGGTTATTATGATTTTGTAAACTATCTAATTAAAATTGAAAATGGTATGGCTTGGTGATAGGAAGTACTTGTTACCTTACAAGCACTTATCTCTTCTTTTGCTTGTATTGGTCTCCAACAATAACTATAATTGTTCTTGATTTTGTATTAAATTTATTGCATTCTTTTTAACATATTACATTACATTACAACTCTGCAAGATGAAACAAGTTGAGAAAATGAAAATAAAAATAAAAATAAAGAGCATATCATACTGAGTAATAATCTCAATTATTTATTTAAGCAGTGTGGCAGACAATATTGCTCCAGGATCAGATGAAACTCGATTCTTGTCTTATCAAAACAGTGGCTATCAATACATCCATGGTGTTGCCAATCAGGTGGGAAATGTGACGGGCAACGGTAATGCGAATATCAACTTGGGCGACAGGTAGTTTAGCTTTTAATGCTCACTAATTAAATGATTTAGTAGTCTCTTGTCTAGCACATTATGTTAATATTAAGTGGCACATGTTTAAAATATTTGAGGAAAGAAAAACACCCATTTCAAACTATGCTTTATTATTTATTTTAATTTTTATTTTTAACTCTCTTAATGCTTAATGCTTAATCATCCATTCTATGATTTTAACCGCAAAATTGTAATGTTCTCTTGTTATGAAGTACAAATTTTAATTATTTATTTAAGCAGTGAAGCAGCCGTACAGAAGCTTGAGGCTCTTTTCAAACTGATTCCTCGTGAGAGCCACATGGGTGATGGTACTCGTACACAACCCAACTCCTCTTTTACTACGCTTCGCGGAGAGAACAACTTTATTAACACTGGCGAGCAAACAATCGAAGGTCTGGCTAATGAAATAGGGAACAATGATGGAGACAACAATGGAAACGTTAACTGGGAATGAGCTGATATATAAGGCATATATTGTAGTTATAACTACAATCCAATTGCTACAACTGTGGGTTTTATCTACTTAGTGTCTTTTTTTTTTGGAATTGACAATAGTATGAATCAATAAAAGAATTCTCTTTTTTTCTGAGTGAAAACAAATAGGTTTGTGATAAAAGTACTTTCTTAAATATTTTGTTACCATTGTTATTATTGGTCATTGTAATTGTGACAATTAATTATATGCTTTATTTCTTTATGCATGGCTTTGTGATAACTTTGCGTTAAATTTAATACATATTTTTATAATTTAAAATTTAGATATATTATTGTCTAATTGTTTTATTTCTTTCCAAATCTCCACCTTTTGCCTCTTGAGGACTTGAATTTGCTCATACGTAGCCTTCATTTCCATCTTTTGCCTCTTGGTGATCATGGTTGGCTTGGCCAACGATGTTGGTTAACTCCATGGTTCAGGGCCCATAACAACAGTAATGAGAAAATGGAGTTTCCACAAATGGTGACAAATGTTACTATTAACTTGCAAAAGAATAATTTTAGTTAATTTAGAAAACATTAAATACAATATTGAAAAAAAATCACACAAATGTGTGTACATATATATGTAAATATGTGTGTGTGTATATATAGATTTTTGTTCTATATGCAAATAAGTGAGAAGATAGCATTTTATAATGTTAAACCAATTATATTGGTTGATAAATAACTAAATTGAAACAACTTAGCGGTCTAAATATAAAGTTAACTTAATTAATTCACGAATATTAAAAAAATATGTTTAATTCATGCATATAATAATAATAATTAAATAATATATTTTAATTTTTTTATTAATCAAAAATAATAAAATACTATATTAATATTTATTATATTTTAATGTGATTATTCTTTATATGCAACAATTAAATATAAAATGATATACATAAAAAAAGTTTATTCTTTGGATAAGACACTTTATAAAATAAATCCAATTTTTTTTCTAAAACCTTATATTTAAAACTGCAGAAAATAAGTTGGATCCAAAAAGCTTGATCAATACAGTACCAAGGAAACAAAATGAGTTCAAAAAGTAAAGAAGCTGATGTTATGAATAATATTATAATGGTGTGGATGTGTATATTCAAGAGTTTTCACAACCCTTAAAGGTTATAATCGTTATGCCCTTTATGTGTTATTATGCTTTAGATATTATAACTCCCAATGGTTTTATGTAACATTATTTCTTAGGTTATACCCTACAAAACCTTTACTCCTCTATGTAATGGATATTCATTATACATTATATAGCATTATAGGTGAGTTACAAATTTATGCCCATAAATAGAGTACCTCATTTGTATTGGTGTACATATAAGAAAATAAAAAAAGCTCTTTTGTTCTTGATTATTTTTTGTTGTCTCTACTCTCCATTTATATCATTTTGATAACATATTATCAATATGAAGCTCTACTCTTTTACCACTCTTTGCCACACGGTTGATAATTTCATTTTGCTTCTGAGTACACTCTCTTGAAAAATTGTTTTGCAATTGTTTAGCAATAAAGTTTTTTTAATGATAAAAAAGGGCTAAAATTACCTTTTAAATACAAAATTTTAAACTAATTACCACTTTAACACAAAACCTAAAGTATTTTTCTATATACTATTATTTTTGACTCTCTTGGAAAAACGTTATTTCATTTGACGCTCTTGTAAAATAAAACAACTCAAAAATGCCATCTCAGTTGATGTTTTAATGAAATGATTTTATTAGGAAACGACATCCTAATTAGTATTTTCTAAGAGAAAACTTAGGCTAAAAAACGCCAAACGCGTTTGCATGTTAAATGTAGAAAATTTAAAACTCCTATTTGGCCAAACCGAACACATCTGAGATCCTATTTTTCTTGTAATTTAAAATCCTCGCCATGCTTGTAAAATTGCAAAATTTTTCTTGTTTTGACTGTTTCTTTTTTGAAAACACCCCTGCCGTGAGCAAAATTTTCTTTCTTGATTGTTGAAAGTTTATTGAAGTTGTTCTCAATGGTATTTGCCTAGTTTTTAATCTTGTTATTTTTCAAACTATGTTGTGATTTTTTATATCTTAACTTATTAAATCAATATCGACAAATTTCAAAATAATCATTAACCAACGAGGTATCAGTAATGGCTAGCGACAGGCAAGGGGTTAGCAATAGCTAGTGATTGGTGAGGTACCGACAATGACTGAAGATCGACAAGGTACTAGCAAGAACAACAACTGGCAATCCTTTTAAAAAATGTATATTTTCTTATAAATTACTTTAATTATTATAAAGTATCAAAATCTTATTATTTATGTTTTTAGAAAATAATAATATATAATATCACTGTAAATTAAACACAAATAGTAAAAAAAATTTATCTAATGCATTAAGCAACAAACAATAATCAGTATAAAAATTTATATTATACTTCAACTTCTTGTACAGTTTAATATTATATATCAAACACACCCTTAGTGTGCATTTAAATATAACGCTGCATAATACAAATAAAATAATATAATATAACAAGTTAAATTATAATATAAGTTCTTATATTGTTCATTATTTATTACTTAATATATTGGACAAAATTTTTTATACTATTTATATTAAATTTATAATAATATATTTTATATTACATTATTGTGTAAAAAATTATATAGATATTTTATAATAATTAAAATAATTTATAAAATATAAAATTAAAAAAAAATTGCCCATCATTACCTTTACCGAGACATTGCCCCGCAATTGTTAGATTATTGAGTCAAAATATTAAAAATTGTAGAATAATTTAAAAATAATACATTTAAAATTTTTATTTAATACTTTAAACAAATACATATTGTAAAATTTAATAAATAATAAAATTTTAAAGATTTATCAAATTCCATAATCAAACTTTTATCTAATATTTAAACTTTTTTAAAAAATCAAACAAAACACAAAAATCTATGCTATTCCTTATTTTTTAACAAACTAAACAAACCTTTAAGCTCCTTTATCTCACTAATCCCAAGTTCAAATAAATTCTTTATTAAACATTTATTAAATAATAAATAAATAATATAAACAAAAAATAAATAACCTCAACGTGCCCATCACCAATACAACCTAAAAAAAACTTATTCGAATGGTGCCGATTGATGAATGTTCTCCACCACGGCACTACCTAATAATAGTGCCTTTGAATTGTCAAATACCCAAACCCATTGTTTCTCCACGCCTATGCATACATGGGGTTGAGATGATTAGGACATAGCCCATTATTATTGGAGATGTGATGTGTTGTGTTGTTCGTATATTTATATTTTTGCACTTAGTTTTGTATTTCTTTTATTATTTATTTTTTATAATTTTGCAATTAAACCAAAATTAAGAAGTATATAATTGGTTGAGTAAAAAATGATATGCACGTAGCTTTTTCCATATTATTATGCAGTTAAAGTTTTTTTGTTTTCAATTAGACTTAATTATGTGGGTCATGGATACCTCTTGATTGTGATTAAACAGTAAATATCAAATATTTTCATCTTCCATAAAAGAGTTGCTTGCTAGAAATAAACTTTCTATATTGTTAGAACTCTCATCAATATGTTGGTACTAATTTTTTGCAACATTAGCCTGGTAATTGTTCTGAGATTTGGATCTACAATCAACAGCTTTGTCACCATACCTTCCACAATTAAAACAATTAAAATTGCACCCCTCCTAATATTGATTACCTCATCCTCTTCCTCGACTAATTGGCCCAAAATTATTTCCTCCTCTTCCTTGACTGCATGTTCTAGAATTGTTATCTCTCCATAGGTTAAAATTATCACCACAACGTCTTCCTCTAGCTCCACCTCTAAAATTTCCTTTCTCCACTATTAAAACCACGACCTCTATCATATGTATTTAGATTATAATCTGCAACATCATTGAAATTCACCTGGCTTTATAGGGCTTCTTTGTTTGTCTTTTTTTTTTTTTTCTAATATTTTGCTCACGTGGCTTTCAATGCTTCCTTGCAATTCTATTATAGTCATTGTTATCACATGACTCTAGTATTGTAGTCAAATATAGTCAAATTTAATAGGCATGGTGAGGAGGATTTTCTCTACCATTTGGCTATCAGTTATGTCTTCTTCTTATACCCTCATCTTGTTAATAAGATCAGTAACATGAGAAAAATATTGCTTAAAAGATTTTGAGCTAGATATTTCATACCTTCTATACTCTCTACACAAGGACTGCAAGTTGGATTTATGGGCTTTATCTACACCTTTGTAAGTTAACTTCAAGATACTCTATGCTTTTTTCGCAGTTTTGACATTAGTAATTTTACCAAAAAACTAAATAATCTACACTTTGGTGAATCTAGGATAGTGCTAATTGGTCCTTCCTTTAAGCAATTGCAAACCTGGTCCAACAAGACTCCAGATATTGTGAGCCTTGAGATGGGTAGACATTAAAATTTTCCAATAACCATAATCAAGTTTCCCATCTAATTTGGGACCTAACCACACAATATTGTAATTTTTTATCTCTCTCTTTTAAATAAAACACTCTCATAAAGCTTCTCAAGTATAAGAATACTCTTGTTTCTAATAAATCTCTCTAAAAACAGACACTGGATATAAGTTGCTGTGATACCAATTTGATATCAGATTATAAGAATAATACACTTACTCGAGGAAGAGAGTTTGATCTTAACAAAGTTCTATCATTACTCAAAAATCCACATCTGAATTCAGTACAAGGAAGGCTTTATATAGATTAACAATTGCAATAAAATATTATTAACCTAGCCAAGAAGTTACTAATTCATTGGTTGTAATATTAGCATATAACACATGGATGGCTATGCGGTGAAGTTCAGCCTTTTAACAGCTGGGAGTGTTTGCTTCCAGAAGAAAATCTTGGACTCAGTGTTGCAATAGAGCTTTTATTTTTATTGTTGCAGATTGACACCTACAAACTTGATTTAATTTTCTGACAGAATCTAGGGGATATTTGTTTTTGACTGAATCTTCTGCCCAAATCTTGAATGGTATTATGAGCTGGGTAGATTTTGATGTAGACTCAAATCAGTTTCTTCATTGGCAACATATTTTTTATGGTGCTAAAAGGCAGCAAAGGCTAATTTATAAGTTCCGAGCTGTAGCTTTTTATTCTGTAACTAGTTCTATTTGGTGTGCTAGGAATAGACTACTTTTTGACAAAATAGTTGTACGTAGTAGGAATTGTATAGCATATGCTATTCATGTCTTGAAAGTTAGACGGAGCTACTTGACCTTTTGTGATAATAGAAGCAAAGGGATGCTTGTAGAAAGATTTAATCTCTGATACTAACTGTCAAGAATATATCCCTTGAAAGTTGTATATTGATTCTACTATTTATAAAAGTTTTACCATCTTAAAAAAAATGTTTTATTCTAAAAGTATAATCAATAATTAACTGCACAATATATCAAGAAAATAGCTATTAATATGGAGGCATTGGCTCTCCTTCAATGAGATTTTAGTGTCCATCATTTACTACACAAGTAATATATCTCTCAATCAAAAAGACCATAATAGACCTACCAAAAATAAAAAGACCTTAATAGTGTGGGTATATATATGATGCATGATTATTGTAGGCAATAACGGTTCAAAGCATAACACAGCTGAAACACTTGTTTTAGCGCCCCCCCCCCCCCCCCCCCCCCCCCCGCCTCCAAAAAAAAAAGGACCTCATAATATCTTTTCCTTATGTATTGATAATTACTTTCAATTATATAAATCTTTAATTTCATTTATGTTAAATTTTACATAAATATAAAACTCCTTTGGTATTTCATGTAAGATGAGCTTTACTTAAAAAGTTTTTGTTCATAGAATTAAGGTTTATGATGAGGTATCAATTTATTTTAAAATTTTAGAAAAATTTATGAGGGTGATCTACATTATGAGATCTTTTAATTTGATGATTAGATCTATAAAATTTAGTTTATATGAAAAGCTATTAAATGGAGTAAGTTTAATTAGGCTTAGGGCTTGTTTAAATTGACTTTTGGTAAAGTGGTTTTTTTGAAAAAAAGTATTTCTATTCAATTATCAGTGTTTTGAATGACTTCTCCACAGAAGGACAAGTACCTGTAGAAGCCAAAAACTTTTCTTTTAGAAGTAGATGAGGGGATGCTTTTGGAAAAAAAAAAAAAAAAAGAGAAACATAAACTATTTTGACTAACTTCAAATTACTATAATACCCTTAAATATTGTTATTTTAATATATTGAAAGTATTTTTACATTTATAAATTCAAACACTTTTTCTGATAAAAAATACTTTCTATTAGCCAATGCAAACACAATAACTTCTCTTTCACCTTTTAAATTTTACTTTTACTTTTTCTTTCAGCTTCTAAGCTAATTTAAACAAACTCTTGGAGCCATTTAAATTGACTTTTGAGAAACACTTTTATATAAAAATTATTGTTTGAATTGAATTTTGTGCATAAGAAGAAGCACTTATAGAAGCTAAAAACCACTTTTTTTAGAAATAGGTGAGGGGATATTTCTCTTTTTTAATAAAAATAACTTTTTATAAATCAATTTAAACACAAAATAACTTTTACTTCTACTTCTCTTTTTAACTTTTCTTTTCTTTGGAAGCCAATCTAAATGGACTCTTACCATTAGAGTAAGAGTATCCTTCCCCATCTTTCATAACTCTAAAGTTCCAAACATGTTTTCTAATAAGGAACTCTTTCTTCTAATTTTTTTGTTTTTTCCTTCTATGCTCTACTGTTCTTTTCTTTACTATGCATGATATAAATTGCTATTTACATTCCTTCTCAATATCACTTTAGTCTATCCAATTCTCTCTTTAAATATTAAGCATTGCATTTGGAACCTCCAAAATGCAGTTTATTTTGTGGTAGACCAAAACATTATTATCATTAATTTATTTTTTGTAAAGAAAGGCAAGCACAAAATAGTTTGATCTTCACCTTAACAATCAACTACCTTAAACATTATTAGTTTGATGCAATTCTTTGAAAGTTTTATTAAACGAATTTCTACGTCCCTTTGCTCATTTTTTTGGGAAATGGATGTCGAGATCTGTATTAAGTCAAATTTCTATTAAATGGATTTTAAGATTATTTTTAAGTAAATTCATAAAGTATATAGATTTTGAAATCCGGTTAGTCCATAAACGTGATCATATTTGTAGAAAAATCATGATTTAACTTGATTTTAATCGTCTCTTCTTTGATTTTTGAAGCTCAAATGCATTAGAAGCGCTGAAGAAGAAGAAAATAAGGTGCATGTGCCAAGCAAATTCTCCCTTTTTGCATGCGTCAAGCTTTTCTCCGCTGCTAGGATGAACAAATGGGGTGTATGCCACTTTTTCTTTTTCTTTTTTTTTAATAAGGGGTGCATGTTGTTTTTTATTTTTAAAGGATATTATAGTCTTATCGTTAAGTCAGATTGTGTGTTGAGAAATGGCCTTAAAGTATAGATTTAGTGGTTGAGTCCTTGCCAGGCCCATAAAAGCATATATGAACAAAAGAATAAGACAGAAGAGCTGCAAATTTCAGAAAAGCTTTTATTAAGACAATTTATGAGCAAGGCAAATTTTCAGACGGGCTTTGGAATCCATTTATTCTGCCACTCTGATTAGTAACTTTCTCTGTGGAAAGACAACCAGATAGAGACAAATGTTTATGTTACCCACTGTTAAAAGCTGCATCCAACGTCCACACAGGATAAGGCTGCTAGAGACAATGTGCACTTTGAAAGTCAACCATAATCTCTATAAATAGTGACAAATTTTTACACATATACCAGTTAAAAATTATTACTAATATATATTATTTTTATAAATATTTATTAATATAAAATATATAATTAAATATTATAATATAATAATATAATATTTAATTAATATCATATCACTTAATTATATTTTTATTTAAAAATTATCAACTCACAAATATTATAATATAGTAATGCAATATTTATAAATATTATAATATTATAATGTGATATAACTTATATTATGTTTTGTGTAATTTTTTTAAAGAGGAAAGAGTTAAATACTTGCCACACTATTTTTTAGTTTTTATTTTTTATAAATAAAAATAAAATAAACCAACAAATGTAAATTTTCATGGAAAATAATCACTTACGAGAACACATTTTATAAATTTTTGAATTTTTTGGTAAATGAAATAAAAAGAAGAATCTTTATAAAATTTTTTACACATATATGACATCCAAAAATTATCACTAACATATACTATTTTGATAAGTATTTACTAATATATACTATTTTTAATAAAATTTTACTATTCTCTTACAACTTTACTTTGTTTAATTTAATTTTTTATTTATTATTAAATTTATTATACCTTTTAATTTAAATAAATAATTAATTAAAATAAAAATAAAATACATAATTAAATAATAATGTAATTTTATTAATAAATAAATTATTGAAAATAAAAAATAAAAATAAATGATTTAATTTTTGTTTTCTTTTTATTAAATCTGAAAAGTGGTGTGGTGAGTATTTAATTCTTTTCTTTCCACGAAAAATTACATAAAACTTAGCACAAGTGATATCTTATTATGATATTTTGATATTTATAAATATTATATTATTATATTAAAATATTTGTAAATTAACAATTTTTTGATTAAAAAATATAACTAGGTAATGTGATATTATTCAGATATCATATTATTATACTGCGACATCTAGTTATGTGGTATATATTAGTAATAATTTTTTAAATATAATATATGTGTATAAAAAAGCCAAAAATATTGTACTCTACAATTAGAACATGTGTTAATTCAAAATCAACTCCATCTTTTTTTTTAAAAAAAAAAATCTTATTTTCCATCCTTCTTATAATTTTTTTATTCTTTTCTTTATTTGAATTTAATGACTTTATGATAGAAAAAGGTCATTGACTTCCATTAAATTTGTATTGTTTATTTTAAATTTAATAATTTAAATTTTTTTACACTTATTTTTAAAAATAATTATTTTAAATATATGGTAAAATTTAAATAATTAAATTTAAAATTATCAATTTAGATGCACAGAAAGTCATGTGATTAAATCCAAATTCTTTCTTGTATATATAATACCATACTTTCCACACAAAAAATGTACGGTAGATATTTTATGATTTCACAGCATGAAATGTTAGAAGAAATAATTTAAAAATTAAAAGAATGAAGGAAAAGGAATTCCATTAATATAGATAAAGTTTCCCTAAATCTCCTATTGCAAAGAGAAGAAAGTTTCTATATAAAAAATTATGTGTGAAAATAAAGAGGATTTCGTTCACTTTGCCCTAATTCAATGTAAAGAATAGGAATGGGAATAGGAATAGGAAGAGGATTTTCTTGGCAAACAGCGATATCTGAGGCAGTAAAGAATCGGAACCACAATCAAGTTGTGAAAATAAAGAGGATTTCGTTCACTTTGCCTTAAAATAATGTTACTACCACTTTCAATTAATGACTTAAGATTTCATATGATAATAATTATATTTGCTCACAACAAAGCATAACTTGTGCTTTAGAGTGAAGTAATAATAATTTGTCAATTTAAAACAAAACAAATGTGAAAAAATTAAACAAAATAAAATTTACTTAGGCTAGATTTTTTATTTATGAACAAAATATAAGAAAATAGAATAGTTCCGAAAATAAAATTAAAATTAAGATCTTGTTTGGTAAAAATAGCTAATATCTTACATGTTAATTTTTAATTGAAAGTTATTTGTTAAAGATTAAAAACTATTAAGTTAGTTTATTGAACTATAAGTGTTTAGTAAAATTAATTATTTAATTAACTGAAACATATAAACTTACACAAAAAGATATGTTTATATAAATTGAAGTTTTGTTTTTGTAAACAAAAGAATACTTTCTAGATAATTTGGAAAACATTAAACAAAATATCGAAAAAAAAAAATTGTACAAATAACAATTTGTTTCGGGCATTAGCAGAAGTATGTGTTGTTGATTTTTTATTAAAATAATATACCAGCCAGTACAAATCTAGGCTGATGGTTAGGCTCCTCCAACTTTACCTTTACATGCTTAGACCATCTCTAATGGTGAACTCCTTCCCATTGCACAGCCCTATGTGCTAAAGACCAGTGTTGTTCCATCACTAGATAGCTCCACCATGGAGCTCTACTGGCAGAGAGAGAAGAGCTGCGATGCATAATCAAAGAATGGACGCTCAGGGTTTTGATTTGTACGAAAAAAATAACAAAAAACTGAAAAGCAACATAACCAGATTTGGAGCCAATTTCTTCTTTCTTTCAGAAACCAACAACATAATGAAAATGAAACCAAAGATTCAACCAAAAATTGTCCAAATTAAATGTAGTAAAAATCAAGCCTGAGCTTCATAACCCTAACCAAATCAGTTTCAAACCAAAAAGAGAAAGCAGAAAGGAGAAAAAAAACTACAAATATCCATAACCAAGAAGCTGGAACCATCCTCTTTGTACTATTTACTACCATCAGAGAGGCGATGACCATTGGTGGAGCAAATACAGAGCAGAGGAGGAGAAAAGAGGAGTAGACGAGGATGGTGCAAGACGAGGAGCTATCGAGTCTCCACTCATTCACATCTGTGACCTCTCTAGGCAACCACGCTTACACATGAGACACAGAGATGCACACGAGTTGAAGAAAGAATGAGAGGAACCAGATTTGGAGCCGTGGAACCAGAGAGAAAAATAAAATGAGACGCAATGAAGAAGCCTCTAGATGGCATAGAATGACTGTTGGATGAGAGGTCGATCATGCAGATCTAACAGCAAGGAAGGAAATGCAAATGGATCCTTTGGATGAGAGGAGAATAAAGCAGATCCAACGGCAAAAAGGAGGTCCGCATGTGACTGTTGGATGAGAGGAGAATCAAGTAGATCCAACGGCAAGAAGGAGGTCTGCATGTGGCCGTTGGATGAGAGGAGAATCAAGCAGATCCAAAGGTCACTCTATGCCATGGGACCCTTCCTCTCCTACACTAGTCTGCCCAATTGGCAGAAAAAAGGGCAAAAAGGAAGGCAAAAACAACAGTAGATGACACTGCCCCTAACAATGTCAACTACGATGCAATACAAGAAACATTGATCCAAAGAGTAGGAGCATTGAACGTTATTGTAGCTCTTAAGAAAGAAGAAAACGACAAAAAAAAAAGAAAAGATTCTATTAGATAAAGAAAAAGGTTCGTTTAGAGCAAGCAAAGCTAAAGATGGATGAGAAGCAAAGACAACGTTTAGAGATGGAGAAATTGAAGGCAAAGGAGTTGAAAATCTTGATGATAGACACATCCCAAATACCAAAAAGGCAATGCCGAGATCATGAGGTTATATGTAACATGATCAGGGAAAAATATGGGATTGTTTAGGGTTTCTTGTAACTTAGTAATTTAGATGCTAATTAACTAGATATTGATTATGATTTTGTTGTAACCTAATGTGTTATAAAAATTATTTTTATTATGTATGTTAGTAGTTGTTTAATCTATTTTAATGTATTATTATGCATGTATTTTAATCTACATAAATTTATTAAAAAAATTTAGTATTAATTTTGCACATATGTAGTGTATTAAAAATAAAATAAATTTAATTTAATTACGTCAAATTACAAAGCATTGAATGTTAAAATAAAATAATGATGTGAAGTAACTTGTAGGACCCATTTGTGCAACCAATGTGTGTTCCATGACTAGAGAGAATTTTGTTTGTAAGTTATATAAAGTGTGATAAATGATGAGATAATGTGAGACCCACAGAAAAATTATTAAATAATGTTGTATGCAACAAGGGTGAGTTGCACCCTTAAAGATGCTCTTAGTCTCTTCTTGGGTTCTTCTGCTTTGTGGCTTTGTATCCCATACAGTGAAGGTCTTCCAGGTACCTACTAAGTATAATGGTTTTATTTTTGTATTCAGATTCTGCAACTTATCCTTTTTTAGATTCACGGTGAAAACGCTCTTTTTTTAGTTTTCTGGCTATGCTTTACCTTGTTATCCTAATTTCTCCCTCCTTCTTAATGATAAAAACCTAGATCTATATTATGCTCCAGATCAGACACAATCATATACTTTTAGATCACTGTCTACTGTTTGTATAGCTTTGTATTCTGAACTGTTATACAATCAGATCTGAGCATTACACTTAAGAATACTTCTTTTCTTGCTTGGTTGTAGTAGCCATATTTTATTCTTAAATTGGCTTGGATTTTTAGTAGACCAGATATAAAAAAATCTGTCGATTAAATCCAATCCATTTTTTAGATCAGATAAATACATTCTGTTTATCTTGTTAATATTACATATGCCTTGAAGACATTATGCATCACTTTCCTGCTTCTCTCTTCTCTTCTGCACTTTAAAGAACCATTCTCACCAATAACTAAAAGATGTTGCGTGTTGCTTGCGGAGTAACGATACATTAGAGCATCTTTAATGGAAGATCAAAAGAGTATCTTAAACCAACTATTCTTTGCTTATTATTACCACAAAAGAGAATATAAGATATGCTGCAATGTAAGAAATGGTGTCTTGCTTCACTTTTTTTGAGCCCCACTTGATTTTCTTTTATTTTTGAGCATAATTCCATGGGCCCAGGCCTGGAAAGAATGGGAAGTAGAAAAGAGAGAAAGGTGGGATGACTTATGATGTCTGTTTAGTATTTTTTAAAAAAAATTTCACCACTAGAGAGGAGAATTGCTTAATTTTTTTGAGTTTCTTAAAAAATTATGTCTTCTGATAAGACCAAAATAAAAAAAGAAACTTATAAACAATCAACTGAAGCAACTCACATGAGCTACACTACTAAACTTTCTTTCATATGGAAATTAAGACCACATGCATTTGGTCATATATATTGTGTCTAAATTGTTACATGCAAGTGATAGGAAACATTTGATAATACATGGGTAAAACACCTTCTCTATATTTGCCCTTTATTCTTCAATGGCTACTCAACTTCCGTAAAAGAATATTTTCTTCAAGTGCTACAAGAAGCAAACTGCTCTTAGAAGGAATGGAAACACAAGGAGTTGATTCATGCGAAAAGATTAGAGTATATAAAATTATAGAAATAGTCAAATGAAATATTATTAGTCGTTTGAACTATCTTTTTCAATTATAGCAACATATAATAAAGCAAAGCATTTAGCTAGAGCATGTCATAAAACTTTCTGATTCATAGAGTTAGTCATTTATGAAGGAGTAAAGCATAAAAAACACAGTTTATAGAAAATTATCATGGAAGTTGGCATAAAAGCCTAGAGAAAGAAAGAACACTCTCACTTGGATAATTTTCTTCAATCTATTGCTTGATGATGAGTACATGAGAGGACCCCTATTTATACTAGTGTAATTTAGACAACCTATTCAATCCTATTAAAAGAAAAAGGTAGGTTATGAAGGTTAAAAGACAATCCCTTCAATACCATTATTTCTATGTTTCTAAACTCCTTCAACAATTCATGGTCATTCATGGCTGCTTAATGGCTAATGATTGGGTATTGTTGCTTGGGTCTTAGGCTGGTATGGGTTATTTCTTGATCCATGTTAGCTTGGTCCATCTTTGCATAGGTTGGACCTCTATCATCCTCCCTGGGTTGGAAAGGACTAGCCCTCGGGTCAAATTCAGCATCGTTTTCAAAGCATGGGGATAGATCTGCAACATTGAAAGTGGCAAAGACTCTATAGGCTCCTAGTAGCTCAACTTTGTAGGCATTGTTGTTAATCTTTTATACAATCTTGAATGGACCATCAGCTCTTGGGGATAACTTTGCATTAGATTGTTTAGGAAATCATTCCTTTCGCAAGTGAATCCAGACTAAGTCTCCCTCTTTGTAAAGTTGCGACCTCCGATGCTTATCTCGCTAAGCTTTCTACCTAGCATTTTGCTTCAGAGTCCTTTCAAAAACTTGTTCATGCAGTTTCTTGATTTCTTTTATCCTTTCTTCAGCATTAGTACTATACTATTGCTTGTTAGCCTAAGGTGCTAAGTCTAATGGACTAAGGGTTGATTGTTGTAAGCTACCTCAAATAGACACCTTCCATTGGCTTGAGTGGTAGAGTTGTTGTAGGCAAACTCCACTTGAGCAAGGATAAGATCCCACTGTTTTAGATTCTTCCAACAAAACTCCACAGTAGGTTTCGTAATAGTCTATTGATAGCTTCAATTTGTCCATCTATTTAGAGGTGACTAGCACTACTGAACTACAACTTAGTACTCATTTTCTTCCACAAAGTTCTGCAGAAGTGGGTTAAGAACTTGATATCCTGATCAAAAGTTATGGTCTTAGGGATGCCATGTAGACGAACAATCTCCTTGAAGTACAAATCTGTTACTTGCATAGCATCATTGCTCTTCTGGCAAGGAATAAAATGAGCCATGTTCGAGAATCTATTTATGACTAACATTATTGAATCCTTGTGTCATTGAGTTCTAAGTAGCCCAATGATAAAATCCATGCTAACATCTTCCCATGGTGCTTCAGGAATAGGCAAAGGCATGTATAGTCTAGTATTTTGGCTTTTGCTTTCAGCTAAGTGACAAATTCTACATTTTTGAATGTGGTTGTTGACATCTTTTTCAAGCTTTGGCTAGTAGAAGTTCTCCTTTATTAATGCCATGGTTTTATCTCTCACCAAAGTGGCCAGCTAATCCTCCATCACGAGCATCCCAAATGATTGCCTTCTGTAGTGAACTTTGAGGGATGCAAAATGTATTCCCTTTGAATAAGAACCCATTATGTCTATAGTACCTTCGAAATGGTTGTAATTCAGTGGCACTCCACACATTGTGGAAGTTAGGGTCATCTTGGTACATCTCCTTGAGAGTCTCAAAATCAATCACTTTGAGTTGGAGGGTAGAGAGTAGAGTATGGCGTCAACTAAGAGCATATGCTATTGCATTCTGAACTCTTGATTTGTGCTTGATCAAGAATGGATAAGGTTGAAGAAATTCACTCCAATTAGCATGCCTATAATTAATTTTCTGTTGAGAGTTCAAGTGTTTGAGTGCTTCATGGTCAGAGTAGAGAATGAACTCCTTGTTGAGCAGATAATGACTCCAAGTTGTAAGGCACGGATGACAGCATAGAACTCTTTGTCATAAGTGGAGTATATAAGTTTGCCATTGTTGAGTTTCTCACTAAAAAATGCAACTGGATGACCATCCTAGCTTAGGACAACACCAACCCCAGTGTTAGAAGCATCACAACTGACTTCAAACACTTGATCAAAGTTTGGAAGGGCTAGGATAGGTACCTCAGTCAAACGTTTCTTCAAGTCTTCTAAACTTTTCTGGGCTTGTTCTGTCCATTAGAACTTATTTCCTTTGATACGGTCTATGAGTGGGGTAGCAATAGAGCTAAAGTTTCTAATGAACCTTTGATAGAAGGAAGCTAAACCATGAAAACCCCTCATGTCATGAACAGACTTTGGAGTGGGCCAAATATTAATGGCTTATATCTTACTTAGACCAATACGAATCCCTTCAACGGTGATGATATATCCAAGGAGGATAACTTCATTGGTTAAGAAAGAACACTTCTTTAAGTTAACATAGAGCTTCTATTCACGAAGAGTTTGTAGTACGTTTTGGAGGTGCTCTAGGTGCTCTTCTTTGCTTTTGTTGTATATTAAAATGTCATCAAAGTAAACAACTACAAATTTACCAATGAAAGTCCAAATTACCTAATTCATCAGGTGCATGAATGTACTTAGGGCATTACTCCCTTAAAATATAACATAGTTTAGGGTAAGTAGGATCGATCCCATGAGGAAACATATATTTAATCTAATAGAATTGCTTTAAAAGAAAGGAAATAATAGAAAAATAAACTACCAACTAACCTAATTTCTACTATATCTAGACATATGAAAGGGGAGGTTTTGATTATGTTTGCTAAATAAAAATTCTGGGCTGTAAAATAGACAAAGAGAATAAAGAAAAGTGAAAAATTGTAAAGTAAAGTAAATCGAGTGAATAATGGAATAGAACATACTTAGCATTTACATATCCTCACTATGATAACACAAACTTGATCATTAACACTTAGGTAAATTAATATTGAATAGGTAGACTGTAGAACTGTGTATGATAAAATTCTCTATCTTCCCTTATTGTTTGTTTTGTAACTAGAATGTCTGAGCTCAAAACCTATCAAGTCCAATAACCTCAATACACCAGTGCATGAGATTTAATCGAACTTGGAGCATTAAGATTTATGGAAAACATCATCTAACCTAAACCGTAAAGGTCCACCAGCGACTTTATGTAATTCATATATGAAATTATTCTAATTAATCTAATTCTAAGATTAACTTCTTGTTACGTGTGCCGATTAAGTAAGGTTCTAGACTTACTAATTGGCTAACAATATGAATCATTCAAATAGGTTGGTTAGCTACTCCAAACAAATCTAAATGGATTCAATAACAATGCTATTAAATAATTTCAGAATACTCAAATTAATTTATCTAACATTAAAATCATAATCTTGTTTCACAAACTTGGTATCATGGCTTAGCTAAGTCTAGCTAAGCATATAAGAAATTAAGCTACCATGCTAATAGATCCATGAAAATTCTGTATTGAAAGCATGATCAACTTGAACAAAAATAAAATAAAAGAAAAAATATTAGTGTTTCAGCAAAAGGGACAATGGTTGAATGTCTTTTTAGCACTTAATGTGTGGCTCTTGGATGCATGGATGATGTGGTTATAGCGTGGTGTGGTGGTCTCCTGTCCAGATCTGCCCTCTTGATTTATAATATATCCACTCTTAATTAGACTCAAAATAGGACTGTCAATTAAGTTATACTTTTAAATATAAGTCAATCCTAATCACACTCTAACTAGGACACTAAGTGGATATATTTTTTTTCAAGACTTTAATTTTACTTGAACTATGCTTCCATAGAGTCTTCAGGTTTAGGATTCTTCAATTTTGTATGACAATCCTCCCCGAAAGTCTAATTGGTTCAGCACTCTTTAAAACAGGTGCAGAATTTCTCCAGCTTGCCATGGCAAAGCAGATAACTCACCACAGCGAGTAATGGCAGAACTGGCAGCATTGCTTTTTGGAACACCTCGCCACGGCGAGCTATGGTAGAATTGCCATTGTGCTTCTTTTCAGCTTGGCTTTTCAATGCTTGTCAATGCTTGGAAATTAATCTCTTATAAAAATACAAATGTTAATTAAAAACATGCAATTAAGTTCAATTTATATTATCATTCATATGAACTCAAGAATCTGAAAAATAATTTAAATCAAATGAAATAGCCTAAGAAGGTATCACTAAACCAAGAAAATATCGGGCTGAAATAAAATGAGTCCTAATAAATTCCCTCACACTTAAACTCTTGATCGTCCTAGATCAAACTAAGAACAAAATAAAGAAAACTCTTCTAAAAATTGATAGTCACCATGTTAAGCAAGTCATCACCTCACAAACATAAGTAGATATGTAATTAAGCAAAGACTCTTATCTTAGATTTCACAATGCATAATGTGAATGATCCTCACTGGATATATGTGTTTATGCTCAAGTTCTCTCAAGTGTTTAGGTTTAAAGTGATTACTCTCAAGTTCATAATATAGAACAAGAGCTACAAAAATTTGACTTTCAGTCTTAACTCCACTTCTCAGAGCACATTGCATTCCTTGGTTACAATGGGGCTTTTGGAAAGGTAAAAAGATTAATGATGTTGAAATCAAGGGTTAAATTATACCAAGAAGAGATTATGTGAATTCAAAAGCATTTTACTAGACTTTTTAGCCTCATATTTGCATATTTTACTTCTCCCTTCTTTCTCATTCTTCTGCTTCTGTTTTTCTTGCAGAATTTTCTTTTTTTCTTTTCTTTCTTCATTCATCATTTCTTTTATTTTTTTCCAGAATTGTTTTCCTTTTAGAATTCTTTCTTTTCTTTTTCTAGACTTTTTTGCACTTTGCTTTGGGAGATTTTCACATCTTTTGAGGCTCTTTCTCCCCACTTCCCTAGTTACTAACTAGGCAATAATTTGATGTCTCAAATTCACATATTCCTTCAAGATGTTGGGTTCAAAAATATGGGTATATCAAAGGAATGATATATGGCTTATAATGTGATTAAAAGAAAGGAAAGCTAAGGCTCAAAAGTGGTCAACTAGTGGTGATTATGCAAGGTGGGCTATGAAAGGCTAAATTGGTTAAACGTAAGATGCCAAAATCACTTTCAATCATGCAGATATAACTCTAAATATATGGCAAGACTTAGAGCAAATTTTAGAGGTCTATACCTTAGATTGAACAAAATACACACATGAAAGAAAAATATTATATGAACTCTCAAGTTGGCATGAATGTCCTAACCTTTCACTCAGCTCAAATAACTCACTTGGACCTCATGATCAATCGCATTATACAATGTATAGGATTGAGATTTAGCTTTTGAGTTAGGATCCATTTAGCAATATTCACTTATATAATGGGTTATTCTTGTTTAATATGAAGATTACACTTTCAAGTGATTTTCTTGTTTTCTCTAGAATGCAAAATTAAGAAGAAGATGCAAAAATTTAGACATAGGGAGCAGTTGAGTCATGCAAACATGTGCAAACATGCAGAAATTTCTATTTGACTCCCCCCCATAGTTAAATTTTGCATTGTCCTTAATGCAAGGAAAAATATTAAAATAGAATAAAATGAGAAAGATAAATAGAATTAAAAACACGATAGAAATAACAAATAGAAAGAATTTAAAAATACAAACTTCCCTGAAATTAACATGGGTTGCCTCCCATAAAGCGCCTTCGTTTTATGTCGATGGCTCGACCTTCTTCTTGCTATGGATCCTCTAGCCGAATTGCCTCCACCATAAAGACAACATCACCATCATCAAAATGCTTTAACATGTGTCCATTTACTTTGAAAATTTTGTTAGTGTCAAGGCTCCTAATTTCTATAGCCCTATGAGGATGGACATGAGTGACAACAAAAGGTCTAAGCCACCTTGACTTAAGTTTCCCAAGAAATAATTTCAATCTTGAATTATAAAGCAGCACCTTTTCCTCTACATGAAATTCTTTCCTAGTTAACTTAGCATCATGGAAAGCCTTGGATTTGCCCTTGTATATAACCGAATTGTCATAGGCCTCTATCCTTAGTTCTTCTAATTCCTGTAGCTGTAATTTTTGCTCTCTCCTAGCTAGATTATAATCAAGATTACACTGCTTGACAGCCCAAAAAGATTTATGCTTTAGTTCTACAGGGAGGTGACAAGCTTTGCCAAAAACAATTCTACAAGGTGACATGCCAGTAAGAGTTTTATAACCTATTCTTTTAACCCATAAGGCAACACCTAATCTCAAACTCCAGTCCTTCTTATAACGTCAAACAATTTTTTCTAATATTCCTTTTATTTCCCTATTAGTACTCTCAGCTTGTTCATTTGTTTGGGGGTGGTAAGCAGTGGACACTTTATGAGTGACCTGAAATTTATCCAATAAGGCCTTTAAAGTGCGGTTACAAAAATGTGTGCCCTTGTCACTGATTATTGCTCTTGGCATCACATACCTATTCACAATGTCATTCTTTATATGCTGGACTATAGTTTCTGCATCATCATTCCTAGTAAGGAAAGCTTTTACCCATTTTGACAAGTGATCAACACAAACCAAGATATATATATATATATATATATATATATATATATATATATATAACCAAAGAAAGGGGGAAATGGACCCATGAAATCAAAGCCCCATATATCAAAAATTTTGTAAACAAAAACATTATAAAGTGGCATTTGATTTCTGTTGCCAATATTACCAGTTCTCTGGCATAGCTCATATGCACGACAAAATTGAAAATAATCTTTGTAAATGGTGGACCAATAGAAACCACACTCTAGCACCTTGTGTGCTATTCTTTTAGGTCTAAAGTAACCTCCCCCCTCATGGGAATGACAAAATTCTAACAAAAAAATTTAGCTTTATCTAAACAGGGCTGCTGCAAGAGTGCCATAAGTGAGGGTTATCCCATATGTAAAACCTAGCTTGGGATTTAATTTTCTCTCTAGCATGCCTAGGTAAGTCTAGGGAAAAAGTTTTAGTTACTAAATAATTAACAATGTCAGCATACCAAGGGGTGTACTAGTCAATGCATATAACTGTTCATCAAGAAAAAAAATCCCCTAGTTCTCTACTAGTTTCCCCATTCTGGATTCTACTTAGGTGGTCAGCTATATGGTGATCCGAACCTTTTCTATCCTTAATTTCAAGGTCGAATTCCTGTAGGAGTAAAATCCATCTAAGTAGCCTAGGTTTGGCCTTTTTCTTTTGCAACAAATATTTCAAAGCAGCATGGCCAGAAAATATAATTATCTTAACACTAAGCAAATATGATCTAAATTTTTCTAAAGCAGACATAATGGCAAAAAATTCTTTTTCAATGATAGTATAATTGCATTATGCAAGGTCTAAAGTGCGACTAGCATAGCATATAACATAAAATTCCTTACCTTTCCTTTGTCCATGTGCGGCACCTACCGCCTTGTCTGAGGCATGACAATAAATCAAAAGGGAGTGCCCAATTTGGGGCTTAGACAATGGGAGGTGCAATCAAACATTTTTTTGGTTCACTTACATTCATCAAAAAAAAAAAAAATTCAGCATCTTTAGTCCATAAGGCGCATAGGAGAGAGGTAATTTTTGAAAAATTCTTTATAAAATGCCTATAAAAACCCACATGCCCTAGAAAAGATAGAATTTCTTTAACTGTAGTTGGATATGGTAAGGTCTGAATTGCTTTCACCTTAGCTTTGTCAACTTCTAATCCTTTAGCTGAAATAATATGCCCGAAGACAACATCATGATTAACCATAAAATGGCATTTTTCAAAATTCAAAATTAGATTAGTTTCAATTCACCACCTAAGGGCTAAAGGTAGATAATGCAAACATTTATCAAATGAGTGTTCATGAACAGTAAAATCATCAATAAAAACTTCCATGAATTTTTCAATAAAATTAGAAAAATGCTTATCATGCATCTTTGAAATGTGGCAGGTGCATTGCATAAACCAAATGGCATGCATGCCAAATGGGTAGGTGAAGGTGGTTTCTCTTGATCCTCTAGTGCAATGGGTATATGCAAATAATTAGAATATCTATCTAGGAAACAAAAAAATGAATGACCAGCTACCCTATCTAACATTTGGTCCATGAACGTGTGTGTATAAGTTCTTCCTACTGGTTGGTTACTATCATGGTTCCTCCATTTTTAGGGACTACATGAATAAGACTAACCCACTCTGAATTATCTATGGGGTATATAACTCCTACCTCCACCCACTTAAGAATTTCTTTCTGCACTACTTCCATCATGGGAAGATTGAGGCGGCATTGAGGATCACACTTAGGGGCTGCATTAGGCTCTACGGCTATCTTACGGGTACATAATGTAGAGTTTAAACCATTTAGGTTAGATAATGTTCACCCAATAGCTTCTTTATGTTCCCTAAGGACTATAACCAATTTTTCTTCCTGTAATTCAGTCAAGGAGTTTCAAATTATCACAGGTAAAGTTTTCTTTTCCCCTAAGTACTTTAAATGTTTAGGCAAAGGTTTCAAGTCTAGGGTAGGAGGTGAAATATGAGATGAAACAATTTTAACATGCTGTTTAAGGAGAATTAAATACGATTTTGTATGCATTTGATGTGAGAAGTTCAATGCCAAAATTGTATCTACCAAAGCATCATGCAACATAAAATCACTTTCAGCTACATCCCTATCAAGCATGGCTTTAGTAATGATAGTTTCTAACTCATTAGATTTTTCTAATTCATAATCTTTTTGAGACATTTCATCAACAACATCCAATACATATAAGTAGTTAACATCAGCAGGATATCTAATGGCATCCAATAGATTAAATTTAATAACCTCACCATCAAATTCCATAGTTAAACTATCATTGTGCACATCAATTTTTGTCCTTGAAGTTTTTAACAATGGTCTCCCTAAAAGCAATGGGATATCCCCTGGCTTACCCTCATCTCCCATATCAAGCATATAAAAGTTAGCATGGAATACTAATTCATTGACTTGCACTAGGACATCCTTTATGACTCCATTTAGGTACACATTACTTCTGTTAGCTAATTGAATTATCAAGCCAGTTTCCTTTAAATTTCCTACATTTAATTTTTCATATATATTTCTAAGCATGGCATTAATTAAAGCTCCTAGGTCTAGCATAAATTTCCTACATTTAATTTTTCATATATATTTCTAAGCATGACATTAATTGAAGCTCCTAGGTCTAGCATAGCTTTTTCAAAAGAAGTATTACCAATTTTACAAGGGATAATAAATGATTGCTCCTTGGTGAGTGTCACAAATGGATGTAATTGGAATATATATGCGGGATGAATGGATATATATATGTGGAACAACATGTTATATATTGGAACACAGTGCAAGTATACACTATTAGAGTAGTGAGCAAGTATTCCAAGTTTGTCATAACCAAGTTATTGTTATTGATTACCAGAGTAATATAACTCCAATGTTATTCAAGTAGTAGAAATGTGGTGAGATAGGTAAAACAATTAAATGTAAAAGTAAGTAAACAAAATCAGAAAAGCATATAGTAGAATTAATTAAGAAAATAATGATGAGAGGTTTAGGGATTCAGATTTCACCACAATCTTCATATATAGACTTCCTTGATTCAGTTATGAAGTTATAGAATTATCAATTACTAGCCAAGATTCCCTAATATAATTAATCAGCCTTGCTATTAGGTCAGATCAAATCTAATTAAAATTACCAACCCTACTACTAGTCTATGCAAGTTATAGCAACTATAATTGTATTAAGATCCATGGATATTCTTTCAGGGAGATTAGGGGAACACCCTAATTCCCATGTGGCTACACGGAGTCCTCAGTACTGGTCTGTGCTTAGCTCCAGTATAGATTTAATTCTCATGATCTAGATTAAGTAATCTTTGGTCGGTCTCATAGCTAATCCTTCCCCAATTAATTGGCCAGATCAATCAAAAGTAAAGTATAAAAAAGTAAATCTCAATTGAATAAAACCTAAACTGTCATAACTTCCTCAAATTGTCTATACAATTAGATTGGGCTACATCTTAGCCCTAGAGTGAGGTTTAGTTACACATAATAATGAAGAAACACATAATGGTAAAGTAAGAAAACATAAAAGAGTAGAAGAAGAAAGTTGGGTGATGCCATGCTCTTGTGAATTTGGATGTGTTGTTGTTGTTCTCCCCGTTCTCTTGTGTTAAGCCCTCTTAATCTATTTATATTGCTTCTAATCCTTATGCCACTCTAAATATGATTTTAAATAATATTAAAAGACTAATTACAAGTGAATCTTAATCCTACTTTAACTCCGGCTTTAATTGGGCTTCATATTTTAAGACTTTGACTCAGCTTGAAAGTCTATTTCAGAGAGTCTTTTAGGTTATGGACTTCTAATCCTTGTATGGCATAACTCTTCGGAAGTCCACTGGGCTTGGAAGTCCTCAAACTATTCTGATACAAGTCTTGGGCACCACAGCGCAGAGTTTGGGCACCACGGCGCCAATTGGCAGAATCATCCTCGCGTTCTCTGGTACCTGTTACGCCGATGCCATTTCTCCAATTGTGCTTCTCTTGGCCCGTGTACCTATAAAATAGTGAAATCTAATCAACAGCAAAGTGTTTTTAATTATGATTGGGACTTATTTATATAAAATGCAATTATCAAACTCCCCCACACTTATCTTTTTGCTCGTCCTAAGTAAAATCAAATAAAGACATGCATATAAGATAACAAGGCTTTCACACATGGTCGACCTACTAACCATATTTGGCATCAGAATTCTTCATATGGGATATTTGGAATTCAATCACTATTTCATAATGCAGGATCATTCAATGAATTTCTCCCCAAAACCCCAAGGTAACTCTCAATGTAAATTAAACTAAGCTCAATTCTTACTAATGGAAGTGTACAAGGAAAGTTTCTATGTAAAATCATGAAAAGCTATAGTGAATATATGCGTTATAGTTACTTAAACTTTAAGGTGTGTAAGCGGTGAGGGATGAATTTTCTCTCATGGGAATGATATTCACTCATCTCTCAAGTGTTTGGAGGTTTAGATTTTCACTTATTTCAGAGCAAAACTAAGAGATTTCTATAGGCCTGTTCATATATCAAATCTTCACCACTTCAATAAATCACAACACTAATCAAAGGGTCTTACAAAGGGTTGTAATGAGGCTAGGTGAAGGTGATAAATGCTTAGGACCTACTAAGAAGGAATTATGTGAATTCAGAGTTATTCTTTATTTCACATATTCTCCAACCACTAGCCCAAATATTTCATCTTTTACTTCCTCTTTTCTACTCTGTTGTCTCCCTTTTTGCTTTGGCTTCTTGGTATTTTGACCTTTTTCTTTTCTTTTCTTTTCTATCTTTTTTTGGCCCTTCTTATTCTAATTTCTTAGAGCATTGTTCTCATTTCTTTTCTTCTTACTCACTACTCTTTTTTCTAGGGAGATAATCCTCATTATGAGGCTATTCTTTTCTCTCAACTAGGCAGAGTTTTTACTTTCCCTGAGTTTACACATTCCTTTAAAGTATTGGTGTCCTTATGGGGAAGGAGTTGAAGGAAGGGTTACAAATAAAAATAGGGTGAGAGTAAAGGAAAGAATAGGCTCAAAAGGGTCAACTAGGGGGTAGCTCAACTTTCAAGGTTCTAATGTATAGGATATAAACATGAATCATCCGCAAACTGGATGTTCTGTTTTTGCATGTTATATGGTGGGGTTTCATTGCTATTGTTTGAGCATCAATTATTTCTGTCATGATCTGCCATTGATTCACCATACTATGAGGAACAGGCTTGAACAGATTGGCTACAAAAGGGTGAGAATGGGCTAAAGGGTAGAATCCTATGTGCCCTAATCATCCTAGTGTTTGTGATTTAAATGTGGTCTCAAAATGCATTACAGAACAAGTTCTAAAAAAATCAAGAATGCCTTGTTCACTCACAAACAATTGTTGAGCTCAAGTGATATAGCTCTTAGGCTCAAAAGCTTACCAGGGATAATTCATCCACTCACATTTTAGTTTCCTCCATGATCTTAGTAAACTAATGTATATATAGGGAAATAACAAATCAATGTGGGTTCACACATTTTCAAGGGTAGGCTCAGAATTCCTAGAGGCTTTTCAATCATAAACAAGGAGAGATAAAATGAACAATTATGTATTATTTCCACAATAATTGAACATTTCTTATCCCGTTTACTCAGTAATATTCCAGTTTCATCATGAGCCATGGCTTTCAATCATTCAAAACACACAGACAATCATGCATTTATTCAGAAATAGGAGTTTTAAACTAAGCATACTAAAGACACACTATCATGCAGTTAATTAGAGATACTCAACTAATCCACTACTCAAAGAAATTTTTATTTAATCTACTAACTACTAAGCTAAATTAAATATGACTCTCCTCCACACTTAAAATTTGCATTGTCCCTACTGCATTAGTTAAAACAGAGTCAGGAAAGAGCCAACCTAGAGATCTAGCCTAGTCGGCGCCCTCAAATTCCTCCTCTAAGCTTTCTTCAACTCGTGGTGGTAGGACTGCATATGGTGGGTGAGGGAGATGTGGGAATAAAGGTAAGCTAGTATTGCCTACGACACCCTCTTCTAAGTATTATTCAGCAATCTAGTACCATCGGATAGTTGCATTAGTGTATTGATAGCTGAAATCTATCCAGGTGTTTAGTTTGGCTATGAGTGCAGGGTCTAAAAACCCTTGCTGGTGGGGTGGTGGAGCTCCTGGGCCTCTTATCAGGTATGGTGGCTTCAAGTAAGCAAAGAAGATCTTGTTTAACCTTCTGCCTAGTGCAAGCATGGGCTTTGAATTCCCCCACACAACTCCAATTTTGCTGCATAAGGAAGTGATCAAATGAGGGAATGAGAGCACCTTCTTGTTGATATTTGTCGAATGGTTTTCAAGTGTTCCACAATGGTGTGGCCTACATTGAACCTCCAACTGTTGTGAATTGCGCAAAAGAACTCTGCTCACAGCTTGGTAACCTTCGATGTGTGCATGGATGGGAAAAAGCGGTTTGTAATGAAGTGCAGCCATGTCTTGTTAATTTTATCGAGGTCTTAGGGGAGTGGTAGAACTCAACATCTTTTGTGACCCACTATGTGCCCTCAATACATAGCTTTCTTATAATTGCAGTGTAGTCTCTGTTGGCTATGAATTCATTCAACCCCAATTCTCCTGCATAGATCGTCGGGATCTCAAAGATGTCATGAATGGTGTACTAGTCAAATGGTAACTTGTGACCTTGCACCCAGCTTGTGTAAGGAGTTTGATATTCGGACAAATTGGCATAAAACTCCTTCACAATGTTGATTGGTGCAGGCTACAATTATTGAGCAAATTTGAGCCAGCCCCTCCACACCATCTGATTAGCAATTGGAGCAAACAGGGCTTCGACAAATTAATGTCAAACTCAGGTATGGTTGGCTTGTTATCAAGTTCTTCCATGTTATCCCTTGCCTTTTGCTAGTGAAGCGAGTGGCATCAAATTCCAGTAGTTGGGAGAATGAGGATGCCTTTCTCTTAGCTAATCTTTTGAGAGGCATGGTGCCTGCAATATTGCGCAGAAAAATACCCAACAGAGCACCTATTCCACTAAATAATCACAGAAAATCAGAATTCCCACAACGCTCTGTTTTTCGAAAAATTTTGTCTGTGCAAAATCTAGATGACAATTCACAATTTAGAGCAACAAATATTAACTAGGTATAATCAACAATTAAATTGCACTTGTTTCAACCCACATGTATTCAGTTTGTAGACCCATACACCCAAAAATTTCTAATTTTGGCCAAAATACCCAAAGAAGAGTGTGAATGAAATTCTTCAAATTTTCACCTATTAAATTGAGTGGGTAAGAGAGAAAATACCTCTAGGAAGTCCAGAATTGAGCTTGCAAACCTTTCTTTGCCAAATCCGCACAAAATCTTCAAGAATGGAGGAGAGAGAAAATCCACGTCCTAGTAAGAGAAAGTGGTGAAAAGTGATGATTTCTTTCTCTAATTTGAAGCTTGTTCGTATGAAATGGAGTTTAAATGTATGGGAAAGGTTTTGGAGGTGTTTTGGGAGTGATTAATCTGTAAAAATTTGAAGGAATGCAAAAGTCATGAAGTTGGGTAGTTGAAAGTTTGAAAGAGGAAAAATGTGGGAAATGAAGGGATGCTGACGTTTTAATTCAGGTAGTGGGTGCCATGGCACCGGGACACAGAGGGAATTAATTTTTTTTTCAAAATTTGGCACTTGCTACAATGATGGGCACTGTGGCACTAAGAGGCTACGCGGTAGCGCCCATATTCTGGTTACATTCTGGAAGTGGGCAATCCACGCTTCTATTTGAGTCTTTTTGTGCTCGAATTGCTCTGTTCTAGCTCCATGTTGTGTCCAATTCCTATATAGCTTCATATAATTGATTTAAACATCATGAGTAGTAGATAAATCAAATGAGTTAACAATAAAACACACACAAGAAAGAGAAGGAAAGAAATAAAAACCAATGGGTTGCCTCCTATAAGTGCTTGGTTTATAGTCCTCAGCCTAACTTTCTCTAACTCTATGGACTACCTTGAAGGATGACAACATGCATGGGCATGTTTTCACTTGTTAAGTAGGGCTTCAATCTGTGTCCATTCACTTTGAAAGTTTGTCCATCCTTCGTTATTGTTACGGCTCCATATAGATTTGCTGAGGTGACTGTGTATGGACCATACCATCTTGACTTTAATTTGCACAGGAAAGCTTCAATCTTACATTAAATAATAGCACTTTCTGCCCAGGATATAAGTCATTTCTTGCAATTTTTCTATCATGCCATACCTTTACTTTTTCTTTGTAAATGTAGGCATTTTCATAAGCTTCTCTTCTGAATTCATCTAGTGCATTAAGTTGAAGCATTCTGTTTTGCCCAACCACTCTTGGATCATAATTTAGAAACTTGACTACACAATATGCTTTGTGCTCTAACTCAAATAGTAAGTGGTACTCCTTCCCAAAGACTATGTTGTAAGGTGACATGCGTAAAGGTCTTTTGAATGCTGTTCTATATGCCCAGAGTGCGTCATCTAACTTGAGAGATCAATCTTTCCTATTGGAGTGGATTGTTTTCTCCAATATCCTTTTCAGCTCCCTATTAGACACCTCCACTTGCCCAGTAGTTTGTGAGTGATAGGGGGGTGGCAACTTTGTGCCTTACTCCATATTTGACAAGTAGAGCCTTGAGGTGTTAGTTAAAGAAGTGCTTCCCTCCATCACTAATTAGTGTTATAGGTACTCCAAAGTAGGTAAATATGTTCTGTTTCAGAAATCTTTGTACCACTTTGGAATCATTTGTAAGAGATAAGATAGCTTCTACCCATTTGGATACATAATCTACTGCAACTAGGATGTAAAAATTCCCATGAGATGATAAGAATAGTCCCATGAAATCAATGCCCCAGACATCAAACAATTCAACTTCAAGGATGGGATTCTGAGGCATCTCATGTCTCTTAGACAAGTTTCTAACTCTTTGACATCTATCACATCTCTCCACAAAAGATTGTGCATCTTTGAAAAGTGTTGACCAATAGAAACCAGATTGAAGCACTTTATTGGCTGTTTTGTAAGTTGCATAGTGCCCTGCATAACTACTCGAATGGTAGCCTTCTAAGATAGAAGAATAATTCTCTTTTGGTATACACCTTCTAAATATATGATCACTGTATTTGCAACAAAGCACAGGGTTATCCCAAAAATAATATTTTACCTAAGATAAGAATTTTTTCCTTTGTTGATAGGTTGCTTCAGGTGGGAGTTCATGGCCTGCTAGGTAGTTGATATAATTAGTATACCATGGATCCCCATTGCACCTATTTCTCATTCTATTAATTACAATTATTTTTATGAAGAAGACTTGCTCGTCAAGGAAGTGATCTACTACTGGGGTTTTGTTCACCACATTACTTTTAAGTCTTGAAAGATGATCCAGTATCAAGTTGTCCTTCCCTTTTTGTCTTTGATCTCCAAATCGAATTCTTGTAATAAAAGAATCCATCTGATTAATCTTGGTTTGGTATCTTTCTTGTTCAGTAGGTACTTCAATGCTGCATGGTCAGTGTAAACTATGGTCCTGTTGCCAATGAGATAAGGTCTGAATTTATCAAAAGCAAAGACCATAGCTAACAATTCTTTTTTTGTTGTGGCATAGTTGACTTGAGCATGATCAAGAGTCTTGCTTGGTCTGAAAGTCTTGTTTCTTGTCTGCCCCAGAACAGCTCTTACTACATAGTCACTTGCATCACACATTATTTCAAAAGGTTCTCCCTATTGTGGCGTGATTATAATGGGTGCAATGACAAGAGCTTTCTTCAAGGTTTCGAATGTAGTTGTGCATTCCTTTGTGAAAGAAAGTTCTGCTTCCTTCAAGAGAAGGTTGCATAATGGCTTTGTGATTTTTGAGAAATCCTTGATGAATCTCCTGTAGAATCCTGCATGCTTTAGAAAGCTTCACACTCCTTTGATAGTAGAGGGAGGAGGAAGTCTCTCAATTAGCTCCACCTTAGCTTTGTCCACCTGTATGCTTTCTAAGGATATTCTGTGGCCTAAAACAGTACCTTTTATTATCATGAAGCGGCAATTTTCTCAATTCAGCACCAAATTTGTTTCTTGGTACCTTTTGAGTACTAGTGATAGGTTGTGAAGGCAAGAATCAAATGAATTCCTTAATACTAAGAAATCATCTATGAAAATAGTGCCATGAAATTTTTTCATGTTGTCAGAAAATAGTGCCATCATGAGCCTTTGAAAATTCGTAGGTGTATTACACAACCCAAATGGCATCCTCCTAAATACGAAGGTGCCATAGGAACATGTTAATGTTGTCTTTTCTTGGTATTCAAGTGCTATGCAATTTGATTATAGTCAGAGTACCTATCCAGAAAACAATAGAAGGGATACCCTGCTAGTCCGTCTAACATCTGATCAATGAATGACAATGGAAAGTGATCTTTTCTTATTGATTTATTCAGCTTCCTGTAATCAATGCATACTCTCCATCCAATCACGGCTCTAGTGGGAATTAATTCATTATTGTCATTTTTCAGCAGAGTAATTCCTCCTTTCTTCAGTACTACCTACACAGGACTCACCCATGGATTGTCAGAAATAGGGTAAATTATACCTACATCTAGCCATTTTTGTACTTCTTTTCTGACTACTTTCATTTGGGGATTCAGTCTTCTTTGATGCTTTATTGAGGGCTTGAAATTTTATTCCATGTAGATTTTGTGCATGCATAGGGTGGGACTTATGCCCTTGATGTCAGCAATGGTCCACCCTATTACATTTTTGTTTGCTTTGAGTGCTCTAAGAAGCTTTTCTTCCTGTTCTTTAGTTAGGGAAGCACAGAAAGAATTACTGGTAGGGTCTCTGATTCTTCTAAGTAGCAGTACTTTAAGTGTTCTGGTAGTGGTTTTAGCTCCATTTTAATGGGCTGCTCCTTTAAACAATCGGCTATGTCTCCTGGCTCTCCTAGTGCTTCGGCAGGCTTCTTGATGAACATTAGTGGAGTTGCGTCAAGCTGTTGAATGCATTCTTCAATATTAGGGTTTTCTTCTAGAGGCATTCCAACTAGACATGCTTTAAGTGGTTCTGAAAATTTTGAGTTCTCCTTCACCTCTTGGATGCATTACTCTATCAGTACTTTGAAACATGCTTCTTTCATCAACCGGATACTTTAGTGCTTTGAGAATGTCAAATGTCACTTCTTCTTCCTGCACCCGAAGGGCCAGATTCCACTTTTGCACATCTATCAGGGCTCTCCTAGTTACTAAGAAAGGTCTTTCTAAGATGATAGGGATCTCCTGATCTTCTTCTATATCTAGTATTATGAAATCTGCAAGGAAGATGAATTTATTAACTTTAACTAAAACATCTTCTACTATACTCTAGGATATTTGATGGATCTATCTGCCAGTTGGAGAGATACAGTAGTGGGCTTGGCTTCTATAATATTCAGCTTCCTATAGACATAGAGTAGCATGAGATTTATGCTAGTTCCTAAGTCACATAGTGCCTTGCTAAAATACTCTTGGCCTATCATGCATGGAATGGTAAAACATCCAGGATCTTCAAGCTTCTGTGGTAGCTTTTTTTAGAGTATAGCACTGCACTCTTCAGTAAGTGCAACTTTCTCATAGTCTTGTAGCTTCCTCTTGTTAGATAATATGTCTTTCATGAATTTCACATAGCTGGGCATTTGTTCCAAAGCTTCTGCAAAATGAATGTTAATATGTAATTTTTTAAATACCTCCAGAAACTTTGCAAATTGTTTTTCCAGCTTTTGTTTTTTGAATCTATTTGGGAATTGAAGAGATGGCTTATATGGTTGTTCAAAAAGCGCTTAGATCTTGGCTTCTCTACTAGCTCATGCGGTTTCGCCCTCTTCTCTAGTGTGTCTTTAGGTGCCTTTTCAGCTTCAATTTCAACTCCTTTTTCTCCTTCAGGTGTGGGTTCTTAGACATCTTCTAGTGTCTTCCCACTTCTCAGAGTGATGGCCTTGACATCTTTTGGATTTGCTTCAGTTGTGCTTGGTAATGCTCTAGGCTACCTTATGGTCAAGAGTTGAGAAATTTGGCCCACCTAGTTCTCTAATTGTTTGCTATAAGCATTTGTAATTACCAAGAATTGATTGGTCTTTTCAGCAAAATCAGCTTGAGATGCTGCTAGTTTAGCCATGGCATCTTCTAAATTCATTCTTGGAGGTTGTTATTGTTGATGATACAGAGGCACTGCCTATCCTAGATTCTTCCATAAAAAATTTGGATAATTCCTCCAGCCTGGGTTGTAGGTCTTGGAGTAGGGATTATTATTCCTCACATAATTCACCTCTTCGGCTTCTTCTTGCATAGCCTCCATAGAATTTCCCTTGAGTAGAGCAAAGTGGAGTGAAAGTACCTGGTCTAACTTGGCTAATAGTTTGGCAAGTGTATCATTATCTTGAATACCAGCTACCTTCTTGTCACTGTCCCTCCTAGAGCTCCAATTAGAGGCATTCATAGTAAGCTCTTCTAGTAACTCGTAGGCTTCAGCATAGTCTTTGTTCGAAAAAGCTCATCCAGCTACTGCATCTACCATGGTCTTTGTATTAGGCCTAATCCTCTATAGAATACTTGCATGACTAGCGAGTCTTGCATGCCATGGTGTGGACACTTCTGTAGCAACTTCTTGAATCTTTCCTAAGTATCATACATAGATTTTCTATCAAATTGATTGAAATTGACAATCTCCGTTCTCAACTTGGTGATTTTCGAAGGAGAAAAATATTTGGTAAGAAATTTCTGTGCTAAAGAGTCCCATGTGTCAACTGAACCAGGTGGCAAAGAATTCAACCACCTCCTTGCTCCATCTCTGAGTGAAAAAAAAAAAAGAAGAGTCTAAACTTGATTGCCTCCTCTGACACTCTATTATATTTAAATGTGTCACAGATTTTCAGAAAAGTAGAGAGGTACAGATTTGGATCTTCATTTGGTGCTCCAAAAAATTAAGTATTCTGGACTATCTAAATTAGGGCAGGTTTGATCTCAAAGTTGTTTGCCTCCACTGCTGGATTTCAAATACTTGACATTGCATTTTGGATTTTTGGGACAACAAAGGTATGAAGAGGGATGTGTCCTTCATTCAATTGGTTGTTCGATGCTACCATCTTTTTCAGTTCTAGCTACAAGTTCCGAACTACTTTCTTTGCTCTCAGATTTCTTTTAATGGCCTTTTCGATTTTTGGATCAAGAGGTAGTAAATCTCAGTTCTATTCTTCTCATGCACCAGAAAATTTTTTGGAAAAGAATTGAAGAAGGAAGATTAAAGTAAATAAAATAATAAAATAGATTTTTTGCTTGAATCAACACCTTGTTAATTCCTCTAATATCAACAAAACTATCTCTAACAACGGCACCAAAAACTTGATTGCTCCTTGGTGAGTGTCACGAATGGATGGAATTGGAATAGATATGGGGCGTGAATGGATATATATATGTGGAACAATATGTTATGTGTTAGAACACTGTGCAAGTATACACTATCAGAGTAGTGAGCAAATATTCTGGGGTTTATCGTACCTAAGGGATTGTTATTGATTACCAAAGTAATATAACTCCAATGTTGTTCAAGCAGTTGAATTGTGGTGAGATAGGTAAAACAATTAAATGTAAAAGTAGGTAAACAAAAGCAAAAAAGCATATAGCAGAATTAAGAGAATAATGATGAGAGGTTTAAGGATTTAGATTTCACCATAATCTTCATGTATAGACTTCCTTGATTAAGTTATGAAGTTATAGAATTATCAATTGCTAGCCTGGATTCCCTAATATAATTAATCATCTTTGGTATTAGGTCATATAAAATCTAATTACAATTACTAACCTTGCTACTGGTCTGTGCGAGTTGTAGCAACTTTAATTACATTAAGATCTATGGATATCCCTTTAGGGAGATTAGGGGAACACCCTAATTCCCATGTGGCAGGGGTGACACATGGCGTATTATGGTTGGCTATAGGGTCGCTGATTGGACATGCCAGTGATTATGTGGCAATTGAGTAGCTTGTGTGCTGACATTGCAGGTGTGACACGTGGCAGACGAGGAATGGATAGGATGCACTTATGTAGAGCGATGACATGGTTGTCTTCAACCTTTTTCCAATCATAGGCGCATAGAAGAGCGTGGATTTTCCTGCGAGCATGTGGCGGTTCCAGCAAGAGTGCGTGGTGCCACGTGGAGGCTCTGGCAACTGCAAAACCTTCCAATCCAAGGTTTTTGGACCTCCTGAATGCAATGATGCTGTTATTTTTAGCCAGCTTAATTGGTAAGAGGTGGGGTACAAAGTACCCACAAAAGCGTGAGGTTCCGGGTTCAAGGAAGGGATACCACCACAGTGGGAATGAAAACTCAACCCAATGGGACCAAAGTGTACAATACCTTGTAGGGTATGGGTAATACCTCACCACACAAGGCGCCTTTTTATGTCGCATCCCTGCCTTTTTGGAGGATGGAGCACTACTTCAGTATTGTCCCTTCGCCCCAAGTATCGAGTAATTGGTCTGCAGCCTGTTCGTGCCTTGAACCCGGGACCTAAGGGATTTGCTGTTCCTAAGAACAAGCCTCTCACCAATTGAGCTGCCCTCCAAAAGGGTGGGGACGTGACATAAAAAATGACCAAAAAGTGGAGTTTCGAGGGTTACAGTGGCTCTTGCACTAAACACCTTTGAAAAACTAGAAATCTTAACTAATTTCTGTCATTCTTCCCACTCAAACTCAACACCAGAGTTTGATACTAGTCTATGATACCAAAAGGGCACAGAAGCCTAGAGAAAGACAGAACACTGTCACTTGGATAATTTTCTTCAATCTATTGCTTAATGATGAGTATATGAGAAGAGCCCTATTTATACTAGTGTAATTCAGACAACCTATTCAATCCTATTAAAAGAAAAAGGTAGGTTAGGAAGGCTACAAGACAATCCCTTCAATATCATTATTTCTATGTTTCTAAACTCCTTCAACAATTCATGGTCATTCATGGTTGCTTAATGGCTGATAACTAGGTCTTGTAGCTTGGGTCTTGGGCTGGCATGGGTTGTTTCTTGATCTATGTTAGCTTGGTCCATCTTTGCATGGGTTAGACCTCTATCATAATTTTTATTGTTCATTTGTCATATTCTCAATACTTATTCTTTGCAGGGCATGCTTGTACTAGAGCAACTTCATGTCACGTCCCACTCAAAATCCTTACAAGAAATGCATATTGCCAAGGTATATTCTAGAGCTTCTTAAATTTTTCTAGATTTTTCCGGAACTAGATTAGTCTAGATGACTCTAGAAGATTCTAGAAGACACCAGAATTCTCTTGAAGTCTCTAGAATAGACTAAAACTCTCTAGAATTCTCTAGAACCCTGTGAAAGACCCATGAGTTCTCTAGAAGGTTCTAGAAGCTTATAGAACATTATAGATGCTTGTAGATATTAGTAGATATATCTAGATATTTAGGCTAGAAACCTCTAGAACAAGGAATTGTAGCCACACATTTGGGAGGCCACACAACTATAAATAGGCCATCCCCCCCTCATTTGTAAATCAACCCATGAGTGAATGAAAAACCTTAAGTGAAGGAAAGTCTCAAGTGTTATTCCTAAACTCTCTGGTGTTCATTGCTCTCCAAATTCCTTGCCTCACTTTTACTTCCAAGTGCGAGTTATCCTTGCCCTAAACACAAATAGGCTTACTTAGCATCTCCCATTATGAGATTGTCTAAGTGCCATACGGGTTGAAGAATAACCCCGTGACAGGTGGTATCAGAGCCATTCGCTTGATCCTTGGCGCGGCTTGTTGTGGGAAGGAGAAGCACTATGGCGTCAAAGGAAGGAGATGTTGCTGCTGTCATGGAGCTGCAACAAGAGCAACCTTGTGGAAGGGAGGAACAAGCTCGCACACAAACTAAGTGTGGCAAGTCAAAGGGTCCAGCAGGTGAATCCCTTGAACCTCGAGTTGCTAGCTTAGAATCTTACATAGATGGCGTGAGAGCTAGTGTGAGTGAGCTTTCCGACCAAATTGAAAAAGTCTAAGAAAGGATGAATGCTATGTTGCTACCCTAAGGGAATTGACTGATGAGGGAAACACAACCTGCCATAAGGAATCTCTACCATCGTGCGTCCAAGAAGTCCTCAATGAGTATAAGGATATTATGCTTGCTGAGTTGCCAAAGAAACTACCTCCTAGGAGAAAGGTAGACCACTAGATTGAGCTTGAGCCAGGTGCCAAACCTCATGCCATGGCACCTTACAGGATGGCACCATCGAAACTTGCTGAATTAAGAAGACAACTCCAAGATCTTCTTGATTCTGGCTACATTCAACCTTCAAAAGCTCCTTATGGTGCACCAATCCTTTTCCAAAAGAAGAAGGATGGCTCTTTGCAAAAGTGCAGCAACATCACACGGGTATGCTTGGACAAAGCTACACGTAAGATGAAGAAATGGGTCGATACAAGATGTTGTCCCTTAGAGTTCAAAGAAGGCGATATGGTATTGTTGAAGTTGTTGCCAAACCAATTCAAGTCTTTATGGAAGGAGTATAAGGGATTGGTGAAGCGATATGAAGGGCCCTTTCCTATCATAAAACGAGTAGGAAAGGTTACCTATCAACTACAACTCCCGCCAAGATTGAAGATTCATTCAGTTGTGCATGTGAGCCTCTTGAAGAAGTACAATATTGATGAAGAGGTTCCTTCAAGGAATATCTCAACACATGCACCTACTGCTGTGATCACTGAGTCTGACAGGGAAGAAGAGAAGATTCTATCACATCAAGTAATTCGAAAAAGAACAATGCCACCAAACATCGAGTACTTAGTCAAGTGGAAGGGCTTTCCTGACCATGTGGCAATTCCAAGATCACATTCGACACTACAAGGAAGAAGACGCGACAAAGACGTCGAGAGATTGAGTGGGGGAGAGTCACGTCCTACTCAAAATCCTTACAAGAAATGCATATTGCCAAAGTATATTCTAGAGCTTCCTAAATTTTTCTAGATTTTTTTGAAACTTTCTAGATTAGTCTAGATGACTCTAGAAGATTCTAGAAGACACCAGAACTCTCTTGAAGTCTCTAGAATATACTAGAACTCTCTAGAATTCTCTAAAATCTTGTGAAAGACACATGAGTTCTCTGGAAGGTTCTAGAAGCTTATTGAACATTATGGATGCTTGTAGATATTTGTAGATATATCTAGGGCATTGTAGAGTATTCTAGAACATCCTAGAGAGATGTATGGAAATATCTAGATATTTAGGCTAGAAACCTCTAGAACAAGGAATTGTAGCCACACATTTGGGAGGCCACACAACTATAAATAGGCCATCCCCCCCTCATTTGTAAATCAACCCATGAGTGAGTGGAAAACCTTGAGTGAGTGAAAGTCTCAAGTGTTATTCCCAAACTCTCTCTTGTGTTCATTGCTCTCCAAATTCCTTGCCTCACTTTCGCTTCCAAGTGCGAGTTATCCTTGCCCCAAACACAAATAGGCTTACTTAGCATCTCCCATTATCAGATTGTCTAAGTGCCGCACAGGTTGAAGAATAACCCCGTGACATTCAGCTTATAATACCACAAATACTAACCCTCTTCAAGGGTGTGGAGAATCACCTAATTTGCCTTCCAATTATTCTGATATTGCGACTTCAAGTCATCAACAGTCTCAAGCAGGTGTATATGTAACCTTACAACCGAGGTTTCAAGTCTTTTCTCTAGGCTTCTTTATCATATTCCGAATTGTTACTTAAATTCTTTAAACTTTGCTACTCCAAGTATAATTTCTATTTGATCATTCATCTGTCTTAATTGATTGCATCTCTATTTTTCCCAAAAGGTTACAGCCAGAATTATGAATCCAAATGGCTCAGAAAATGCTCCAACATGACCTCAAATCGATCCTGACACTACTCAGTCATTCTTGTACAACAACAGTGGCAGGCAATGCATCGGTGGTGTTACCAATTAGACAGGATATGTGAAGGGCAACGGTAATGGGATTATCAACTTGGGCAACTTAGGGACTCTTCTTTCACCCAAAGCCAGAGGTAGGTATAAATCAATTTATAGCCTTTAATATTGCTCACTAATTAAATGAGTTAGTAGTCTCTTCTCTAGCACATCATGTTGAGATTAGTTTGGCAAATGTTCAAAATATTTGATGAAGTTTTTAAAGGAAGATGACTTTGTGAAAGAAAAACATCCATTTCACACTATACTTAATTATTTATTTTTGTTTTTAATTCTCCTCATTGTTAATCATCCATTCTATGATTTTAACAGTACTCACAGTAAAATCGTAATGTTCTCTTGTTAGGAAATATTAACAACAAAAGAAATTTATATCTAGAGCACAAAATCATTAAGTACTAATTTTAATTATTTATTTAAGCAGTGAAGTAGACTTAACTGCCAGGATTAATGCTCTTCAGAAACTGATTCCTCCTGAGAACCGCATGGCTGATGGTACTCCTACACAACCCAACTCCTCTTCTACTACTACCCTTCGCAAAGAGAATCATCAACCTGACAACTTTAGCAACACTGGCGAGCAAACCATCGAAAGTGTGACTAGTCAAACAGGCATCATTGCTGGCAACTACAGTGGACTCGTTAACTTGGGATGTGCTAATATATAATGCATGTATTGCATTTATAACTACTATCCAATTACTACAACTATGTGTTTTATATACTAGGAAAACCCTTTTTTGTCTCTTCATGTTATTATTAACTTTAAAAAGGATTTTTGTCTCTTCACGTTATTATTAATTTTAAAAAGGACCTGTTTTAAACTAGATAAAATAAGTTTTCACATTTCAAATTAAAAACAAAAGGAGAAGGCATTTTTTGTATGTACAGAAGGTTTAATTCTGTTCTGAGTTTGAAATGTGAAAGTTACTTTTATCTAATTTAAAAAATAAGGGTTCTTTAAGAATCGATAATAATGTAAGGGGAAAAAGGGATTCTCTCTTTTCTGAGTGAAAATGAAAAGATTTATAATAAAAGTACTTCTTTAAAAATTTTGCTACCACAGACACAGTTTGTTATTGTTGGTCATTGTAATTGCCACAATTAATTATATGCTTAATTTCCTTATGTATGGAGATGACTATGTGTTATATTTAATGCATAATTTTATAATTTAAAATTTAGATATATATTATTGTTGAATTTAAAATTTAAAATTTCGTGAAGGTATAATTGTGCAGATAAATAATAATAAATAAGGTAAGGTGCATACAATAGAAGAAAAAACTAAGAAAGATAAACACTACACAATAAGTATTTTCCTCTAGGAGGAGTTACTCCTTTAATGTTTGCTTTGAACTTGGTTAAATAAATTTAATGTATAATGCTGTTATCGCATTCAAAAAAAATAAAAATAAAACTAAAACTTTATCAAGAATCAGAAATAAATAGATTAAGCGCTTGTGTTTTCTAAATTGGAAATTTGCCCTTTCATATATTTTTTTTCTATGCAGCAAATAGAAGTTAAAAAGAAAAATACAAAGAAAAGATGATAGTTCATAGCAAAAAAAAAAAAAAAATCACTTGAGTTTAGATCTTGTTTCTATCCAAAATTGGAAGAGAATACATAAAAAAGAGAGCAGTAATTCATTGAAGACCCTATATAAAAAGAATAGATAATATTGAGCAATTATTATGAAAAAATAAAAGCAAAGCATATCTTGGTGGAAACATTAAACAACATAACAGTATATCCGCTCATGACACAGCAGAAAATGCAGGGTAAAGATAAAGCAATTAGAATTTGCTAATGTAACAAAAAAAAAAAATACAGAGAGCAGTTCAGCACAAAATAAAATTTATATGGGCTTAGATTTTTTTATCTATGAAAGAAATATATGTAAATAAAAAGGAAAAAGGAATAATTCAGAACAAAATATAAGTAAAAGTGAGTAGTTCAAAATAAAATAAAGATTACCACCATTAATTTGATTTTGTTTCTGTACAAATTGCAGAGTTTGCACTGCAAAGCACAAAAGGAAAAGGACAACAAAGTGGAAGCATATGGTGGAAAGAAGAAATTAACAAAAGAAAACTATATTCGCTCACAACAACGTACAAATTGCAATGTGCAAGATGAAGTCATTAGAATTTAAAAAATAATATTGTAGAACAAAATATTAAAAAAAAAGAGAGAATAATTCATAATAAAATAAAGATTACTTGGTATGAATATTTTAGATGTCTATCTAAAATGTTATTTATCCTAGTCTCAATCTTCACTTTGTATTTATCTAATGTAATATAAGAATAATTATTCTTTCTAAAGTTTTACTTGTATTGGACTTTTCTCACTGCTTATATAAATATTCCTTTAAGGATGAATAAAATAAGCTACATTTAAAGGCTTTACTTATTCTCTCTAGTTTATTCTCTTATATCTCTTATTTCACAACATGTTATCAACACGGAGCACTATTCTACCATCATATTTTTCCTGCCTCTCCTCTACCTATTTCTTAATTGCAACTTGTTTTGTTTATTAAAAGACCAATCACTTGCCAAGCAATTAAAGCTAGAAGAGGAGACCATGCCTTTTTCTTCTTTTTTTTTTCACGGCCACAAAGGCCACTTGGTAGAGCCATGTGAGGCATGAGAACAATGTTATGTTTTCGTTTATTAATTTATTTGATTTAAATAGTTACTTATGAAAAGTAAATAAAAGGGAATCATATATTCCTTTCAATAAATGAAAACTATGCCCCATCTTGAAGTGTGGAATCAATTTAATCTTTATGTTGCTCGATATGCCTTATCTAGTAGTATGAAGCAATTTGACTTCTTTGATATGTTACATCTAGAAACATGGGGCAATTTAATTTTTTGAATATAACTCATCTTAAAGTATGAGATAATTTAATTTCTTTGACATGTCTCATTCAGAAGTACAAGACAATTTAATTTCTTTGATAAACCACATCCAAAAGTATTGGGCAAATTAATATGGGACAAATTAATATGCTAAATCCTACAACATGAAGCCAATCTATTATTCCTTGCTATTTTTTCCCCCACATATAGCATAAATGGATTCTAAAGTTATCCACATATATCATAAAATGAATTCTGAAGTTATCCATATATAGCATAAAGTAGATCCTGAAGTCATACATATATAGCACAAAGTGATTCTTGAAGTCTTTCACATATAAGTTAAATTGAGTATGAAAATTATTTATTTAAAGGCATAAAGTCAATCTTGAAATTATGCACTTACAAGTATGTATAAAGAAAAATTTATTATTAACTAAAAACTAAATAGTACTTTAATTAAGCATGCAAGTGATCTTGAAGTTATCCATATAGAAGTTATGTTGTTATATAAGGGAGCCAACCCATGAGAGAATGTACAAATGGGTCAATAACACTCTAAACCCAAAATATTTTGAAGTTGAAATTTTCAACCTTGAATCTACAGAAAAGTCTACATGAATATGACCCAACATCCCCAGTGTGTTTCAAATGTTTCTACCACAGACAAAGACAAAGGATTACCATCAATTGATTTATATTTATATAGAATTTGGTTCTAATGGAATTTTAGAAATATGGAATTTATGCAATACAAATCTTTTCTAACCTGTTGAGTCTATCCCAGTGTCCATTATAGCAATGACCAAAACCGCATCTTCTTCCACAGTATGTAGATAGACGCATGACCAATTTATAATTAATGTACAAAAGTGGTTGAAAATATATGATATATGCATCATTCTTATATGCACATTTTGTATGTTGGTGGGAGCATGCTCAATGATTGTTGCTTTCATGAATTAAAATCATTTGGAATTTTAAAATTTTGTAAAGATAGCTCAATTGTGTTACTTTGGTTGTGCATTTGATATATGCTCAATGAATACAAGAAAAGTTTCTTTTTCTTTATTGCATTCTATGACAAATCAGTTTTTGGAATAAGTAATTAAAATAATATGTTATACAAGATTAAGTTTATCATTGGTATGGATTAGATTTATTTATTTAGTCTTAGGTTGAAAAGTCAATTGCCTCTTGTGTCTTATTATTCATGTTTTGAGTATATGCAATTTGATTGCCTATGATACAAGTGAATATTTTCATTTTTTGCCATTGAAAAGTCAAAAAATTTATTAGTTAGGCTTCATAAAATTGGGATTTATTTTTGGGGTACTTTATTTCTCGATTCTCCATTCCCACAATTTGTCATCTTTATTATATATATATATATTGGGACAATTCATTTCTTTGCTTTTATTATTAATTTTCTAAGAAAGTTATAGCTCTTTTTGGAGTTAACCCTTTTGCTTAGTTTCTAAGGAAGCTACAATTCATTTTATTTATATTAGATTAGTTTTGCATTATCTTTATTTTAACTTGGTTCTCTATGTTACTCATTGCTTTTTTTGTCATTCACTTCCATATAGAGTTGATATGTCATTTTATAAAAATTATTCATATGATTACTTATGAATTAGCTAACATAGTAGCTATGGTTAATTGGCTATTTGACAATTTGACGCTCTAAAATGTGTGTTGCCAATATATGTTTATGTAGTAATATGATTTTGAAATATTATATGAAATATCATAGTGCAATAAAGGAAAATAAGTTTCTTACTCAAAATCATAAGTTATTATCCTAGAATAATTTTTCTCTATTCCTTAAAGTGAATGGAGAAGCTATCAAGAAATATAAGCACATACGTGGCCAAGACTAGGCAAATATATTATTAGTTATAATATTATAAGTATCTCTCTCTAGAAGTGGGAGAAAAGTGGTAACAGGAAATTAGAAAAACCACTATCATTTTGGCAAGAAAAGACCAGTAAGTTTGTATTTGTTGCACATCTAAATATCTTTTAAATGTTACTCAAGCATCAATAAGAGAAAAGATTAATTGTTGAAACAATTTTACTTAATGAGAAGATGTTTTTGACTTTGGCCATGTCAATATGATTATTAAATGAGCCAAATTTCTTTCTTGAAGGTGATGGAGTATACATAGGAAATTACTATTGTAGCCCATTTCTTTAATTTACATTTAATAAATTTAAGTTATTTGCTCTTTTGTTTAAGCTTTATCAATTTCACATATGATATGATACTAAATTATTTCTATTGTACAAAGATAATACTGCCATTATATTTAATAGTGCAAAGATTATTGAGTTCTCTTGAGGAGTTGGTGGAATGAAAATCATAATTAAAAGCTCATGAAGTAGCAATAAATGTTTACCTTAAGAAATTATATGCATTTTCTCCAATTTTTACTACATATATATTAGTACAATTGAAACATATGTTGTTGTAAACTAGAAGTTTACAAGTCAAAATAAATTTGTTGTTTGGCATGATCAGTTGAGCCATCCTGAGTCAACAATGATGCAAAAGTAATTAAAAACTCATGTAGACTTTTATTGAAGAGCCAAAAGATTCTTCAATTAAAATGTGTTGTTTCTCATATGCTATTTATTCCCAAAAAAAAAAAATTATTTGCATTAGCAAAAGTGAAAGTTTAGAATTTATATGAGGAATAAATATTTTGTGGGCTTGTAGAACTATCAAGTAGATCATTTAGATACTTCTTGATTTTAATTGATGCATCGACTAAATGATTATATATTTATTTATTATTAACTCGACTTGAAAATTATGAGATTATTTGCTTAATAGATTGAATTAATAGTGTAATGCTTTAATTATATCTCGTTGAGCAACACATCTAGTTAATGTTAGTCAAGTCACTCTACAAGGTGACTATTAGAATACATAAAATGGACTTGCATGCACCCAAAATTAATTGCAAAACCTTTACTCGTGAGATCTAAACTTCCAAAATTTATTTGGGAAAATGTGATTATTCATATTGTAGCATTGATTCGCATCACACCAAATAAGTTATTTGAACCCCTTCTTACAATTTCTTTATTGTCGAGAGTCAAGTATATCCCATTTATGAAATTTTGATGAGTTGTTAATTACTCCAAGACAATGCACTAAGATGGGACCCTATGGAGGTTAAGAACATATGTTGGATTTAGATCTCCATCTTTATGTGAAATATATTGAGCCACTTAAAGGATATTTATTTGTGGCTTGGTTCACCACTTGTTTATTTGATAAATCATTTACTCCAACATTAGGGGGAAGATGAATTATCACCTTGATCCTCATGCAAAGCAAATATGAACTAGAAGTTCATATAATAATTCATTTGTAAAAACTACTATGCACATTGCCTGACTAGTAAGAGTGACTAAACTTATGTGTATCAACTACTACTTCAATCAAAATATAACTACAAACACATGAAGAGTGACAAATACACTAGTTTTAAAGATAAAATTCTTGAAAAGAGAAGGAGCAAAGAATCAAAGATGGTCAAATCGAAGATATGATAGCTTTAGAAGAGTTACTAGAGGTAACTCTGGAAGAGTCCTCAAACATAACTAATATTTTAGATTCAAAGGAAACCCAAGTACTTGAAAGCCATGAAAATAAAGAGATTTGTATAAAATATGATGGAACTAGAATGAAATCAGTATTGTTGACAATGTGTCTCGTATAATGTAGCGCACTATATGATAAAAGATGTTGAAGATCATTAGTAAAAGTCTGCAAATAAAGAAATTATTGGCCAAAAATAAAAAGATGTAATTGAGGTTCATTTAAAAAGAAAAAAATTTTGGACTTGCAATCTCTACACTAGAAGTGTAAAGTCAATTTTGGACAAATAGGCTTTCATGTGAATACAAAATGAAAATGATGCTTAAGAGTTTTTTGCAAATAACTGGCATTGATTATGAATAGAAATATACTCAACTGTAGTGGATGCAAGTATATGATGATACTTAGTTAGTCTAACAGTACATGAATAACATTATTTGTGTATAATGGATATTATTGTAGTTGACTGATTCAGTAATGACATCTTTGAAATAATTTATACAATCATTTGATTTAATATTTATTGAAGAAAACAAATGGAAATGACTCATTTGTCTGCATATTAATAAATTTATATTGATGATTTATTATTAGAACTTCTAAAGAGCTTCGAAAGCTATAAATTACTTATAAAGAAAACTTGTATTAAAATGCTTATATACTGAAAGTATTAAAGTGATTTTATATGTAAAAATTACATCTATTGTGCAATCTAATGGATATAAAATTTCTAAATGTGAACAAATATTCTTTTAATAACTCATGAAAATGGTTAATATATTTTGGTCATGAATTACCAAACCTTGGTATAATTTAACTAGTTCATCAATATGACAATCTAGTAAATTTGTTACCACGATACTAACTTCTACAATATTTGAAGGATTTTATACAATATTAGAGTTCATCACTGCAAATATATTGATTAATTTGGACTATACTCTTTTTCCTTTTCGCCATGATTTTTCCTATTGGGTCCTAGTAAAGGTTTTTAATGAGATAGTATTTGATTATATATCCAAAGAATAACGTACTCTTTTTCTCTTTACTAGGTTTTTGTCCCAAAGAGTTTTTCTTAGTAAAAGTTTTAATAAGGTACATCCTTTGATAATAGACATCCAAAGGGGAGTGTTATAAATATTTTTCATGTCTATCTAAAATGTTATTTACCATAGGACTTAGTCTTTACTTTGTATTTATCTAATGCAATTAATTATAAGGATAATTATTCTTTTTAGGGTTTTACTTGTATTAGACTCTTCCCACCACTTATATAAATACCATTTGAGGATAAATGAAGTACATTACATTTGAAGGCTTTACTTATACTCTTCTCTCAATTATATCTACTTTATTCTCTTATATCTCTTGTTTTACAACAATTACATTAATTTCAATTTTTTTTATACAAAATGTAGAGTTTGCATTGCAAAGAAGAACAAAGCAGAAAAATACCATGGTGGAAGTACTAAGAAACAACGGAACATTATGTCCGCTCACAACAAAGCGCAAACTGCACTTTAGAGTGCCAATGGAGTAATGAGAATTTGTCAATTTAAAACAAAAAAATGTTAAAAAATACACAAAAAAGTAGTTCAAAACTAAAATAAAATTTACCTATAAAATTTACTTAAGTTAGATTTTTTATTTATGTAAAAAATAGAAGAAAAAGAAATTTTATGATCAAGAATTAAGAAAAGAGAGTAGTTTCACAAAAAAAAAATTTAAATTAAGCCTCTGCTTGTTAAAAATAGTTAATAAGTTAGCTGAAAGTTGAAACGCTAACTGATAATTGAAATGCTGACTTATAGCTGAAATGCAAATTTTCAGTTGAAAGCTGTTAGGTAAAAGCGAAAAATTGTTAAGTTAGTTTATTGAATTATAAGTGTTTGATAAAATTAATTATTTAATTAACTGATAAATATAAAATTATACAAAAATTGATTATATAAATTTTATATAAATTATAGTTTTGTTTTTGTTAACAAAAGAATACTTTTACTTAATTTAGAAAACATTAAACAAAATATTGGAAAAAAATCACACAAATGTGTGTGTGTATATATATATATATAGATAGATAGATAGATAGATAGATAGATAGATATTTAATTATTTATATAACATAATTGTTTTCTTAATTTTGAAAAAAAGTTGTTAACGCAATTAAAGGATTTCAGATTAAAATAAAATACAGAAATAGAGAGAATTTAACTTTAAAAAGCATTTGTAATTTGAAAGAAGAAAAAAATCATGGGTAACGTTTTACGTGAAATGGGGAAAAAATAGAGGTAAAACGGTTAGAAAAAACAAGAAGCTATACGCTATAAGTTGACACACTACTTTAAGTAGCATTTCAAAATACAATATAAACTAGTAAAGTAAGCTTGTTTATTAAATATACCTATTTTGATTTGTTAAATACACTATAAGTTAACTTATTGGACTTGCCAAACAATTGCAAGTTGGCATTGCAAACCTGAAAAGGAGAAGAAGCAGGTTTGAAAGTTTGATTTTGTTTTTTTGTTTTTAATTTAGTTTAAGAGCCGCTTTCCTGTAAAGTCATTTTAATTTTTTTTTTGGTAAGAAGTTACATTTTAATTTAAGATAACGGTTAATTGATGTTAAGATTAAGTTTTAAAAAAAAAAATCAGAAGAAAATAATCAGATAACTGACTTTATTTTTTCTTTTATAGTAAAATAGATAGTAAAATAAATACAATTAAATTTGAAGAGGTGGGTAGTTACGTTCTATTTAAGGAGCTAGCAATCTAATTATTTTTTTAAAAAATAAAATTTTAAAATAAGATTTTGGTTTTAAAAAACTAAAATTCTATAAAAAGAAAAAGAAAATGAAAGTAGGCTTAGGTGGATAGCCTAATTATGCTTGAAATTCCTCACAAATATATATATATATATATTAGGGTTTATAATTTATACTTAGATTTAAGTTTTAGGGTGGTTTAAAAATATTGATAGAATCGAATAATTAAATCTTAAAATATAAATTATAAATCTAGATATAAATCTTAAATTCTAAATTGAAATTTAAACACTAAAATATAAATACTAAATTTAAAATCATAAATCTAAATGCAAATTTTAAAATCTTAACCTTAATATTTATATAAAATTTAAGTGAGTTTATATATATATATACAATAAGAAGGGAGAAAAAGAAAAACAATAAAAGAGGTGGACACGTGTCAAATTTTAGAGTGCAAATTCAAGGAACGGTTGACTTTCCCGCCGTAAAAGTCACTCATCCAAATGTACGTTGGTGTATGTGTTATTGGCATGGCTTTATAATCATTTTCATTTTTCTGATCCCATTTAATCACTTATAATATTCATTAACTGTCTCATTTTTTTAATTTTTTCATAATAAATGCTAATTATACTTAGTTTTAGTTATAAAATCACATAAAATAAAATAATTGACACCAATTCAGTTCTAGTTTTAATTATAGAATCAGTAATAATTAATAAAATGTGATAATTAAACAACTTAATAAAAGCATTTGTAGAAAAAAATGTGATAATCAATAAAATAAAATAATTAAACAATTTAATAAGAAAATAATTAAAATTATATAATTTGCTAATGTGTCTTTAATTGATTAATTTTGGGAACTCTTTTTATATTATACACTAGATTTTGAATGCCTATGCTACGCAAGGGACATGAACCATATGTGAATGATTCATTATCTTTGTGACGAACAATTAATTATTAATTATTTATTTAATAAAACACATTTAAAAACATGTTTAAAATAGCTTATTGAATTGTTTCTTATAATTGATCAAATAAAAGTATTTAAATTATAAACAAAACTATAACTATGTAGACACAATTAATGAGGAAACCTTTTTTATACTATTTAATTGGTCTTTTTTTTATATATAAATATATTGACTTAGCTTCTCTAATTGATCGGTGACTCTTTAAATTAAGTATAAAAACCTAACTATAAGAAAAGTAATTAATTATTATTTATAATGACATTTGAAAAAACCTAATAATGATATAAGTTATATGTTATCTGCTAACAGATATTAATAATGGAAATTAAAAAAGCATTAAATAAATACTGATATCTGAAACAATCTCAGAATAAAATAATTAAAAAATTATTTAAAAATTAATCAAATGTTGACTTGGACCCTTTAATTGATCAAATTTAAAAAATCTTTTTATATAGTATATATATGTACATGTATGTATAAATTATAGTTACCGTACGTATCACAATATTATAACAATAAGTGGAAGTAATTATTAAATTTCATGCATACTGTATAGTTACTAATACTTTATTGCATGCCATTATTACACCAATAAATACCATTAAGCCAATGAAAAGTAATATTTCATTTATGTCAATAACAAAAGAGAGTTTTTTAAGTAGATAACGACTGACCTTATAGATGTTGAACTCACATGTAAGTGCTATTAAAGTATATTATCACCATAACCCTTAATTCATGGAGCCGTCGCACTATTCTAGATGAAGAATATATATAATTGGCATCCCACTAATCTTTACAAATATTGAACTCACATGCATCGACTCCCTATAAATAAATAAACAAATGGCTCCCAAAAAAATCCACTAAGCAATATATAAATACTTATTTATAAGTTGTTTTATGATATAATATCATCTTTGTAGAGAATAAATGATATTATTTCAACAAATTATGAAATTAATATATATATATGATAATTTATACTTTTATTCTTATCAATAATTATCTTATAATTTAACTCCAATTTTTAGAGTTATGATACTTAATAGTTTGAAAAATATGTATGGTAATTTATACCCTTTTTTGTATGGGGTATCCGGGAGATAGAGCAAGAGAAGGGAAGGGAAGAGAATGTTTGAAAGAGGAAAAAACTATTTGCACACCCAAATTATTATTTTTGTTGTGTAAGGCCATTTTAGACTTTTCAGATAGCATGGGATTGTCTTTCAGATCCATGAGTACCATGAGCTTCAAAACGTTCTTCCATCACTTGCATTCTTCTGTTTTTCTGTTTAGTCTTTCAGATCCAAGTCCTTGACTAGAGAAACCTTTTGCCTTTGTATACGCTATCCTCACCACTGTCCCTAAGATTGGTTTTCTTCAATCTCTTAAGACTGGTTTTCTTCATTCTCTTCCTTTATTTTCTGTCTCCTGTGTTCTATCTATGAATTTCTTAAGAAAAAAACAGTTGTGAGATTGTTAATATAACCAAGCAAATTGAAGCTTTCTTTGTTGAAAGACCGAAGCAGCCTAGTTTTAACAGACAACCACATCTCCATTCCTTCGTCCGCGTGGGTTGACTTCAAAGTCAATGCTCTATTTTCTTTCTTGTATGATGCTACTAGAATTTTCCTATTTTGTTGTTGCTGTTTTCATGGTCAAGATTGTTATTATTGTTGAAAAACGTTTACAATTATTGGAGGAGATGCAAAGAAGAAACGAAGCCGTTCATCACTCAGTAGAACAAAGAGAATTGACAGGCGGATCTGCTCCAGGTAATAATTAATGGCAAAAGGCAATCATAAAAGATTGTTTTGACATTTATGGTGGTTAATTTATAGTTCAAGGAATTTCCTAATTTTTTTTTTTTTTTTAACTAAATATGGTTTGATTTTGCATTACTAATGCTAATATGCTCCTATATCAGGTATTACAATCAAGCAAAAAGGACAGATCCATGGTCACTTTAATGGAGCTGTCATCGAGAACCTTTATTTAAAGTCTTCTGAAGGTGCAATATTTCTCAACTTGCCCCTTTTTATCACTCATGGTTTGTTTGGTTGTTTTCACGGCATATTTTCATTCTGATTAGCTTAGCTTTTCTCTGGTTATAATGGACATTAAATTAAAAATCAAACTTTGTGATGCTTTTATTTAAAGATTCTTTTCATATTTTTCTCATAGGACCCTGAACCCAGTTTAAGCACTGCTCAGCTCTCAAATTATGCTGGTATACCAAGTACAACGTCTGGAAATTAATTGAACCCATCTTGAATCATCATCATAATTCACAAGGATTTAGAGACTCTTCGTTCTCGTGAGATTACTGGTCCTGGAGGGGATTCAGCTTGCAAAGGGACATGATTTACAGAAAGTTCAAGCTGATGAGGCTACTTATCTGGTGAGTTAGATCAGCCACAATGTCGAATGTGTCATGTTGGAGATTTGTTTTATCTGTTATGATAGCTATATTTGTGGGGTTACTGGTAATTTTGAAGTCTTGGTCATTGTTTTTTTCCATGGTCAGCAATTAATAACGTCTAAGTTAAAATATTTTCCAGGAGAAGATTTAATTGCTCCATGCCATTGCTAAGGAATCAAAAAGTATGTTCACAGATGATATCTTGGCAATTGGAGGTCTAGTAAGGTGGGTTCCTTTTTCGTATCAGTATTCCATTCATCTTGATCGTAGTACAGATACCTGGTTTAAAAACCATAGAACTATGTATTTTTATTAGAGGCCCAGACAATTGGAAGCAGTAGCTGTAAGGAGAAGGACCTAATGTATTAGAGCAATATTTTATCTGCTTAAGTTCCTATGAAACTTCCATTAATTACAATAGGATTATGATATATAATTAATACATTCTGTAACAAAGGCATAATAATTATAACTTACTGAGACCCTACAGTAAATTGTACTGTTTAAAATATAAAATTTACCATGAAGTTGCAGAAATTTGGGATTTGTGTTTGTTTCAAGTTTGCCATATCATGAAAGGACATCATGCTATGAGAACTATGCTTGAATTGCATTTGTTTTCCTCTCCAAAGAGGGAAGTTGTCATGGTGATTATTCAATGCGAGATTACATGTACATCATGAGTGATAAGGCTATTTAATTGTTTCCAGGGCACTTTTTTTCATGAGGTATCTAAAGATAGTGGTTTAGTTATTGACATGATCAATGGTTCTCATGATCCATCAGTAATGTGACTATTAACTTGTTGCAATGATTTTATTTCAGATTCGCTCTTTGTTTGAGGAACATGGAAATGTGATGGAGGTTGCTGGGAAAACTTGAGAACAAGAGCTGTGAAAACGGGCTCAAGAACTGCCGGCACTAAATAAAACAAGATATAAAAATAAATGAATAGTTTTATTAAATGTGAGAATAATTTGAAAAGCTTGCATCAAATGCAATTTAACCATGCTTATTTATAGGTTAAATACAACAAGGAAACCCTAGAAAAAAATAAGAACACTGACATTCACTAACATAGAATCAAGAGAGTAACAAAACAGCCCACTAATAGTCTAGCTAATCTTATTCACTAAAAAAAAACTAAAACGACTAACAAGTATTTTTTAGCTCTACATCTGGGTAGCTACACCACGTTTTCCACAATTTTGAATCATTCTCCAAGAGAGGTTGATCAGGAAAAAGGACAACATCAAGGTATTTGTTTTTTCCATATTATATGAGATTATTGTGATCTATATGAATCTTATTTCAGGTCTATTGAGAGGTTTATGGGAATCTCAGTTTGATTTTGAGTCCAAGCTTGTTGGTTTTGGTTTCACCTGTTAACTTCTCCTTGTTGCCACAACCGTAGCTTGTTTATGATAATGCTTTAGAAGCCAGCTACTGCATAAAATGAATAGATAAACAGAACCCCTCGAATATTACATTTGATTGAATGGTTTCACAATGCAATTTGTAAGATTTCATGTTTCCTATATTTTGGTGAATGCAAGAGATTTTTTCTGAACGTCTTGGAATGTCATATATATCAGTTTCAATTCTTTAAATTGTCATGGTTATTATTACATAATAATCTATGTGTTGATGCTTTACACGTTAACAGTTACCTTATGAATGATGTACCTGTTGGTCATGTGATGGATGTACATCCATGGTTCTTGACTAATTTTTGTTTGTGCTGGTTGTTCATCCCTGCTTTGTTGATGGATAAAATGTTACATTATTGAGTGGTTCTGGAATAGTTAGTAGTTTGGAAAAATTATATGGTCTTATCCTTTTAAGAGATGTATTTGCTTTTATATTGAATTTACTTCCATAGTTGATGAATTATTAAATAGTATTCTGCTCTAACATTTATTTTATTTTTCTTGGTTGAAGATAGCTTTGGACAGTCAATTATATTTTAGGAAATGTTTCACTTCAACCAACCATTGGAATTGGGAATATAAGAATTCATTGCTAGGAAAGTTGGCTGGTGATCCAACAAAGGAATAAAACTTACCTTGTAAAGTCATTCCCAGGCATCACTTTTCCAAGAATAGTCTCAAAAACTGTCAACGAAACACCACCTTGGATTCTTCTATCTTATTAGGTTTCACAGCCTGTTTCTTCACTGTATTTGCTCCCAAACCTCGTTTATTATTCTTCAGATATGTTTCCACAAGCTCTACCTACCCTGCTAATATAATAAACTATGTAACATAACCATCCAAGATTCGTCCCAAACATTATGTGTCACAAAGGAATAAAGGAGTCATAAATGAGAAGAGAGTTACAAGAGTTAATTCTCAATAAACCCTAATTAGTTTTGTTTAGGTTTTTAATAAGGTTAGATATTTTTTATTGTGAGAGCTAACATAAATATCCCTTATAAAGCCATTAGATCCATCTTGAGTTAGAATTTTCTTTGAGAGAGTATCTCTCTTTTATCCCATCCGACTTCTATGCCATTGTGGGAAGGAAATTTACCAAAAGGAATTAGGACAAAGGGAGGACAAGTTAAATTGTATGTAAGATAAATAGGCTGTACTAAAACATAAAAGAATGATATGTTCATTATCAAAAAAAAAGAATGATATGTTGTAAATTAAAGGATAAAAAGTATTAGATCGGCATAGAAAATGTTTTTACCTCTTTCACTCTACTTTCGGTAAAGAAGAAAACGACAATAAAGGAGAGAAGTAACATAATCTACTTAGAGATTCAAACACCTGTCCCTTCTTTCTGCTGGAAATCTAAGGAAACAAGGAGAAATAAGAAGTGCAAAATCAGTGGGGCTACAAGAGAAAGCCCAAGTTCAATTGCTATAAGACATTTTAGACATGGTGCTACTCTCAAATAATTCTGGCAAAGGTACTATTTATTTCATCCTTGTTCAATGAAGTAGTGGGTACATATGTACGGTTTAGAACAATAGAACTATCCTTATCTATAGATGGAATCCAAACATGACTCTAAACTAACTATCAGGTCATGGTAACCCATGTTTATCCTTATTTAGTCTTATAGGTTGTTTTAACCCGCAACGCTCATTTATCACTTTAATTTGAATATACACTCCAGCTAAGATAACTACGTCCACAACTCTGCTGCATGCACCACCTCATGTGCCATGCGCACATATCACTATATGACCCCATTCATGTTGGCGTGGGTAAGGGATAAACACCTTGCGAGCCAAGGAAAGAAACTGATGCCTGCCAAGCGCTTTGGTAAATATATTTGCGAGCTGAGTGTGAGCGGAAACATAGGAAGGTCGAATAGTGCCTTGGAGTACCTCATCTCAAATGAAATAATGGCAACCAACCTCTATATGTTTTGTTTGTTCATGAAAGACGGGGATATGGGCAATATGCAAGGCAGATTGACCATCACAATACATGCAAATGGGCTTAGAATGAAAGACCCCAAGAGCGTGAAGGATGCTCTTTAACCATTTCAGCTTATAGGTTAAGATATATGCCACTTCTGCGTATGATCTGGATATAGTGTGCTGTTTCTTAGTCTTCTAGGAGATTGGAGAGTGCCTGAGATGAACTATCAAACCAGTCATAGAGCGCCTCATCAAAGGGTTGCCAACCCAATTCGAGTCACACTACTTATGCAGTTGCAATTCATTGTCATGCCAGAGGAGGATCCCTTGATCAAGTGTTCTCCTTTAAGATAGCGTACACCGCTCGAAGAGCTGCCTCCCAATGCTCATGCCGTGGCTCTTGCATAAATTGTGAGAGTGTATGCACACAATAGGATAGTTCTGGCCGAGTAAATCAGACATAGATAAGATGTCCCACCAAACGGAGATATTGTTCAGGGTTCGTAAGGTGTGCACCTTTTGCCAAAGCCAAACGGTGATTTTGTTCTAATGGCATGTCTGCCGAGCCCATGAGACCAATTTTTGTTATGATGTCAAGAGTATACATGCGTTGGAAAAGGAATATACCAGTGTTGGAGTGTGCAACTTCGACACCTAAGAAATACTTCAATCTGCCCAGATCCTTTATGTGGAAACATTTGTGAAGGTAAGCTTTGAACTGATTGATGGAGCTATGATCATTACCAGAGATAATTAAATCATCAACATACACTAGTACCACCACATACTGAGTATCAGGACGCAGAACAAATCAAGAGTAATTGGAGAGAGACTCTTTAAAACCATAACCTTTGAGTGTCGTAGATAACTTGGCAAACCAGCACCGGGGTGTACCTGTTCATCATGAGATGCCCGAAATCTAGGTGGAAATTTCCTATAGACATCTTCATGGAGGTTTCCATGTAAGAAGGCGTTATGCACATCCATTTGATGAAGCTCCCATTGCCTAGAAGTAGGTACGGCCAACACAATGTGAACAATAGCCATTTTGGTTACCGAAGCAAATGTCTCAGTATAATCTATGCCTTTATTCTGATAGTTTCCAAGAATCACCAAGCATACCTTGAACCTTTCCTCCATCCCATCTAATTTTTGCTTGACTTTATAAACCCATTTACACCCTAAGGCTTTCTTCCCAAGGGGAAGAGGTGTAATTGTCCAAGTTTTGTTCAGTTCCAAAACACGTATCTTGTCACGCATGGCTGCATGCCATTGGGTATCACACATTGTCTCAACAAAAGTTTGTGGTTCTATGATCTGGCTAAGTGATGCAATGAAAGCATGACGGGCCAAAGAAAATTTATCAGAATAAATAAAATGTGTAAGAGAGTAGGGCTCACCTGAAGAAACTGTGGCGAAGGGTGATCTGGAAAAGGGGCTCTGCAACTTCACAGTATTCAAAACATAAACTTGTAAGCAACCTGGCTCCTTTTTAGTTCTATGATTGCGGCCTAGTTGCTCTTGTTCACCATGCATACCTGCATTTGCACCGTTGTGAGTACTAGGTGGGTCAACAAGTGTACTTGCTTTCGTGTCAGGTATGCAGGGAACCATGTGGACCTCACTGTGGTCATTACCACATGCCAATGGTTCGAGAATTCCCCGTCGTCCACGGGATATGTGGCTAGAGGCAAAGAATGCACATCCTCTTGGATATAAGGTGTTGTAGTCCCATTTTTTGGCTAGACCATGATGTTCTCGACCTAGATGGTGATCACTGAAAGGGAAATCTAACTCAACAAACTCAACATCCTAGGAGATAAAAATCTCTTCAGTATCCAGATCAAGTAATTTCCACCCCTTTTTCCCATAAGGGTACCCAAAAATGCACATTTTCTACTTCTAATATCAAACTTATCTTCCTTTTGCCCATTACAAGCATAACATAAGGACCCAAATATGCGTAGATGACTAGTAGAAGGCACCTGCCTATGGGGTACTTCATATAGGGTTTTCCCACCCAAGACACCACTTGGTGTCCTATTGATAAAATATCCTGCTGTTAAGATACATTCCCCCAAAAACTTAATATGTAGAGAACCTTGAAATTGCAAAGCCATAGCTAGATTGAGAATATGTCAATGCTTCCTCTCAACTCTTCCATTTTGTTTTGGAGTGCCTACATAAGAAGTTTGAAAGATAATACCATTTTTAAGAAAATACTATTGTCCTGTACAAATACACAATTTGTTAGTAAATAGTACGGCACAGTTGATCTCATCTATCAATTGGGAGACAAAGAGCAAGTTGCAATTTAATTTTGGGACGTCAAGAACTCTGTTGATCTAAAGTCTTCTTCTAGCACCAAATTTCCTTCCTTTCTTGCTTCTTTACGCTATCTATCTGGAAGTCTAACTAGACACAATTGAATGTCACGTACCATGTACTTAATATTTCCAGTGATGTGATTTGATTCCCCGTATGTCTATAATCCAAGGCTCATTGCCACTAGTCATTTGTCAGGCCCACCAGCCCAGTATGATTAGCTCGGTTACGTTGGTTTGCCAAACAACTTCGGCGGTTTGCACGACCGTGGCGTTGGCTCTAGCCAGTCCTCCCTTACCATGGCCAATGCCATTTCTTTGTGGCCCTTTTCCTTTTGTATTGGCCTTCCCGTCATATCTAGGCCTATCTCCCCACCAATTGAAAGCATGCGGCTGCATCATGCCCTTCGAGATTACAATGAGTGCAAGCAACTTGCACCAGTAGTCCCATCACTTCATTTTTATCTTCTTGGGCCCTTGTAACCATGCGCACTGTCTCTTCTTGGACTAGAGTAGGGTACACACGATTAAGAGAAGGCAGTGGGTCTGTTGCCAGCAAACTCGATGGTACCGTCCCATACACAACATCTTCTAACCCCATAAGGAACTGGTGTACCCGCTCCTCTTCTCTCTTCTTCTCCAACTTAGATGCATTGTCACACTGACATTTTCCACAGCTACAAATAGGCAACTATTCATAGTTGGCCAATTCATCCCAAAGGGTCTTCATCTTCCCTTAGTATGCCACCATAATCGTCCCACTTTGCTTGCACTCCACAAGCTCCAATTTCAACTACTGAATGCGTGATCCATTAATGACCGAAAACAACTCCTTGGTATCCTCACACAGGTCATTGACGTTCTCCATGTAAATTATGGCAAAACGAAGTCCCGGTTATATGGTGTTGAGAATCCAAGAAACCAACATGGATTGCACAGTCCGCCAATCGTCCAATTTTGAACTGCCTTCCTTAGGTTACTCCACAGTTCCTTCGACAAGGCCCCATTTTCTTCTAGCTTGCATCAACGATCGCACTGCTCGAGCCCATTCTTCAAAGTTTTCTCCCTTGAGTTGAACCTGCATGATGATGTTCCTAGGGTTTTCATTAGATTTGAGATTGTAGGGAGAAGCAACACACTTCCCTGAAGTTGTCCCTTGGTCTGATTGTGTCGCCATGTCGTCGTGACTAAAGCACTGCTCACTTCAATGACGTCTGGAGCCCGAGGGACTGTGATACCATAATAATTCTGTCAAAGCTATTGTTTATTTCATCCTTATTCAATCAAAGAGTGGGTACATATATATGGTTTACAACAACAGAACTATCCTTATCTACATATGGAAACCAAAATGGACTCTAAGCTATCAGGTCATGATTACCCATGTCTACCCTTATCTAGTCTTATAGGTTTTATCCTTCTACCCTGGTATTTATCCCTTTAATATTTGAATATAAACTCCAGTTAAGATAACTACGTCCACGACTTTGCTGCATGCACGCGTATCACCGTATGATCCTCCCTTATTGCACAATGTTACATTTTGAATGTTATGGACCAATACACTCTTATCATGAAGATGGATTAGGCCCACACATCCTAGAAGCAATACTTTCCAACCATTCTTCCATAGAAGCTGCAAAAGATTATCCCAAATTATATTAAATTAAAAAGATAAAAAGAATCATTGAAAAAATTAAAAGAAGAAAGAAGGTGAGACCTGCATAAAGAAAAGTACCAGAAAGTCTGTAACGTTTTGATGCAGAGCTTCCTAGAGTAGTAAAATATTGCCTTTTTTCTTTGTGTTTTCTATTTTCTTGTATTATTACTGATTTCATTCTCTTCTTGTTTCTGCAATTCTTTTGTTCTACAATTTCCTGCATTCCATCGATTATGATGCAGGTGACCGCGATTTGATATACCAGCAGAAGATTGAGAAGTCCTTAGAAGAAATTAAATCCCTGTTGGAAAAGGTTCTGAGCAAGGTGCTGGGCGTTGAAGTTAAACGGGAGGAGTCTCAGATAATCAGTAAAGAGGAAAGTTATGGTGTAGTTGGGGCATCGGTTCTAGGTGGCGTCGATGAAAATCCCGATCCTGCTCAAGAGGTGGAGAACCTTGAGGAATCAATTGGAGTCGCTTGTGAGTTTAGGAAAAGCTTGGTGGGGGAGGCAGAAGTAATTGTCAACCAGAATGTGAATAAGAAGGGGAAGGAGATTCGCAGCGTTCATCCGGATGGAATTGATTCTGAATGTATTGGAGATGAAGTATTGCCTACTGAATTCTACCATATGAAGATTGATCAGTTGGAAGGTAGTGATAGGAGTGGTGGAAGAAAAGTATCTGGGTTTAACACTGATGGAGAAATTGGTGCTTCGAAGACTGGAGGCATGGTGGATCTAAACTCTGGGTTGAAACATAATGCTAATCACAATTGCAGCCATGACGGGGGTGGAGGTCCCAGGGGGAGTGACCAGATTTCTATTGACAAAGCAAATTTCAACAATATTTCTATGACGAACCTGTTAGAAGAACTTGGGATGTTGAGTAACGTAGACACGGATGTGGGCATTGGTGCAGATGGTCCAATCATTGACAATGCTGGAGGAGGGGTTGCTGACATGACAGGTATGAGTCACAATTCTAGAGAGAGCTTTTAACTTTTTTTAATATTGAACTTATTAGTTCCTTATTTGATCCTAGGGAAGTAAAGAATAAAAGATAAACTTTCTAATTGATAATATCAAAAATTGCTTCAGAATATTTATATATATAAAGTGATTAGAAGATTAGAATGGATTCATACAACCCAGCATAAAGTAATTTTTGCAAAATAAGAAAAGTATGTATCTTGTAATCAGTATGATAGCAATTGTATAATCTTTCAAATATTAGAACAAAAGCTTTATCACATGATGCCCTAGAGCAGCTTAACATATATTCCTGAACATTTTATGACTTAAAAAAAAATCGTTATGGATATTGCAAATGGTAGAATCAAAGGGACTTTTGCAGTTATAATTATAGCACGCAGAAAGAAGAAGCAGGAAGGGGAAAGTAGAAACTACTTCAAGGTTCCATAGTATTTTCCACCTGTCAGCACTTGAAGGGGACAGTAGCTTTCTTTAAATATCTTGTTACAGGTAATGGAATCAATTAATCACCGCATTCACACACACACACATACACATGTTTACGTATGTGGGCTGCAAATGCAGCTAATAAGTAATATTGTTGAAGTTTTTAGCTCAAGTTATTGTTTTAGTGATCATAACTTACCTATATGCAGGGATGCTGCTTAGCCATTATCTGATATAGTTATGGCTTTTCCGTTTATGTCTTCTGAAAGTGAAAGCATAATTATATTCATCTGTCCATTAAAGCTGTTGGATGTGGCCGTGGAAGAGGTGATATTATACAATAAGGCTTGCTTTGGTAATCCTAATTCCTAAGTAATCACATTGATATGTGTCAGAGACACTACTAAAAATTATATAGTTTTACTGTTTTAGTTTGAACATTGCTTTTTTGATCGCAGAAGAAAAATCCAAGAAGTTCATGTTGAATAGAGTAACTTTTTACTCATTTATTTCTGTCACATTGCCTCCTTTGTTTTTTTTTGTTTTTTTTTTCTTTGCATAACTATCTCCTTTTATTGTCTGCTTTCTACTTATGGTGCTCTTGACCTCAAAATCGCAATGGGGTTGATTCAAGCTATTACATACTCTGATAGAAAAGATATTGCTTGTAACCCAAAAATGTCTTTGTAACAATGTAGGACATGCTGATATTGGAGTGAGTTCGCCTTGTAGTGCCACAAATATTAACCCTCTTAAAGGGCATGCAGAATCGCCTAACATTAAGGATCCTAATTTGTCTCCCAGTTGTCCTGATATTGAGACTTCAAGTCATCGACAACCTCTAGCAGGTATGTACCCTTACATTAGAGGTTTCATATCCTAATTCTCACTGAAATCTGATGAGATTTTAGCTCAAGATTCTTGTAATGAAGTTACAATACCAATCGTAAGGTGTCCCTTTAAAGAAATATTTACTTCTTAGTAGTATAGCTCTACTCTATACAACTTTTCTGAATTGCCACTACTATATATTGAGAGGATTTGAAAGGACTAGGTAGGTCATTTGGATAAGAAACACTAACAAACAAGGAAGGGGTGAAATTAAAATATGGTAAGAACATATTGGTCAAAAAAATTTGGGCTATTTTATGAAGATTCAGTAGTAATTGTTATATAAAATAAAATATTATGGATGCCACATTTATCATACAGTATTTATAATTAGCATCAGCTTTGATAATCTAATCAAATTAAGAAACACTACTTCATTTTTAGTTTTCATCAATTTTGACTAACAAATTGAGTATTTAATTGCAGATATTATTGCCGGACTCGTGAACACATTTGGCATAGAAAATGCTCGAACACAACCTCAAACCAATCCTAACTCTATTGCTACTAGATCAGATGATGATACTCAGTTGGCCACCTATTACAATAGTGGCACGCAATGTATCCGTGGTGTTGTCAATCAGACGGGATATGTGAAGGGCGACACCAATGGGGTTATCAACTCCGGCACCATGGGGTACTCTGCTATAACCCAGAACAACCAGAGGTAGGCATGAATTAGTTCATAGCTTTTAAGACTTACTATTGTTAATTAAATAACCTCTCTGCTCTTGTCTAGCATATCATGCAATACAACTGTTAATTTTATTAGAGCATCTAACTCTGCAAGATGAGACAGTTTCAAAAAAAATGCTTACTGGTGAGGAAGTATCAAAGTGAGCAACACAAAGAAATTCATATTAAGTATTAATTCCAACTATTTATTTATGCAGCGTGACAGCCTTGACTGCCATGGTTGAAGGCCTTCAGGGTCTGATTGGTCTTGTGGACCGCATGGATGATGGTAGAGTCGAGAACGATTCAGCTACACAACTCAATTCCTCTTGTCCGAATCATCGGCTTGACAACTATGTCAACACTGGCAGGCAAACCATCAAAGGTTTGATTAATCAAATAGGCATCATTAAAGGAAACTTTAATGGACTCGTCAACTTGGGATCTGTTATATATGCATCCAGTAATAACTAGGATTCAAGTATTACAGAAGTGCTTTTTCTATTGTCATTTCTCAGTGAAAATAAAAATGTGAAGGTAGAAGTACTTTGGTGATTTTTTGGAATTCAACAGTACATACTGTTAAGGTAATACTACTTGACAGGCTTGTATGATTTCCTCCACTGCATTGGACCCGAACATTTGTCCATTTCCTCATCCTTCTTTTTGCTTCATTTGTATTTTGTCTATTCAACTAAGGTTGATAGCATGACTTCCCTCCCCTTCTCTCATGGTGCATCACAATAATTGTGTCAATTACATACACCACTATAAAATCTCCAAAATTAGGCATTTATTTCATTATTTATACGCAAACATGACCCTCATCTCACAAGAGTTTATATCTATTGTACAAAACTTTAGAAATATATTGATGGCTTATGCAAAAAAGAAACATTAGCTAGAATTATATTGATTGGTTTTCATAAAATGTATTTTAATCATATAATTTTAATTAAGAATGACAAAGAGGGCTGGGGTGGGAAGTATGGTCCTTGTCCCCTTTCACGCTAGGGATCGCGGAATTTTGTGACCCATGAGGATGTTTTTATGAGTAAAAATGTATTGCATTTTGAGCATTTATAATAATAAATATAAATAAATGTTTAAAATTACAATTTAAAGCATTGAATTTATTTATTATTATATTATAAGAGTAAGTTGCATCATTATGGTATTGATATTTGTCATTCTACATGAATGACATGTAACAATAATAAATTATAATTAATACACATAAAATTACAAATAAAAAATCAAACTAGAGTAAAATTGTAATTCAAATTAGAGTTACACACATAAAGCTAAGAAATCAAGTTAGAATAATTCTCATAAAATAATTAATTAATTAATTAATTAATTAATCATTATTTTTAGGAAATAAAATTATGGTTAATTTATTCTAATTAAATTAAATTATATTGATTTTTGAGTTATAATATTCTAATTTATTATTATATTATAAAAGTATATCTCACTACTGAAGTGTTAACAATCATCATTTATTGATTGGATGATTAGAAAATTTTAATGTTCAATTATATAGTAATTAGAAAATATTTGAAAGATAAAATTTGTGATATTAAAATCTGAATAAAATAAAATTGGTTTGGTGCATAGGATTTTCCAAGTAAACTTATATTGACTTATTTTAGTCTATTGGTTGTGGTTATTTTTTGCTATAATGTATTAAGCACTTTTTTCACGTGTAGCCACACATCTCGTGTATATTTGTTGATATTTCTAAATCTTTCCAAACAAGTTTTCTTTTTTGAATTTTTAGAATTTTATAATTTTGGTAGTTTAAGGTAATCATGCACTATTAATGTGACTTTGTTTCATTAAATTTTTAACACTTTTGTAAAGGTTGGGAATTTAGTGCACCTTTAAAAAGCTCAAGGGCAGATGATGTATATTAGGCATTCTAGGGTTTCTTAAGAATTAGTATTAGGTTTTTAAATTAGGGTTTATCTTAACCTATGATTTATCTGTTTACATAATTATAAATTAAGGTTTATTTTAAATTATATTTTAGATAATTATATATTTTTATTATTATTTAGACTAGGATTTATCTTTTGTTTCGAGTTGAACTCTTTTGTTTATAAATAGATCTTTTTGTGATCAATTTAATCAAACTTTATGCATTTGAACATTGCATATTATTTTTATTTAAAGAGTATCTAAACAAAGTTAAAGGAATACTTTACCTAAAGAAATATTCTAGATTTATTTTTAAGAGGGTATCTTGCCTAAGAGGATACCTTAGTTTTACATCAATTTAGCAACAGAGGCAAACTTCAATCCCTTTTACTGCCCAATAACCAAATCAGAGACAACCATAAGATTCAGAAGGTGCAAATTTATCCACTGGCTAATTTTCAGCCCCATTGGAGCCTCCACATACTGCCATGCTCCAGTCAAATTCTGGTGAGTTTCCTTCACGCGAGGTCGCGTTTCAATCGCTTTTCTTCATTTTCTAGACACTTGTTTTTTTCTTCTTTTTTTAAAAGAAAAACCACCGTCATCACATTGAGAAGGGTCTGAAATGTTAGGGTGCAAAATTTCAAACTCGTTGGAGCCACCACACGCCACCACTTCCCGTTCAACCTGGTGGCATCAGCATCAACATCCACATCATCAAACATCACCTATCATTGTTCGACACACAAGCCCTACCAGCCACCTCATTGCCACATCACACAACGTTGTTATTGGACACTTCATCTCCATGCAAGCAAATACAAATCTACCAGAGGCTACCACATCATCATCAGTGCTACATAACCCACCACGTCATCTATGCTGACCAACAGGGTTGATCGTTGACTTTAGAACTTCTATCCCAAGATTTTTGGACCTCTTGATCTCATTTTTGGGCTTTTTGTTTGCTGTTTGGAGCTTTTTTCTACAAGTTTTGGGCTGAGACACTATCAGGTGCACATTTTTCTTTTGAAAACTTGTCTAATTTTCTTATTATTATGGTATTTAAAGTATTTGTGCACTTTGACCATTTATTTCTTTTTGTTATTTTGTTAACACACCATCTCTAACACACTTTGGGCTTTATTCCTAGGCCAATTTTAACCTAGGGCTAGAGGGATTTAGTGTTACTACGGAAAGTTCATCCTTCTTGGTGAGGACAGTTTAGAAACCTTTGACTTTTTAGAACGTAGACAGCCTCCCCCCCCCCCCCCTCCCAACGAACCAAGCCATGCAGTCTCTTGTTTAGCTTTAGTATTTTTGTTTCCTTATTGTTTCAACATAGTCAATGTATTATTTTTTTTAATTTTGCATTGCATTAGGGTCGTTTATCATTATCACTATTTATATTAAATCTAAGTCATCACTGCATTTTCCTTTTCTCATTCTCAAAAAAAAAAAAAAAAAAAAAATCATTGTACCTCATGACTTTCTTTCATAACCATGAGAAACCATTTTTCTAAGCCAATATCAATGAGTTATCTGACTAGATTGGCGACATAAGAGTTCAACTAAAGGAATTAAGTGAGCTTAGGAAACAAGTGCAGCAGTATAACTACCATGATAGTGTTAGAGAGGTAAAAGAGTCTTCTAAGGTTTCTATTTCTAAGGGACACCCAGTCATACTTTCTTCTTCTCCAATTGACCTTCCTCTTCATCCATCACCTAGTAGGACTAGTGGAGTGGTCCAAATTAGGGATACATCTCTTTCTTCTAATCCATCATCCAGTACAATCCTCATTAGAGATATTCCATGCAAGATAATCATTGATGAGGGTAATTCCATTAATGTTATCTCAACTTTAGGAGTATCTAAACTAGGTTTGAAAGCAGAACCTCACCCACAACCTTTTAGTGTTACTTGGGTTGATAAGACTTGCTTACAAGTGAAAGAGCATTGACTAGTCCCTCCCAAGTTGGGTAGCCACTATAAAGATATTTACCTTGACATTTTACCCATGAATGTCCCTCAATTCTTTTAGGACGCCTTGGTTGCATGACCATAAGGTGATTCACCATGAGAGTGACAACTCATATTCTTTTTCGCTATGGGGCTTAAAAATTTTACTCTGTGTCCTGCTCCACCCAAGAGACAATTGAGTAAGCGTAAGTAAGAGGTAGAATCTTTTGAGAAATTGGGTGGGAATCTAAATGTTCCTCCTAAGTATACATTAGAACTTCTTTGCTCTTATATAAGGATTCTTCCTTAGGGTTAGACTATTCAATTGAGAACTTTGAGAATATAAATCTAGTGAGTTGTCTAAGGAATTACCATCTATACAAAAATTTTATCTACTTTAAACAATTTAACAGGAGAATCTAAAGATACTATACCTTTTAGGATTCCTAAAGAGTTGTCACCTAAGCATGGCGTTTTGCTTGCTATAGAATCAGTGTCAAAATCTCCTCTACCTAACCTTCCCCGTCATATGATGCGCTCAAAAGGAACAAAGGAGAACGATAAGAAAGATGATGAATCTTTAGGCCATGGGTTAATCCAGTTTAGCCATAGTCCTCATACTAAAGATAGTCTTTGTGAACCCCACCTTGCCTACCCCTAAGAAATATCACTTTGGGTTGATCCAGACGAATACGAGTTATTCTGTTGTTCCTAGGGTCATATTCTCAGAACACAAATGCAAACCTCACACATACAACCAAGACCATGCGTGCGGCTTTATTTATAACCCAAGGAATACATTTAAATAAACTAAAAACTCTCTAAAAGATCAATTACAACCTCTATAGATATCTACAATTAGGAAACCAATAAATATTAAGAAACTTCCAAATTGTAATTTAAGATAATTTTAAATTAATATTAATATACTCCAAAACCCAAAAAATTCTTAAACCACTATGAAAACCAAATTTGTCCATATCCATCTATGAAATTTCTTTCCAATAGAGTATTCAAGATTTAATTTATTTCCAAACAGCAAAGATTCAAAGAAGAGGACAAAAACTATTCAAGTTTGTTTGTCCAACCTCAACCGGTGCCTCCGTCTGCATCCATAACTACTTATCAATCTTTAGTAACCAGGTCATGTCTATTAGATAATATTGCAAATTTTCAAATAGTAATAATATTATATTTCCATTGGAGACTCTTCATTCTTTAAACTCTTTTGTAAAAATTAAATTTCTTCCATTCTATCCATGATAATGTTAATTAAAGACTTTTTTAGTCAAACTCCTTAATTGATTTTAATAAAAAAATATTTTTTATCTCTTAAAATATATATTTTATGATTTTTATAACTAATAGAAATGCTCCCCTAAATAAAATTAATATTTTAATTTTTAAATTTTTAGTTACTCTAACTAAATTAAAATATACTTTAAAGCCATCACATTTCTTAAAGGAAAATCTGTGTATGTGTAAAGTATTTTTTAAAGACTAACATTTTATCTTTAAAAGTCATTTTCTTTTTAAAAACTAAAATAAATAACACATTTTTTAGATAATATTGCTGCCCAAGTTTCGGGTATTACCAAACACCACCCCCAACTTTACCAAACACCACCCCCCTCCATGTGAAATGACCATAATACCCTTACATGCTGAAAGAATACCCGTTGTGTCCTTCCCCCACCCCCGCGATGACTATAGAACGGAAGAAGGAAACCTAACAATTTCTTCTCATTCCTTTGTCGTTTTTGTGATTTGTAAGAGTATAAAAACTGATTATTGGGTCTGTTTTGTTATTTCAGAGTTCAATCGCATATAATACGAGGTTTGTATATTGTATTTTTTGTTTCAAATGGGAGAAAATGTTATGGTTCCACAAACGCTCCTACACAAGTGTTCCTAGCTCGAAAACACCCATGCACAAGCGTTTATGCCCCATACGCTCCTGTACAGGCGTTTTGATATAAAAAACACCTATGCACAAGCGTTAGTATGGGAACGCCTCTGGAGAAGTGTTTTCAATATAAAAACGCCTATGAAGGAGCGTTTCGAATATTCAATGTGTTGATGTTGCATTTTTCTATTGTCTAAAGTTTTTAAAAATCTTTGAAATTGCATAATGCCGTATAGGATTATCCATGACCACAGCACGACTACTTGTTTTTATACGTCTCTTCGAGATACATGCACAAGAGACGAAAAACGTTTGAGAGAAAAATTAGATTAAAGTCGTAAAACTAATCGAGAAAATATTGTATGTGGTCAGAAAGAGTAGAAAAAGGCATTTTTTGAAAAATCGGAGCGACCGAACCCCCTTTGGGTGTTCGCCATGCCCTCCGTCTCGAAAAGTTACATTGAATAGACATCGAGATCGCTCCAATCTGACACTCGAGCGCAGAGTTATGCCCCTCCGAAGTTTTCACTCCTCCCGAACAAATCTTTAACCCCGTGTTTCGATGTCGTCCCATGACCGAACCTATTGTTTCTTGTTTCCATTGTGTGGCTCTCGAAAAGACATATGAAAACGAGTGGTCATGTTCAGAGAATGGTCAATCCTACACAAAGTTACGTAATTCCAAAGATTTTTTAATAAGCAGACACAACCCTAAACGCCTCTCCATAGGCGTTTATAAACTAAACACGCCTCTCCAAAAGCGTTTAACTAGAAACGCCCCTTCACATGCGTTTTGTTGTTCAAAACGCCCCTGCACATGCATTTTGTTGTTCAAAACGCCCCTCCACAAGCGTTTGCAGAATAAAACACCTTGTATAATAACTCTTCATTTTTTGCGATTTTCACACCAAATTTCATCTAAAAAAACACACCAATGCATACAAAATTAATCAAGAATCAGCAAAATCACTCAAAAATGTCCAACATAGTCCAATGCCGAGAGAAAATTTGAGAAGAATGAGAGGAGGTGCGGCGGGGGTGCTAGGGCTTGTGGGAGAAGAGAAAAGAGATGGAGGGGGCCGATGGGATGAAGGGCATTTTTGGAATAAAAAGAAAAAAATTAAAGAGGGGGGTGGTGGATGGTAAAGTTGGGGGTGATATAAGGTAAACCCCCAAGTTTCACATGTTGTTCCCGTTTGGAAAGACAAATATTATTGCAGTAGTGCAGCTTTTTTTTCCATCCTTCTTGCGTCTTTCAAGACAGCATTGGGCCGCAAAATATACCGTTGAAAAATGCTTCATCGGTCCGTGTGACTGTAAGCTATCACAAGTCAACAAAAAGCAAGAAAGAAAATAAGTAACACTTATCTTGAAACCCACATGTGCCTTTGAGACCAATGAAGAAAAAGAAAAATTGTAGGCCCACATTCATTAGGCTAGAAACCACAACCTTGGCTAGAAAATTGCCAAGGCCTTGTATTTACTCAAGGCAACAGAAAAGCAAAATGGTGAAAAAGTGCACCTACACTTGGGCGGCCAAAAATCACATCAAGATAAAGAACTACAAGGTAAAAGGAATAGAACATGTGATAAATACCTGTGACACTACAAACCAAAGGTCACTGCATACAAGATGATAAGATCTGTTTAAGTGGGAAAAGAATATTAGAAAAATTCAAAATTTTTTAACAATCATATTTCATAAGTCTCTATAACGAAGAGAAGACCTTACTCTTAGTAACAAGAAGAAAGTTATATTGCCCACACTCTAGAAAGTTTTCTCTCCTTTTCATCTTCATATACAAACATTTTTATTTGAAATAATTTTTTTGGTGTATTAGGTTTATTAGGAAATTTGTTAATATCATTTATCTATACTTGATTGCTACTTCTTGTATATTATTTCTTTGTAAAGGCTTCCAGCTTACATACTCATGATTATAACCCTTGTTGAGAGTCGATCTAATCTATGAGAGACTTCGACGCGCATCCTATAGCGTCGCTACTATAGGTTACGGTTAAATTAACAATTCTAAGTTGAAGTTTCAAACCAAGGTTATGTTCCTAGATAACCACTAGTATAAGTTTCAGTCAATTAGGTGAAATGACTTTTTCAGCAATTCAACAATGAAAAAATGTGATAAATAATAAAATAGGATGATGGAAATGTAATTAATCTAGGAAACTATCACATAACGGTGATTATATCCTCAACCTAAAGATAAATTTAATTCTAATTATGTCAATTAACTAAGTTAATCCCGAAATCTCAAAATTAACCTACCTAAGTAATTAGTTTGGTTGAACCCTCACTAAGCCAGTATTTCTGCACTTAACTTGATAATTTCTACTAACAATCACATAGATTATGGTCATTGGAACCAAATTTAACCCTAACCAACATCGCAACAAAGGATTAAAGAATCCAAGACTTAAATTTTAAATTTCTATCCAACCAAATCAAGTTTTACTTCGTGGAAATTACTTCTAAGGTGATCAGGCCTAGAAATCCCACAAACTCATCCAACAATCATGCATAAAAATCATGATGCACAATCACAAGGAAAGAAATGAGGGGTAAAAAGGCATAACTATCATTAAATTCAAAATAAACATAATAAGATTTAAAAAATTAAACTGACAATCTTTCAGTTATCCCAGATTGACTACAGGTGCGTTTAGTCTTCTATTTTCATGGAGGCAGCCATGGGAGAAGGAGAAAAATGAAGAAAACCAAGGAAGAAGATGAAGTGGCAGCTAGGAATGGTTGGGTGAATGTGCTAGCCAAAAATCCCTAGGTCTAGTGCAAAAAAATTACAAATTTATCATTAATGAAGCCTAAATTATATAATTGTCATTAATGAGGCCCAAATTATAAATATACCCCTCCTTATGTTGCCAAAAGCCTATTTTGCCATTTTAAAGTTGAGAAATTATCATTTGCGCTCTTACTTCATAAATTAATGAAAATTATTGCTCCAATTCCAAGCTTGGACAAAAATCCCAATAGGTTCTGAGGCCTTCCATGTCCAGTCTTGAAATAAAAGATTTCTAACAAGTAAAATTAGATCTTAAAATGAAAAAATTAATATGAAATATAATAAATTTCAATCAAGCCTCAATGATAAAAATATATGCTAATTACACAATTAAATATAAATTGAAAATACTAGAAAGTAAGTATAAGAGTACATAAATAAATACTAAAAAGTGTTTATCAGACTTAGTAATTATTATAAAGGTTTTTAGTGAATCCTAAAAAACCAAGGTCAACCCAAGTTTTTCAGAAGCTGTAAGAGGTTGCTAGAGCCTTACAAACCAATTGGAGATAGAGAAAACCCTCTCTCAAAGGTGTTTGAGAGGAGTGGATGTAAATCATTATTATTTGTGATCAAATCATTATAAATGTCATCTCTCTTCCCTTACTCTTTTATTTTTAGTGTTTACTTATTCTCAGCTCACGTTTTGTGTCTAAGCATTATTTTATTAAATCACATTTTATAACTCTAAGGTTTTTACTAATACGTGAAATCAAACTTAAGTTTTTTTAAACTAAGCTTAATATGATGTGCTTGATTATCCATCTTACATACAAACTTTTATTTTGCAAAGATTATCTAAGTGTCATATTCATTGCTTTTAGGACACATATATTAGCACTTTCAGATAACAGTCTTCATATATATTCTCTCAAACATCATTAACTATTTATTTTCAAGACCTTCATTTTATAGTTTTCTCTATTATTATTTGTTATTTTGGAGTGTAAGCATCATTATGCATTAATTCTAAAATAATTTTATCATAATGTTGCATAATAAAATTTGAGGCTCAAGGCAAGCGACTCACTTACCTCGCACCAAGGGTATTCTAAGTAGATAGTCAAAGATGCAACACTCAAATCATCCCCAAATTCTTACACTATCAAAGGGAAAGAGGAGGTAGAAGATTGGCTGATCAATGGTTCCCCTCATTGCCGAAGAAAACATGGCACTTTTCACTACATGAATTGATTTCTCTTGTGTTCCATCTCTCTCTGTCGCTGTTAATTTGTCATTCCAGGTTACGGCATGTTCTTCTCACTATGCCATTATGGTTTGGGATTTGTGTTGGTGGTTTTGTTATCATTCCTTATGTGCCTGAAAATTTCTATATGATTTTAGCATTCTTCAAATTTGGAGTGAAGATGCATGAAGTTCCAGATTAAGATAGTCTATTTTTTTTTTAATAATTACAAATTTTGTATAATCCAAAAAAAAAAAAAAAGACAAAGTGGGATATGTATATAATCTAGAATTTTATGTTATAATATTGGATTATCCATAATCTGTAGTAAACCAAAAATTAGAAAAGAAAAGACTCAATTATTTTTATAATCTAAGACTTTCAATGATATCCACACCCTAAGTTTGCATAACACCATAAAATCTTGAAGCAAATTAGAGAAATCAGACTGACTAGCCGGTTCAACCAGGAACTGATCCAGTTTGGATGATACGACTATTTATGCATTTGAATCGGTAAAAAACCAGTTAACCGCAAGCACCATTTAAAGCCAGCCTTCCTTGCAAAAGAGGCAAGGTGAGATTCGAACACAGCACATGGGAAATATTACAATAATAATAATTCTTATTAATTAGATATACACTATGTTAAATGGAATTTTTAGATAATTTATAAAATGTTAATATAGACAATTAAATTAAGTCAGTTTTAATACACAATAAAACGTAAAAATTGATTATATGTTTCAACTATTTTTAAAACTTTAGTGATAAGTGTGAATTGGGGTTTTCCAATTTGGTTTTTGGGTGCAAGGGCAATCTAATAAATGCATGAACAAAAAAGAGAGAGGAAGTAGTTCGAGTAGAAAATAAAAATGGAAAAATTGGTTGCAACAAAAGGGTACCTCAATACCCTATAAGCTCAAAGAGGTAAACAGTATTAGTATTAGAGAACCTCTTTTACCGATTCACATTATCATTAATTTTTAAAAAAATTTATATTTTCAATTAAATAAAATAAATTTTTATCTTTTAAACTAAAAATAAAAAATAATTTTTTATTAAAATATTTTTTATATATACAAAACATCTATTTTATTTTAAACTTAAATATAAATATTTGTTTTATTTAATTTAAAATATTAAAATTATTATTAAAATTAATAATACGAGAAAAAAAATCTCAATATTATAATTAGTAGCTTTGAGAAAAGCACAATATCTTAGCAATGCTTTAGGAATCAATCTCAAAAATTATGTTTCCCAGATATACACCATCATAAAAGGAATGCACTTTGCAAATTTGAATTACTTCTGTGGCAAACAAAAGAATGGCACTAACATTTGATATAACCACACCATTCTTCGCAAGAATATAGAAAACCACAACGACGATATGTCATAATAGGGGTAGAGACTATATTTTCTCTAAATTTTTATTTTATTTTATTATTTATTTATTTTATTTTATTTCATCTTATTTTATTTATATATATATATATATATATATATATATATATATATATATATATATATATATATATATATATATATATATATATGTTTTGAAAAAAAAAAAAAAGAAAAAAGAAGGAAAACGGAACAACAAGAAAAAAAAAATAAAAAAGAAAGAGATGTAGGAAGAAAAAGAAAACAACGACGGGAAAGAGGAAAAGAAAGAATAGTCGTGAAAGGAAAAAAGGAAAAAACATAAGAGAAAAGAAGGAAAAAAAAAAAAAAGAAGAAAAAAAATCAGCGGTGAAAAGAAAAAGAAGAAAAAGAGGAGAAAAAGCAGGAGGGATCGTGAAAGAGAGAACAAACAGTAGAGTGATGGTGCAGCCAAGCTGCAGCGGGACAGAAGGAAAAGGACAGCAGTGAAGGGAAGGTGAAAAGGATAGCTACGGAGGTGAAGGAGATCGTGGAGTAGCAGAGCTGGAAAGGAGAGCACAGAACAGAGATATAGAGTAAGTGATTTGAGAAAGCTAGAGGGAAGAGTGGGAGAAGGACCGAAAGGAAACAAAAAGAGCAAACCAGAAATTTAAGAGCGTGAGAGGGATTAGAGAGAAAAAAGAGTTTTGAGAGCGAGGAAAATACTAGAGAGGGACCCAGAGAGTGTAACAGGAAAGATTATCAAACAATGATGGAGACGTAGCTAGAGGAATAGAAACAGAAAGGAAGCAGATTGACAGAGAGGAATTCAAATTTCAGACACAATTTCTGGGTTATCCTTTGTCTACTTCCTTGGATTTCCTTCTTGAAGCACTCTTTTGGTGATGAAACTCAATTTGCTGTATCAATTTCACATTATTCAGCATCTTTTCGAGTCTGTTTGTAGCATAGAAAATTGCTTTACGTATTCGTGTTGAACAGAAGAGAAACTGGTTTACTTATTTGACAAAAATGATAGAAGTCTTTAGCTACACGGCTTGCGGATAGTTATGTCAGATGTTACTTGCAATAATCTTCTTTCACATTTCTGAATATGTCCTAGCACTTGTCATTCATGGGATATCAAACGTAAATCTTAGCTCCCTTTTGATTAGCAAACAATATCTTCTGGCAATGATGTTTTCATTGCTGGAATATATTATTGGGATTGTCTTATTTCCTGGGTTGAAGGAGCTTTGGGTGGTAAGTGATTTACTGCACTTGTTTTTGGTTTCAGCTATTTGGTTTTATTTTATTTTTTTCCTTTTACTTCTGTTTCATTTTATTAATGTTTGAATCCCATGTCTATTCTGTACATAAAACCAGAAAAAAAAAAAGAAAAAAAAAATAGTGTAAGGGAAGAGGGAAAAACTATCGGTGATAGTGAGCCTTTGACTCGGGGTTTCTTTTAAAAGGAATTTTCGGAAGTTTCTACTCAGCTTTGGGTGTGAGAAATGAAGGATTGGAAGTAGGAAATAGGTAGAAAGTTTGAAAATTTCGGGTAGAGAAAAGACAGAGGATCCCTTTACTGCTGTAGCTCCCAATGTTTTAGTGGTTGTCCCTGGTAACAACCTTAGCTATGCTTTCTTTGTTTTCTTTCTGTCGTTTGAGAATTTTCCCTTTTTTATGTTTTCAATGCTCTGCTGTTATGATAAATCTTGGTCTTCGTTGGTGGATGTTTGGTATTAGTGAAACGGGAATTATGGGTGATGTTGTCATTCGTGTTGATATATGACTCCTGTGATCTTTGTTCTGCTGGTGTTGTTCTTAGTTTATGAGGCGTGATTGGGTTTAGGAATAATGTTGATGGGTTTGGTTATGTTCCAGTTTTCACTTTGAATATGTTTGATGTCTGAGTGCTTGATTATTGGCTAGGGAATTCACTCCCAGTGCTTAGAAATCTGTTTTGGGTTCTCATGTCTTATTTGCTTAAAGGATTTCTTGGGTGGTGTGTATCTTAATGAAGCTATTTTAGGTCTTTGGATATTTAATTTGGAAAATTTGGAATGTTGATATTGCTTGGTCTGAATCTTAGAATTTTTGTGAACATTGATTTAATGGGTTAAATCCTTTGAGATTTAGTGGTGAATGTTCCAGGATTTTGTTAGGTTATTGTGAAATTCTGCTGTTGGTATATTCTTGTTTCTGCAGCCTTAGGTGTTGTGGAGTTTCAAGGTTACTGAATTTGCCTAAATTGATTTGATGCTGGAATTTTCTGGGTGTTAAGAGTAAGGAATTGATGCTGGAATTTTCTGGTTTTTAAGAGTAAGGAATTTGATGCTGGAATTTTCTGGCTTTTGAGAGAAAATGAACGTTGGTTTTACTTGCACAACTGGTGTTTGAATCTGCTAGTATATTTGTTTATGGGACGTCATGTTTGTATAATCTTTTCCTTTTGAGGTTTGGATTGAGCCCTGCGTATTTTGAATGTTTGGTTGAATGCTGCCATTTTCTGGGGTTTAAATTCTGCTGCTATGTTGAGTTTGGGTCTTGATTTTTTCTTGTATTCCTTCATTGACAGTACGGCTGTGATGTTAACTAAATTCTACAATTTACCAGTGTGATAGTGTTTGGTTTGGAAGGAATAAAAATCTGGTACTTTGGTCTTTGAGTTGTAAGTTTTTGTAGTCTGGTTTTAGGTGAGATTTTTGTGTTATTGTGGTCATTTGTCTTCTCTTTGTGACCCATGGTTAACCTTTGATTGATGCTGAAGCTGTTTCTGGAATATGTTATTTACTTGCTGAATTTTTGATAGATTTTGACCAATGGCCAATCTATGGATATGTCTTGCAAGTGTTAGAACTCTTTTCTGGTCCCAATCTTTTTGTTCTTATTTAATAGAAGTGCACTACTGTCAAGAGTCCTTGCGATAATCAAAATGATATTCCCTTGATCATGAGTTGTTGTGCTTTCTCTTGATGAATTAGTTCTCCTTCATGTATTGAGTTTTGGCATGATGGCATAAAGTGAGATAATGTCCCAGTGTTGGTTTCATCTCTTTCTTTATGAACTGATTTAATTGATATTGGTGGCTGCTCTTGATGTTTTATTCATCTTGTTCCTAGTTATGGTTCTAGGTTGCCGCTAATGAAAGATTCAAGTGAAACCTTGACATGTCTTGAGATATTTTTTGCTTGTGGATTTGTTTCTACATTTGAACACGTGTTAACTCATCCGAGAAACTAATTTTCTGCTGTCAAGAATTTATTGCCTGAATATGTTTATGATTTGAGTACGAAAAAGATTTGAGTTGCCTAACCATTGATTTCATTGACTTCAAGCTTGATGGCTTGATCCATTAAAGGATAGGAATTGTGGTAACCTTCGGTTGTCTCAATTTAATCTGTTGGTTCTACTAAAAGTCACAATGGGTAAATTCTGGTTTGTGGTTTCAAGGTTTGTGCTCATGCTTTATCCTTCTTAGAGCCGCGTTTCACATGCTTTTGTGAAAAAAGAGGAGGGGGGGTTTTAAAAAAGAAACAATAGGGTGAGAATAGAAAAATGAGGTTAGGGATGGGTAAATGAGCCGTGGATGTTATGGAAAGAAAAGAAAAGAGGTGTGCGAGCAGGAAATCTGCAGCCAAGTACCGAGGGTGGTAAATAAGAAAGATGGGTGTGAAAAGGAACTAGCTATGAATTTATAGGTGTGTAAAAATAAAAAAACAATTGTTGTAATTTTTGTTTAATGACATTCATTCTATTATAATTTTCTTGTATCTCGCTCTTAAATTTTTAATTGAAATCAATATGCATACACATTAGGGTTTATTTAGATTTTTAGGGTTCCGAAGCTCCTCTCTAATCATAGAAGGATAGGTGGTTTGATTTTTTATAAGACTGAGCTTGTACTATCCGACTTAAGTGAGGATAAGCGTTATTTGGAGAGATAGTTTATCTGTCTTTAAAAATAAGACTCTAGGTTCGTTTAAAAAACTCATACATACATTTTTTTTTTTAATATTTTATTAAAAATTATAATATTATTTTAGCACTAAATTAAATATAATTTTAAATCATATTATTATTTTACATAACTGACTTTGGTAATCTTTTTTATTGATGATGTGAAATGCTTAACATCTTTTTCATATATAACTAACTTCTCGGGTAATATTTTATTGCCTTTCTAATAATAATAATTTTTTTAAAAAATATAATTTTTAATTATATCTTAATTTTTAAACAATTAATGATAATTTTATAATTTTAATTTTTTTAAAATAAAAATTATTTCATTTTTCTTCTTTTACTCTCAAAGGGTACATTGTGATTGTAGAGTTATTAGATAAATTAATCATGAATAAAACTTAGAGTAGATTGGTTGATCAGTCCAACAATTCTTTTCATGTCAAATTGTGAAAGAAAATGCTAGGTACACATTCATTGATGCATATTTTAGTGTACACCCCTTGAAGTCAATGACATGAAAAACACCCAGATAACATTGCATGATTGACGGTTGCAACTTGTGAATTAGATTATTGTTCTATATGCAAATAATTGAGAAGATAGCATTTTATAATGTTAGACCAATAATATTGGTTAACAAATAGCTAAAATCAAACAACTTAGCGGTCTAAAATATAAAGTGAACTTAATTAATTCACACATATTATGGTTGGTTGAGCAATATTTTAATGTTGAAGTCAATAAAATCTTATAAAGTCTAGGAAAAATTAGAAAAATCAAAACAAGTATAGATTAGGGTTTCTTGATGGTTATTATTATTATTATTTTTTTTATAATATGTTGGTTCTAAAAGTCTTTTAACTACTTTGTCAAGAGTATAAATTATGCTGTTGAATCTTTAACCCTTTTTGAGTCCAATCCATATATTGCATACACCATTCTCATTGAATCTGATCCATATAAGTAAGTACCTTTAAACATCAAATGTGGTGAGAGTAGGGGACTTCCATGTACAATGAAATTCCAATCAAACGGTGTGCCTTGCAGGATTGAGCTTGAACTTATCCACAAAGGTCAGAGCCAAAAGACTTTCGTTCTGCATTCATTCGCCCCCTATTAAGCTACGATTGGAAAAATAAAGAAATACACAACGTTGAAAACTACGCGGTAAATAAATAAATAAAAAAAAAAAAAAAACCTCCATATAAATGTGAAAAAACAACCGTCTATTTAAATTTTAAAAAAAAAAAACACCATGTTATGCAGAGCATAACTCATAGATTTTTATGAGTTAGCAAGGACAAATAAACTAAAATAATATGTTACGACCACTTCCACTTAATGATTTAAAATTTCATATAATAATAATTACATCCGCTCATAACAAAGCATAAACTGTGCTTTAGAGTGAAGTAATGAGAATTTGTCAATTTAAAACAAAACTAATGTCAAAAAATTAAACAAAATAAAATTTACCTAGGTTAGACTTTTTATTTACAAAAAAATAGAAGTAAGAAATGCAGGGAAAAGAAAATAGATATGAACAAAATATAGGAAAAAATTATAGTTCCAAATATAAAATTAAAATTAAGACGCTGTTTAGTAAAAATAGCTAATAAGCTAGCTAATATCTTAAATATTTTTTTTTTGATAATGCTAATATCTTAAATATTAATTTTTAATTGAAAGTTGTTGGTTAAAGGCAAAAAACTGTTAAGTGAGTTTATTGAACTATAAGTGTTTGATAAAATTTAATTATTTAATTAACTGAAACATATAAACTTACATTTATATAAATTATAGTTTAGTTTTTTTTTAAAAAAATACTTTCTATTAATTTTGAAAACATTAAAAAAATATTGGAAAAAAACAATTGTACAAATAACATTTTGTTTAGGGCATTGGGAGAAGTATGTGTTGTTTTTTATATTAAAATAATATACCATCCAGAAAATAATCTGGATCATCAATTAGATTAAGCATATCTGACTAGCTAAGAGAAAATTAATATTTCGTATCCTTGAAGGTGGAATATCACTTTTTTAAAATATATATATATATATATATATATATATATATATATATATATATATATATATATATATATATATATCTCTTTTTATGGGAAAAAGTATGTAGCCTTCTGGTTAGGGAAATATTGATTGTATTTGCAAGGGTTTTACAGGGTTGGTGCAATTGCGTCTTCGGAAGTGGGACAATATCCTCTATTTACTAACTTGTCTCAAACTCCTTCAAAGATAATGAATGTTGTCTCTCAAAAACCTTAAAAAAAAATTTAACTCATTAATTTTAAGATTAAATCTAAGTAAATTTTATTTTGTAACAAGTTGGAATTCCGATAGCCACTTCTGCACTTCTCTGATAAATTAAAATTCTTATAACCCTCTTCTATCTATTTAAAGGAGTAATCATAATTACTTAAAAAAAAATAAGAGGAGAGGCATGTTTGATTTGAAATGTTAGTTGAATTAGTTTCCAGAATATAGGCTAAAATATTTTAGGCTGGGCCCAAGTTGGCCCAATTGACACCCCCTGAATTTCCACAAAATAATCGTTGAAATGGTTTTCTTAAATGTTAATTTTTAATTGAAAGTTGTTAGTTAAAGGCCAAAAACTGTTAAGTTAGTTTATTGAATTATAAGTGTTTGATAAAATTAATTATTTAATTAACTGAAACATATAAACTTACATAAAAAGATATGTTCATATAAATTATAGTTTTGTTTTTGTAAACAGAAGAATACTTTCTGGTTAATTTGGAAAATATTAAAAAAATATTGAAAAAAACAATTGTACAAATAACATTTTTGTTTAGGGCATTGGCAGAAGAAGTATGTGTTATTAATTTTTATTAAAATAATGTACCAGCCAGAAAATAAGCTGGGCCGTCCATTATATTCCTCCAACTATACCTAGATGCTTAGTCTCTTCACGGGTTCTTCTGCTTTGTGGCTTTGCATCCCGCACAGAGAAGATCTTCCAGGTACCTACCAAGTATAATGGTTTTATTTTTGTGTTCAGATTCTGCAACTTGTCTTGTTTTAGATTCACGATGAAAGTGCTCTTCTTTCAGTTTTCTGGCTATGCTTTACCATATTATCCTAATTTCTCCCTTCTTCTCAACGATAATGAGATAGATCTGTATTATGCTCCAGATGAGACACAATCTTATACCTTTAGACTAGTTACATTTGATCACTGTCTACTGTTTGTATAGCTTTGTATTCTGAACTGCTATACAATCAGATCTGAGCATTACACTTAAGAATGCTTCTTTTCCTGCTTTGGTTGTAGTAGCCATATTTTATTCCTAAAGTGGCTCGGATTTTTAGTATAACAGAAACAGAAAAATTCGTAAATTAAATCCAATCATTTTTTAGAACTAATAAATACATTCTATGGAAATAGAGATATTATGTCTTTCAAATTTATTTCTATTTATCATTTACTAGCTTGTTGATATACACAGGAAGAATAGGACTGGTATTCTTTTTGCATTTTTCAGCTCATACTTTTTGATAAACTTCTTGGTGTACTTTGTTTGATAGATAAAGATGTTATCTAAAAGTTACTTGATTTGAAGTCTAAGTAAGAATGATAATTCTCTCATCATGCTTATTTCAAATTCTTCTCTTATTAACTTCTAAAATTTTTTGCACAAAAGCTCATTAGTAGAATCAAATATAATATCATCACACTAAAAAATACTTCTTTTCCTGCTTCCTCACACTTCTAGTCTACTGCAGCACAACAAATTAAATAGGTAAAGTGGAAGAACCAATTTGTTATTCATTTCTATACGTATGAGGTGTAAAAGTTTATTTATAGAAAGTTAGTTATAACTCTATTCCAAAAATTACAACATTTTCCTTATAAGTACCTAACAGAATCTCAAGCTATCACAAAATGCTGATATCTATAGGGTACTATCATGGACTAGCAATATAGCTGACACTTATCAGTTCTTATCTTTTGTGTCTGTTCTGGTCTGATCTAGTCTTTATTCTATTCACATGTGGGTGAATTTTCAAAATGAAAAGATATATCTCTAATAACTCATGTTCTTTAATTATTGTATTTATATACATTTTAAGCGACTGAATTAACCTTTTTTTTTAAAAAAATAAAAATTATGTATACCTTGAAGACATTATGCATCATTTTCCTTCTTCTCTTATTTCTTCTGCACTTTAAAGAACCACTCTCAGCAATAATTAAAAGATGTTGCGTGTTGCTTGCGGAGCAACGATACATTAGAGCATCTTTAATGGAAGATCATAAGATTATCTTAAACCAACTATTCTTTGTTTAGTATTACCACTACAGAGCATATAAGATATGCTGCAACGTAAGAAATGGTGTCTTGCTTCACTTTTTTTGAGCCCCACCTGATTTTCTTTTATGTTTGAACATAATTCCATGGGCCCAGGCCTGGAAAGAATAGGAAGTAGAAAACAGAGAAAGGTGGGATGACTTATGATGTCTATTTAGTAAACTTTTTTAAAATTTTATCACTAGAAAGGAGAATTGCTTATGTTTTTTTGAGTTACTTAAGAAATGATGTCTTATGATGAGACCGAAATAAAAAAAGAAACTTATAAACAATCAACTTAAGCAACTCACATGAGCTACACTACTAAACTTTCTTTCATATTGATATTAAGACCACAGGCATGAACTCTCATATACATTGTGTCTAAATTGTTACATGCAGGTGACAGGAAACATTTGATAACCCATGGGTAATACACCTTCTCAATATTTGCCCTTTACTCTTCGATGGCTGCTCAACTTCCATAAAAGAATATTATCTTCAAGCGCTACTAGAAGCAAACTGCATTCACAAGGACTGGAAACACAAGGAGTTAATGCATGCGAAAAGAATGGAGTATATAAAAATATAGAAAGAGTCAAATGAAATATTATTAGTCACTTGAAGTATCCTTTTCAATTATAGCAACATATAAGGGCATGTCATAGAACTTTCCGAATCATAGAGTTAGTCGTTTATGAAGGATTAAAGCATGAAGAGCACATTTTATAGAAAATTATCATGCATTTTTATTGTTCATTTGTCATATTATCAAAACTTATTCTTTAAACTTTGCTACTCCAAGTGGTTTAGTAAGTATATTTTCTATTTGATCATTCATCAGTCTTGATTGATTGCATCTCTATTTTTCCTGAGTGGTTACAGCCAGAATCATGAATCCAGACACTACTCAGTCGGTCTCGTACAACAACAGTGGCACGCAATGCATCCGAGGTTTTACCAATCAGACAGGATATGTGAAGGGCAACGGTAATGGGAATATCAACTTGGACGACTTGGGGATCACTTCTTTCCCCCGAAGCCAGAGGTAGGCATAAATCAATTCATAGCCTTTAATATTGCTCACTAATTAAATGATGCCATCTCTTGTGGCTATAATGTTTTAAAATATTTTATGAAGACTTATGACTTTATTGAAAGAAAAACATTTATTACACACTAAAATTATAATTTAGAGAAACTCACTTTTGACTTTTTCTCTCATCACTCACTTTTCTCCACACACTACTATTATTGTTATCAACCTAAATGCTCAAGTTTGATAGGATTGGTGCCTTTGCCACTTATATAACCTTAATAACCCTTAGACTTTACTAGTACGGGACTTCAACCCACATACTCACATTTGTATGCAACAATATGGGGCTAAGGGGTCCAACCTCATTGGAAAAAATTTAATAGATATATGTAATATAGATGCCTCCCCAATATTTTTTAGACATGAGCAAATATATCATTTTCTTGTTTTTATACTTTTACATGTGAGAGCAGGGATGATAGTTAAGTTGTTTCTGGTTGAGGTTATAATGTTTTTAGTTTATTGTTTTGATATGCATTTTAATTGTGTTTGCAAAGTTTCGTGGCTGATTTTTTTTTTTGGGTGACATTGTGCAAAGTTATGAAATCTTTTTTAACTGGTTATTATATGTAATAACGTTCAATTTTTAATTTAAATTTGGTTATTATGATTTTGTAAACTATGAAGAAAACCTTCTCTCTAATTAAAATTGAAAATTGTATTAATGACAATAATAAATTATGTACATAAACACACATATATGAGTATATTACTTAAGTAATTTAGTCCCTTCAACGTATTTATTGCATTCTTTTTAACATATTGCATTACATTACAAGTCTGCAAGATGAAACAAGTTGAGAAAATGAAAAAAAAATTAAACACAGAGCATATCATACTGAGTAATAATCTCAATTATTTATTTAAGCAGTGTGGCACACAATATTGCTCCAAGATCAGATGAAGCTCGGTTCTTTTCTTATCGAAACAGTGGCTATCAATACATCCATGGTGTTACCAATCAGACGGGATTTGTGAAGGGCAACGGTAATGGGATTATCAAGAACCAAAGGCACAGGTAGTTTATAAATCCAGTCTTAAGCTTTTAATGCTCACTAATTAAATGAGTTAGTAGTCTCTTGTCTAGCACATCATGTTGAGATTTAAGTGGCGAATGTTGAAAATATTTGATGAAGTTTTAAAAGGAAGATGCAAGGACTTTGATGAAAGAAAAACATCCATTTCACACTATGCTTAATTATTTAGTTTTATTCTTATGTTTAACTCTCTTAATGCTTAATGCTTAATGCTTAATCATCCATTCTATGATTTTAACAGTAAAACTGTAATGTTCTCCTGTTATTAAGTACTAATTTTAATTATTTATCTAAGCAGGGAAGTAGACGTCACTGCCAAGCTTGATGCTCTTCTGAATCTGGTTTCTCACGTGGGTGATGGTAGTCGTACACAACCCAACTCCTCTTCTACTACGCTTCGCGGAGAGAATCGTCAACCTCTCAACTTTAGCAACACTGGCAAGCAAACCATCGAAGGTCTCACTAATCAAACAGGGATCACTGATGGAGACAACAATGGAGTCGTTATTATATAATGCATATATTGTAGTTATAACTACAATCCAATTGCTACAACTGTGTGTTTTATCTACTTAATGTCTTTTTTTGGGAATTGACAATATTGTGAACAAATAAAAAAAAATTATTTTTTTGAGTGAAAATATAACGGTTTGTGATAAAAGTACTTTCTTAAATATTTTGCTACCATTGTTATTATTGGTCATTGTAATTGTCACAATTAATTATATGCTTAATTTCCTTATGTGTAGCTTTGTGATGACTTTGCGTTAAATTTAATGCATAATTTTATAATTTAAAATTTCCACCTTTTGCCTCTTGAGGACTTGAATTTGCTCATACGTGGGCTTCATTTCAACCTTTTGCCTCTCGGTGATCATGGTTGGCTTGGTCAACGATGTGGGTTAACTCCATGGTTCGGAGCTCATAACAACAGTAACGAGAAAATGGCAGTTTCCACAAATGGTGACAAATGTTTCTATTCACTTGCAAAACAATAATTTTAGTTAATTTAGAAAACATTACATAAAATATTGAAAAAAATCACAAAATGTGTGTACATATATATATAAATATGTGTGTGTATATGTAGAATTTTTATTCTATATGCAAATAATTGAGAAGATAGCATTTTATAATGTTAAACCAATTATATTGGTTGATAAATAACTAAAATGAAACAACTTAGCTGTCTAAAATATAAAGTTAACTTAATTAATTTACAAATATTAAAAAAATATGTTTAATTCATGCATATTATTATAATAATTAAATAATATATTTTAATTTTTTATTAATCAAAAATAATAAAATACTATATTACATATTTATTATATTTTAATATGATTATTCTTTATATGAAACAATTAAATGCAAAATGATATACATAAACGCAGAGATCAGATCAGAGGTAAAGGTTTTAGTTGATGAAGAAAAGTTGGATTTTGAAGCCTTTCCGTCATGCCGTTCTTTGTGGCGATGACAAGGCCTTCTACGCATGCTTGATAGTTACATGCTTTTTTTTTAAGGGGTTAGTTTTTTATAAATTCTTGGTTTTAAAAGTCTTTTTACTATCTCGGTGAGAGTGCGAATTATGACGTTGAACTTGGTCATTTTTGGGGCTCAGTGCATGGAGCACTCTCAATGAATCTGATCCATATCAATAATTATCTTTAATCATCGAATGTGGTGAAAGTTGGGGACCATCATGGACGATGACATTCAGATTGAGTGACTTTTAAGAGGACGAGCTCATCGATCAGAGGGTGTGCCTTGCAGGATTGAGCTTGAACTTATCCACAAAGGTCAGCATGAAAACAGTACCCCTCCGGTTGGCAGCGCAACCCGTGGGCACCGTACATGGGGTAGGTGAACCTATGTTCTTGGAGACTTCCCACACACCTACCATTCATTTTTGTTTCTAATTCCTTTTTGCGTGTACGGGTAACTTTGGTTCTGCATTCATTCGCCCCGTATTAAGCTACGATTGGAAAAATAAAGAAATACACAATGTCAAAAATTATGTGGTAAATAATAATAAAAAAAACTCCACATATAAAAAACAACCTTCTATTTAAATTAAAATAAAAAAAGTAACATGTTATGCAGAACATAACTCGTAGACTTTTTTGAGTCAGCAAGGACAAATAAACTAAAATAATATGTTACTACCAGTTCACTTAATGACTTAAAATTTCATATAATAATAATTACATCTGCTCACAATAAAGCATAAACTGTGCTTTAGAGTGAAGTAATGAGAATTTGTCAATTTAAAACAAAATAAATGTTAAAAAAATTAAACAAAATAAAATTTACCTAGGTTAGATTTTTTTATTTATGAACAAAATAGAAGTAAGAAATGCAGGGAAAAGAAAATAGGCATGAACAAAATATAGGAAAAGAGTATAGTTCCAAATGGCCAAGTGTGACAATATGACAGGTGAAAATGTTGCACGTAGATGATATAATTTCATTAGCATTGGCACTTTGTCACTTTAGCCCAACAAATGGTTCACAATTTAATATGACCCACTGGTTCATGTTTTGAGCATTTTGGAGAATTCCACGTGTCTTCACTTTGATGTTGGATTGCTCACAGTATCTTATCTTGGTTTATTTTGAACTTCAAGTTAGGGATTATTTTTTTAGTACATGAATAGTTATTTATACAGCTAATGTAAATAAAATTTAATTTTATTAAAAAGTAAAGTATATTTATTTATATATTTTTATTTTTGTAGCATTAGATTTGACAATTCAATTACGTAATAAACACTTAACCATTAGCACTAAGGATTTATCTATATTTTCGCTCCATGTGGGTCCGACAAGATCTACACTTCCTCCAAAACTTTTGCAAGTAAAATATAAAAATATATATATAACATTCAAAAAATTATCACTAATATATATTATTTCTATAAAATATTTATTAATATATATTATTATTAATAAAATTGTATCACCCTTGACATAAATTTAAGAAACAAATTTGGTGAAGTAGGTGTGATTTAGTCAAGGATGATGTAATTTTATTAATAGTAATATATATTAATAAATATTTATAGAAGTAATAAATATTAATAATAATTTTTAAAATATTATATATATTTAAAAATTTTATAAATTTTTTTATATTTTATTTATAAAAATAATTTAATTTAATTATTTTTTAATTAATATAATAATATAATATTTAAATATTATATTATGTAATATTTATTGCACTGTAATATTAAAAAATTATTAATTTTTTAATTAGATATAATATTATAGTAATATGATATTATTTAAAAAATAATATATATTAATAAATATTTTTAAAATAATATATATTGATAATTATTTTTTTTTGATATATGTGTATAAATTTCTGATGAGCTAAGAAGCGCGTGAAGTAAAAATTCCAAAATATCTCTAATTTTTCCTTATGAGAATTGTTTAGCCATGCATTAAGAAATTTAAATTAAAAATAAATAAATAAATAACGACAGAGTATTTTTTAAAATTAAATTTTTAATAAAAAGAATTATTTGAGAAACAATTTCGAGTGCGTAAGCATCCACATCCGATCTCAGGTCTACTCCCCTCTCGGCTATAAATAAGCCGAAGATCACTCCTTTCTCGCGCTCAGCTCTCTGCTTCAATCTCTCCATATTTTGAAGCGAGAAGTGGTCTCAATACACCTCAAAGGTACAAGCCTCCCTCTCCTTCATGCATTATCATGCTAATTCTTCTTTTGCTCCCTTGAGTTCTTGCTCAAGGTTCAGCTTCTTTCTCTCCAATTGATGGTCCATTTCTCTGTCCATTACTCGCTTGCTTCCATTTGAGCTTCAAACTGTTAATAAATATGATCTAGTTCAAACGAAACTTAGTGAATTCTCTTCTTTCTGTAGATCCTTTCCCTACATTCTTCTTCTCTTTTTCTTCTGAGATCTACTTGTTAATGTGAGCACTTACTTGTCTGCACGAATCCTTTTCAATTTTACTCGTCATAGCTATGATTTTGTTTGTAATTATAAGATTTTCTGCTTTCTATTCAAAAGTGATTCACTGGTTGTTCACCTGAAGCCTTTGAGAGTCATTGACTGTTTGTTTTACTAATCGGATTGCAGATCTGTTGAATTTAGTTATTAGAATGTCTAGATCTAATGCTTATTTCCTAAAGTGGCTTGGATTTTTAGTAGACCGGATACAAAAAAATCTGTCGATTAAATCCAATTATTTTTTGAATCGAATAAATACATTTTGTCAAAATAGAGACATTATGTGTTTCAAATTTATTTTTATTTATCATTTACTATTTTGTTAATATACACAGGAAGAATAAGAGTGATGTTTTTTTTTACATTTTTTAACTCGTACTTTTTAATAAGTTTCTTGGTGTATTTTATTTGATGGATAAATATGTTATTTAAGAGTTACTTTATTTGAAGTCTAAAAAAAAATGTTAATTCTCTGCTCATTTCAAAAGTTCATTAGTATAACTAAATATAATATCGTCACACTTAAGAATACTTTTTTTTCTGCTTCCTCACACTTCTGGTCTACTGCAGAGCAACAAATTAGATAGGTAAAGTGGATGAACCAATTTGTTATTCATCTCTATACGTATGAGGTGTAAGAGTTATTATAACTCTATTCCAAAAATGACAACATTTTTCTTAAAAGTACCCAACAGAACCTCAAGCTATCACAAAATGTGGATATCTATCATGAACTAACAGTAGAGCTGACACTTCTCAGTTCTCATTTTTTGTGCTTGTTCTGGTCAGATATTGTCTTTATTCTGTTTACATTCTGGCTTTAAACAACACAGTTAATGTGAGGATTTTCAAAATGAAAAGATATATCTCTAATAACTCATGTTCTTTAATTATTGTATTTATATGCATTTTAAGGGAGTGAATTAGAACTTTTTTTTAAAAAAAAATATTATGTACACCTTGAAGACATTTATGCATCACTTTCCTTCTTCTCTCTTTTCTTCTGCACTTTAAAGAACCTTTCTCACCGATAATTAAAAGATGTTGCGTGTTGCTTGCGGAGTAACGATACATTAGAGCATCTTTAATGGAAGATTATAGGAGTATCTTAAACCAACTATTCTTTGCTTAGTATTACCACTAAAGAGCAAATAAGATATGCTGCAATGTAATAAATGGTGTCTAAATTGTTACATGCAGGTGACAGGAAACATTTGATAATACATGGGTATAACACCTCTGTATTTGCTCTCTCTTATGGTTGAGTTGCTGCTAAACTGGAAAAGAATATTTTCTTCAAGCGCTACTAGAAGCAAACTGCATTCAGAAGGAATGGAAACACAAGGTGTTGATGCATGCGAAAAGATTGAGTATATGAAATTATAGAAAGAGTCAAATGAAATATTATTAGTCCCTCGAAGTATGCTTTTCAATTATAGCAACATATAATAAATCAAAGCATCTAGCTAGGGCATGTCATAGAACTTTGCGATTCATAGAGTTAGTCATTTACGAAGGAGTAAAGCATAAAAAGCACATTTTATAGAAAATTATCACGCATCTTTTATTGTTCATTTGTCATATTATCAAAACTTATTCTTTGTAGGGCATGCTTGTGCTGGAGCGGCTTCAGCTTGTAATACCAAAAATACTAACCCTCCTGGAGGCCGAGGAAAATCACCTGATTTGCCTTCCAATTATGCTGATATTGCGACTTCAAGTCATCAACAGTCTCAAGCAGGTATATATGTAACCTTACAACAGAGGTTTCAATTCTTCTCTCTAAGCTTATTTATCATATTCCGAATTGTTACTTAAATTCTTTAAACTTTGCTACTCCAAGTGGTTTAGTAAGTATATTTTCTATTTGATCATTCATCAGTCTTGATTGATTGCATCTCTATTTTTCTTGAGTGGTTACAGCCAGAATTATGAATCCAGATGGCACAGAAAATCCTCCAACACGACCTCAAATCGATCCTGACACTACTCAGTCCTCGTACAACAACAGTGGCGGGCAACGCACCCGTGGTTTTGCCAATCGGATAGGAAATATGAAGGGCAACGGTAATGGGAATATCAACTTGGGGAACTCTTCTATCACCCGAAACCAGAGGTAGGCATAAATCAATTCATAGCCTTTAATATTGCTCAGTAATTAAATGACGTCATCTCTTATTGCTTTAAAGTTTTAAAATATTTTATGAAGACTTAGAACTTTATTGAAAGAAAAACATCTATTACACACTAAAATTATAATTTAGAGAAACTCACTTTCGACTTTTTCTCTCATCACTCACTTTTCTCCACACACTACTATTATTGTTATTAACCTAAATGCTCAAACTTGATAGTATTGGTGCCTTTGCCACTTATATAACCTTTATAATAACCCTTAGACTTTACTAATACGGGACTTCAACCCACATACTCACATTTGTATGCAACAACAAGGGGATAAGGGGTCCAACCTCATTGGAAAAAATTTAATAGATATATGTAATATAGATGCCTCCCCAAAAAAGATATATATAATTTTATCTTTTTAGACATGAGCAAATATATCATTTTCTTGTTTTTATACTTTTACATGTGAGAGCAGGGATGATTGTTAAGTTGTTTGTAGTTGAGGTTATAACGTTTTCAGTTTATTGTTTTGATATGCATTTTAATTGTGTTTGCAAAGTTTCGTGGCTGATTTTTTTTTTGTGACAATATGCAATTGGTGAAGCAAGGTTGTGAAATCTTTTTTAATTGGTTATTATGTGTAATAACATTCAATTTTTAATTTAAATTTGGTTATTATGATTTTGTAAACTATGAAGAAAAACTTCTGTCTAATTAAAATTGAAAATGGTATGGCTTGATGATAGGAAATACTTGATACTTCACAAGCATTTATCTCTTCTTTTGCTTGTATTGGTCTCCAGCAATAACTATAATTGTTCTTGATTTTGTATTAATGATAGTAACAAATTATGTACATAAACACACATATATGAGTATATTACTTAAGCAATTAATTTAGTCCCTTCAACATATTTATTGCATTCTTTTTAACATATTACATTACATTACAACTATGCAAGATGAAACAAGTTGAGAAAATGAAAAAAATAAATAAATAAATACAGAGCATATCATACTGAGTAATAATCTCAATTATTTATTTAAGCAGTGTGGCAGACAATATTGCTCCAAGATCAGATGAAACTCGGTCCATGTCTTATCAAAACAGTGACAATCAAGACATCTATGGTGTCGCCAATCAGGTGGGAAATGTGAGGGGCAACGGTAATGGGAATATCAACTTGGGCGACAGGTAGTTTATAAATCAAGTCTTAGCGTTTAATGCTCATTAATTAAATGATTTAGTTGTCTCCTGTCTAGCACATTATGTAGGGATTAAGTGGCACATGTTTAAAATATTTGATGAAAGAAAAACATCCATTTCACACTATGCTTTATTATTTAATTTTATTTTTATTTTTAACTCTCTTAATGCTTAATGCTTAATCATCCATTCTATGATTTTAACAGTAAAATTGTAATGTTCTCTTGTTATTGAGTACTAATTTTAATTATTTATTTAAGCAGTGAAGCAGCCGTACAGACGCTTGCTGCTCTTCTGAATCTGTTTTCTCGTGAGAGCCACATGGGTGATGGTACTCGTACACAACCCAACTCCTCTTCTACTACGCTTCGCGGAGAGAACAACTTTATTAACACCGGCCAGCAAACCGTCGAAGGTCTGGCTAATGAAATAGGGAACATTGATGGAGACAACAATGGAAACGTTAACGGGGAAAGAGCTGATACATAATGCATATATTGTAGTTGTAATTTAATGCATAGTTTTATAATTTAAAATTTAGATATATATTATTGTCGAATTGTTTTATTTCTTTCCAAATTTACACCTTTTGCCTCTCGAGGACTCGAATTTGCTCCTGCGTGGCCTTCATTTCCTCCTTTTGCCTGTTGGTGATCATGGTTGGCTTGGTCAACGATGTAGGTTAACTCCATGGTTCAGAGCTCATAACACCAGTAATGAGAAACGGGGAGTTTCCACAAATGGTGACAAATGTTTCTATTAACTTGCAAAAGAATAATGTTAGTTAATTTAGAAAACATTAAATAAAATATTGGAAAAAAATCACACAAATGCGTGTACATATATATATAAATATGTATATATATAATTTAATTATTTATATAAAAATATGGGATTTTCATCAAGATTTTCAACTCTTTTGCCTTCAATTTATTCTTCTCTAAACGAATTTAATGCAAATTGTCTCTATAAGCAATTTATAGCTTTGGAAACTCTTTAAGAGTTTTAATAATAAATCATTGACACAAATTCACTGATTGGAGCAATAGCAGTTGGTACACATGATTTTCATCACTCTTACTAGTCAAGCAATGCGTCTAGCAGTTTACACAAATGAATTATCATATGAACTTTTGGTTCATATTTGCTTTGTATGAGGATTGAGGTGATAATTCATTCTAAATATTCTTTTTTTTTCAACTGCTTATTCTCTCCCCCTTAATGTTAGAATAAATGATTTATTAGAAATATAAGTGGCAAACTGAGCCATAAATAAATATCCTTTTAGTGACTCAATATATATTACTTATATATGGAGATCTATATCCAACATATGTTCTTAACCTCTATTGAGGTCCCATCTTAGTACATGGTGGTGAAGCAAATCATTTAAAATTTCATAGATGGGATATACTTGCTCCTGACTATAAACCAATTATAAGAGGGGGTTCAAATAACTTGTTGGCATGATGCAAATTAATGTTATAACATGAATAATCACATGTTCCCAAATTAATATTGGAAGTTTAGATTTCATAAGTAATGGTCTTGCAATTAATTTTAGGCGTCTGCAATTCCATTTTATGTATTCCAATAGTCACTTTGAAGAGTGAATTCACTAGCATTAACTAGGTGTTACTCAACTAGATATAATTAAGGCATTACACTCTTAATTCAATCTGTTGAACAAGTAATCTCATAAACTTCAGGTTATGAGTTAACCCAAATATGTGATCATTTAGTCGATGCATCGATTAAAATTAAAGAGTATCTAAATGATCCACTTGGAGGGTCTATAGGCCCATAAATATTTTCATCTCGTATACATTTTAAAAAAACAGGGATTCACTGTTACTTTTGCGAAGAGCAAATAAATTTTCTTTGGAAACAAATAGCATATGAGAAACTAAATGTTTCGATCGAAGAATCTTCTGGCTCTTCAATGAAAATTCACATGATCATTTTCAATTAGAGAAAGACACAAATAATTTCTTAATGAAAACATTAACTAGCTCTTCAGGAGCATTTTATCATCATTTTTATTCCTCCAGCTCTTCAGGAGCTCTCGATCATCTTTGTACTACTGAATATAGTAGTAACATTATTTTGTACAATAGAAATGTAAAATCATATAATATGTAAAATTGATAAAACTTAAACAAGAGAACAAATAACTTAAAATTATTAAAAGTAAATTAACTAAATAAACTACAGTAATAATTTCTTATATATATTCTCATTACATTCAAGGAAAAGAAATTTGACACATTTAATTGTCACGTTATCATGGCCAAAGTCGAAAACATCATTTGATTGGAGCAAAATTATCTCAACAATTAATCTCTTTCTTTCATTGATACTTAAAAAGATGTTTAGATGTACAACAGGTACAAACTCAATGGCCTCAAAACAATAGTGATTTTTCAAATATCCTTTTACCACTTTTCTTCACTACTCTCTCACTTATGGTGGGAGGTATTTATAGTATTATAACTAATACTATATTTTCCGAATCATAGACATATTTGTGCTTATATATCTTGATAGTTTCTCCATTCACTCCAAGGAATAGAAAAAATCATTATGAGATAATTGCTTATCCTTTCTAGTAAAGCTTTATTTTTCTTTACTACAATATGATATTTCAAATATTACAAAATAAGAGATATATACAACAAAATAATAATGAATAATATTCATAAATTCTCTTTCCTTGAAGGCTGGGACTTGAATGCATAACCAAAATGTTACATGGGGTCTAAAAATAAACTTTGTAATACACCCTACACTTTTGAATATTTCAAATTGAGTGCATAATCCTTCCATAATTTAAAGTAGTGAAACACATAGATAATTTGAGAATATATAACCTCAAATGATACTCAAAAGTATCCAAACATTAGTTATAATAGCATGTTAAAAGTATAACGAAGAAGCACTAAGAGTGAAGTTGATAAACTTGTAATTTCAACTAAAGTTCTTGAATCGAAGGCACAACAATAAATCAAAAACCAACAAATAATTCAACATGATTTAACACATGCCCAAGGTATGGGTTATTCCATAAACCCCCAACAAATGTGAAGTATGCTCAAATAGCTAGCCCAAAGTACCTCCGTATTGTACTAGAGGGCTTAGTAAAATAATAAGTTAATTTTAACCACCCAAGTAATATGCATTTACCAATGTAACTCATATAGTAAACTAAATTGAATCATATTAAATAAGATCACAAATATAAAGAGCTCATACAACTCAATTTCAAGTAACTTTTATTATATCTTTGTATAGCACATCATCCCTTTCACTTAATTTGTGAAAAAATTAAATGCTACTAAAATGATACATATTTTCTCCAAAATTCAAAATCACTAAACAAAATATATAATTTAAAACAAAGCTAAAATATTCACCCAAATACACTTTAACATTTATAATCGACCGATTAATGGCATAATATCTTAATGTATGTTGGGTTAGAAAATGGACACAATAAGTGATATTATTATGACATAAATAGGACATAAAATTGATGAATGCCACTTGCTTTATTTCACTATAATGTGAAAACTTAGACAAGTGTAACTTCGGTTTTTTTAGAACATACATACAATTATTAAAGAAAATTTAACTATCATGCTTTATCTATATATGAGAACAATTACCATTACCATAAGAAGATTAATAAATATACTCAGAAAAATTACTATGTATAAGCATAACTTGGCTAATAGAAAAATGAGTTAAACTAGTAATCCATTGATATAGAATAAGTAATAAACCAAAGATTCATATAATATGAATGTCTTTGGAGTGTAGTGGCTACGCCTAATGTTGAATTAGGCCGGTGTGGGTTCGATTCCCATCAAGGCCATTTTTGTCTCTTTATGGGTTTTATGTTGTACCAGAATAGGGGACGTTGAAAGGAAGAGAAGGAAAATAAAATAATAAAAAATGTGCATAATTGTTGCTTCGCCACTTCTGGTGGCAGAAATCTTCCTTTGAAGAGCATATGAGTAGACATTAAAGAAACAAAGAAAATAGTTTTAAATTACATAAAAAAATTTAATACAAAAACCTTTCTGCACAGACATGGTTGCTAGGTCGTTTTCGTGAATATGACTCATTCTTCAATTTCGTTCTTCTACGTTTTTTGGTGCTTTTGAATTTAAAAATAATTGGGATTGAATTTTCCTTGTAGCTTCATCGTGCATATACGCAATCTTTACCGGAGAGAAGAACTATCGTGGTGATAATAAAGTAGAGAGAATTAAGAAGAGAAAAAAATAAAAATTTTTAAAAATGTTAACTTTATTCATCCATCAATGGAGTATATATACACAATAAAAATAAAACTCTAATCTTAAAAAAATAATATTTATTTAATAAATTATAAATAAATAAATACTGAATCAATCCTAAAAAATATTACATTAAATAAGTATCTAATCAAAATATTCAATGAGATTTTGGTTTTAAAAATCTAAAATTCTATTAAAAAAAAAAAAAAGTAGGCTTTGGTGGATAGCCTGTCTGTCTGTGCATGTTCCGTGCAAGCCCACTCGTAAGGCTCCTGCTATCACTTTCTAAGCTCGCTCACACTCACGTCCAATCTTGTTTTTAAATGTTAAGATAATAACATCAAATATATAATATTATTTTTTAGCTAAATCAATTCTTATATTAAAACATTTTTAATTTAACACTCAAGAAATTAAATTTTTCTTGACTATTTTTTGAGTAAATTATAAATTATAGTACATGATATGAAAATGTATGTGCTTTTCTAAAAGTTTTCATGCATATAATTTAAAATTATTATAATATTTTTCTTTAATAATTTAAATTATTATAATGAATTGATTTTTGATATATAATAATAGTAATTTTTTTTTTTGAGTATTAGATTGGAATACAAAAATTTATATGCTATGAAGATGAGTTTAATATCATTTTATCATAAATTTATTTGGTTAATAATAATAATAATAATAATAATAATAATAATAATAATCAACATCACCAATTTAAAGTGAGCGCAACAGCCTATTCAGCTAGAATTATTAGTCACTCGAAGTATCCTTTTCCATTATAGCAACATATAATAACCCTAAAGCATCAAGTTAGGGCATGTTATAGAACTTTCTGATTCATAGAGTTAGTCATTTATGAAGGATTAAAGCATAAAGAGCACATTTTATAGAAAATTATGGGAGAAGAGAACATTTTTTTTACCACAGATTTGATGCAATTCTTTGGAAGTTTTATTAAACGAATTTCTACATCCCTTTGCTCATTTTCTTGGGAAATGGATGTCGAGATCTGTATTAAGTCAAATTTTTATTAAACGGATTTTAAGATTTGTTTTAAGTAAATTCATAAAGTATACAGATTTTGAAATCCGGTTAGTCCATAAACGTAATCATATTTGTAGAAAAATCATGATTTAACTTGATTTTAATCGTCTCTTCTTTGATTTTTGAAGCTCAAATGCATTAGAAGCGCTGAGGAAGAAGAAAGTAAGGTGCATGTGCCAAGCAAAGTCTCCCTTCTGCATGTGTCAAGCTTTTCTCCGTGGCTAGGATGAACAAATGGGGTGTATGCTACTTTTTTTTTTTTTATTTTAATAAGGGGTGTTGATTTTTTTATTTTTAAAGGATATTATAGTCTTATCGTTAGGTCAGATTGTGTGTTGAGAAATGGCCTTAAAGTCTAGATTTGGTGGTTGATTTCTTGCCATGTCCATTCGAGCAAATATGAACAAAAGAATAAGACATAAGAGCTGCAAACTTCAAAAAGCTTTTATCATGACAATTTATGAGAAAGGCAAATTTTCAGACCGACTTTGGAATCAATTTATGCTGCTACTCTGATTAGTAACTTTCTCTGTAATTGTGTCAAAATCAAGAATATAGGTCTTAAATCCTAGACTTAAAACTTAAAACATTAAAAATATAAATATTAAACTCTGAACAATAAACCTAAGTATAAATCTTAAAACTATTTGCACACCCAAATTTACAATTTTTTTTAAAATGATGGTGGCAAGTGGAGCCACCGTCAAGAGCCGCAACGGCACTCGCCTACTCCCGGACTGCTACTGCTTTTACAAAAAAGTCCATGAGCACGCACAATGCATGATGGGAGATAAAAGTCGGTGAAGACAAGGAAGAGAGGAGAACCTGGAAGTGGAACGGATTCAATTTCAAAGCCTCTGTCACCATCTCACCAACTCTCCGCCATTGGTAAACCCCTAGTTGGCGCGGTAGGTAAGTGGCTAAACCGGTTTTCGGTTTGTTTTGCCTTGCTTAAAACTACGTCCACCCTCCCACACCAAATTCAAACATGTAATTATTAAAAAGAAAAAAATATCAAGGGAGTGAGATTCATGTTCCACCATTTGCACCCACTTTGGATTCATTCATTCATATTTAGTAACTTTAATTAGTTAACCTTAATCAACTCAATTTAAGGTAACAAACGATCGAGTTTAAATATTGTTCGATCACTGTCTGAATTCATTTTCTGTATTATATATATGCATCAAGTTAAAGTAAACATGCCTAAGATATGAATGTACGTATACATGGCACATATATAAATATGCTTGTCATGCATGTCTTACTCTTAATAATTTTCCAAAATCAAATAACCTATAAGTAGCATTACTCGAATGAGTAACCCAATTTTATTGTGGTTCATGAAAAAGCATGGAAATGTGCAGAAGATTTACAGGGACGCTGTGTTTGAATTTTTTGTTACCATAAACTTGGTAGAAGCAAACAAAGCTAAAAAGGTGGCATGCACCCACTGAGTTAAAAAGTGATGCTGTGCTGCATTAATTTGGTGAAATTTATATATGCTATAATGATGATTTCACTTTATCTGATCCAATTTTCTATCTTATCCACATTAAGTTGATGATGCTGACAACCACCAACTACCCAGCAATTTTCCCTTCTTTCTCTCTAAATGATATTTACAATCTTTCGCTTTATTTCTTCTGTATTAATTTATACATTCTCTTTTTCAAAAGCAAAACATCCTCATAATTCTAGGGCCTAGTACATAGTACATACCCAATGGCTTGTAATAAAGACGACACTTTTATAAACAAATTCCTATATTAATTATTCTTATCCCACCTAACCCTCCTACTTGGATACGATGAATGTTTTGATATACTACTATATTAAAGGGACATCTTTTCGCACTCCACGTGATAAAGAGAAAGGGACTATATTAAGAAGTAGAGTTGAAATTAATCAAACATGTTTGCCATTTGCATAAAGTAATGCAAGTAGAAATTTTTAAATGTTCTACTTTTTCTTTTCTACAGCTACGAAACGCTGAGATCAGATCAGATCAGAGTTAGAAGGGAAAAGGTAAATGGTTTAGTTGAAGAAGCAAAGTTGGATTTTGAAGCCTTTCCGTCATGCCTTGCAGGATTGAGCTTGTACTTATCCACAAAGGTCAGCGTGAAAACAGTACCCCTCCTGTCGCAGTGCAACCCATGAGCACCGTACATGGGGTAGGGGAACCTGTGTTCTCAGAGACTTCCCACACACCTACCATTCATTTTTGTTTTTAGTTCCTTTTTGCGTGCACGGGTAACTTTGGTTATGCATTCATTCGCCCCGTATTAAGCTACGATAGGAAAAATAAAAAAATACACAATGTCAAAAATTATGTGGTAATTAATTAAAAAAAAAACTACATATAAATGTGAAAAAAAACCTTCTATTTAAATTAAAATAAAAAAGCAACATGTTATGCAGAGCATAACTCATAGACTTTTATGAGTTAGCAAAGACAAATAAACTAAAATAATATATTACTACCATTTTTACTTAATGACTTAAAATTTTATATAATAATAATTACATACGCTCAGAACAAAGCATAAACTGCGCTTCACTCTAATGAGAATTTGTCAATTTAAAACAAAACAAATATTAAAAAATTAAACAAAATAAAATTTACCTAGATTAGATTTTTAATTTGTGAAAAAATAGAAGTAAGAAATGCAGGGAAAAGACAATAGATATGAAGAAAATATAGGAAAAGAGTATAGTTCCGAAAATAAAATTAAAATTAAGACCCTGATTGGTAAAAATAGCTAATAAGCTAGCTAATATCTTAAATGTTAATTTTTTAATTGAAAGTTTTTGGTTAAAGACAAAAAACTATTAAGTTAGTTTATTGAACTATAAGTGTTTGGTAAAATTAATTATTTAATCAACTGAAACATATAAACTTACATAAAAAGATATGTTTATATAAAGTATAGTTTTGTTTTTGTAAACAAAAGAATACTTTCTAGATATTTGGAAAACATTAAACAAAATATTGGAAAAAAAAAAAAAAACAATTGTACGAATAACATTTTTGTTTCGGGCATTGGCAGAAGTACGTGTTGTTAATTTTTTATTAAAATAATATACCCACCAGAACAAATCTGGGCCGGTAGTTAGGCTCCTCCAACTTTACCTGTAAATGCTTCATCTCTTCTCGGGTTCTTCTGCTTTGTGGCTTTGCTTCACTCACACTGAAGATCTTCCAGGTACCTACCAAGTATAATGGTTTTATTTTTGTATTCAGATTCTGCAACTTGTCGTTTTTTAGATTCACGGTGAAAGCGCTCTTCTTTCAGTTTTCTGGCTATGCTTTACCATGTTATCCTAATTTCTCCCTTCTTCTCAATGATAAAGAGCTAGATCTGTATTATGCTCCAGATCAGACACAATCATATACCTTTAGATTACTGTCTACTGTTTTTGTAGCTTTTTGTATTCTGAACTGCTATACAGTCAGATCTTAGCATTGCACTTAAGAATACTTCTTTTCCTGCATGGTTGTAGTAGCCATATATTATTCCTAAAGTGGCTTGGATTTTTAGTAGACCGGATACAGAAAAATCCGTTGATTAAATCCAATCCATTTTTTAGATCAAATAAATACATTCTGTCTATCTTGTTGATATTATGTACGCCTCGAAGACATCATGCATCAGTTTCCTTCTTCTCTCATTTCTTCTGCACTTTAAAGATCCACTCTCACCAATAATTAAAAGATGTTGCGTGTTGCTTGCGGAGCAACGACACATTAGAGCATCTTTAATGGAAGATCATAAGAGTATCTTAAACCAACTACTCTTTGCTTAGTATTACCACTAAAGAGCATATAAGATATGCTGCAATGTAAGAAATGGTGTCTTGCTTAACTTTTTTTGAGCCCCACCTGATTTTCTTTTATTTTTGAACATAATTCCATGGCCCCAGGCATGGAAAGAATGGGAAGTAGAAAAGAGAGAAAGGTGGGATGACTTATGATGTCTATTTAGTAAACTTTTTTTAAATTTCACCACTAGAAAGGAGAATTGCTTGGTTTTTTGAGTTACTTAAGAAATGATGTCTTATATGATGAGACCAAAAAAAAAAAAAAAAAAAAAGAAACTTATAAACAATCAACTTAAGCAACTCACATGAGCTACACTACTAAACTTTCTTTCATATTGATATTAAGACCACAGGCATTTGCTCATATACATTGTGTCTAAATTGTTACATGTAGGTGACAGGAAACATTTGATAATACATAGGTAAAACAACTTCTCTATATTCGCACTTTGTTATGGTTCAGTAGCTGCTTAACTTCTGTAAAAGAATATTTTCTTCAAGCGGTACTAGAATCAAAGCGCATATAGAAGGAATCGAAAAACAAGGAGTGGTTTATTAAGTATTTTTTCTGTTTGATCATTCATCAGTCTTGATTGATTGCATCTCTATTTTTCCTGAGTGGTTACAGCCAGAATAATGAATCCAGATGGCTCAGAAGAGCGTCGTACACGACGTCAAATCGTTCCTAATACGACTCAGTTGGTCTCGTACAACAACAGTGGCACGCAATGCATCCGTGGTGGTGCCAATCGGATAGGAAATATGAAGGGCAACGGTAATGGGAATATCAACGTGGGCGGCAGGTAGTTTATAAATCAAGTCTTAAGCTTTTAATGCTCACTAATTAAATGAGTTAGTAGTCTCTTGTCTAGCACATTATATTGGGATTAAGTGGCACATGTTTAAAATATTTGATGAAAGAAAAACATTTATTTCACATTATGCTTTCTTTATTTTTATTTTTAACTCTCTTAATGCTTATTGCTTAATGCAAGGATTTTAACTGTAAAATTGTAATGTTCTCTTGTTATTAAGTACTAATTTTAATTATTTATTTAAGCAGTGAAGCAGCCGAACAGAACTTTGCTGCTCTTCTGAAACAGGTTTATGGTAAGGGCCGCGTGGGTGATGGTACTCGTACACAACCCAACTCCTCTTCTACTACGCATCGCGGAGAGAACAGCTTTATTAACACAGGCAAGCAAACCTTGAAAGGTCTGGCTAATGAAATAGGGAACATTGATGGAGACAAAAATGGAAACGTTAACTTGAAATGAGCTGATATATAATGCATATATTGTAGTTATAACTACAATCCAGTGAAAATAAAAAGGTTTGTAATAAAAGTACTTTCTTAAATATTTTGCTACTAGTGTTATTATTGGTCATTGCAATTGTCACAAATAATTATATGCTTAATTTCTTTATGTATGGCTTTGTGATGACTTTGCGTTAAATGTAATGCATAATTTTATAATTTAAAATTTAGATATATATTATTGTCGAATTGTTTTATTTCTTTCCAAATTTCCACCTTTTACCTCTCGAGGACTCGAATTTGCTCCTACGTGGCCTTCACTTCCTCCTTTTGCCTGTTGGTGATCATGGTTGTCTTGGTCAAAGATGTAGGTTAACTCCATGGTTCAGAGCTCATAACAACAGTAATGAGAAAGGGGGAGTTTCCACAGATGGTGACAAATGTTTCTATTAACTTGCAAAAGAATAATGTTAGTTAATTTAGAAAACATTAAATAAAATATTGGAAAAAAATCACACAAATGTGTGTACATATATATAAATATGTGTGTATATATATATATATATATATATATATTATTTAATTATTTATATAAAATATTTATTTTATTAATTTTGAAAAAAAAAAAGAAGTTGTTAACGCAATTAAAGGATTTCAGATTAAAAAAAAAAAAGAAACAGAGAGAATTTCACTTTAAAAAGCATTTGTAGTTTGAAAGAAGAAAAATATCTTGGGTAACGTTTTATGTAAAATAGGAAAAAATAGAGGTAAAATAGTAAAAAAATAAAAAAACTATAAGTTCATACGCTACTTCAAATAAGGTTGTATAAGTTAGAAAAATAAATTTATTTATTAAACATATTTATTTTGATCAAACGATTGACCCTAAACTCTATAAGTTAACTTATTAGACTAGTTAAACAATTGCAAGTTGGCATTGAAAAGCCGAAAAGAAGAAGAAACTGGTTTGAAGTTTGGTTTTGTTTTCTGGTTTTAATTTAGTTCAAGAGCCGTGTTTCTGTAGAATAAAGGCAGTTACATTTTATTTTCGGAGTAATAATATTTGCAATATTATTTAATAATTTCTAATTAACCAAAATCCAATAGGACAAAGAGAAGAAATAACGATATCATTCAAGGAGTGAAAATAAAATCCAAAGATAGATCTGTAATTTTTATTTTTTTTTTACAATGTATGAAAGATTAAATTTCAAAGTATATGAACATATATAGTATAAATGTAGGAAACCGCCTTGGGGACGCTGGTGACAAATTAACTGAAGAAACTGCTTCAGAACTTTTCACAAACACGCCAAGGATGATAATGACTACAAAGGGTATTAAGTTTTGCGCGGCCATTTTGAGTTAAGAAGAGAGCAAGACAATAACTAAATAGAGTAGAGCTTTAACTAGTAAAATATAATATAAAGCAAAAGACAAGTATGATTTTTTATTATGTTGGCATTTGTGATTGGAGGCTAGTGTTCGTAAAGTGGGTTTGAATCTTCCACTGAGCCAAAAAAATCAAACCCATGGAATCAAATTCAAGTGAATGAGGTAAGAATAGGACATATTAGTTGACTATGTTGTCTTCATTCAAAAGCTCTCTGTGCCAAGGGTTTCAATCTTTCATTTCTTGTCTTTCAAAGAAAGACAGGGACTGAGATACTTTAACGACCCACCAAGAATAGAATGGGTTCGGAGGCATGCCAAAGAAAATTTTATGCTTTTATCTTAAATAGAATTAAGATTATCGGCCAGCCATCTCAATATTATAAATTTATTTGAAGAGAACTTTAAAAGGGTAATGATTTAGTGATTTTTAGAAAGTTAAAATTCAAAATTTTTTGTTTAATTATTTCGAAATTTATTTTTCCCTTTGTTAATAAACTTTTAATTTTATACAGCTAATGTAAATAAAATTTAATTTTATTAAAAAGTAAAGTATATTTATTTATATATTATTATTTTTATAGCCTTAAATTCAATTACGTAAGAAACACTTAACCAATAGATTTATCTGTATTTTCGCTCCATGTGGGTCCCGCAAGGATCTACAGTTCCTCCAACACTACCATCATGGGCTACAGAAGCGCGTGAAGGAAAAATTCCAAAATATCTCCAATTTTTCCTTACGAGAATTGTTTAGCCATGCATTAAGAAATTTAAATTTAAAATAAATAAATAAATAACGACAGAGTATTTCTTAAAATTAAATTTAAAATAAAAAGAATTATTTGAGAAACAATTTCGAGTGTGTAAGCATCCACATCTGATCTCAGATCTACCCCCGCTCGGCTAAGACTGGTCTCAATACACCTCAAAGGTAAGAGACTCCCTCTCCTTCATGCATTATCATGTTAATTCTTCTTCTCTTTTTCTTCTGAGATCTACTTGTTAATGTGAGCACTTACTTGTCTGCACGAATCCTTTTCAATTTTACTCGTCATAGCTATGATTTTGTTTGTAATTATAAGATTTTCTGCTTTCTATTCAAAAGTGATTCACTGTTTGTTCGCCTGAAGCCTTTGAGAGTCATTGACTATTTGCTTTACTAATCGGATTGCAGATCTGTTGAATTTAGTTATTAGAATGTCTAGATCTAATGCTTAATTCCTCAAGTGGCTTGGATTTTTAGTAGACCGGATACAGAAAAATCCGTCGATTGAATCTAATCATTTTTTAGATCGAATAAATACATTTTGTTGAATAGAGACATTATGTGTATCAAATTTATTTTTATTTATCATTTACTATCTTGTTAATATACATGAAGAATAGGATTTGTATTCCTTTTGTATTTTCCAACTCATACTTTTTGATAAGCTTCGTGACTTTGTTTGATGGATAAATATTCTATCTATGAGTTATTTCATTTGAAGTCTAAGGGAGAATGTTAATTCTCCCATCATACTCATTTCAAATTTTTATCTCATTAACTTTTCAAAATTTTTGAATAAAAGCTCATTAGTAGAACTAAATATAATATCATTACACTTAAGAATACTTCTTTTCCTGCTTGCTCACACTTCTAGTCTACTGCAGAGCAACAAATTAGATAGGTAAAGTGGAAGAACCAATTTGTTATTCATCTCTATACGTACGAGGTGTAAGAGTTTATTTATAGAAAGTTAGTTATAACTCTATTCCAAAAATTATAACATTTTCCTTAAAAATGCCCAACAGAACCTCAAGCTATCACAAAATACGGATATTTACAGGATACTATCATGGACTAGCAGTACAGTTGAGACTTCTCAGTTCTCATCTTTTGTGCTTGTTCTAGTCAGATCTAGTCTTTATTCTATTCACATTTTGGCTTTAAACAACACAATTAATGTGAGGGATTTTCAAAATGAAAATATATATCTCTAATAACTCATGTTCTTTAATTATTGTATTTATATGCATTTTAAGCGAGCGAATTAAATCTTTTTTTTTTAAAAAAAAAATATTATGTACACCTTGAAGACATTATGGCATTATGCATCACTTTCCTTCTTCTCTCTTTTCTTCTGCACTTTAAAGAACCATTCTCCCCAATAATTATAAGATGTTGTGTGTTGCTTGTGGAGTAACGATACAATATAGCATCTTTAATGGAAGATCTTAAGAGTATCTTAAACCAATTATTCTTTGCTTAGTATTACCACTAAAGAGCATATAAGATATGCTGCAATGTAAGAAATGCTGTCTTGCTTCACTTTTTTTGAGCCTTACCTGATTTTCTTTTATTTTTGAAAATAATTTTTTGAGTTACTTAAGAAATGATGTCTTATGATGAGACCAATCAACTTAAACAACTCACATGAGCTACACTACTAAACTTTCTTTCGTATTGATATTAAGACCACAGGCATATGCTCATATACATTGTGTCTAAATTGTTTCATGCAGGTGACAGGAAACATTTGATAATACATGGGTAATACACGTTCTCAATATTTGCTCTTTCTTATTGTTGAGAACCTGCTCAACTTCTTGAAAAGAATATTTTCTTCTCCAGCAGGTATATATGTAACCTTACAACGGAGGTTTCAATTCTTCTCTCTAAGCTTCTTTATCATATTCCGAATTGTTACTTAAATCCCTTAAACTTTGTTACTCCAGACACTACTCTGTTCTTGTATAACAACAGTGGCATGCAATGGTTCCGCAGTGCTACCAATCAGATAGGTTATGTGAAGGGCAACGGTAATGGGAATATCAACATCAAAAGCGACAGGTAGTTTATAAATCAAGTCTTGGCTTTTAATGCTAACTAATTAAATGAATTAGTAGTCTCTTGTCCAGCACATCATGTTGAGATTTAAGTGGCAAATGTTTAAAATATTTGATGAAGTTTTAAAAGGAAGATGCAAGGACTTTGATGAAAGAAAAACATCCATTTCACACTATGCTTAATTGTTTATTTTTATTTTTAATTTAACTCTCTTCATTCTTAATCATCCATTCTGTGATTTTGACTGTAAAAGTGTAATGTTCTCTTGTTATTAAGTACTAATTTTAATTATTTATTTAAGCAGTGAAGCAGCCAGCCAGAAGCTTGCTGCTCTTCTGAAAGAGGTTTATGGTGAGGGCCGCGTGGGTGATGGTACTCGTACACAACCTTCTACTGCGCTTCCCGGAGAGAATCATCATCCTCGCCAATTTATTAACACTGGCGAGCAAACCATCATAGGTCTCACTAATCAAACAGGGATCATTGAAGGAGACAACAATGGAGCCGTTAATATATGATGCAATCCAATTGCTACTATTATATGTTTTATTTACTTGGTGCTGTGAATTTTTATTGAGTTTAAAACGTGAGAATTTCTTAATTTCCTTTCCTTATGTATGGCTTTGTAATGACTTTGCGTTAAATTGAATGCATAATTTCTTGTTTTATAATATGTGTATATATATATATATATATATATATATATATATATATATATATATATATATATATATATATATATATATTATTTAATTATTTATATAAATAATTACTGTCAATTTAAAAAAAAAAAAAGAAGTTAACGCAATTAAAGGATATCAAATTAAAAAAAGAAAAAAGAAATAGAGAGAATTTCACTTTAAAAACCATTTGTAATTTGAACGAAGAAAATGTATGTAAAATGGGGAAAAAAAATAAAGGTAAAATGATAAGAAAAAGCAAGAAGGTATTAGTTCATAAGCTAAAAGAAGGTTTTAAAAAACGCTATGGGTGCGTTTGATACTAGTATTAGAAAGTACAAGAAAAATAGTACAACATAAAGAGTTGAGGTACAGGATAATCTTTTGTACTATCTATTGTTTGTTGTTTAACGTATTGGACAAAAAATTTTATATTATTTTTGTCTAATTTATAGTAATACTTTATATTATTATTTTTTAAAAAATATATAATATAATTTTAATATTTATAACAATTAAAGTAATTTATAAAAATATAAAATTTAAAAAAGCGTCGTCGGTCGCTGATCATTGTCAGTACTTTGCCAGTCACCTACCGTTGTGAATACCTTGCCGATTGATAACCGTTGTTAAAACTTACCGCTATTGATTTGATGAGTCGAGGTATAAAGAATTATAAGATGGCTTGAGAAATAACAATGTTAAAATTTTTATGGTTATAACGTTTTTAGTTTATTGTTTTGATATGCATTTTAATTGTGTTTGCAAAGTTTCGTGGCTGATATATATATATATATATATATATATATATATATATATATATATATTATATATATATATATATATGTATGTATATATATATTTTGGTGACAATGTGCAATTGGTGAAGCAAAATCATGAAATCTTTTTTGATGGGTTAGTATGTGTAATAGCATTCAATTTTTAATTTAAATTTCGTTATTATGATTTTGTAAACCATGAAGAAAACCTTCTCTCTAATTAAAATTGAAAATTGTATTAATGATAATAACAAATTATGTACATAAACACACATATATGAGTACATTACTTATGTAATTTAGTCCCTTCAACATATTTATTGCATTCTTTTTAACATATTACATTACATTACAAGTATGCAAGATGAAACAAATTAAAAAAAATGAAAAAAAAAATACATATCATACTGAGTAATAATCTCAATTATGTATTTAAGCAGTCTGGCAGACAATATTGCTCCAAGATCAGATGAAACTCACCAACGCCAACTTCATCACATTGTCCACTTTGTTCTGTCTCTTCCCCCTTACGTGGCGCTCCGCCATTAGTAAACCCCCAGTTGGCGCGGTAGATAGCATCGGTTCAGGCAAGAAGTATCCACTTTGCATCACCTTTGGATCTCCCCTTATTGGTGATCAAAATCTGCAAAAGGCAATATCAGAACGCTCTACATGGAATTCTTGCTTTTTCAACTTAGCTTCCTACCTAGACCCGGTTCCTAGGATGTTCATTTCCCCCATACTTCTTCAGTTTCTGAGTTTAGTACTCAAACCATTGTCTACAAGCCTTTTGGAACATTTCTCTTGTTTTCTGATAAAGGTTCCGCTTACGTTGAGGATCCCGAATCTATTTTGGAACTTCTAGTGACAATGGACCCAATGAATAGTCCAGATCAAGGAATGCAGGGTTGTGATTATGGAACTGTTGTGGAAAATCTCAGCAGGAAGGCAATCTGCAAGGACTCAACGCCGGGGATTGGGGACATTACTGGTTATCTTCCAATTCAAGCAACTATAAATTTTATAGAAAATTATCATGCATCTTTTATTGTTCATTTGTCGTATTATCAATACTTATTCTTTGTAGGGCATGCTTGTACAGGGGAGGCTTCAGCTCGTGATACCACAAATACAAACCCTCCTCAAGGGCGTGGCGAATCATCTAATTTGCCTTCCAATTATCCTGATATTGCGACTTCAAGTCATCAACAGTCTCAAGCAGGTATACATGTAACCTTACAACAGAGGTTTCAATTCTTCTCTCTAAGCTTATTTATCATATTCCGAAATGTTACTTAAATTCTTTAAACTTTGCTCCTCCAAGTGGTTTAGCAAGTACATTTTCTATTTGATCATTCACCAGTCTTGATTGATTGCATCTATATTTTCGGTGAGTGGTTACAGCAAAAATTATGAATCCAGGTGGCTCAGAAAATACTCCAACACGACCTCAAATCGGTCCTGACACTACTCGGATCTCGTTCGACAACAGTAGCAGGCAATACCAACTTGGGGACCTCTTCTTTCACCCGAAGCCAGAGGTAGGCATAAATCAATTCATAGCCTTTAATATTGCTCACTCATTAAATGACGTAATCTCTTCGTCTCTTTAAAGTTTTAAAATATTTTAGGAAGACTTAGGACTTTATTGAAAGAAAAACATTTATTACACACTAAAATTATAATTTAGAGAAACTCATTTTCGACTTTTTCTCTCATCACTCACTTTTCTCCACACACTACTATTATTGTTATTAACCTGAATGCTCAAAATTGATAGGATTAGTGCCTTTGCCACTTATATAACCTTTATAATAACCCTTAGACTTTACTAATACGGGACTTCAACCCACATACTCACATTTGTATGCAACAATAAGGGGCTAAGGGGTCCAACCTCATTGAAAACAATTTAACAGATATATGTAATATAGATGCCTCCTCAAAACACCTTTTAATATAGATATATATAATTTTATTTTTTAGACATGAGCAAATATATCATTTTCTTGTTTTTATACTTTTACATGTGAGAACAGGGATGATAGTTAAGTTGTTTGTGGTTGAGGTTATAACGTTTTTAGTTTCTTGTTTTGATATGCATTTTAATTGCGTTTGCAAAGTTTCGTGGCTGATTTTTTTTTGTGACATTGTGATTTTGTAAACTATGAAGAAAACCTTCTCTCTAATTAAAATTGAAAATGGTATGGCTTGGTGATAGGAAATACTTGTTACTTCACAAGCATTTATCTCTTCTTTTGCTTATACTGGTCTCCAGCAATAACTATAATTGTTATTGCTTTTTGTATTGATGACAATAACAAATTATGTACATAAACACACATATAAGAGTATATTACTTAAGCAATTAAATTTAGTCCCTTCAACATATTTATTGCATTCTTTTTAACATGTCACATTACATTACAAGCATGCAAGATGAACAAGTTGAGAAAATGAAAAAAAAAATTAAATACAGAGCATATCATACTGAGTAATAATCTCAATTATATATTTAAGCAGTGTGGAAGACAATAATGCTCCAAGACCAGATGAAACTCGGTTCTTGTCTTATCAAAACAGTGGCTATCAATACATCCATGGTGTTGCCAATCAGGTGGGAAATGTGACGGGAGACGGTAATGGGAATATCAACTTGGGCGACAGGTAGTTTATAAATCAAGTCTTAGCTTTTAATGCTTACTAATTAAATGATTTAGTAGTCTCCTGTCTAGCACATTATGTTGGGATTAAGTGGCACATGTTTAAAATATTTGATGAAAGAAAAACATCCATTTCACACTATGCTTTATTATTTATTTTTATTTTTATTTTTATCTCTCTTAATGCTTAATCATCCATTCTATGATTTTAACGGCAAAATTGTAATATTCTCATGTTATTAAGTACTAATTTTAATTATTTATTTAAGCAGTGAAGCAGCCGTACAGAAGCTTGAGGCTCTTTTGAAACTGATTCCTCGTAAGAGCGGCATGGGTGATAGTACTCGTACACAACCCAACTCTTCTAATACGCTTCGCAGAGAGAACAACTTTATTAACACTGGCGAGCAAACCTTCGAAGGTCTGGCCAATCAAATAGGGAACATTGATGGCGACAACAATGGAAACGTTAACTGTGAATGAGCTGATAAAAGTACTTTCTTAAATATTTTGCTACCATTCTTAAAATTATTTCCTCTTCTTCCTTGACTGCATCTTCCTCTACCTCCACGTCTAAAATTTCCTTTCTCTACTATTAAAACCAGACCTCTACCATATGTATTTTGATTATAATCTGTAACATTATTGAAATTCACCTGGCTTTATAAGGCTTCTTTGGTTATCTTTTTTGTTTTTCAAATATTTTACTCAGGTGGCTTTCAATGTTTCCTTGCAAATTCTATTATAGTCATTGTCATCACATGACTCTAGTATTGTAGTCACAATATAGTTAAATTTAATAGGCATGTTGAGGAGGATTTTCTCTACCATTTGGCTATCAGTTGTGTCTTCTTTGTATACCCTCATCTTGTTGCTAAGATCAGTAAACGTGAGAAAAATATTGCTTAATCGATTTTGAGCTAGACACTTCATACCTTTTATACTCTCCACACAAGGACTGCAATTTGGATTTATGGGCTTTATCTACACCTTTGTAAGTTAACTTCAAGATACTCTATGCTTCTTTTGCAGTTTTGACATTAGCAATTTTATCAAAAACTAAATAATCTACATTTTGGTGAATCTGGGATAGTGCTAACTTGTCCTTCCTTTAAACAATTGCATTCAATCCTTCTTGCAAGCATGTTCAACAAGACTCCAGATATTGTGAGCCTTGAGATGAGTAGACATTAAAATTTTTCAATAACCATAATCAAGTTTCCCATCTAATTTAGGACCTAACTACACAATATTGTAATTTTTCATCTCTCTCTTTTAAGTAAAACACTCATAAAACTTCTCAAGTATAAGAATACTCTTGTTTCTAATAAATCCCTCTAAAAAGCGACACTAGATATAACTTGCTGTGATACCAATTTGATATCAGATTATAAGAATAATATACTAACACACTGACACTTACTCGAGGAAGAGAGTTTGATCTTAACAAAGTTCTATTATTACTCAAATCCATATCTGAATTCAGTAAAAGGAAGGCTTTATATAGATTAATAATTGCAATAAAATATTATTAACTTAGCCTAGAAGTAACTAATTCATTGGTTATAATATTAGCATATAACAAATGGATGGCTATGCGTGAAGTTCAGCCTTTTAACAGCTGGGAGCGTTGCTTCCAGAAGAAGATCTTGAACTCAGTGTTGCAATAGAGCTTTTATTTTTATTGTTGCAGATTGACACCTACAAACTTGATTTAATTTTCTGACTGAATCTTCTGCCCAAATCTTGAATGGTATTATGAGCTGGGTAGATTTTGATATAGACTCAAATCAGTTTCTTCATTGGCAACATATTTTTTGTGCTGCTAAAAGGCAGCAAAGGCTAATTAGTAAGTTCCGAGCTGTAGCATTTTATTCTGTAACTAGTTCTATTTGGTGTGTTAGGAATATTCTACTTTTTCACAAAATAGTTGTACACAGTAGGGATTGTATAGCATATGTTATACATGTCTTGAAAGTTAGATGGAGCAACTTCACCTTTTGTGATAATAGAAGCAAAAGGATGCTTGTAGAAAGATTTAATCTCTTATGCTAGCTGTCAAGAATATATTCCTTGAAAGTTGTAGATTGATTCTAATATTTATAAAAGTTTTACCTTCTTAAGAACAAGATGTTTTATTCTAAAAGTATCATTAATCATTAACTGCACAATATATCAAGAAAATAGCTATGAATATGGAGGCATTGGCTCTCCTTCAATGAGATTTTAGTGTCCATCATTTACTACACAAGTAATATATCTTGCAATCACAAAGAACTTAATAGACCTACCAAAAATAAAAAGGACCTTAATAGTGTAGGTATATATATGATGTAGGCAATGCCGGTTCAAAGCATCACACAGCAGAAATAGAATTATGCTAATAATTTATGATAGTTGTTGCTTCAGCAAAAAGTTTTTCAAAATTAAAATATAGTAAAATCTTACTTACAATCAATACTGTCCCCGAAAAAGTTAAATGTTTTGGCTATATTATCAATTGAAAAATAAATGTTGCAAAAATTAACTACAAGAATTTAGCAAATAATTTTGCATCTCTAAATGTTAGATATTAAAAATAAACTTTAAATAAAAAAAATATAACACTTCAAAAAGTTGTAAAAGGCCTCCTTTTAGATGTTTGCTTTAGTTCATTATTTATTAAATTTTGAGACTCTTTCGATTGTAGGAATCGTTAGGTCAAATTTTAAATCTGCACGCCTGTATGGACTTTAGCCAGAAGCGTGGGTTAGGCATTTTACTAAATGAAAGGATTAGGCTTTCCTAAACTTGCATAAAAAAATAGCTAAACTTGGTTTTCAGACTTGGCCTATTTTTTGTCTTTCGGGCAAAATGTGAAACCAGCTTTTCTCAAGTAAAAGTGTCAGCCCATATATTAAAACAAGAAAAAAACTTTTGTAACACTCAAGAGACATAATCATGCGTACATACAAGAGGAAACTAATGTTGAGCTTAAGCTGTCAAGGCCCAGTTGTTTTTATCTGTCCTTCCGTTTGTCTCATTCCTCACACACACCCCAAATCACTTCCCCTTCAGCAAACATACACCCATTAGATCAATGCCAACACATTGTGAAACTAATCTTCCCGGTACACTTCATTTGTATTATGACAACAAAAAATGCAATAGACCCATTCCCATCATTTGGAATATTTTTTTAAAATTCCAAAACATTCAACGGATTTTGAGATCTATTGAATAGAAATTCAACTCCTCACATTTTGAGTTCCATTAAATGGAAAAATTACATAAATAGCATTGAACGGATCTTGAAATCTGTCGGATTAAATTTTAGTAGGTTAAAAGCTTTGATTTTTTTTTTTTTTCACTTGTTTTGAATTTTTAAATATAACTGATGATTCGGGTCTTACAAATTAATTAAAAAAAGACTTATGGGAGAAGAAAATATCTTTTTACCACAGATTTGATGCAATTCTTTGGAAGTTTTATTAAACGAATTTCTACATTCCTTTACTTCTTTTTTGGGAAATGGATGTCGAGATTGTATTGAGTCAAATTTCTATTAAACGGATTTTAAGATTTGTTTTAAGTAAATTCATAAAGTATACAGATTTTGAAATCCGGTTAGTCCAGAAGCGCTGACGAAGAAGAGAGTAAGGTGCATGTGCCAAGCAAAGTCTCCCTTTTTGCATGTGCCAAGCTTTTCTCCGTGGCTAGGATGAACAAATGGGGTGTATGCTACTTATTATTTATTTTTTTTAAATAAGGGGTGTGTGTTTTTTTTTTTTTTTTTTTTTAAAATTTTAAAAGAATATTATAGTCTTATCGTTAGGTCAGATTGTGTGTTGAGAAATGGCCTTAAAGTCTAGATTTGGTGGTTGATTCCTTGCCAGGCCCATACAAGTAAATATGAACAAAAGAATAAGACAGAAGAGCTGCAAACTTCAGTAACCTTTTATCAAGACAATTTATGAGCAAAATTCTCTAATCACTCACTTTTCTCCACACACTACTATTATTGTTATTAACCTAAATGCTCAAGCTTGATAGGATTGGTGCCTTTGCCACTTATATAACCTTTTTAATAATCCTTACACTTTACTAATACGGGACTTCGACCCACATACTCACATTTGTATGCAACAATATGGGGCTAAGGGATCCAAGCCCATTGGGAAAAATTTAATAGATATATGTAATATAGATGCCTCCCCGAAAAAGGTATATATAATTTCATTTTTTAGACATGAGCAAATATATCATTTTCTTGTTTTTATACTTTTACATGTGGGAGCAAGGATGATAGTTAAGTTGTTTGTTGTTGAGGTTATAACGTTTTTAGTTTATTGTTTTGATATGCATTTTAATTGTGTTTGCAAAATTTTCGTGGCTGATATATATATATATATATATATATATATATATATTTTTTTTTTTTTTTTTGGTGAAGCAAAATCATGAAATCTTTTTTAATTGGTTAGTGTGTGTAATAGCATCCAATTTTTAATTTAAATTTGGTTATTATGATTTTGTAAACCATGAAGAAAATCTTCTCTCTAATTAAAATTGAAAATTGTATTAATGATAAAAACAAATTATGTACATAAACACACATATACGAGGACATTACTTATGTAATTTAGTCCCTTCAACATATTTATTGCATTCTTTTTAACATATTACATCACATTACAAGTATGCAAGATGAAACAAATTGAGAAAATGAAAAAAAAAATTACATATCATACTGAGTAATAATCTCAATTATGTATTTAAGCTGTCTGGCAGACAATATTGCTCCAAGATCAGATGAAACTCACCAACGCCAACTTCATCACATTGTCCACTTTGTTCTGTCTCTTCCCTCTTACGCGGCGCTCCGCCATTAGTAAACCCCCAGTTGGCGCGGTAGGTAAGCGGCTAAACCGGTCTTTTCGGTTTGTTTTGCCTTGCTTAAAAGAACGTCCACCCTCTCACACTATTATTAACAAAAAAAAAAAAACCATTGTAACAAAGAAGTGCTGGAACCATCCAATCTTTGAACATGCTAATATCAAAAGAAAGACAAAATGTAAATATGCCAAACATATTAAAAGGGTTAAATTTATATACCAATATTATATTCTTGTCTTCCAACGAGAGAGTTTCAATTCCATGAACATAGATATGGAAAGGGGCATCAAAAGATGGGTGGGAGATGAAGACAATAACACTTGAAGTTTGCAAGTCGCAAGGGGCGTTGCAGGGTTTTAGTCAGTGGAATCCACTTGTTTGGGGACATCATAAAGAAACCATGATTGCAAACTGCTTTTTCTAAATTGAAGCTTAGTTGACATTTTCCAAGAGGCAAATATAACATGCAGGCAGGATTTGTTGGAGATTTTTCCATTCTTAGTTTTTTATCTGAAAAAAATATGAGAATACAAACAAGTACAAGTGATGAAATAAATTGATTGAAATTCAGTAAGACTATGGACCTCAAAGCATTTCCCAAGTCTATTCTCACATTAGGACTTATGAATTTACTTTTTTTAAAAAAAAAAAAAATTGTTTACACACACACACACATATATATATATATATATATATATATATATATATATATATATATATATATATAAAAACTAGACGCACATGTGTTATCTGAGGCAGTAGAGAATCGGAACCACAGTCAAGGTGTGAAAATATATATATATATATATGTCCAACGCACGCTCCCTTAATTCCCTCTCCAGCGGCCCTTTAGCCATAGTCGGTCGGTGCATGTGATTGTGTCTGCCTCTACTTTTTCTTTCTACTGCTACGAAACGCATAGATCAGATCAGATCAGAGGTAAAACCGGTTTAGTTGAGGAAGAAAAGTTGGATTTTGAAGCCTTTCCGTCATGCCGCTCTTTGTGGTGATGACAAGGGCTCCTACGCATGCTTGATAGTCACGTACTTTTTTTTTTTTTTAAGGGGTTAGTTTTTAAAGATTCTTGGTTTTAAAAGTCTTTTTACTATTTTAGTGAGAGCGCGAATTAGGAGGTTGAACTTGGTTATTTTTGGGGCTCAATGCATGGAGCACTTGATCCATTTCAATAATTATCTTTAAACATCGAATGTGGTGAGAGTAGGGGACCACCATAGACGATGACATTCAGATTTGAATGACTTTTAAGAGGGCGAGCTCATCGATCAGAGGGTGTGCCTTGCAAGAACTTATCCACAAAGGTCAGCGTGAAAACAATACCCCACCGGTTTGCAGTGTAACCCGTGGGCACCGTACAAGGGGTAGGGGAACCTTTGTTCTCACAGACTTCCCACACACCAGCCATTCATTCGCCCCGTATTAAGCTACGATTGGAAAAATAAAGAAATACACAATTTCAAAAATTATGTGGTAAATAATAAAAAAAACCTTCTATTTAAATTAAAATAAAAGAAGCAACATGTTATGCAAAGCATAACTCAATAGACTTTTATGAGTGGACAAATAAACTAAAATAATATGTTATTACTAATTCACTTAATGACTTAAAATTTCATATAATAATAATTACATCCGCTCACAATAAAGCATAAACTGTGCTTTAGAGTAAAATAATGAGAATTTGTCAATTTAAAACAAAACTAATGTTAAAAAATTAAACAAAATAAAATTTACCCACGTTAATTTTTTTTTTAATTTATGAACAAAATATAGGAAAAGAGTATAGTTCTGAAAATAAAAATAAAATTAAAATTAAGACCCTGTTTGGTAAAAATAAGTAATAAGCCAGCTAATATCTTAAGTTAATTTTTAATTGAAAGTTGTTGGTTAAAGACAAAAAACTATTAAGTTAGTTTATTGAACTATAAGTGTTCGGTAAAATTAATTATTTAATCAACTGAAACATATAAACTTACATAAAAAGATATGTTTATATAAGTTTTATACAAATTACAGTTTTGTTTTTGTAAACAAAAGAATACTTTCTAGTTAATTTGGAAAATATTAAACAAAATATTACAAAAAAAAAAAAACAATTGTACAAATAATATTTTTGTTTCCGGCATAGGCAGAACTACGTGCTGTTAATTTTTTATTAAAATATTATACCAGCCAGAAAATAAACTGGGCCGTCAATTATAATCCTTCAACTATAAATGAAACAATAGTTTATCCCAAATTGGGTTATCTCCACATGTTACAACACAAAGAAGGAAAACTGATTCAGCAACCCTAAGAATGAGTGTGTGTCAGATTAATAGAATAATTAATAAAATCAATTTAATTCAATTATAATAAATTTTAAATATATTAATATTAATGCAATAATATTAACACAACAAATCTTATGAAATGGAAGGAGTATTATTTAGCTTAATACTACAAAACACGGTTTAGCGGACTTTTCAATTTGTCATTGACTTGGCAATTTCCCTTCTTGCATACCGCCATTTCCCGTTACTTTAACCCTACTTTATTTTACTTAAATAAATAAATTAACCTACACACCCACTTTAGTTGTTACACATTCAGTAGAACATTTGTTTCAAATCTATGAAATATTTATGAGAGTATATCATATTTTTTCAAAAAATCACATAACAGTGACACAAATTCCACAATGTTGCACAGCTTATATTTTTAATACTATACTTCCATTCATTCTCATATTTCCATTATTTATTTATTCATTCATTCATTTTATTAATTTATTTATTGAGTTGTTTAATTAATTAATAAATATATGAATTAAAAATAAAAATAAGAGAAATCATTACCATAAGCTCCATCGTATCCACAAAAATTCAACTCCACTATAATTATTGCCTACTTTTACTGTTGCGCTCTACGAGTTTATCTTGCAACTGGTAAAACATAATAATTACTGTATGCACAAAAAAAATTAATAATTACCTTAAAATTAGTGTCGGTCACAAGGAAAAGCCGTTTGACTGTTTTTCATTTTTTATTTTTATTTTTAGTAAAATAAAAAATTAAGCTTAAAAATATTTTTACTTAATAAATTAAAAATATATTTGTTAAAAATAAATTAAAAATTAAAAAAATTATTTTTAATATTTTTAAAAATGATTAATGATGATTTTAAACTTATTTTATTTTAAAAAAATAACTCAATAAAATTTATAAAAATAAATAAATATGAAAATAAATAAATATATTTTGTAAAATAAAAATATATTTAAAAATTAAAATATAAAATAAAAACAAAAAATAAAATAGAAACTCAACCTAAAACCATTGACAATGACAGCCAATACCTTGGTAAAACCATGTACTAAAGAGTTCCCATTGATCCAGGAGCGAAACGTGGATGCGTGTTTACGCGTAAAATAGATTGAATTGAATAAATATCTAGCTCGGCGATCCTCTACGAGCTAGCCAGCTCTTCCCTCCTGTGAACTAGCAAAACTAAAATGAATCCGGCCAACGTCCTCCTCGCCAGCATCTACTACGCTACTGTTCATCCTTCTTCTCTCAAGTAAGATACTGCATCCTAATTCGCTTAAATATATAGTTACTTCTTACTTGAGAGACCTAGTAAATTAATTAATTAATGCCCTGTATCAGTTAATGTTGTAGAGCGGCCCTGTAAAGCCCATGAATTCTATGTTGATAGATAGATAGGTTCTACTGTTCTTGGTGTATATATATATATATATATATATATACCCTGTCTATATGTTGATAGATAGACTCCCCTTTCCCCATCAAAACACATTCACTACTCATAGCCTAAAAGATTTCCTTGTAAGTTACATATGGCCATTATTGAAAGGGAAAAACTGTTATGAAGGTATTTGCTGAGCCCAAATTGATACCCAAGTTGGAAGGTTTTATTTCTAAGTTGTTTTTTCTTTTATCAGAAATTGTTGAGTGCCTAAACGGAAAAAAGAGATGATAAACAAAAAAATTACTTAAATAAGCTTTGTTTGTATTTTTTTATAATGTGTTGGAATGACTTTTAATTTTTTTCTAACCTAAATATCGATACTTCATATGGATGAGATTTCGTCGATTCTGTCATTATTAGGGTGTGCTGTTAGATTCTACTTCTTTTCAATGAGAAATCCAGATTTTAAGTTTGGTGACCAAAAATGGTTTGCCATTGCAGTTTTGGTTGTGCCCTTGTATTTAATACCATTCATGTTACTTTGCAGTGGTAAAATCAAATATATGTGCAATGATTCCTCACTATTAAATGCTTTCTTGAATTATATCTTTCTTGTCGCCCTTCCTTTAATTGACCATTTAGATGAGTTCCCAGGATTTCATATAAATATAGATGATGTGAAACAATATAACTCAACGATGAGAGCTGAGTTATTTGCAGCATGTTGCTTCGCTTTCTCATCTTTGTATTTGTCCAGAACCTGTGGCCTCTTATTTGAATCTGAGTTCTTCTCTATTTGCCTTGAACGTGCTATGAAAGTTTCACTTGCAATAATATATGAAACTGGTTAAAGAAGAAAACCTGTCTACATTTCTAGAACATATAGTTTTTGTTTTGTGATCATTTTGTTCAACAAATATCTAGATAGAGAAACAACAAGGCGGAGGAATGATCAGAGTTTAATTGATCAAAGTTCAAATAACAGACCTGACGGAGCTGATGAGAATCCTACTGTTGAGAATCCTAATGATAAGAATGTTATTGTTGAGAATCCGGATGCTACTTATGATACAAATGGCTCTGGAGCTAGGGGTGAATTACCAGTGAACCAAGAAGACCCAACCTTGGTAATAAGTGTGCAACGTGTCAACAACCAGCGAGCCCTAAGGGAAGAATCATGGGAGACTGAAGAACAAAATTGAGAGTGTTCCACCACTTTTTTACAAACAAACAAGTAGTGACTCTGGAGATACCGAAGATGGAGTAAACGAAGAAGAAGATGAAGAAGTTGCTTCTATGTCAAAGTCTGAGGAGGAAGAAGTCATCACCCACTCAACAAAAAGCAATCCCTTTACTGAAGGACCAAGTGCCGGTGATGATTGTGATGTCAATCCTGACCATCCTCTTCTACCGAAGAATAACCTGAAAGATGATAATGATAATGACCCTGATGACAACGATGGCTCTGATCATGAATCCTCTGACGATGAAGGAAATGATGGTGACGACTTTCATGGCGGGGCAGGAGGCATTTCTATATCAAAGTTTGAGAAGGAAGAAGTCATCACCCACTCAACAAAAAGCAATCGCTTTACTGAAGGACCAAGTGCCGGTGATGATTGTGATGACAATCCTGACCATCCTCTTCTATCGAAGAATAATCTGAAAGTTCATAACGATGATGACCATGATGACAACGATAGCTCTGATCATGAATCCTCTGATGATAAAGGAAATGATGGAAACGACTTTCACGGTGGGGCAGGAGGCATGCTTGGAGTTGGCCAGAGACACAAAGATCTAGATCAAGAACAAGAAAATGTGAGACAGCCAAGTGATAACTCAAATTCAGGAGAAGGAGATACAAGAGGATCTAAGAAGATAGAAGTTGATCTTAGACAAATGGGAGAAGATGTCGATCCACAAGATGAAGGAACAAGCAAAGATGGAGTTGGCTGGAGAGGAAGTAACAAGCATCCGGTGAAAGGAAAAGATATCGCCGACTCAGACTACTTGCGAAATGAAAATATATGTTTACATATAACTATAATTATCTGCGTGCATTGGAAGCTCTCATAACATTTTTGGCTTGTTTATGGCTAGGATAGCATTTTCTCTCTCATTTTTCTTTTAATCTAGTGATAAACTCTGGTCTTCTTTGTCGTTATTGGAAGTTAATCTCAGGCCTTTGTAAAGGCATCAATCCACACGATCAACTAGCCTCGTCGTTTCCCCTCAAGTTCATGGACTCAAAGAACAGTCCAGATCAAGGAATGCAGGGTTGTAACATATTACATTACATTACAAGTATGCAAGATGAAACAAGTTGAGAAAATGAAAAAAAAAATTAAATACAGAGCATATCATATTGAGTAATAATCTCAATTATTTATTTAAGCCGTGTGGCACACGATATTCCTCCAAGATCAGATGAAACTCGGTTCTTTTCTTATCGAAACAGTGGCTATCAATACATCCATGGTGCTACCAATCAGACGGGATTTGTGAAGGGCAACGGTAATGGGATTATCAATATCAAGAACCAAAGGCACAGGTAGTTTATAAATCAAGTCGTAAGCTTTTAATGCTCACTAATTCAATGAGTTAGTAGTCTCTTGTCTAGCACATCATGTTGAGATTTAAGGGGCACATGTTTAAAATATTTGATGAAGTTTTAAAAGGAAGATGCAAGGACTTTGATGAAAGAAAAACATCCTTTTCACACTATGCTTAATTATTTATTTTTAACTCTCTTAATGCTTAATGCTTAATGCAAGGATTTTAACTGTAAAATTGTAATGTTGTCTTGTTATTAAGTACTAATTTTAATTATTTATTTAAGCAGTGAAGAAGACGTGGCTGCCGAGCTTGATGCTTTTTTGAAACTGATTCTTCGTGAGAGCGACATGGGTGATGAGACTCGTTCACAACCGAACTCCTCTTCTACTACGCTTGGCGGAGAGAACAACTTTATTAACACTGTCGAGACCATCGAAGGTCGGGCTAATGAAATAGGGAACAATGATGGAGACAACAATGGAAACGTTAACTGGGAATGCGCTGATAAATAATGCATATATTGTAGTTATAACGACAATCCAATTGCTACAACTGTTTGTTTTATCTACTTGGTGTCATTTTCTGAGTGAGCAAATAAAAAGAAATTTTCTCTTTTTTGAGTGAAAATAAAAAGGTTTATGATAAAAGTACTTTATTAAATATTTTGCTACCTTTGTTGTTATTGGTCATTGCAATTGTCACAATTAATTATATGTTTAATTTCCTTATGTATGGCTTTGTGATGACTATGCGTTAAATTTAATGCATAATTTTATAATTTAAAATTTAGATATATATTATTGTCGAATTGTTTTATTTCTTTCCAAATTTCCACCTTTTGCCTCTCGAGGACTCGAAGTTGCTCCTACGTGGCCTTCATTTCCTCCTTTTGCCTGTTGGTGATCATGGTTGGCTTGGTCAACGATGTAGGTTAACTCCATGGTTCAGAGCTCATAACAACAGTAATGAGAAATGGGGAGTTTCCACAAATGGTGACAAATGCTTCTATTAACTTGCAAAAGAATAATGTTAGTTAATTTAGAAAACATTAAATAAAATATTGGAAAAAAATCACACAAATGTGTGTACATATATATATATTATTTAATTATTTATATAAAATATTTATTTTATCAATTTTTTTTAAGAAAAAAGAAGTTGTTAAAGCAATTAAAGGATTTCAGAAAAAAAAAAAAAAAAAGAGAAACAGAGAGAATTTCACTTTAAAAACCATTTGTAATTTGAAAGAAGAAAAATATCTTGGGTAACGTTTTATGTAAAATAGGAAAAAATAGACGTAAAATAGTTAAAAAAAAAAAAATCTATAAGGTCATACGCTACTTCAAATAAGGTTGTATAAGTTAGAAAAATAAATTTATTTATTAAACATATTTATTTTGATCAAACGATTGACCCTAAACTCTATAAGTTAACTTATTAGACTTGTTAAACAATTGCAAGTTGGCATTGCAAAGCCGAAAAGGAGAAGAAACTGGTTTGAAGTTTGGTTTTGTTTTCTGTTTTTAATTTAGTTCAAGAGCCGTGTTTCTGTAGAATAAAGGCAGTTAAATTTTTTTTTTTTTTTTTTGTAAGAAGTTATATTTTAATTCAAGATAACTGTTAATTGATGTTAAGATTAAGTTTTAAAAATAAAAATTAGAAGAAAATAATCAAATAACTGACTTTAATTTTTTATATATATATATATAGTAAAATAGATAGTAAAATAAATAAAAATAGATTTGAAGAGGTGGGCAGTTAAGTTCTTTTTAAGGAGCTAGCAATCTAATTATTATTTTTTTTAAAAAAAAGATACAATTTTAAAATGGGATTTTGGTTTTAAAAAATCTAAAATTCTATTAAAAAAAAGAAAGAAAGTAGGCTTAGCTGGATAGCCTAGTTGTGTTTGAAATTCCTCACAATTATATATATATATATGTGTGTGTGTGTGTGTGTTAGGGTTTGTAATTTATGCTTAAATTTAAGATTTAGTGTGGTTTAAAGATATTGATAGAATTGAATAATTAAATTTTAAAATCGTAAATTTAGTTATAGGTATTAAATCCTGAACTTAAAACTTAAACATTAAAATATAAATATAAATCTTAAAAATTTTAAACCTTAAATATAAATATAAACTTTAAAAATTCATCTTAAAATCGCAACCCTAATATATATATATATATATATATATATATATATATATATATATATATATATATATATATATATATATATATATATATATTATATATATATATATATATATATAATTTGAAGAGAAAGAAAATAAAAAAAAAGAAAAGAAAAGATGTTAAGCGGAACAAGCGATAGTACGAGAGCAAACGTCTATTTCGATGGAACCAAGAAAGAGTAAGAAAAAAGTAAAAGAGGTGGGGACATGTCAAAATTTGGAGTGTGTGTTATCGCTATAGCTTTATAATCATTTTCATTTTTCTAATCCCATTTAATCACTTAGGAAATTATTGACCTTTTATTAGAAATTTATATATAACATTAAAATTATTTGTTGATGTGATGTAGCTAATTGACCTTTTAGATATAACGAAAGAGAGGTTTTTAATTAGATAATGATTGACCCTTTATTAGAAAATTATTTGTTGATGTGATATGGCTAATTGATTTAGGAATTTACTATATATATATATATATATATGTTGAACTCACATGCATGTGTTATTAAAGCATATTACCACCATAACCCTTTATTCATGGAGCCTTCGCACTATTGAAGTATTATCCTTTATTTTAGATGACGAACATATATAATTGGCATCACACTAATCTTTACAAATATTGAACTCACATGCATAGACTATATATAAATAAATAAACAAATGGCTCCCAAAGAAAATTCACTAAGCAATATATAAGTACCATTTGTAAGTTGTTTTATGATATAATATTATCTTTATAGAGAATATACAAAGAGTAGTTTTTCTTACTATATTATATAAATGATATTTTTTCAACAAATTATGAAACTAAAAAAATATATATATGATAATTTATACCTTTTATTCTTATCTATAATTATTGTATGATTTAACTCTAATTTTTAGAGTTATGATACTTAATTGTTTGAAAAATATGTATGATAATTTATACCTTTTTGTATGGGGTATCCGGGAGATAGAGCAAGAGAAGGGAAGGGAAGAGAGTGTTTGAAAGAGTCAAAAAACTATTTGTACACCCAAATTGTTTACTCATTTTTTTGTGGGTGTGTACATTTAGTCAAGATGTTCACACAAGAACACTCTCTCTTTTTGGTGGAGAAACCTTTTGCCTTTGTATACGCTATCCTCACCACTGTCCCTAAGACTGGTTTTCTTCATTCTCTTCCTTTATTTTCTCTCTCCTGTGTTCTCTTTATGAATTTCTTATGACAAACACAGTTGTGAGATTGTTAATATAACCAAACAAATTGAAGCTTTCTTTGTTGAAAGATCGAAGCAGCCTAGTTTTAACAGAAAACCATATCTCCATTCCTTCCTCCGCCTGGGTTGACTTCAAAGTCAATGTTTTATTTTCTTACTTATATGATGCTCCTAGAATTTTCCTTTTTTGTTGTTGTTGTTGTTTTCATGGTCAAGATTGCTATTGTTGTTGAAAAAGGCTTACAATTATTGGAGGAGATGCAAAGAAGAAACGAAGCCGCTGATCACTCAGTAGAGCAAAGAGAATTGACAGGCGGATCTGCTCCAGGTAATAATTAATGGCAAAAGGCAATCATAAAAGATTGTTTTGACATTTATAGTAGTTAATTTATAGTTCAAGGAATTTCCTAATTTTTTTGTTTAACTAAATATGGTTTGATATTGCATTACTAATGCTAATATGCTCCTACATCAGCTATTATAATCAAGCAGAAAGGACAGATCCAGGGTCACTTTAACGGAGCTGTCATCGAGAACCTTAATTTAAAAACTTCTGATGGTGCAATATTTCTCAACTTGCCCTTTTTTTTTCCCTCATGGTTTGTTTGGTTGTTTTCATGGCATATTTTCATTCTGATTAGCTTAGCTTTTCTCTGGTTATAATGGACATTAAATTAAAAATCTAACTTTGTGATACTTTTGTTTAGGGATTCTTTTCATATTTTTCTCATAAGACCCTGAACTCAGTTTAAGCACTGCTCAACTCTCACATTATGCTGGCATACCAAGTACAATGTTTGCAAATTAATTGAACCCATCTTGAATCATCATCATAATTCACAAGGATTTAGAGACTCTCCGTTCTCGTGAGATTACTGGTCCTGGAAGGGATTCAGCTGCTGCAGAGGAACATGATTTACAGAAAGTTCAAGCTGATGAGGCTACTTATCTGGTGAGTTAGATCAACCACAATGTCGAATGTGTCATGTAGGAGATTTGTTTTATCTGTTATGATAGCTATATTTGTGGGGTTACTGGTAATTTTGAAGTCTTGGTCATTGTTTTTTTTTCCATGGTCAGCAATTATTAACATCTAAGTTAAAATATTTTCCAGGAGAAGATTTAATTGCTCCATGCCATTGCTAAGGGATCAAAAAGTATGTTCACAGATGATATCTTGGCAATTGGAGGTCTAGTAAGGTGGGTTCCTTTTTTGTATCAGTATTCCTTTCATCTTGATCATAGTACTGATACCTGGTTTAAAAACCATAGAGCTATGTATTTTATTAGAGGCCCTGACAATTGGAAGCAGTAGCTGTAAGGAGAAGGATCTAACGTATTAGAACAATATTTTATCTGCTTAAGTTCCTAAGAAACTTCCATTAATTACTATAGGATTATGATATATAATTAATACATTGTGTAACAAAGGCATAACAGTTATAACTTACTGAGACCTTACAGTAAATTGTGCTGTCTAAAGAATAAAATTTACCATGAAGCTGCAGAAATTCGGGATTTATGTTTGTTTCAAGTTTGCCATATCATGAAAGGACATCATGCTATGAGAGATATGCTTGAATTGCATTTGTTTTCGTCTCCAAAGGGGGAAAGTTGTCATGGTGATAATTCAATATGAGATATCTAATTATTTCCAGGGCAAATTTTTTCATTGAGGTATCTAAAAGATAGTGGTGTAGTTATTGACATGATCAATGGTTCTCATGATCCATCAGTAATGTGACAACTAACTTGTTGTAATGATTTGATTTCAGATTCGCTCTTTGTTTGAGGAACATGGAAATGTGATAGAGGTTGCTGGGAAAACTTGAGAACAAGAGCTGTGAAAACCGCCTCAAGAACTGCCGGCACTACATAATAAAACAAGATATAAGAAAAAATGAATGGCTTTATTAAATCTGAAAAGCTTATATCAAATGCAACGTCTGGGTAGCTACACCACGTTTTCCACAATTTTGAATCATTCTCCAAGAGAGGTTGATAAGGAAAAGGGACAACATCAAGGTATTTGTGTTTTTCATATTATAGGGGATTATTGTGATCTATATGAATCTTATTTCAGGTCTGTTGAGAGGTATATGGGTATCTCAGTTTGTTTTTGAGTCCAAGCTTGTTGGTTTTGGTTGCACCTTTTAACTTCTCTTTGTTGCCACAACTGTCGCTTGTTTATGATAATGATTTCGAAGCCAGCTACTGTATAAAACGAATAGAAAAACAGAACCACCCGAATGTTACATTTGATTGAATGGTTTCACAATGCAATTTGTATGATTTCATTTTTGGTGAATGCAAGAGATTTTTTCTGAACGTCTTGGAATGTCATATATATCAGTTTCAATTCTTTAAATTGTGATGATTATTATTACAGAATAATGTATGTGTTGATGCTTTACACGTTCAAAGTTACCTTATGAACCATGTTCCTGTTGGTCATGTAATGGATGTACATCCATGGTTCTTGACTAATTTTTGTTTGTGCTGGTTGTTCATCCCTGCTTTTTTTATGGATAAAATGTTACATTATTGAGTGGTTCTGGAATAGTTAATAGTTTGGAAAAATTATATGGTCTTATCCCTTTTAACAGAATTATTTGCTTTTATAATGAATTTACTTCCATAGATGATGAATTATTAGATAGTATTCTGCTCTTAGATTTATTTATTTTTCTTGGTTAAAGATAGCTTTGGACAATCAATTATATTTTAGGGAATGTTTCACTTCAGCCAAACATTGGAATTGGGAATATAAGAATTCATTGCTAGGAAAGTTGGCTGGCGATCCAACAAGGGAATAAAACTTACCTTGTAAAGTCATTCCCAGGCATCACTTTTCCAAGAATAGTCTCAAAAACTTTCAACCAAAGACCACCTTGGATTCATCTATCTTATGAGATTTCACAGCCTGTTTCTTCACTATATTTGCTCCCAAACCTCGTTTATTATTCTTCAGACATGTTTCCACATGCTCTAATCTACCCTATTAATATAATAATCTATGTAACATAACCGTCCAACATTCGTCCCAAACATTGTGTCACAAAGGAATAAAGGAGTCATAAATGAGAAGAGAGTTACAAGTGTTAATTCTCAATAAATGGAAAATAAAGCACAATTAAATAAAATGTTTCTATAACTCCCATAAACCCTAATTAGTTTTAATTTAGGTTTTTAATAAGGTTAGATATTTTTTTATTGTGAGAGCTAACATAAATACCCCTTATAAAGCCATTAGAGTCATCTTGAGTTAGAATTTTCTTTGAGAGAGTATCTCTCTTTTATCCCATCCGGCTTCTATGCCAGGAAGGAAATTTACCAAAAGTAATCAGGACAAAGGGGGGGACAAGTTAAATTGAATGTAAGATAAATAGGCTGTACTAAAACATAAAAAGAATAATACGTTGGAATTTAAAGGATAAAAAGTATTAGATCGACATAGAAAATGATTTTACCTCTTTACTCTACTTTCAATAAAGAAGAAAACAACAATAAAGGAGAGAAGTAACATAATCTACTTAGAGATTCAAACACTTGTCCCTTCTTTCTGCTGGAAAACTAAGGAAACAAGGAGAAATAAGAAGTGCAAAATCAGTGGGGTTAATCGAAGAAGTGTATGTAAGAGAAAGCCCGAGTTCAATTGCTATAAGACATTTTGGACATGGTGCTACTTCTCTAATAATTCTGTCAAAGGTACTGTTTATTTTATCCCTATTCAATCAAAGAGTGGGTAGATATGTACGGTTTAGAGCAACAGAACTATCCTTATCTACAGATGGAAACCAAACAAGACTCTAAGCTAACTATCAGGTCATGGTAACCCATGTGTATCCTTATTTAGTCTTATAAGTTGTTTTAACCCGCTACCCTCATTTATCCCTTTAATTTGAATATACACTCCAGCTAAGATAACTATGTCCACAACTCTGCTACATGCACCACTGCATGTGCCATGCGCCCCCCTCACGTTGGCGCGGGTAGGGGATAAACACCTAACTTGCGAGCCAAGGAGAGAAACTGATGCCTGCCAAGTGATTTGGTAACTATGTCTGCGAGCCAAGTGTGAGTGGAAACATAGGAAGGTTGAATGGTGCCTTGAAGTACCTCATCTCAAATGAAATGGCAATCAACCTCTATATGTTTGGTTTGTTCATGAAAGACGGGGATTTTGGCAATATGTAAGGCAGCTTGGCCATCACAATACATGTGAATGGGTTTAGAATGAAAGACCCGAGAACACGAAGGATGTTCTTTAACCATTTCAGCTCATGGGTTAAGGTAGCCATAGAATGATATGCTACTTCTGCGGACGATCTGGATATATTATGCTGCTTCTTAGTTTTCTAGGAGATTGGAGAGTGCCTGAGATGAACTATCAAGCCAGAGGAGGATCCCTTGATCAAGTTGTCCTTTAAGATAGCGTACCACCACCCGAAGAGCTGCCTCCCAATGCTCACGTCGTGGCTTTTGCATAAATTGTGAGAGTGTATGGACACAATAGGATAGTTCTGGCCGAGTAAATTAGAGATAGATAAGTCGTCCTACCAAATGGTGATATCAAAGACGAATAGTGATTTTGTTCTAATGGCGTGTCTGCCAGTTTTGAGCCCTTGAGACCAGTTTTTGTTATGATGTCCAGAGTATACGCGTTGGCAAAGGAATATACCAGTGTTGGAGTGTGCAACTTCTACACCTAAGAAATACTCCAATTTGCCGAGATCCTTCATGTGGAAACATTTGTGAAGGTAAGCTTTGAACTGATTGATGGAGCTATGATCATCACCAGAGATGATCAAATCATTAACATACACTAGTACCACCACATATTGAGTTGCAGGACGTAGAACAAATAAAAGAGTGATTGGAAAGAGACTCTTTAAAACCATAACCTTTGAGTGTCGTAGATAACTTGGCAAGCCATCACCGAGGTGCACCTGTCCATCATGAGATGCTCGATATCTAGGTGGAAATTTCATATAGACTTCTTCATGGAGGTTGCCATGTAAGAAGGCGTTATGCACATCCATTTGATGAATCTCCCATTGCCTAAAAGTTGGTACAGCCAACACAATGTGAACAATAGCTATTTTGGCTAGTGGAGCAAATGTCTCAATATAATCTATGCCTTCTTTCTGTTAGTTTCCAAGAATCACCAAGCGTGCCTTGAACCTTTCCACTATCCCATCTAATTTTTGCTTGACTTTATAAACCCATTGACACCCTAAAGCTTTCTTCCCAAGGGGAAGAGGTGCAATTGTCCAAGTTTTGTTCTATTATAAAACATGTATCTTGTCACACATGGCTACATGCCACTAGGTATCACACATTGCATCAACAAAAGTTTGAGGCTCTATGATCTGGCTGAGTGATGCAATGAAAGCATGACGAGCCAAAGAAAATTTATCAGAATAAGTAACATGTGTAAGAGAGTAGGGCTCACCTGAAGAAACTGTGCCGATGGGTGATCTCGAAGGGGGGCTCTGCAACTTCACTGTATTCAAAACATAAACTTGTAAGCAACCAGGAGCCTTTTTAGTTCTATGACTGCGGCCTAGTTGCTCTTGTTCACCACGCATACCTGCATTTGCACCATTGTGAGTATTAGGTGGGTCAACAAGTGTACTTGCTTTCGTGTTAGGTACGCAAGGAACCATGGGGACCTCACTGAGGTCATTACCACATGCCAGTGGTTCGTGAATTCCTCCTGTCGTCCACGGGATATTTGGCTAGAGGCAAAGGAAGCATATCCTCTTCGATATAAGGTGTTGTAGTCCCATTTTTGGGCAGACCATGATGTTCTCGACCTAGATTGTGATCATTGAAAGGAAATTCTAACTCAACAAACTCACGTCCTAGGAGATAAAAATCTCTTCGGTATCTAGATCAAGTAATTTGCACCCCTTTTCCCATAAGGGTACCCAAAAATGCACATTTTCTACTTGTAATATCAAACTTATCCTCCTTTTGCCCATTACAAGCATAACTTAAGGACCCAAATATGCGTAGATGACTAATAGAAGGCACCTGCCCATGGAGTATTTCATATAGGGTTTTCCCACCCAAGACACCACTTGGTGTCCTATTGATTAAATACCCTGCTGTTAAGATACATTCCCCCTAAAACTGAACATGTAGAGAACCTTGAAATTGCAAAGCCATAGCTAGATTGAGAATATGTCAATGCTTCCTCTCAACTCTTCCATTTTGTTTGAGTGCCTACATAGGAAGTTTGAAAGATAATACCATTTTTAAGAAAATACTGTTTCATGCAGGCAAATTTTGTCCCATTGTCACTATGAAAATCTTCATTTGCTTTTTGAATTGCCATTCAACCAAAGAAAAAAAGTTAACAACGTCTAAGAGACTTCTCTCTTGTCAACAAGTAGATAAATCCATGTAATTTGAGAAAAATCATAATATGAGGAAGTTCAACTACACTCACCCCACCGACTTTGCATGCTTGTGTCCCCTGAATACCTTCGAAGAAGTAGAGCTCCTCCCAACATTCACCCACACCAATCAAAGTCTTCGAAGTGTGGTCCTGTACAATGCACAATTTGTTAGTAAATAGTACGGCACAATTGATCTCATCTATCAATTGTGAGACAAAGAGCAAGTTGCAATTTAATTTTGGGACGTGAAGAACTCTATTGATTTGCAGTCCACCTTCTAGCTGAAGGAGTTTACTGCAGTTTTTTTGTTAGAATAATGTCCTAGTCTTTAGGGACACGTACTTGCATTGTTCCAATTTCGGTTACCACTTGGCTTTACTTCCGCTAAGTGGGCTGTTTTCTAGTTTCTGTTAAGGTCGTGTATTGAATGGCTATTTAAGCCAAAGTTATTGTTAATAAAATCAAGTAATTTCAATTCAGCTTGTTGTGTTCTTGTTCTTAGTTTCATCTTAGATCAAAGTTCCCAACACTAGCACCGCATTTCCTTCTTTTCGTGCTTCTATATGTTATCTATTTGGAAGTCTAACCGGACACACTTGAATGTTATGCACCATGCACTTGAGCTTAACATTTCCAGTCATGTGATTTGATGCCCCTATGTCTATAATTCCAGGCTCATTGCAACGCATATTGATGAGTACAATTTATATAGAGATTTTGTGCTCATTCCCTCGCATTTAAGTCCTAAATTGAGGAAGGATTTGGTGCTTTTGACCTTATTGGTTCATTTTGCTGGAACCAAACCCTCAAGGAGGCACAAGAAGGAAATTCAGCATTGGAAGAAGGCCTGGCGCCGTGGCACCCAAATTTCCAGCAAGAAACGTTCTGGTGCTATGGTGCTACTGAGAAGGGGAGAAAAATTCCAAAATTGATGCAATTGGCGCCATGGCATCCTGGAGGTCTCAACACGCGATTTTGTGTGCTTTGGGCAAAATAGACTATTAGGAGTCTTAGTTTGAGTTATAAATTAGACCTTGCTATAAATAGACAACTAGAATTAGAATTTTGAATCTTTTGGCAACGTAGGAATTAGAAGAGTCAAGAGGAGGGCGTGAAGGGAAAGAAGACTATGGATCTACAAAGAGTTTTTCTTCTTCCTCTTATTCTCTTCATGTCTTCTTCTACTCCTTTGTTGTATCTGAGTTTTACTATAAGTAGCTAAACTTCTTTCTAGGGCTAGGATGTAGCCCAATCTATGTATGAACTTGAATTATGAATTAATGAAATTTTATGTTTAATTCAATTGAGTTTTAATTTTCTGTGCTTAATTCTCTGAGTGATCTGGTCAATTGGTTAGGAAATTTATAGATTGTTATGAACTGCAAAGTGAATAGTTAATTTAAACCATGGGAATTGAATCTATAGTGAAGCTTAGGGTAGGAATGTGTCTGAAACCCTGTGTAGCCATTAAAAAGGATCCATAAAACTTAGTGCAATTTCAATTACTACAATTCACATAAGAATATGATTAGATTGGTAATTGTGATTAGTTTAATCTAATTTTAGGAGGGGCTTTTTAATAAATTAGGGAGATCCTGGCTAGCAATTGATAGAATTAAAATTCATTGATGAAATGAAGAGAGTTTGTACATATGATTGTGGTAAAATCTAATCCCTTAGGCTTTTAATCACTATTTTTTTTATCTTTTTAATCTTGCTTCTATTTTAATTGCTCTTACTTCCATTTGCATTGCTTTCGTCACCATATTTCGATCAATTAAGTAATACTATTGTTTTAGTACTCTAATAATCAATTTCATAGTCCATTGGATACGACAACCCAGGATACTTTGTCATCTACATTGATAGTGTAAACTTGCACTGTATTCCACATTTAGAGCATCTCACATACCTAACATTTTGTCATTATTGGTGCTTGTTTTATTCAACATTGCCATTAGTATGTGCCACTAGTCATTTTCCAGGCCCACTGTCCCAGTATGATTAGCGTCGATTACGTTGGTTTGCCTAACAACTTTTGCGGTTTGTACAACAATGGCGTTGGCTCGAGCCAGTCCTCCCGTACCATGGCCAATGCCATTTTTCTGTGGCCCTTTTTCTCTTGTATTGGCCTTCCCTTCATATCTAGGCCTATCGTCCACCAATCTTGATATCCTACCAATTGAAAGCATGTGGCTGTATCATGCCCTTCGCGATTACAATGAGTGCAAGCAACTTGCACCAGTAGTCCCATCACTTCATTTTTATCTTATTTAGCCTTGGTAACCGTGCGCACTATCTCTTCTTGGAATAGAGTAGGGTACACACGATTAAGAGAAAGTAGTGGATCTGTTGCCAACATACTCGATGGTACCGTCCTAGCATACTAGATGGTGCTCCTATTCTCTTATCTTCTCCAGCTTAGATGCATTGTCACACTGACATTTTCCACAACTACAGAAAGAAAATAGAGTGTGGGAAGAATAGAGATGACGTTAAAGGTTTTGGTGATTTTTATTTATCTCATTATGAGTACATATATACTGAAGCTTGGTACAACAAATCCCAATATGAGTGGGATAAGATAAATACAATTCAAATATCAAACTTAATCTTATCTAACATATTATGTTTATCAGATAAGCCATAAGTTATCCATATGATAACAGCAAGTGAGGTTGTTAACTTTAGCTTTATCTTATCAACACTTGGAACCTTCTAGTGTTTTAACTACCGCCCTCAAACGTAGGGGTGTAGCACACATACCAAGTTTGTCTCTAAAGTTCCAAAACTTAGTGTGTGATTGTGGCTTTGTAAATCCATCAGCAATTTGATCAAAAGTTAGTACATAGCATACTTTAAGTTGTTGAGCCAACACATGATCATGAATGAAGTGCACATCTATCTCAATGTGCTTGGTTCGAGCATGAAAAACTGGATTGTGAGCCAATGTTGCTACATTTGATTATCACACCAAAGGATTGGTTTGTGCCGAACTACAACACCAACCTCTCTAAGCACAGATTTTAGCCACATTACTTCAACTGCTAGGTTTGCAAGAGCTTTGTATTCAGATTCTGCACTTGATCTAGCCACCACCGTTTGCTTCTTGGTTGACCATGATATAAGACTATCACCAAGAAACACACAAAAACCTAACATTGACTTTCTATCCTCAAGATTTGTAGCCCAATCCACATCTGAATATCCACTAATGTGTAGTACATGTGATGGTTTAATGTGCAATCCATAGTTAACTATCCCTTTCAAATATTGAAATACTCTTTTTACTACTTGCCAACATTGCACTTTTAGGGCTGAAAGATATTGACTTAATTTGTTCACACAAAAGCAAATTTCAGGTCTAGTAGTAGTTAATTATTGTAGACCCCCAATTGCACTTCTATACATGGTACAATTTTTTAACAGGTCTCCTTCAAATAAATTATGTATGTCAATCACCATAGAAGTGGGACAAGGTGCTAATGCTGCCATACCAAACCTTTTAAGCAAGTCAGCTAGATACTTCCCTTGATGGAGGTATAATCTTGTATCATCTCTGTGAGCTTCAATCCTTAAGAAATACCGTATAGATCTCATATCCTTTGAGGCAAAAATACTATTTAATCGTTTGATAAAGCTTGTTAGCAGATTTCTGTCATTTCCAGTAACCAAGATATCATCAACATAGATTAATATGAAAATTATGTGAGTCTTGCTCCTGAAAACAAACAAGGATGAATCACTCTTGGTTCCTTGGAAACCCCAACTAGTCAATGCTTTGCTACGCCTCTCAAACCAAGCCCTTGGGGCTTGCTTTAATCCATATAATGCCTTGGATAATTTGTAGACCTGGTGAGGTTTTTGAGGGTCCTCAAAGCCTTTAGGTTGTGCCATAAAAACTGTTTCATTAATATACCCTTTTAAGAAGGCATTGTTGATGTCCAACTGCCTTATGTCCCAATTAAAGTGCACAGCAATGCTTAAAATTAATCTCACAATTACAGCCTTGACAACGGGACTAAATGTCTCACCAAAATCAATACCAAGATCCTGTTGAAAACCCTTTGCTACTAATCTTGCTTTCCTTCTCTATATAGATCTGTCTGTATTATATTTAATCTTGAAGACCTACCTTAAATCTATCGCATTGTGTTTGTTGTCATAAGGGATTAAGCTCCAAGTGTTGTTGCGTCTGAGGGCCAGGAACTCTTCTTCCATAGCTTTGTACCATCGAGAGCCTGCAAGGCTTCTTGGATTGTTTTAGGCTCATTTTCTTCACTAAGGTTGGCTATACCAATGAAGGGATGCTTTGGCTTGAATATTCCACTTTTGCTTCGAGTTTTCATTGAATGCCATGGTTGCTTATTGTTGTTGTTTTGTTGCTGCTGTTGTTGATTTGTGTACTGCTCATCTGTTGTTGCATTCATGGGAAACATTGATGTAGTATCACTATGGGGCTCATTAGTATCTAATCTAGAGCTTATAGGAACTACAATTGTACTCCTTGTACCTAGTGTTGATGGTTCATCATGATCAACATCTATTTGTGTTTGAATTGCTTGACCATTGATGATGTTTCTTGCCGGAGAAGAAGTTTGATCTTCATTTGCTTCAACTGGTGGATTTTCTAGTGTATGAGTGACTTATTATTGCAAAATATCAACTTCCTTAGGCAAGAGAAATGAAATAGATTTAGTAGTTTCAATGGAACCATTCTTTTATTTAGGAAACTAGATTTGAAAGGAAATTAATTTTCATTGAAGATGACATGTGGTGATATGTAAAACTTCCCTGAAGCATTCATGCATTTATAACCTTTATGATTGCTACTGTAGCCCATGAAAACACATTTTGTAGAGTGAAATTCCATTTTGTGACTATTGTAAGGCTTTAAATTTGGAAAGCATGAGCATCTAAAGACCTTGAGAAGACTATAGTCTGGCTTTTGCTTGAATAACACCTCAAAAGGACACAAATTATGTAGAACTCCAATTGGTAACTTGTTGATTAAATGAACAGTAGTACTAAAACTCTCCTACCAGTAATGGAGGGGCATACTTGCTTGTACTAACAATGTTAGTCCAGTTTCTACTATATGTCTATGTTTTCTTTCTGCTCTTCCATTTTGTGTTGATGTATATGGACAAGATTGCCTAAAAGCAATTCCAGCTTCTTGGACACATTGAGTAAAATTCGATATTCTCCACCCCAATCACTTTGGAGTGCCTTTATTTTCCTATCAGACTAATTTTCCACAAGACTTTTGAATTGTTTAAAGACTTTCAATGCTTCTCCCTTATGTTTTAAAGGATAGATCCATGCATATCTACTGAAATCATCTAAAAAATGTATATACTATTGAAACCAAGAGATAGATAATATAGGTGCAGGTCCCCATAAATAAGTGTGAATTAGTTCCAATGGTGCAGCAGCATGTGCTTTTGAAATAGGAAAAGGGAGTAGATGCATTTTACCATATTGGCAAGAATCACAAAAATGAAAGTTTTCATTAACTTTGATCTTAACATTACAACCTTTCAAGGCTAAATCAAGCACCCTTTGAGATGGATGCCCAAGTCTCCTATGCCAAAGGTCCTTATTCAAGAGTTTCTTGCTAAAATCTTCAGTCTCAATTATTGTTGCAGTATTGGCCATTGGTCTAGATGAAATCATTTTGTAGATCCCTTTACTGAGCTCCCCTTTCAATAGCACTTTCATTGTCTCCTTGTCCTTCACATAACAATTTCGATCATGAAACTCAATAAATACATTATTATCAGTAGTTAACTTAGAAAACACTCATAAGATTCTTGCAGACTTTTGGAACATGGAGTATTTTGCTTAAGAGCAAGTTAGAGGGAAGAATAAAATTACCAACTTTTCCAATTTGCAAGCTTTCGCCATTACCAACAGTTAGTTTTTCCTTACCTTGGAAGTCTGTGAATGCTTGCATCTAGTTTACTTCATTTGTTATATGGTGGCTGGCACCACTGTCAATGTACCAAGAGGCATCCTTCACAGTTTCAGGACTTGCTACAAAAGCAGTAGGGTCTTGACGGACGTGTTTCTTAGGTCCAGAATAGTCTCTGTTAAAACAATAGTAACAATTGATTGCAATATGTCCTGCCTTGTTACACACTTGATAAATAGGTTTGCTCTGAGTTCTTCCTCCTCTACCTCTGAACCTACAACTTCACCCATGTCAAATCCTCTTTTTTAGATAAAGAGACAACAATAGGATTATATTCAGCATCAAGTCTTGCAAAAATTTGACTACTAATATCAAGAATAGATAAGGGACTCCCTGCTAGAGTCAAGTTATCAGCTATAGTTTTCATTCTACTGAGATAATCTTCCATCTTCAATGACCCCTTCCTTGTGTGTTGGAATTCACTCTTAAGAAGAGTAATCCTTGACCTTGTGTTGGAGCCAGACAACTCTTTTGGCCGTTGTCCAAAGTTCCTTTGACATCTTGCAATGTATTAACTGGGAAGCAATCTCAATAATCATTGAGTTGAATAACCAGCCAAGTAACAGTTAATCTTGAGCTCTCCATTCTTCAAATTCTGGGTTGCTTTTATGTTGCCCCCCTTCTTGCACAAACTGATTGGGGCATACCTTTGTCCTAGTCATGTAGCCTTCAAGTTTGTAACCTTTGATTGTTGGGAGAATAAGAGATTTCCAAAGTAAGTAATTAGATCTGTCCAACTTGACAGCTGCTTGACTTAGGCCATTGAAAACTGATGGTGTTTTCTAGAGGTCCATGGCATTTAGCCTGAAGGCTCTAATACCAAGAAAGAAAATAGAGTATGGGAAGAATAGAGATTTTTATTGATCTCATTATGAGTACATATATACTGAAGCTTGGTACAACAAATCCCAATATGAGTGGAATAAGATAAATGCAATTCAAATATCAAACTTAATCTTATCTAACAGATTATGTTTATCAGATAAGCCATAAGTTATTCACATGATAACAAGTGAGGTTGTTAACTTTAGCTTTATCTTATCAACACTTAGAACCTTCTAGTGTTTTAACTGCTACAAATAGGTAACTATTCATAGTTGGCCAATTCATTCCAAAGGGTCTTCATCTTCCCTTAGTATGCCACCATAATCGTCCCACTTTGCTTGCATTCCACAAGCTCCAATTTCAACCACTGAATGCATGGTCCATTTATGACCGAAAACCACTCCTTGGTATCCTCACACAGGTCATTGACGTTCTCCATGTAAATTATGGTAAAACGAAGTCCCGGTTATATGGTGTTGAGAATCCATGAAACCGACATGGATTGCACGGTCCACCAATCCTCCAATTTTGAACTGCCTTCCTTAGGCTACTCCACAGTTCCTTCAACAAGCCCCATTTTCTTCTAGCTTGCAGCAACATCCACTGCTCGAGCCCATTCTTCATAGTTTTCTCCCTTGAATTGAACCTGCATGATGATGTTCCTAGGGTTGTCATTAGATTTGAGATTGTAGAGAGAAGCAACACACTTCCCGAAGTTGTCCCTTGGGCTGATTGTGTCGCCATGTTGTCGTGACTAAAGCATTGCTCACTTCAATGCCGTCTGGAGCCCGAGGGACTGTGATACCATAATACTTCTGTCAAAAGTATTGTTTATTTCATCCTTATTCAATCAAAGATTAGGTACATATATATGGTTTACAACAACAGAACTATCCTTATCTACAAATGGAAACCAAAAGGGACTCTAAGCTAACTATCAGGTCATGATTACCCATGTTTATGCTAATCTAGTCTTATAGATTTTATTCTTCTACCCTCATATTTATCCCTTTAATATTTGAATATACACTCCAGTTACGATAAATACGTCCACGACTCTGTTGCATGCCACGTATCACCGTATGATCCTCCCTTATTGCACAATGTTATATTTTGAATGTTATGACCAATACACTCTTATCATGAAGATGGATTAGGCCCACACATCCTAGACGTAATACTTTCCAACCATTCTTCCATAGAAGCTGCAAAAGATTATCCCAAATTATATTAAATTGAAAAGATAAAAAGAATCATCGAAAAAATTATATGAAGAAAGAAAGTGAGACCTGGATAAAAAAAAGTACTGGAAAGTCTGTAATGTATTGATGCAGAGCTTCCTAGAGTAGTAAAATATTGCCTTTTTTCTTTGTGTTTTCTATTTTCTTGTATTACTGATTTCATTCTCTTCTTGTTTCTGCAATTCTTTTGTTATACAATTTCCTGTATTCCATCGATTATGATGCAGGTGACCGCTTTTTGATATACCAGCAGAAGATTGAGAAGTTGTTAGAAGAAATTAAATCCTTGTTGGAAAAGGTTCCGAGCAAGAAACTGGAGGAGTCTCAGACAATCAGTAAGGAGGAAAGTTATGGTGTAGTTAGGGCATCGGTTCTAGGTGGAGTTGATGAAAATCCTGATCCTGCTCAAGAGGTGGAGAACCTTGAGGAACCAATTGGAGTCACTGGTGAGTTTAGTAAAAGCTTAGAGGGGGAGTCAGAAGTAATTGTCGACCAGAATGTGAATAAGAAGGGGAAGGAGATTGGCAGCGTTCATCTGGATGAAACTGATTCTGAAGGTATTGGAGATAGAGTATTGCCTACTGAATTCTACTGTATGAAGATTGATCAGTTGGAAGGTAGTGATAGGAGTGGTGAAAGAAAAGCATCTTGGAGGGGACAGTAGCTTTCTTTGAATATCTTGTTACAGGTAATGGAATCAATTCATCACCGTATACACACACAAATATGTTTACATATATGTGAGCTGCATATGCAGCTAATAAGTAATATTGTTGAAGTTTTTAGCTCAAGTTGTTGTTTTAGTGATCATAACTTAACCTATTTGCAGGGATGCTGCTTAGCTATTATCTGATCATGGCTATGGCTCTTCCCCTTTATGTCTTCTGAAAGTGAAAGCATAATTAGTTTCATCTGTCCATTAAAGCTGTTGGATGTGGCCGTGACAGAGGTGATATTATACAATAAGGCTTGCTTTGGTAATCCTAATTCCTAAGTAATCACATTGATATGTGTCAGAGACACTACCAAAACTTATATAGTTTTACTGTTTTAGTTTGAGCATTACTTTTTTGATCGCAGAAGAAAAATCCAAGAAGTTCATGTCGAATAGAATAATTTTTTTATCATCCATTTCTGTCACTTTGCCTCCCTTTTTTTTTTTTTTTTGCACAACTATCTTCTTCATATTGCTCCTTTTATTGTCTGCCTCCTACTTATGGTACTCTTGACCTCAAAATCACAACGGGGTTGATTCAAGCTATTGCATACTCTGACAGAAAAGATATTGCTTGTAACCCAAAAATGTCTTTGTGCCAATGTAGGACATGCTGATATTGAAGTGACTTCACCTTGTATTGCTACAAATATTAACCCTCCTGAAGGACATGCAGAATCGCCTAAGGATCCTAATTTGTCCTCCAGTTGTCCTGATATTGCGACTTCAAGTCATCAACAACCTCAAGCACGTATGTACCCTTACAATAGAGGTTTGAGATCCTAATTCTCACTGAAATCTGATGAGATTTTAGCTCAAGATTCATATGATGAAGTTACAATACCAACCATAAGGTGTCCCTTTAAAGAAATATTGACTTCTTAGTAGTATAGCTCTACTCTACACAATTTTTCTGAATTCCAACTACCATATGTTGAGAGGATTTGAAAGGACTAGGTAGATCATTTGGATAAGAAACACTAACAAACAAGGAAGGGGTGAAATTAAAATATGGCAAGAATATATTGGTCAAAAAATTTTGGGCAATTTTATGAGGATTCAACAGTAATTGTTATATAAAACAAAGTATTATAGATGTCACATTTATCTATAGTATTTACAATCAGCATCAGCTTTGACAATCTAATCAAATTAAGAAACACTAGTTCATTTTTAGTTTTCAACAATTTTGATTAACAAGTTAATTATTCAATTGCAGATATTATCGCCGGACCCGTGAACCCTACTGCTCGAACACAACCTCAAACCAATCCTAACTCTATTGCTACTAGATCAGATGATGATACTCAGTTGGCCACCTATTACAACAGTGGCACGCAATATAATCGTGGTGTTATCAATCAGACGGGATGTGTGAAGGGCAACACTAATGGGGTTATCAACTGCGGCACCATGGGGTACTCTGCTATAACCCAGAACGACCAGAGGTAGGCATGAATTAGTTCATAGCTTTTAAGGCTTACTATTGTTAATTAAATAACCTCTCTGCTTTTGTCTGGCATATCATGCATTACAACTGTTAATTTTATTAGAGCATCTAACTCTGCAAGATGAGACAGGTTCAAAAAAAATGCTTATTGGCCATGAAGTATCAAAGTGAGTAACACAAAGAAATTCATATTAAGTATTAATTCCAACTATATATTTATGCAGCGTGACAGACTTGACTGCCATGGTTGAAGGCCTTAAGGGTCTGATTGGTCTTGTGGACCTCATGGATGATGGTAGAGTCGAGAACGATTCAGCTACACAACTCAATTCCTCTTGTCCGAATCATCGGCTTGCCAACTATGTCAACAACGGTAGGCAAACCATCAAAGGTTTGATTAATCAAATAGGCATCATTGAAGGAAACTTTAATGGACTCGTCAACTTGGGATCTGTTATATATGCATCCAGTTATAACTAGGATTCAAGTATTACAGAAGTGCTTTTCTATTGCCATTTCTCAGTGAAAATAGAACGGTGAAGGTAGAAGTACTCATGATTTTTTCGAATATCAAGAATACATACTGTTACGGCGATACTACTTGACAGGCTTGAATGATTTCCTCGAAGGCATTGGACCCAAACAGTTGTCCATTTCCTCATACTTCTTTTTGTATCATATGTATTTTGTCCATTCAACTAAGGTTGATAGCATGACTTCCCTCCCCTTCTCTCATGGTGCATCACAATAATTGTGTCAATTACATACACCACTATAAAATCTCCAAAATTAGGCATTTATTTCATTATTTATAAGCAGACATGATCCTCATCTCACAAGAGTTTATATCTATTGTACAAAGCTTTAGAAATATATTGATGGTTTAGGCAAAAATGCAACAATAGCTAGAATTATATTGATTGGTTTTCATAAAATGTATTTTAATCATATAATTTTAATTAGGAATGACAACAAGGCGGGGTGGGAAGTATGGTCCTTGTCCCCTTCCATGCTAGGGATTGCGGAATTTTGTGACCCATGAGGATGTTTTTATGAGTAAAAGTGTATTGCATTTTGAGTATTTATAATATTAAATATAAATAAGTGTTTAAAAATTACAATTTAAAACAATGACCGTTGACCAACACATTGACTGTTGACTTTGGAACTTTTATCCCAAGTTTTTTGGACCTCTTGATCTCATTTTTAGGCTTATTTTTTGCTGTTTGGAGCTTTTATCTACAAGTTTTGGGCTATTAGACACTGTAAGGTGCACATTTTCCTTTTGAAAACTTGTCTAATTTTCTTATTACTATAGTATTTTAAGTATTTGTGCATTTTGACCATTTATTTCCTTTTGTTATTTTGTTAACACACCATCCCTGACACACTTTGGGTTTTATTCCTAGGCCAATTTTAACCTAGTAGGACTAGAGGGATCTAGTGTTACTATGCAAGGTTCATCCTTCTATGGTTTATATGAAAGTCTCCACTCGGACTGTTATGATCATCTTACTAATTAAGGTTTGTTAATGACTTATCTATTTATTGATCAAATTTGTAGGGTGTGAACCTCATCTTTTTGGTGCGGGCAGTTAAGGAACTTGTGACTTTTTAGGACATAGCCCCCCACCAAGTCATGCACTTATTGTTTTCACATAGTTGATGTGTTATTTTTTTAGTTTTGCATTGTATCAGAGTAGTTTATCATTATCACTATTTATATTAAATCTAAGTCATCATTTCATTTTCCTTTTCTCATTCTAAAAAAAATCATTATACCTCATGACTTTCTTTCATAACCATGATAGACCATTTTTCTAAGACTACTACCGTGGCCATGGCCAATATCAATGAGTTATCTAACTAGATTGGTGACATAAGAGTTCAACTAAAGGAATTAAGTGAGCTTAGGAAATAAGTACAGCAATATAACTACCATGATAGTGTTAAAGAGGTACAGTCTTGTAAGGTTTCTATTTCTAAGGGCCACCCAGTCATACTTTCTTCTTCTCCAACTGACCTTCCTCTTCATCCATCACCTAGTAGGACTAGTGGAGTGGTCACCTATGTCCAAATTAGGAATACATCTCTTTCTTCTGATCCATCATCCACTACAATCCTCATTAGAGATATTCCATGCAAGATAATCATTGATGAGGGTAATTCCATTAATGTTATCTCAACTTTAGGAGTATCTAAACTAGGTTTGAAAGCAGAACCTCACCCACAACCTTTTAGGGTTACTTGGGTAGATAAGACTTTCTTACAAGTTAAAGAGCATTGCCTAGTCCCTCTCAAGTTAGGTAACCACTGGAAAGATATTTACCTTGACATTTTACCCGTGAATGTTGCTCATATTCTTTTACAGCGCCCTTGGTTGCATGACCATAAGGTGATTCACCATGAGAGTGACAACTCATATTCTTTTTCGCTTGGTGGGGGGGGGGGGTGTAAAAATCTTATTCTATGTCTTGCTCCACCCAAAAGGCAAGTGAGTAAGTGTAAGTAAGAGATGGAATCTCTTGAGAAATTGGGTGGGAATCTAAATATTCCTCCTAGATCTACATTAGAACTTCTTTCCTCCTTAGATAAGGATTCTTCCTTACAGTTAGACTATTCAATTGAGAACTTTAAGGATATTAAATCTAGTGAGTTGTCTAAGGAATTACCATCTATACAAAAATTTTATCTACTTTAAACAATTTAATAGGAGAATCTAAGGATACTATACCTTTTAGGATTCCTAAAGAGTTGTCACCTAAGCATGGTATTTTGCTTGCTGTAGAATCAGTGTCAAAATCTCCTCTACCTAACCTTCCATATCATATGACGCACTCAAAAGAGACAAAGGAGAACGACAAGAAAGATGATGAATCTTTAGGCAATGGGTTAATCCAGTTTAGCCATAGTCCTCATACTAAAGATAGAATCTTTGTGAACCCCACCTTGCTTACCCCTAAGAAATATCACTTTGGGTTGATCCAGACGAATATGAGTTATTCTGTTGTTCCTAGGGTCATATTCTCAGAACACAAATGCAAACCTCACACATACAACCAATACCATGCGTGCGGTTTATTTATAACCCAAGGAATACATTTAAATAAACTACAAACTCTCTGAAAGATCAATCACAACCTCTATAGATATCTACAATTAGGAAACCAATAAATATTAGGTAACTTCCAAATTATAATTTAAGATAACTTTAAATTAATATTAAGATATTCCAAAACCCAAAAAAATTCTTAAACCACTATGAAAACCAAATTTGCCCAGATCCATCTATGAAATTTCTTTCCGATAGAGTATTCAAGATTTAATTTGTTTCCAAACAGCAAAGATTCAAAGAAGAGGACAAAAACTATTCAAGTTTCTGTTTCCAACCTCAACCCTTCTGCATCCATAACTACTTAGCAATCTTTAGCAACCAGGTCATGTCTATTAGATAATATTGCAAATTTTCAAATAGTAATAATATAATATTTACTCTTCATTCTTTAAACTCTTTTGTAAAAATTAAATTTCTTTCATTCTATCCATGATAATGTTAGCTCAAGGCTTTTTTAATCAAACCCCTTAATTGATTTTGGTGATAAAAATATTTCAAGATTTGTTAAAATATTTTTTATCTTGTAAAATATATATTTTATGATTTTTATAACCAATAGAAATACTCTCTTAATTAAAATTAGTATTTTGTTTTTCCTTTAATTTCTAAATTTTTGGTTAGAGTTAAGATTTAAAAAGTGTTTAAAGACATCACCTTTCTTAAAAGGTTAAGAAAATCTCGTGTATGTGTGTGTAAAGTATTTTTTAAAGGCTAACACTTTATCTTTAAAAGTCATTTTCTTTTTAAAAGCTAAAATAAATAACACATTTTTTAGATAGTATTGCTGCCCAAGTTTCACATGTTGTTCATGTTTGGGAAGACAAATCTTATTGCGGTAGTGCTGATTTTTTTTCAACTTTTTTGCGTCTTTCAAAACAACATTGGGCCACAAAATATATTATTAAAAAAGATTTATCAGTCTGTGTGAGTGTAAGCCATCACAAATCAACAAAAAGCAAGAGAGGAAATAAATAATACTTATCTTGAATCCTACATGTGCCTTTTAGAACAATGGATTAAAAAAAAAAATTGTAGGCCCACATCCATAAGGCTAGAAACCACAACCTTGGGCAACAAAAATTGCCAAGGCCTTACTTGTATTTACTCAAGGCAACAGAAAAGCAAAATGGTGAAAAAGCTCACCTACATCTCCCACTCATGGGCCTTCATATTTGGTGGTTGAAAAAAATGAAGTCCAACATCTATTGGGCCAAAAATCACATTAAGAGAAAAAACTACAAGGTAAAAGGAACAACACATGTGATGAATACCTAAGACACTACAAACTAAAGGTTATTGTATACAAGATAATAAGAGTTGTTCAAGTGGGAAAAGAATATTAGAAAAATTCAAAATTTTTCCTCCAACAATTATATTTCAAAAGTCTCTATAAAGAAGAAAAGGCCTTACATTTTGTAACAAAAAGAAAGTTATATTGCCCACACTCTTCAAAGTTTTCTCTACTCTTCTTCATCTTTATACACCAATACTTTTATTTGGACCAATATATTAGAAAATTTGTTAATATAGCAACATCTATCTCTACTTGATTGCTACTTCTTGCATATCATTTCTTTATAAAGGCTTCTAGCTTATATACTTGTGGTTGTAACCTTTGTTAAGAGTCGATTTAATTTATAAGAAGCTTAGTAATTATTGTAAAGGCTTTTAGTGAATTCTAGAAAACCAAGCTCAATCCAAGTTATTAAGAAGCTATAAGAGATTGCTAGACCCTTGCAAACCGGTTGGAGATAGTGAAAATGTGTAAGTGGAATGGATATAAATCATCATTATTTGTGATCAAACTACTATAAATCATTGTATCATCTATCTTTTCTTACTCTTTACTTTGAGCATTTACTTATTCTCAGCTCAACTTTTGTGGTTAAGCATTATTTTGTTAAATCACATTTTATAACTCTAGGTTTTGACTAATACGTGAAAACTTAAACTGCTTTAAACTAAGCTTAATATGATATGCTTGATTATGCATCTTACATACAAACTTTCATTTTGCAAAAATTATCTAAGTGTTATATTCACCTCCTTGAGGACACATATTTGCACTTTCAGGTAACACTCTTCATATATGTTCTCTCAAACATCATTAACTATTTATTTTCAAGACCTTCATTGTATAGTTTTTCTCTATTTATTATTTGTTATTTTGGACTGTAAGCATCATTATGCATTAATTCTAAAACAAATTTATCATAATGTGGCATAATAAAATTTGAGGCTTAAGGCAAGTGTCTCACTTACCTCGCACCAAGGGTATTCTAAGCAGATAGTCAAAGATGCAACACTCAAATCATCCCCAAATTCTTACACTATCAAGGGAAAGAGGAGGAAGAAGATTGGTTGATCAATGGATCCCCTCATTGGCGAAGAAAAAATGGCACCTTTCACTGCATGGATTGATTTCACTTGTGTTCCTTCTCTCTCTGTGGCTGTTAATTTGCCATTCTAGGTCAACCTCCATGTTCCAAAGCAAGAACAACCCCCCGGAGCAACACTTTACGCTATGTTCTTCTCACTATGCCATAATGATTTGGGATTTGTGTTGGTTGTTTTGTGATTATTCCTTGTGTGCCTTGAAAATTTCTTTATTATTTTAGCATTCTTCAAATTTGGAGTGAAGATGCATGAAGTTCCAGATTAAGATAATCTAGAATTTTTTTAATTAATTATGAATTTTGTATATTGCAAGGAAAAAAGACAAAGTGGGTTATCTATATAATGTAGAATTTTATGTTATAATATTGGATTATCCATAATCTGTAGTAAACCAATTTTTTTTTTTTCAAAGAAAAAGACTAAATAATTTTTATAGTCTAAGACTTTCAATGATATCCACACCCTAAGTTTGCATAACACCAACACAAAAACAAATCTTGAATCAAATTAGAGGAAACGAACGAACGGATTGGCCGGTTCAACTAAGAACCGATGCAATTTGTTTGATAAGACAGTTTATTCATTTGAATCAATCAAAAATATATTAAATTAAACAAAATAAATTTTTATATTTTAAACCAAAAATAAAAATAAAGTTTTTGAAGTATTTTTTATTTGTATAAAATATTTATTTTTGTTATGAGATTAAAATATAAAAATTTATTTTGTCTAATTTAAAATATAATTTTTTTAAAAATTAATAATAATAAGAGGATAATGAAAAGTTTTTCTCAGTAATATAATTAGCTGCTTTGAAAACAACACAATATCTTAGCAATGCTTTAGAAATCAATCCCAATAATTATGTTCCCCAGTGAATACGCTTGCTAATGAGAATTACTTCAGTGGCAAACAAAAGAATGGCAATACCATTTGACATAACCACACGATTCTTCCCAAGAATATAGAAAGCCTCAACGATGTGATATAATAGGGCTACTAGATAAATTGATTCATGTGAAAGAAAATGTTAAGTGCACATTCATTTAGCATATACCTCTTGATTTGTGAATCATTATAGGAATAAAATTATATATAAACAAAAAAATAATAAAAATATAAAAAAAAAAAAATTATACAAATAAATATACACGGAGCACCCGTAAACTCCAAAAATGCAGTGGTGGAAACAAAAATTTAGATTAAAACTTAAATGATTAAGTACCATGGAAGACCCAAAAGAAAAGTCATTGACAAATAATAGTGGGCTATTAAAAAGGGAATCTTGGTTAAATAATAACATACACCTTTAAGAAGCATTTGCGCTCAGAAACTCCATAATACATGACTATCAATGTCCAAAAAAAAAAAAAAAATCGTAAAACCATTTACTATTATAATTTTACAATAAATTTAAGCAAGTTATAAGAAATATGGAACGCCAGTCCTGGGACCTCTCATCTGGTTCTCTTCTGTTTCAATAAAAAATTTCACATCTCTGCTGTTTCAGTAAAAAAATCAACTCACTAAATCCAGATTTTCTCAATGCAGAAGAAGCCATCTTTTTTTTTTTTTTTTTGTCATAAATAGATATAATTTTTTTAATATTAACTCAAACATATAAGAAAAAAAGGGGGCAAAGCCTTATCGGTATATACACACTGCATATAACTCTAGTTATCAATGGTACATACAAAGGCTGATCTATAAGGCTAATTTTTACTTATCATATGAGAATGAGCTCTATTTGATAAATCCAAATTTTCCCAATGCGCAAGAAGCTATCTTTGTTTTTTTTTTTTTTTGGTCATAGATAAGAGACACAAGTTTTTTAATATTAGCTCAAACATATAAGAAAGGAGGCAGGCCAGAGCATTATCGGTATATACAAGGGCAGATCTATAAGGCTTTCTTCTTCTTCTTGTAATATCATATGAGAATGAGCTCTATTTGATAAATCAAGGGAAAAAATTCAAAACTTTTTAATGAGATATGAAAATAGAATAGCATCATTTATTATTATAGAAGCAAATCTACATTCACAAAAATATTAAGAAAACACATTGAAATAACACATGGATCAGATGACTTACAATATTGTCATTGAAACTCAGAATAGAAGGAACATTTCCACATCGATAACAGTAGTTTGGTGCAGACCACACCTGAAAAAGTTCAAGGAAACCTCTGCTGAAATCAAATTAAATTAAAATTTTTTAAAGATAAAAATTAAAAATGAACTGAAATGAAATTAATTTCATTTTTTAAGTTAAGATGAAAAAAGATACTCACAGTTACAACACCTTTATCTTGAAACATATACTTAAGGCCTTCTTGGACGAGTTGATGTGCTCGACAAACAAGATCAAGATTATTTATGTAATTGAACTGCACTGAAAATGATACAATTATGGCAAGAAACATTTAACTCCATAAACAAGTAATTTTCGACTTGCATTACCTCAGAAGTCACTCTGGATCCAAAAAGCCAACCAGACTGCCCACGTTTCAATGTCTTCAGGATCACTCCACATTTGATTACAAAACGGTCCCTCATGTGGAATTTCACAGTTCCTTTCAATGACCCTTATCTGCCACAAGAGGTTTTACTACCATATGTTACTAGATATATTTCTTATTCTTTTTAAAATATCACCATAAGCAATTTTAAAGATGCATATTACAGCAATAAACACAAAAATAAGCGAATCAATCAAAAGTTAAGAAGCACAGACACTTCTTGATTTTCTAGGCAGTGTTCAACACGACTCCAACACAGACACGACACCCATATGACACATGTTGGATGCCTTTCAAATGGTGTCCAATTAAAAATTATTTTTTGTCAGTTTGGACACCTAAACCAACACCTGAAAATGGCTCTGACTGACTATTTTTCAAATTTTTAGCAAAATAATTACATTAAAAAAAAAATTAAGATTTGGAAATGTAATTCTTCACAGCCATAAAACTTGAAAAACAAAGGAAACTACTTATGTATAATCTTAATATATAATTGTTTATATCTTTTTCATAGTATTATATTAAAATATTATAAATATATATATGGGTATACCAGTTTCCTATATTTTTACATAGCCAGTGTTTTTGTGACTCTGTCAAAGTCTCTGCTTCATAGGTCAGAAGGTGCTGGTAAAGGATTTCTGGATTATATATAGAAGAAAAGTATTTACACCCAAAAAAAAAAAAAAAAGCTTGGAATTTTGGATGGAAATCTTAATTTAACAAAATAATATACTCTCCTTGAGCCTAGAAAGCAGAGGGAGAGGGAGAGCCAGAACGTTTACATATACACTTTGCCGATTCAAGCACATCAACTATAAGGTTACACATAACATATGATGTACTAAGAGACAGAGCAAATGTGCAATGTATAGAGGCCATGTGAAACAAAGCATATTCCAACTAAAAAGACAAATAAAATGGATCCAAAATACATTTCTATGCAGACATTGATGGGAGAGACTAGCATGTGGAGAACCAAACAACAAAAAGAATGAGTCAAAATAGAAGGTGGGTGTGAAGGGGACAAATTGGATCCAAAATGAAATGGTTAAATAGTAATTCTAATTTTTTTTAATTGGGTGTGTAAAAAAGGATATGCAGGGAACTTTTTCCTTATTATTATACAGTTAAAGTTTTTTTGTTTTCAATTAGACTTAATTATGTGGGTCATGGATACCTCTTGATTGTGATTAAACTGTAAAGCTTGCCTTTGGATATATATCTGTATTGGTGTCCAAATCCCAAGTTCCATAAATCACTTTCTTTTGATTAGACTTAAGATTGGATGTTCAACTTTTGTATTGCCACTAAATGGATTAGTTCATGCATGTATAGAAACAGAATTCCTCCATCACATCTTTTGTTGTACTTTCCTATTTTATAATCTATCTTACACACATTATTATTATTTTTAATTATATGAAATAATTGAATGTTAAATATCTTAGTAATGCCACAACTCTTCATCACACTTAATGAATATATCTTATAATACAAATTTTCCTTAGTTGAAAAATTAAATAATAATATATTTTTAATAATATTTACAATATCATTTTATTATTTTTATCAATTAAAAGAAGTAAAACACATAAAATGATATATATATATATATATATATATATATATATATATATATATATATATATATATATATATATATATATATATATATATATATATATATATATAGTTAATTTTGTCTGGTACATAAGATTTATATTGCTATTTGATTGATAATGCTGGATAATGGATATCTAAACTCATAACTCATTTCTCCTCTAGAAATCAATTAACATTAGGCTTTAAATTTACCTATTTTTTTTTTAATTAGGACATTGATATACCACATTTATATATATATATATATATATATATATATATATATATATTTAGCACTTACACATAGCTATTGCACACTCTTTTTGGCCTAATTTGATAACTTAGATAATGTTTATAAGTTAGGCATCTTTTTGGAAAATTAATGTTTTATGTAATTCTATTCTAATTTGATCATGGTTCAGTATTTCTAGCATATCTTGAGTTGTAGATTTCTAAAAATTATGATTCTTGATTTGTAGGAAAGCTAAGAAGATCTACAACTTTGATGGAATGGCCGAAACCCAGTTCTCAAGTCTCATGGGAGAATTATGCTTACAAATTCAAGGCAGGAAGTCTGTTCCGGAAATCTGACCTTGCAGCACTTATCAAACCATAACTTGAGCAAAACAACCTAGAATTGATTGATTTCAGTTTCATTGGAAAGATAAGAAAAAGGGCTACAACTTCTATGAGACCACTTTCTCAATTGAGGTGGTTTTGATGTCGTACTAAGCCTTGGAAGTTCAGCTTCGGATTCTGGAAGGGAAAAATTACCAAGTGAAGCTGATGAATAGGGAATATTCTAGAGAATATTCCCAAGCAGTGGCAAACTCGTAATTAAGTCAGAAACGTGAGAGGAGCGGGAAGAGGTTCTTTTAGCCGAAAGTTGAGAAGAGAAAAGTAGATTTTGCAGAACAGAAACGCGAAGGACGGCCAGCCCTCACCCAGCTCTGCTAGGGCATGATTTTCTTCATAATTTGGAGCTTGGAATCAGTTTCCATGGAGGGGTAGGTTTCTTTGTAACTGAACTATACATTTTGGAATGGATTGGTGAGGTTTTGAGACCTTGTAACTCATTATTCCGAATTTAATGGGATTTGTGTTATTCATGCTTTTGCCTTGAGTTCTTTCTGATTATTGGAGATTTCTGGTTGAGGTTTGGATTCAATGCATGAGTTAGATATTTAGAATGATATTTCTTAACTCTATTATGAATATATATGAATATGCTAGTTGATATTGGGACTTTGAGATTGGATAACTTGTATGTTCTATGTGATTGCTAGAAATGTATGATGCATGTGCCAATCCATATGTTGGATGATAATTCAATGGGAATACTAGTTGTAATTGGAGATTTCTGTTATAACTAGAATCAAGTGGCAACTCATTGATTTGTATCACCATTAATGGTCTATGATTAACCAAACCAATCTAGAAAAGAAGTATAGTTCGGTTACGCTTTCTCACTGTAAGTAATCTCACTTTTAGACTCATTTAATTTATAGAAACACTTATACAACACCCCCCCCCCAATTTTATTGGTTTAAGAAGTGATAAATGGATGACACATTCCTTAGGAGATGGCTCGGGCGACCTTATATTGCACTAAAAATAGGGTGTGTTTGATTAATTTTATGAGATAGCGACTTTCTCATCAAAATTTTGGCACCGTTGCTCGGGAATGTGAGCATTATTTGTTGCTTTCATAGACCTTGTACATATTTTGGACATTTGAACATGAATTTAGCCTGTTTTTGTGCATACTTGTTGTGTTTTGTACATATTGTGATATATGCTATTGGTACATGACTCGGTCATCCTCTGTGCCTAATCTTTTTGCATTGGATCCTGAGATTGAACGAACTTTTAGGCTTAGGAGGAGACATTGTCATAGTGTTGATAGCATCCCTGTAACTGTTGGTAGTAAGCGTCTTGGTGGTTCTATTTACATAGATCTTTCTGGTCCTGTTCTTAATATTCCTGTTGATACCCCTGATATTCCTACTACTGTTGATATCCCTACTGTTGACAACCCTGCTGATAATCCTGTTGTTGATAATCTTGCTGATATTCCTATTGGTAATATTGTGAACATGGATGCTAATAGAGTTGATAAGACTTTGAAAGAACTTGTTGCACCTGATGTTACTTATCAACCATTGTGTATTCAATATCCTGAACTTAATGCTGATTTTGAACTTAAATTTGGATTGATACACTTGCTTCCAAAGTTTCATGGTCTTGCAGGTGAAGATCCACATAGGCACCTTCAAGAGTTTCATGTTGTCACTTCAACCATGAAACCAAATGGCATTTCTGAAGAGCATATCAAGCTTAGGGCCTTTCCTTTTTCTCTTGATGGTGTGGCTAAGGATTGGCTCTATTATCTTCCCACTGGATCAGTTACCTCCTGGAATGATATGAAGCGGCTGTTCCTAGAAAAATTCTTTCTTGCATCCAGAGCTGCAACAATCAGAAAATACATTTGTGGCATTTGACAAATGATAGGGGAAACATTGTATGAATATTGGGAGAGATTCAAGAAGTTGTGCGCTAGTTGTCCTCATCATCAGATCACTGATCAGCTTCTTATCCAGTATTTCTATGAGGGCTTCCTCTCTATGGATCGTAGTATGATTGATGCTGCTAGTGGGGGAGCCCTTGTTGACAAAACTCCAGCAGCTACTAGAGACTTGATAGCAAACATGGCTGCTAACTCTAAGTAGTTTGGCACCAGAAATGCATTGACTCGACCTGTGAATGAGGTGAAGACTTCATATGCTGACCAACAAAGAATGGAGACCCGACTAGATGAGCTCACATCTCTAGTCAGGCAATTAACAATGACCCAACACCAGACGACAGTGCAACAGCCACCTGTTAGGTCTTGTGGAATTTGTGCTTCTATGTCTCATACTACAAATGCTTGCCCATCCATGCAAGAGGATCCTATTGCATTTCAGTTAGTAGTAGCCGTAGGTACATTTGTTAGCAAACCACAGTACCAGCAATCCCGCTATGACCCATTCAGCAACACTTATAATCTAGGTTGGCGTGATCACCCAAATCTTAGGTATGGCAATGCTCAATAGCCATACAATGCTGCAGCCAAACCCCCATTCCAGCAGTTACAGTTTCCCAACAATCCAGGACCCAGCAGACCTGCTTTTCCACCTAGGCAACAACCATTCTCTCAACAACAAGCTCAAGCTCCAACATTTACTCCTGCTCCTGCCCAGTCTTCTGAACCATCATTAGAAGAGTTAGTAAAACAAATGGCTGTGAACAACCTCCAATTCCAGTAAAGAACAGAATCCACAATACAAAACTTGGAGACACAAATAGGCCAATTAGCCTCTTCTCTGAGCCAAATATAGCAAAATCAAAATTCTGGGCAACTTCCATCACAGACTATCCCTAACCCCAAGGGGAATGTGAGTGCTATTATATTGCAGAGTGGAAAAATTACATGAGCCCCTTACTACTTCTTTTGCTACACCCACTAATGACAAGCCTACTCATGATCAAGTAGAGCTAAGTAATGCTCATAATCATTCACATGTCTCTCCCCAACAACAACCTCCTATTCCTTTGCCTTTCCCACAAAGACCCATCCAACTGGCAAGGAAAATAACAGAAGTAGAAAAAGAAAAAGAGCTTTTAGAGACATTTAGGAAGGTTGAAGTGAATATTCCTTTGCTATATGCAATTAAAAAAATTCCTAAATATGCCAAGTTTCTTAAAGACTTGTGCACGCACAAAAGGAAAATTAAGGGCACTGAGAAAGTCACTGTGGGCTAAAATGTCTCGGCTCTCATCCAACCTATGCCACAGAAGTGCAAGGATCCTGGTACTTTCACCATTCCATGCATCATTGGCAACTGCAAGTTTGAGGATGCCATGCTTGACCTGGGAGCATCCATAAATGTCATGCCTAAATCTGTTTACCAATCTCTCGGCCTTGGTCCTCTGCAGCCCACTAGAGTTGTCATTCAATTAGCAAACGAGAGTAATGCATATCTTACAGGTTTGATAGAGGATGTCCTAATAAGAGTAAATGAACTCATCTTTCCTGCAGATTTTTATGTTCTGGATATGGAGGGTGATTCTACTAGTAGATCCCCCATTATTTTAGGCAGACCCTTCCTAAGAACTGCTAGGACCAAAATTGATGTGCATGCTGGTACTCTTACTATGGAATTTAGTGATAGTGTGGTTGAATTTAACATTCATGATGCTATGAAGTACCCACTTGAGGATCATTCTATTTTCTTTTGCACAAATATTATAGATGAGTTGGTTGAGGAGAAATATGGTGATATGTGCTCTGATTTCCCAAAAATTATGAACTTGGATGATTCTGTTGAATTTCATTGTGATTGTGGTAAATCCAACTCTTGCTCTATTTATGTTGAAATATCTGCATTTATTCATGATGTTAATTCTGTTGAGGATGTGAATTCTAAGGTAGATATTGTGGCATATTCTGTTGATTTAGATGCAATGAGCAGAGATATTAAATCAGAAAATTTTCTTGAGCTTAATGCAGCAGAATTGATACCTAGCAAGATGCTTCCTTCTGTAATCCAACCACCTGCTCTTAATCTTAAGCCACTTCCAGGAAATCTGAAATATGCCTTTCTAGAGGCCAATGAGCAACTCCCAATCATCATTGCAAATAATCTTCAGCCTAATCAAGAAGAAAAATTGATGAGTGTTCTTTGGCAACACAAGAAAGCTATTGGATGGACACTTGCTGATATTCCTAGCATTAGCCCAGTAGTTTGCATGCACAAAATTTTATTAGAAGATGGGGCTAAGCCAGTGAGGCAACCACAAAGGCGACTTAACCCTCTTATATTTGATGTGGTGAAAAAGGAGGTGACCAAGCTTCTTCAAGCTGGTATTATTTATCCTATATCTAATAGTAAATGGGTAAGTCCTGTGCAAGTTGTCCCCAAGAAATCTGGAGTCACTGTGGTGGCAAATGAGAAAAATGAGTTAATTCCCACTAGAGTTCAAAATAGTTGGAGGGTTTTCATTGACTATAGAAAATTAAATCAAGCTACTAGGAATGACCATTATCTTCTACCCTTTATTGATCAAATGTTGAAGAGGCTTGCTGGGAAGTCTCATTATTACTTTCTTGATGGGTACACAGGGTACTTCCAGATTCATATTGCACCAAAGGACCAGGAGAAGACCACTTTCACATGCCCATTTGGTACCTTTGCATATAGGAGGATGTCGTTCGGACTATGCAATGCTCCTGGCACTTTTCAAATGTGCATGGTGAGTATTTTTTCTGACTTTCTTGAAAATTGCATGGAGGTGTTTATGGATGATTTTACTGTTTATGGTTCATCTTTTGTTGCATGTTTGAATAGCCTAGCTAGAGTGTTACAAAAATGCATTAAAACTAACCTTGTTTTAAATTATGAAAAATGTCACTTTATGGTTGAGCAAGGTATAGTTTTAGGTCATATTGTATCTAGCAAGGGCATACAGGTAGATCCAGCTAAGATAGATGTTATTTCTGCTCTTCCTTCCTCTATCCAACTTGCTACAAAAAGATGTGCAGTTTATCTTTGACGAGGGGTGCAAAGAAGCATTTGATAGATTGAAGAAAGCCCTCACTAGCACACCCATCATCCAACCTCCTGATTGGGCACTCCCATTTGAGCTTATGTGTGATGCCTCCAATTATGCAGTGGGAGTTGTCCTAGCACAAAGAGTTAGAAAGCTGCCTCATGTCATTTATTATGCCTCTCGAACTTTGGATGTTACCCAATCCAACTATACAACCACACAGAAGGAGTTTTTAGCAATTGTTTTAACTTTAGATAAATTTAGATCATATTTGCTATGCTCTGAGGTTGTTGTTTTTACTGACCATGCAGCTTTGAAGTTCTTGTTGAAGAAACCAGAGGCAAAACCAAGATTGATTAGGTGGATGTTGTTGCTATAAGAATTCGATGTTCAGATTCGAGATAGAAGTGGAGCTGAAAATTTGGTGGCAAATCACTTGAGTAGAATTGAGAGACCACTAGATCCACTTCCTCTTCCTGATTCCTTTCCTGATGAGTAGCTTTTGCAACTGCAAAGTGAGTACCCATGGTATGTGAATTTAGTGAATTATTTGGTTGCTCGTGTTTTACCTTCACACCTCACACGAGCACAAGTGAATAAATTGAAGAGTGAGGCTCAGTACTATGTTTGGGATGATCCTTATTTGTGGAGGTATTGGAGTGACCAATTGATTAGACGATGCATACCTAATCATGAGTTTCAATCTGTGCTTTCCTTTTGTCATTCACATGCATGTGGAGGCCATTTTGGTCCCTAAAGAACTGCTAGGAAGGTATTAGATTCTAGATTATATGGCCTACCCTTTTTTGTGATGCTTATGAATTTTGTAAATCTTGTGAGAGATGTCAAAGGGTAGGAAACATTAGCAAGAGAAATGAAATACCTCAGGAACTTTTGTTGTTTTGTGAAGTTTTTTATGTTTGGGGCATTGATTTTATGGGTCAATTTCCTGTTTCATTTGGTTTCATTTACATTCTATTGCCTGTTGATTATGTTTCAAAGTGGGTTGAGGCAATCCCCACCAGGACTGACGACTCTCATGTTGTAGTGGATTTTGTTAGATCACACATATTTTGTAGGTTTGGCATTCCAAGAGCAATAATCAATGATCAAGGATCCCACTTCTGTAATCGTAGCGTGAAGTCATTGCTTAGCAAGCATGGGGTTGCTCACAAGACCTCAACAGCCTACCACCCTCAAACAAATGGCCAAGCCGAAATATCCAATCGAGAGGTCAAGTGGATCCTAGAAAAAATAGTTAGACCAGATTGCAAGGATTGGAGCAAGCAGCTTGACGATGCTCTATGGGCTTATCGAACTGTCTACAAGACACCTATAGGGATGTCTCCTTATAGGATTGTATTTGGTAAGGCATGTCATTTACCCGTGGAATTAGAGCATCAGGCTTATTGGGCGGTCAAAGAGTGCAACATGAATATGAGGATAGTTGGAATGGAAAGAAAATTGCAGTTGCAAGAACTTGAAGAGATCCGTCTTGAAGCATATGAGAGCTCAAGAATCTACAAAGAGAAAACCAAGGCATTTAATGACAAGTTTATTCTAAGAAAGGATTTCCAAGTGGGAGAGAAAGTCCTCCTCTACAATGCACGCCTTAAGTTGATGCCCGATAAGTTGAGATCCCGTTAGGAAGGTCCTTTCATTGTCACTAACATTTTTTCTTATGGTGCAGTGGAAATTCAAGAGGTGACATCGGGACGGACCTTTAAAGTCAATGGGCATCGACTCAAGAAATTTTATGAGGGGACTCAAGCCAATACTTTGGTGGAAGAGGTGGCATTGGGTGAAGCCACCTACTCACCTTAAGACACAAGAGCCGGAGCAAATATGGAGGGAGTAGAACAATTGAAAGAGGCTACTTGCCCTTTATTAAGGAAGTTTCTTTCTATCCTCTTTCTTCAATAAAATGCTTTTAAACAAAAAAAAAAAAAAAATTTGCACCTTTAAATTTTCTGCATACTTTTGGGTGGTACTTTTGACCATATATGTATATATTCTAGCTACATTTTGAGAGTTGCGATACTTATGTAAAGAGAGGTTTTGAATCCACTTTGATTGCCATAACCCTTGTATATCTTGGATTAATTCATTTGGTGAATCATTTTGCTTATGTGCATTGAGTTGGTAATCTTCAAACCCTTGTGAGCTTTGAGCCTAAGTGAGCATACCTTGGCACTAACCGACTTTCATAACATTGGTGCAGTGAGCATGGACGTGACCCACAGATCTTCAGTCGGGCCCGTCCAAAACACATAGACCCCGCTACCCAGCAGAAGGGTACTCTGGACGCAACACCGGGCCCCTTAGGTACGCCCCAATTGCAAGAAGCCACACAGCAAACGGACCCAAACCAGCTGATCTTGATGACGTTGCTAACCCATATGGAGGATATGAAAAAGGAGATACGGGAGCTGAGATAACAAAGGCAGCAAGATGTACAGGAAATACAAAGGTTGCGAGCAGTCAGAGCTGACACGTACGCTCCGACTGTGGTCGAGAGCATGACATAGTCGTTGGGCCAATATCTTCCAAACCCTGACCCAGATTGGATCTCAACAGAGGTAATAGTTGTAACTAATACTCGCGAACCAACTCGACCGACAACAGGTAGGCAACCCAAGCACCCCTTTACTGAAGAAATAATGGCTTTTCTGTTGCCGAATCACTTTAAGCAGCCTATTTTAGATTTATATGAAGGGTCAACAGACCCAGTTGAACATATATATAGTTTCGAAAATATAATGTTGATTTCTGGAGTCGAAGATGAGATAAAATGCAGGACTTTTCCAATGTCGCTAAGGAAAGCAGTGCTACAGTGGTTCAACAACTTACCCCAAGGTCAATAATTGGGTTTGATCAGTTGGCAGAGCAGTTTGTAGCACGATTCTCTACTAGTATTGCCTCGTAGAAAACTTCGGCAGTGCTAGCAATGTTGCGACAGAGTGAGGACGAGTCTCTGAGGTCTTACATCCAATGGTTCACAGCATTATCCTTGCAGATCAAGGATCTAAAGGACGAGGTAGCAGTACATACCCTTATGGCGGGTCTCAAGCGTGGAAGATTCAAGGAGAATGTCACCCTAAATCCCCTGGGGTCTCTTCAGCAGCTGTTGCAGTAGGCAGAAAAGTATATGAATCTCGAGGAAGTGGAGAGAGAGGCCCTAAAGGAAGGAAGATCACATGATGGGGGAAGAGACAGGGAGAATCGACCCCCGCCATTTCCTAACAAATTTACCCCCCTCAATTAGCACAGAGCACGCGTGCTGCGTGAGATATGTCAGACCGAGTTAGCCCAGCTTCCCCCACCGATGAAACCTAGACCCGGAGCAAACCCAAGATTATATTGTCCATATCATCAGGGGACGGGGCATGATACAGAGGATTGTATGGCATTGAAGGAGCTGATTGAAGATATTCTTAGGAAGGGGCAGTTTAGACATTTTAAATTACAGCAACAAAGGCCAGGGGGATCTTCGGGGGAATACCGACCCAGAAATAATTATTACCAACATAGGGTGTGGGATAGATCGGAGGAAAGGAGATCGGATCAACAAGGAAATGAAAGCAGAGAGGTCCCTCCGCGAGTCATAAACACAATCTCTGGTGGATTCGCTTCAGGGGGAGCGACAGCAGGAGAACAAAAGAAGCACTACAGAGAGGGCAAGAGACATTACCACTAAGTGAACGAAGTAGTGCGCAACCAAAGGATGAGATGTGAAAGGCCAGATCCTCCGATTACCTTCACTAATGAAGATTATGGGGAAATACAACGTGATCATGATGACCCAATGGTGATAGAGGCTATGATAGCGAACTGTTTAGTGAAGAAAATACTAGTTGATCAAGGTAGTTCGACCGATATACTATTTCTGAGGGCTTTTCAACAGATGACAATTGACAGGAAAGAGTTGGAGGTGTACAGGGGGGGCTTGATAGGTTTCTCAGGGAAGGAAACCCCGATGGAAGGCGCAATAAAGCTACGAGGGACGTTTGGAGAAGCGCCCGACCAAGTCACTAGGACGGTGGAATTTCTCGTGGTGGACTTTCTCTCACCTTACAATGTGATATTAGGAAGACCCACTCTCAATCAACTAAGGGCAGTTGTTTTCACCCTCCATTTGGCAGTCAAATACCCAACATTGCATGGAGGAGCTGGCGTCATAAAGGGGAACCAGATGGTGGCAAGGGAACTATACCAGAAGGGTCTGACAGTCACGACGGTTAAAGATGAATTGGAGAAGGAGATGTACGACAAAGATGTAGAACTTTCGAGGGACAGTCTATCAGTCAGGGAGGTCGATGTTAGAGCCGATTTTGGGCAAGAAAGGCTGGTGCCATCAGGGGAATTTAAGGAGATTTGGTTAGGCGACCAGGGCCAGACAGTCTAGATATCTACTCACCTGACAGATGAGCAACAAGAACAGTTGGGACGGCTGCTGAAAGAAAACGCTGCAGCTTTCGCTTGGACAACTGCCGACATGCCAAGTATTCATCCTTCTATTATAACTCATAAGCTGTGTGTTAAACCTGGAACTAAACCCATTGCTCAAAAGAAGAGGTTGTTCGGCCCTGAGAGACAAACGACTATCAGGGAGGAAGTGCAAAAGTTGTTGAACATAGGGTCTATCCAGGAGGTTGAGTACTCATCTTGGATTTCTAATGTAGTCATGGTTAAGAAATAGAATGGGAAGTGGAGGATGTGTACAGACTTCACAGATTTAAATAAGGCGTGCCCCAAGGATCCTTTCCCATTACCTAACATAGATCGGTTGGTAGATGAGGCTGCCGGATACTTGCTATTGAGTTTTATGGACGCTTATTTAGGATATAACCAAATAAGGATAGACCTCGTGGATGAAGAGAAAACCACATTTGTGACAGAGGAAGGGTGCTATTGCTATAGGGTTATGCCATTCGGATTAAAGAATGCGGGGCTACTTACCAACGTCTAATGAATAGGATGTTGACATATCGGTAGGAACTTAGCAGTATATGTGGACGATATACTGACGAAATCCATGAGTTTTAGCCAACATATGGTGGATTTGGAAAAAACGTTTGCCATGTTGAGAAAGTTTCGAATGAGGATAAACCCGGAAAAGTGCACTTTTGGGGCCCCGGCTGGAAAATTCTTGGGTTTTATGTTGACACAGAGGGGAATAGAAGCCAATCCAGATAAATGTCAGGCCATTTGCGAAATGAGTTCGCCAAGAAACGTGGGTGAAGTAAGAAGGTTGGCTGGGAGAATTACAGCCCTGACTAGGTTTGTTTCTAAGGCAGCGCAGTGATCTCTCCCATTCTTTTCGATAATAAGAAAGGCAAAAAATTTTGAGTGGACGGCAGAATGTCAGAAAGCTTTTGAAGAACTAAAGCAATATCTGGCGACACCGCCTATCTTAGCTACTCCCCGCCCCGGGGATACGCTATACATTTACTTAGCAGCCTGCAACCAGGCCATCAGCTCCGTGCTGGTTAAAGAACAACAGGGCACACAAACGCCCGTATACTTCACCAGTAAGGCCCTTGGCGGCCCGGAGCTCAGATACCAGCACATTGAGAAACTGGCTTATGCTCTAATTCATGCAACTCGTCGTCTACGACCCTATTTCCAAGGACATCAGGTCGTGGTTCGAACAAATCAGCCCCTTAAGCAAATATTACAGAAACTCAATCTATCTGGGAGAATGCTAGCATGGTCCATAGAATTGTTCGAACATGGAATCACGTTCGAACCAAGAAAACCGATTAAGGCGGAGGCATTAGCAGACTTCGTAGCAGAGTTAACTCATGAAGAATGGCATGTGGATGCAAAAGAGAGTTGGACATTGTATGTCGACGGATCAACCAATAACAAAGGCTCCGGGGCGGGCATTATCATAGAGGGGCCGAAAAACATTAAAATAGAATGCATGCTTAAGTTTGGATTCCCGACCTCCAACAATCAGGCAGAGTATGAAGCTATAATAGCCGGTTTACAACTCGCAAAAAAAATGGGAGCCACAAGGGTAAATGTTCGGTCGGACTCCCAATTGGTGACAAGGTAGATAGGGGGCAATATCAGGCGAGAAAGGGGTGTATGCAGAAATATTTGGAGTTGGTGAAGAATATAATAGGAGAATTTCAGCAGGTGGAGGTAGAACATATTCCGAGAGAACAAAATGTGAGAGCCAACCTACTCTCCAAACTGGCTAATTCCCGATCAACACAGGGAAACAGAACCCTAATTCAAGAAACGTCAAAATCGAGCATAGAAAAAAAACTGGAAATCGCAACAACAACAATTAAAGAAGTTAAGGACGACTGGAGAAGCCAGATTCGAAAGTACCTTCAAACAGGAGATCTCCCGCATGACCGGGGGGAAGCTAGGAAGATAGCCCGGGTATCCACTTTTTACTGCTTATGGGGGATAGAATTATACAAGAGGGGCATATCTCAACCGTTACTCAAGTGCATTGGCCCGGACCAGGCACGATATGTACTGCGGGAATTACATGAGGGAATATGTGGCCATCATATGGGAGTTCGGAGCTTCGTGTCAAAAGCTATGAGGTCAGGGTACTTTTGGCCTACTATGAAAGGAGATGCTAGTAAAATGGTCAAAGCCTATCAGAAGTGCCAAAAATTTGCAACCAATATATTAACCCTGGCAACAGAATTATACAACGTAATTGAGCCATGGCCATTTTCCAAATAGGGTATAGATATATTGGGCCCATTTCCACCAGCAACAGGACAAAGACGCTTCATAGTAATAGCTGTTGATTACTTTTCCAAATGGGTTGAAGTACAGGCCTTGGCCACTATCACGACAAATCTTATACAAAAATTTGTTGCGAATCACATTTTATGCAGGTGGAATGGTTATAGCTAACCTAAGGTCATGCTTAATTCACTGATCAAATTTAATACTGACTTAGCAGTAATCATTTCAATCTCACACTTGCAGGTTCGGCATCCCACATACAATAGTGGCAGACAACGGTCGGCAATTCACCGACCTACATTTTGGAAACTTTTGCAACAACTTAGGTATCCGTTTGACTTTTGCATCGGTAGAACACCCCTAGGCGAACAGGCAAGTAGAAGCAGTGAACAAAACCATTTTGCAAGGCTTAAAAAAGAGACTGGAGGAAAAGAAAGGAATGTGGGCCGAGGAATTACCCTGGGTCCTATGGTCATATAGGACCACAGTTCATACCACAACTAGACACACTCCATTCACTCTAACATATGGAGTCTGCTCTGTTACTGGTGGAGGTTGGAGAGCCGACCCTTCGAAGAATTGTTCATGCCGACACAAATACTACGCTGACGGAGAACTTGGATCTGCTAGAAGAAACAAGGGTGAAGGCATACAACAAAATTGTTAAAGCAAAGAAAGTATTAGCGGGGGATTACAACAGACACATACAACGCAGAGAGTTTTTACAAAATGATATGGTGTTACGATTTGTCTCCTCGGCAAGAAAAAATCCCGGGGAGGGTAAGTTAGCAGAGACATGGGAAGGCCCGTATATTATATTAGCGGTGTTGGGCAAAGGGACCTAACAGTTAGCTACAATCCAAGGTCGTGAGATGCCAAATACTTGGCACGTAACTAAGCTAAAGAAACACTATCCCAAGCTTTAAAAGTTTGGGTGATGGCAAGTAATGTAACCGACCTGAGTTCATAAATATCATTTTGAGATTCCAAAGTTGCAATATACTACTCTTTTGTTAAGTAATAAAGCTACAGACGCGCACTCGTATATATAGAGACTAACTGGGCAAAGGAGAGAACAATAGAAACAGTAAAGGACTTAACCGACCAAGTCTATAATCAAAATAAACTGTACACAATCACTGAGCTACAAAATTTGTGTACCGAGCTACTAAATAAATAAATAAATATATATATATATATATATATATATATATATATATATATATATATATATATATATATATATATATATATATATAATATGTATCAAGCTGCCCCTCCCTCATCACCCGAACTAACTTCCAGATCCGAAGCTTCGATGGAGAGATCCGGTTCTTCTTCATCCCCCGGGTCCACAATCGCTCCGTCCCGAACCACCTTTAAATAAATCGTCATTGATTGTAATGTTTCCAGCGAAGGTGCCCTGGGATGTAAAGCAACCTGGTTCAAGCAATTTTTGAACCCCTCCTTGCTCGCGTTCAGGATGGTGTGGGCCAATTTACCCATCGCACGATCGAGAACACAAGCTCGAGAAGCTATTGCTCAGTTTCTTTCATCCTTATATCGGTGGGTGAGAGTATTTTGTTGACGGGGAGAAGATTCGAGTTCGACAATTTTCGCATCAGACGCCGTTTTGTTATTAGCCAGTCGTTCCTCCAAAAACTTGATTTTGTTGGATTTGTTCGCTAAAGAGCCTTGGCAGGCGCTAACATCCTCGTGCAGCTTCTCAACCTTTGCCAAAGCCTTTTGTAGTTTTTCATCCGACGTCCGAGCTACGCTCCTCAACTTCGATAATTCCCCGCAAACGGAGGATAACTCGCCCTCGGCAGATGCAGCGGCTCCTTTAGCCCCCTCGAGCTCGGCCTCTAAAGCGGTTACCCGCTTCTCAACAAGGACGGCCCTTTCTTCTGCCGCCTCCTTCATTGCGCAAAGCTTGTCGACCTGCGTACTTGCTCGTTGTTCGGATGCCAGATGGTCGTGAACTATTTGGAAGATCCCCACATTACGGTTCATCAACCGAGTCTGCTCCCTGATTAGTTGGACATGCTCGCCATAACTACGACCAACTTGGCTGAGCATGGTGACCGAATTAACATGTGCAAATTCCTCAACCATGGCCGCTAGATCAAGACGGCTTTCCAATCGACCCTGAAAATGAGGAACGTAAAAGTGAGCATAAATATGCTAAGTTAATTGGAAACCAAAATCAGGCGAAAACATACCTCTCTAGTTGCAACAGGCTCACCGGGGGGCACATCTCCACCCCCATCCCTAGACAAGATGGCAGGGTGTTGTGCTCGGGGCTCCTCAAGACTAGCCGAGGGTCCAGAATCTGCCGCCACTCCCGCTGCATGATCGCCCGCGCTTGGTTCAGAGGGGGTAGACGCAGAAGGAAGGGATTCTACCCAACCACATGCATCGAGTCAAGCAAAAATAATAATAATTTACACATTACACACCAGTAAAAGTTTCTAACCTGCGGTGACATCTTGACTAGTCGCTGGTGTCATCCTCAACCCCCTTGGAATTAATGGGGGCCATGAATCAGTTGAGAGGGTAGCGGGATCTTCTATGATAATAAGAATGACCGAAGAAGATTCAGGCCGGGTAATGGCAGCCATCATCCCGGTTCCCGACCTAGAGGAGGCACCGGTCTTTCTTTTCTTTGGTAGCCTGCTAGTATCGCACCCAGTGCGGTCGAGTAACTTCCTCAAATTCGACATCATTTTTCTTTCTGCGGCGTTGACAAAAATAAATTATTAAAGTTCCAAAAGTACATCTATAATGACAAAAATAAATGACTATCTACACAACAATATATTTGGCGGCACGATAGAAAGCTGCTGTCCAGTCGGTGTAAACCCTAGACTCTAATTCTTTAACCAAGAAAAGGGCTGACGGTCCAAGATCTGCCGTGGAGAACTCCTCGACTTGGCCAAAGTTCTTTCGCCACCTTAGTGGGAACTTTGCCTTTCCTTTATCATCAATAAAGAAAGGGCAACCCAAAGGAGGCTCCGTCACTCGGAAGAACCACGCCTTGAATTGTTTAGCGGAATCTTCCGCAGGAAGAATGAGGGACTTCCCTTTCTTAGCGGAAAAAGATAAGTATCCAACCTCACGCTTTTTAGGACTTTTCAGGATGTAAAAATAAAAGAAAACGTTCATTCGGGGTGGTCTATTTACATTAGGGTGAAGCTGAGAGGGAGCTACTTGAAGGGTTCTAAGAACTTTCATTTCAAAATCATTTAGAGGAAGAGATACTCCACAACTATAGGAATAATAAAGATTCCAGGTAAAAAACCGGTCCCCATATCGACCCTCACACACCCCAAACCCGGGAGGGCAAGCCGATATATTGAAACTAGTAGATGATTCTGAGCTACTGCACAAGGAATCCCTAATAACACCTAGATTTTCCTCAAACAAACATGAACTAGTCGATATAACATCCTGGGCTACCCATCAGGCCTCTCTCAAATAGCTATCAATAGGGGCACTCTCTCGCCTAAGATCATCGATTCCCAATATGTCAGAATCAAATGCCACTCCCACATCGTCAAGTTCTTGTGCTGTGCAAGAAATCACAACAGTCACTTGGGTGGAGTTGTTGCTCATGGCGGCGCCACCCATGGGTACTCCCTCAGGAACTTCACAACTTGGTTCGCTAGTCGAAGCCATACCCACCTCCCAAAACAAACCGAAAGCTAACAAAGTAAGGGAAATAAGCAAACTTGAGAGGGAGAGGAACACGCGATGGAGATGGAAAACCTACGGTAGACAGGAAGGCGGAAAAAGGCACGACAAAGAAGAGGGCAATTGCAGAGGCACAGGGAAGCAGAGTAGGAACAGTAAAGGTAAATAGTGGGCCAAGTGGGGACCACATATATAAGCCAAAGGAGGAGGGGGCAATTACGTAATTATCAAAATTTAAAGAAGCCAACAGTACAATTGAAAGATGCTTCGAGAGACGCCAGGCGTGTTAGTAACGACAAAACAATAATGGCTAATAAATACGCAGAAAACGAAGTTAGAAGGTAATAAGTGCGTTGGGGGGGGGGGGGCGAAGACGGCGATATATAATGATTTCATTAATAAGATACGCATAATCAGGATGATCTCCTCGAGAAGTGCAACATATAATAGGTGTGACAAGTGAACAACCACCTGCTCTAGGATGACTCGAGTTACAACAAAAAAAAAAGGGGGGGTTACGGTTAACTGTCCCAATGAGTCAAACTTCTACGCACGGCCATGGTAAGTCGTCTGATCGGGCAAAAATAAGGAATTAATCGGTATTGGTGGCGTAATCAATATAACCCTAGCGATTAATAAAACTGACTTACCCACCATAGCTCGGCTGCTTAACTTGTTAAGCAGCCGACCTGGGGGGCAAATGATGTGAACCCCTTACCAGGCCCTGTGTATGGATCTGAACGCAGGCCCAATTACAGGTTGAGGCCTAAACCCAGACCCAGTATAAAACCCCCTTAGAAACCCTAAAACGGGATAAGCAATAACTCCAACCACAAAGCTCCACTGCTAGCCAATCTTCCAGAAGCAATCCTTTACTACACCCATTGAGTCCCCAGTCCCAATCCGGAGCCTCGGACTCTCTAACCGACTTTCATAACATATGCGATTGCTAGAAATGTATGATGCGTGTGCCAATCCATATGTTGGATGATAATTCAATAGTAATACTAGTTGTAATTGGAGATTTCTGTTATAACTAGAATCAAGTGGCAACTCATTGATTTGTATCACCATTAATGGTCTATGATTAACCAAACCAATCCAGGAAAGAAGTATAGTTCGGTTATGCTTTCTCACGGTAAGTAATCTCACTTTTAGACTCATTTAATTTATAGAAACACTTATACAATCCCCCAATTTTATTGGTTTAAGAAGTGAGAAATGGATGACATTCCTTGGGAGATGACTCGAGCGACCCTATATTGCACTAAAAATAGGGGGTGTTTGATTAATTTTATGAGATAGCGACGTTCTCATCATACATCCATCAACTATTTGAAGTTTCTTATTTTTTTGGGTAAACAATAGAATGCAATGCTAATCTCATTTCATCCGCAATAATCAGGATTCCATTAAGAAATAACAAAACAACATGCAAACCGCCACATTTGGCCGTTCCATTAAAAGGATGGTGGCAAGTGGAATATTTACTAATATTATTTAGAAATGGCATCATTATTATACGTCAAGAGCCGCAACGGCACTCACCAACTCCCAGGCTGCTACTGCTTTTAAAAAAAAGTCCATAAGCACGCACAATGCAATGCATGATGGGACCCGCTAGTCCATGATGTCGGAGACAAAAGTTGGTGAAGACAAGGAAGAGAGGAGAACCTGGAACTGGAACTGAAGAAGATCGTTTTCAATTTCAAAGCCTCTGTCACCATCTCACCAACGCCAACTTCATCACATTGTCCACTTTGTTTTGTCCTTCCCCCTTACGTGCCGCTTCGCCATTTGTAAACCCCTAGTTGGCGCGGTAGGTAAGTGCCTAAACCGGTCTTTTCGGTTTGTTTTGCCTTGCTTAAAACCACGTCCACCCTCCCACACCAAATCCAAACATGTAATTATTAAAAAGAAAAAAATTATCAAGGGAGGAGAAAAATGAAATAGCATATATATAAAGAGTTATTGCGTTTTTATGAATACTGATGAACGATGAAATTCAGATTGAGTGACTTTTAAGAGGACGAGCTCATGGATCAAAAGGTGTGCCTTACAGGATTGAGCTTGAACTTATCCACAAAGGTCAGCGTGAAAACAGTACCCTGCCGGTCGTAGTGCCACCCGTGAACACTGTACCATTCATTTTTGTTTTTAGTTCCTTTTTGCATGCACGGGTAACTTTGGTTCTGCATTCATTCGCCCCGTATTAAGCTACGATTGGAAAAATAAAGAAATACACAACCTCGAAAACTATGCTGTAAATTTTATGAAGGTATAACTGTGCGTATAAATAATAATAAATAAGGTAAAGTGCAATAGGAGTACAAGCAGAAGCATACCCTGGTGGAAGCATCCACTCACAACAAAGCATAAACTACACTTTAGAGTGAAGTAATGAGAATTTGTCAATTTAAAGCAAAACAAATGTTAAAAAATAAACAAAGTAAAATTTACCTAGGTTAGATTTTTTTATTTATGAAAAAACAGAAGTAAGAAATGCGGGGAAAAGAAAATAGATAAGAACAAATATAGGAAAAGAGTATACTTCCGAAAATAAAATTAAAATTAAGACCCTGTTTGCCAAAAATAGCTAATAAGCTGGCTAATATCTTAAATGTTAATTTTTAATTGAAAGTTGTTGGTTAAAGATAAAAAAACTATTAAGTTAGTTTATTGAACTATAAGTGATGTGGACCTTCCCTAAGGGCCACTGGGCCTTGCTTATGGGCCTGGCGCGGGACCCAGCCCCATAATCCACACCAGTATAAAGTCTCTCCAGAAACCCTAAAAAGACAGACTCACCTCATCAGCGCCGCACATAAACAGTAGTTTAAGCTCATATCTCCCTAGACTCATAACTTCGCCACCCAACGAGACCCTAGAATCCTGCGCATCCTTATTAACCCTCAATAATACACACAACATTGGTGCGGTGAGCGTGGAGTACACCTTCAGGTTTTTCGGTCGGACGCGTTTAAAATCCATGGACCCCACTACCCCACAAAAAGATACCCCCGGTACTGCCCTGAACCCAGTAGGCGCACCCCAATTGTTAAAAGACACCCCCGGCACCGCCCCGGACCCAGTAGGCGCATCCCAGTTACTAGAAGGCACCGAGCAGCGGGACCCAAACCCATCAGTCCTCGTAACTTTGTTAGACCATTTACAAGATATGCAATGGGAGATACGTGAATTAAAAGCATAAAGGCAGGAAGACATGAGGGAAATACAAAAGTTACGAAGCAGAGACGACACTCATGTCCCGACGACAGTAGAAGGTACAGCACAATCTACAGGTCAATATTCCCCGCAAGTTGATCCAGAGGTCATTTCTACTGTGATCGTAACCCTGACTAGTTCCCGAGCACCTCCTCCTCTGACGACAGGAAGGCAACCTAAACATTCTTTTGTCGAGCAGATTATGACTTATCCATTACCGAGTCACTATAAACAGCCTGTTCTAGATTTATATGACAGATCAACAAATCCGGTTGAACATATATGTAGTTTTGAAAGTGTAATGTTGATTTCTGGAGTGGAAGATGAGATAAAATGCAGGACCTTTCCAACTTCACTAAGGAAAGCAGCGTTACAGTGGTTCAACAACTTACCCCCGAGATCTATAGTCGGGTTTGACCAGTTGGCAAATCAGTTTGTGGCACGCTTCTCCACGAGTATTCCCCCGCAGAAGACTTCGGCTGTGTTGGCGACCTTGCGACAAGCCGAGGAAGAATCCTTGAGGTCATATATCCAACGGTTCACAACACTATCTTTACAGATTAGAGATTTGAAGGATGAAGTGGCGGTACACACTTTATGGCGGGGCTTAGAACTGGACGGTTCAGGGAAAATATTACCTTGAATCCTCCAGGCTCTCTCCAAGAACTGTTGCAGCGAGCGGGCAAGTACATAAATTTAGAAGAAGTGGAGAGAGCGGCTCCAAAGGAAGGCAAGCTGCGCAAGGGTGGAAGAGATAGAGAAATCCGACCTCGGCCGTTCCCTAAGTTCACGCCCCTAAACCAAAATAGGGTGCGCGTGTTGCATGAGATATGTCAAACGGGGTTGGTTCAACTCCCTCCACCGATGAAGCCCCGCTCAGGTGTAAACCCCAGGTTATATTGTGAATATCACCAAGGGAACGGGCATGACACAGAAGAGTGTATGGCATTAAAAGAACTTATTGAAGGTCTCCTTAGGAAGGGGCACTTGAAGCAATTCAGATTACAACAACAACCAAGGTTTGGGAGGCCGTCGGGGGAACACCGACCTAAGAATAGCAACTACCAGCCCAGGGAGTTCGTGCAGAACAGGATACGGGATAAGTCGGAAGAGAGACGACAAAATCAACCATCAAAACAAGGAAGAGAGGTTCCCCATCGGGTGATAAATACTATTTTTACCGATGAAGATTATGCAGACATTCAGCGAGATCATGATGACCCAATGGTGATAGAAGTTATGATTGCAAATTGTCTGGTCAAGAAGATTTTGGTCGATTAGGGGAGTTCGGCGGACATTCTATTTTTGAGAACTTTTCAGCAGATGGCAATTGATAGAAAAGCGCTAGAGCCATACAGGGGGACTTTGATAGGTTTTTTCGGGCAGAAACCCGAGTGGAAGGGGCGATTAAGCTATTGGCAACATTCGGTGATGCCCTCGACCAAGTCACTAAAACTATCGAATTCTTGGTAGTGGACTGTTCTTCGCCATACAATGCGATCTTGGGAAGACCTGTGCTTAACCAACTACGGGCAGTAGTTTCCACCCGTCATCTGGTAGTTAAATACCCGACCTTGCAAGGAGGTGTGGGTATTATAAAGGGGAATCAATTGGTGGCAAGGGAATTATACTAGAAGGGACTGGTGATCACGGCGGTCAAGGACCGACAAGAGATGACGTGCAAGGAGGACGTGGGACCGGAGGCGAGAACCTTACCTATTAAGGAGGTTGATGTTCGAGCAGACTTCACGCAGGAAAGACCGGCACCGTCAGGAGAATTCAAGGAGATCCAGTTAGGGGAATAGGGACGGACCGTCCGGATCTCGACACATTTAAGTACGGAGCAACAAAAAGAACTCGAACTTCTTCTGAGGGAAAATGCCACAGCCTTCGCCTGGACTACTGCCGACATGCCAGGTATCCACCCTTCCATTATAACTCATAAACTTTGCAATAAACCTGGGATTAAACCTATAGCTCAAAAGAAAAGGTTATTTAGTTCGTAGAGGGAAGAAACCAATGAAGAGGAAGGCTTGTGACATTGATGAGACAGGGCGAGAGATTGACTCCATTGTATCAAAAGACACTTGTACTATTAATGTTACTATCAATACGAGTGACAATGAAGTTCTAATTGAAATGAAGTGTTCTTGGAGAGAAGGAGCGCTTCTGGAAATTATGGAAGCAGTAAGCATTCTCCATTTAGATTTTCTTTCTGTTCAGTCATCAAAAGCTGATGGAAATCTTCATCTGACCATCAAGTCAAAGGTATCATGCACTTTGATTACTGTTAAGATATGATCTTTTGATTTATAATGTTTTGAACAAACCATGATGACTAAATAATTTCTATTAACACCTATGTTTCCTCGTTGCCCTGCTTATCTTAATTTGGGTTTCCTTTTGTTTGCAGTTTAGAGGATCGACACCTGTATCCGCGAAAAAGATCAAACAAGCACTCCACGAGGTGGCTTGCAAGTGTTGAATCTTCTATTTACCTAAATAAACATAGATTTTGTTTTATTCCACTTGTGATTATCTTGTACCATACAAGGGTAATTTAGATTGTTGTATATAAGTTATTGAACTTTCGCGACATGACTTCTCATACAAGGAAGTTATTTGGCACACCATTAGTGATGTCGCATGGAATTCTCCCCAAGCTGTTGGAACTTGGAAATATGCCTTGCTTGGTTGACTAGATTATTGTTATGTCAACATCAATACCTAACAATGCTAGACTAAACGCTATGAATTTGCATAGAGTCTTGCATTCTGAGAATGATAGGAACAGAAGGTAATGACAAGAAAAAATTTAATGATATCCGAAGCTCAGGACTTTGCTTGCATACGTGTAACTTTGACATTATTGTTATGTACACCCAACAAGATCACAACATGTTATACTCGGTCGAGTAAACATTGAATTTGGCCTTCTTTTTTCTATTATTTATGCGTCTTTTTCTGACTTGGGTATTTATGATTCTCGAGGAGAAAGTTTATTTATTTCTTAGCTAAAAAGTAAGAATGCTTAGTCATAGTCATATGAAGTTTGCGGTATAATAATCTCTCATGGTGCCTGTTGTGGGTATTATTGAGGGTTAATAAGGATGCGCAGGATTCTAGGGTCTCGTTGGGTGGCGAAGTTATGAGGCTAGGGAGATATGAGCTTAAACTACTGTTATGTGTAGCGCTGATGGGGTAAGTCTGTCTTTTTAAGGTTTCTGGAGAGACTTTATACTAGTGTGGATTATGGGGTTGGGCCCCAGGGTCGAATATTCTTCTTGGATATCCAACGTAGTTATGGTAAAGAAATCAAACGGAAGGTGGAGGATGTGTACAGACTTCACTGACTTGAATAAGGCATGCCCTAAGGACCCTTACCCCCCTGCCCAATATAGACCGACTAGTAGATGAGGCGGCCTGACATCTTCTATTGAGTTTTATGGACGCCTATTCTGGTTACAACCAAATAAGAATGGATTCCGTGGATGAGGATAAAACCACCTTTGTTACCAAGGAAGGATGTTATTGCTATAAAGTAATGCCATTTGGATTAAAGAATGTTGGGGCGACTTATCAGCATCTAATGAATAAGATGTTTAAAGGACAAATAGGTAGGAATTTGGTGGTATACGTGGATGACATACTGACAAAGTCCATGAGTTTTACCCAGCATTTAGAGGACTTGAGACAAACTTTTGCCATGTTGAGAGAATTTGGGATGAAGATTAACCCTGAGAAATGTACTTTTGGGGCACCGGCCGGCAAATTCTTGGGTTTTATGATAACTCAAAGGGGAATAGAAGCTAACCCGGAAAAGTGCCAAGCCATATGTGAGATGAATTCACCGAGAAGCGTTGAGGAAATAAGGAGGTTGGCCGAAAGAATCACCACTTTGACACGGTTTGTAGCTAAAGCGGCACAACGATAGCTCCCTTTCTTCTCAGTAGTAAGAAACGCGAAGAATTTCCAATGGACGCCAGAATGTCAGATGGCTTTTGAGGAATTAAAACATTATTTGGCGACACTGCCCATTCTCGCTACTCCCCGCCCCGGGGATACACTATACATTTATCTAGCAGCCTGTGACCAGGCCATCAGCTCCGCGCTGGTTAAAGAACAAAACGGCACCCAAATGCCCGTATACTTTACTAGTAAGGCCCTGAGCGGCCCTGAACTCAAATATCAACATATTGAAAAATTGGCCTATTCTCTAGTCCACTCGGGCTGGCAGCTTCGACTGTATTTTCAGGGGCACCAGGTTGTGGTTCGAACAAACCAACCTCTCGAACAGATATTGCAAAAATCAGACTTATTAGGTAGAATGTTGGCATGGTCGATAGAATTGTCAGAGCATGGAATCGCCTTCGAGCCGAGGAAACCAATAAAGGCACAGGCATTGGCAGATTTTATAGCCGAATTGACTCTGGTGCATGATGAGCAACATAATGACGAGAAAGGAATATGGGTGCTATATGTTGACGACTCGACTAATTGTAAAGGTTCGGGGACGGGCATCATCATAGAAGGGCCGGAAGGTATTACAATAGAATGTGCACTCATGTTTGGATTTCCAACCTCCAACAACCAAGCAGAATACGAAGCTATTATAGCCGGCCTACAGTTAGTCAAGGAAATGGGTGTTGAAAAAGTTAAGGTCCGTTCAGACTCGCAATTGGTGACAAGTCAAATAGGAGGACAATATTAGGCAAATGAGGATTGTATGCAGAAATACTTAGGATTGGTAAAGGCATTAATAGGAGAATTTCAGCTAGTGGAAGTAGAGCATATACCGAGAGAGCAGAATACAAGAGCCGATCTACTTTCAAAGCTCGCTAGCTCCAAGCCGACACAGGGAAATAGAACCCTCATTCAAGAAATGCTGACAAAACCAAGCATAGAAAAACAACAAGTAGCAATGGTCATAGTGGATCAAGACGAGGAGGACTGGAGAGATCCAATCTGGAGATACCTCAGCAATGGGGACCTTCCTCCCGATCAAATAGAAGCTAAGAAGATAGTCCGGATATCCACTTTCTACTATATATACGGAACAAAATTATTCAAGAGGGGCATTTCTCAACCATTGCTCAAGTGCATTGGTCCCGGCCAGGCACAGTACGTGTTGCGAGAGCTACACGAGGGAATATGTGGCCACCATGTAGGAGCCCAAAACTTAGTATCTAAGGCTATGAGATCGGGGTACTTCTAGCCAACCATGAAAGCAGATGCTAACAGAATGGTCAAATCCTGTCCCAAGTGTCAGAAATTTGCTACAAATATACTAACCCCGGCAACAGAATTATATAGCATAATCGAACCTTGGCCATTTTCAAAATGGGGTATAGATATTTTGGGACCTTTCTTGCCAGCGACGGGGCAGAGGCGTTTAATAGTGGTGGCGGTCGATTATTTTTCAAAATGAGTAGAAGCCCAAGCATTGGCCACCATTAAGGCAAACCATATACAAAAATTCGTCGCTAGTCATATTTTATGCAGGTCGGACGACACAAGTCGACCCGCTCACCAATCAATAAACAGTACTTTAGCCTGCCAATTAATTATAGACGAGTAATCAATCTCATTTCTCATGCAGGTTCGGCATCCCCCACACACTAGTCGCTGACAACGGTCGGCAATTCACCGACCGACATTTTGGTGAATTTTGTACGAACTTGGGAATTCGATTGACTTTTGCCTCCGTAGAACATCCCCAGGCGAACGGACAAGTGGAAGCAATAAACAAGACTATTTTGGAAGGCTTAAAGAAAAGGCTGGCAGAGAAGAAGGGGCGATGGGCGGAGGAGTTACCCTGGGTCTTATGGTCGTATAGGACCACCGTTCACACGGCGACCAGACATACACCATTCAGCTTGACGTATGGAGCAGAGGCTATGCTGCCGGTGGAAGTTGGAGAACCAACCATTCGAAGAATCGCTCACAATGACGCAAACTCCACAATGATAGACAATCTAGAATTGCTAGAAGAAACAAGAATGGCAGCGTATAATAGAATGGTTAAAGCAAAAAGAATGCTCGCACGAAAATACAATAAAGGCATACGACCCAGGGAATTCGCCCAAAATGATCTCGTACTACGATTTGTGTCCCAGGCCAGGAAAAATCCCGCCGAGGGAAAGTTGGCCCAAACATGGGACAGCCCATACGTAGTAGCACAAGTGTTGGGCAAAGGAACTTATCGGCTGGCTACAATCGAAGGTCGCGAGATACCAAACACTTGGCATGTAACTAGACTAAAGAAATATTATCCCGAGCTATAAAGGCCCGGATGATAGTGCGACGATGTAATTATCTTATTTTGATACAGTCGGAATTCCTAAGTTATTCCTAACTTAATGGTTACTCCATTATTTAAGCCGTGTTTTTATAAGCAAGCAAGAATAAGGTTACAGCTGTGGGCGATCAAAATAAAACCGAATATACCACAAACATTCATCCAGAACAAAAAATCAAATATCATCTGGAACAAAAAATCAAATATATCTCCAGAAACGTTACAAGGGTTATATGTCCAAACGCGCCCGCGCGCGCACCTTTCAAAAAAAAAAAACAAAAACTACACTTAGCGCCCCCTTCATCGCCCGATCCGATCTCCAAATCCGACGCCTCTATAGAAAGGTCCGGTTCATATTCATCTTCGGGATCGATAATCGCTCCATCCTGGACCACCTTCAGATAACTTGTCATTGACTTAAGAGCTTCAAGCGAAGGTGCCCCGGGATGCAAGGAAACTTACTGAAGGCAATTTTCGAAGCCATCCTTGCTGGCGTTCACGAGGGTATGAGCTAACTTGCCCGCCACACGGTCCAAAACTCGAGCTCGGGAAGCCATCGCTCGGTTCCTTTCCTCTTTGTATCGCCAGATGAGGGCGGTATACTGACGGACAGAAGCCTCTAGTTCCGCCACTTTTGCATTGGCCGTTGCTTTATTACTAGCAAGGTGCTCCTCCAGGAATTTTATCTTGTTCGACTTCCCTGCTAAGGAGCCCTTGCAAGCATTAACCTCTTCTTGTAGCTTTCCGACATCCGCCAGCGCCTTTTGCAGTTTCTCATCTGACGACCGGGCGTTGTCCCTCAGTCGAGTTAGCTCCTTACTGGTGGAAGCAAGTTCGCCCTCGGCGGCTGTTGCAACTTCTCTTACGGTCTCTAACTCTGCCTCTAGAGTCGAGACCTTCTTCTCGGCAGCTCCCGCCCTTTCCTCCGCCGCCTCTTTCTGAGCACATAGTTCGTCGGTGTTTGTGCTCGCTAGCAGGTCGGATTTTAGGCGCTCGTGAACTATTTGGATGATCCCTATATTCCGAGTCATCAACCTTGTTTGTTCCTTCACCAGGCGAATCTGGTCGCCATAGCTCCGACCCACTTGACCGAGCATGTCTGCCGAACCTAGTGCTCGAACTCTGCAAGGAGGGCGGCTGGGTCAAGACGCCCATCCGACCGATTCTACATAAAGAAGCAGGGACAGTTATAAAATATATATATATATATATATATATATATATATATATATATATATATATATATATATATATATATATATATATATATATATATATATATATATAATATATATATATATATATATATATATAAATATATCTACATATATATAGTACTACCTGGCCACGGGAGACAGAATCCCCTAGCAGAAATGGCCGTTCCATATCACCAGATGATATAGTAGGGGGCACCGTAGTCCTAAGAGTGCTATCCGCCCCGATGACATCCCTTGTGATTGGCGCGACGGGGGCGGAGGTTGGGGGTTGAGGTCCTACCCAATCGAGTATATGTTAATATACATAAATATGTCAAAATGCTAAAATGCATTTTAAAGAAAAACTTCATCTACCTTCGGTATCCTGACCGACCGACGATCGTGCCCCCGACCTCCTACGAATAAGAGGGGGGCATGGTTCCTCCGAAGGATCCTCTAGGACGATGGGAATGGAGCTGGATGACTCTACCCGAGTCACTGGTGCTGACACTTCTGTTCCCGACTGGGAAGCAGCAATTTTCCTCCTCTTAGGTATGCCGCTAGTATCGCATCCGGTGCGCTCCAATAATTTCCTCAGGTTCGGCATCGTCTTTCGATCTGAAATATTAACAAACATCAGTTATGTTTCAACATACTCTACGACAAGAATAAATGACCAATGACACACCAATATATCGGAGGGCACGATAGAAAGCTTCTGTCGGGTCGGCATAAAGCCTAGACTCCAGCTCCTTTACCAAATAATAAGCGGCCGGTCCAAGGTCCGCGGTAGAAACCTCCTCGACTTGCCCAAAGTTCTTCCGCCACCGGAGTGGGAACTTTGCTTTTCCCCTTTCGTCAATAAAGAAGGGGTGACCCGAGGGAGGCTCGATCACGCGGAAAAACCAACCCTTGAATTGTTTACCTGAATCTTCCGCTGGAAGAATCAAGGATTTCCCTTTTTTGGCGGAGAAAGATAAATAGCCGACCTCACGTTTCTTTGGGTTCTTTAGAGTATAAAAATAAAAGAAGACATCTGTGCGGGCGACCTATTTAATTCGGTACATATTTTCTGGAAAGCATGGAGGGTTGCCCATGCATTTGGGTGAAGCTGGGAAGGCGCTACCTGGAGGGTTCTAAGGATTCTCATTTCAAAATCATTCAGGGGGAGTGTTACCCCACATCTATAGGAATAGTATAAGTTCCAAGTAAAAAATCGATCCCCATACTAACCCTCACTAACCCCAAAACCCGGCGGACAAGCGGACACGCCAAAATTAGCGGCCGAACCTAAGTCACCGTATATCGAATCCCTAAGACTATTTAGGGATTCTTCGGTTACACACGAACTCGTCGTAGTAATTTCCTGGGCCACCCACCAAGCCTCTCGCAGATCATAATCAAACGGGGCACCCTTTACCCTAAGGTCGTCGACCCCAAGTATTTCAGGGTCGTAGGTCACCTCTACAACGTCAACCTCCCCCGCCGAGCAAGGAATTGCGACGGTTAATTGGGTGGAGTCACCACCGGAAGTGGCCTCACCCATCGAAGCTCCAGCACCTACCGAGCCTGGTTCGCTAATCGAAGCCATTCTATGACCCAAAAACAACCCTGAAAGCTAGTAAGGTAGAGAAAATAGGCAAACCTGAGGAGGAACGGTGGTGAGAGAAGCCCTACGATGAGTAGAAGGATGGATAAAGGAGCAATGGAGGAGTAGACTAAGAGAGGAACCGAAAACGCAGATGCTCGAGGACTAGCAGAAATGAACAGTAGAGAGCACGGAAGTGGCCCACGCGGGGACCACTTATATAGACTGAGAACAAAAGACAATCGCGTAATTAGCCGATTATAGAAAGGCTAACGGGACAATTACGAAGACGCTTCGAGATATGGTATATGTGTCGATAACGACAAAACAATAATGCCTAATAATTGCAAAAGGAGATGGGCAATAAATGCGGGAAGGCGTAAAGGCAACACAGAGTAATGATAGCAGGGGAAAGGTACGATGGGACAGGTGCGAAGTCTGCGCCACTCCCTTCGACATGATCCCCTCGAGAAGCGCAAAGGTACGAAGTCTGCATAACCCCTTTTGACATAATCCCCTCGAGAAGCACAACACGCAATAGGTGTGACGATTGAATAGCTACCTACCCCAAGGTAATATGACACGAACAATTTCTCGCGTAAGCACAGCTGGGTTCTATTCCCATTTCCAAAATATTGGTCGGGCACGAATTGAAGACTTTTGCCGTGGGCCATCGTAGGCCGGAACATCCGGCCTACTTATCTCAGTCGGCATACAAAAAAAACTCCGCCCACTTTAAAGGTCCAAGTCGATAAAATAAAAATATAATAATAATAAAACAACAGTAATACCGAACGTATATACAACATAGCTCGGCAATTCGCCCCGCCAAACCGCCGACCTGGGGGGCAAATGATGTGGACCTTCCCTAAGGGCCACCGGGCCCTGCTTATGGGCCTAGGGCGGGGCCCAACCCCATAATCCACACCAGTATAAAGTCTCTCCAGAAACCCTAAAAAGACAGACTTACCCCATCAGCGCCGCACATAACAGTAGTTTAAGCTCATATCTCCCTAGACTCATAACTTCGCCACCCAACGAGATCCTAGAATCCTGCGCATCCTTATTAACCCTCAATAATACCCACAACAATAAGTGTTTGGTAAAATTAATTATTTAATTAACTGAAACATATAAACTTACAAAAAAAAAAAGTTTATATAAGTTTTATACAAATTATAGTTTTGCTTTTGTAAACAAAAGAATACTTTCTAGTTAGTTTGGAAAACATTAAACAAAATATTGGAAAAAAAAAACAATTGGCAGAAGTACGTGTTGTTTATTTTTATTAAAATAATATACCAGCCAGAAAATGAGCTGGCCGTCAACTAAAATCCTCCAACTATACCTAGATGCTTACTCTCTAGCTTAGTCTCTTCTCGGGTTCTTCTGCTTTGTGCCTTTGCTTCCCGCACACTGAAGATCTTCCAGGTACCTACCGACTAACTTAATAGTTTTTGTATTCAGATTCTGCAACTTGTCCTTCTTTAGGTTCACGATGTAAGTGCTCTTCTTTCAGTTTTCCAGCTTTGCTTTACCATGTTATCCTAATTTCTCCCTTCTTCTCAATGATAAAGAGCTAGATCTGTATTATGCTCCAGATCAGACACAATCATACATTTTTAGATCACTGTCTACTGTTTGTATAGCTTTGTATTCTGAACTGTTATACAATCAGATCTGAGCATTACACTTAAGAATACTTCTTTTCCTGCTTGGTTGTAGTAGTCATATTTTATTCCTAAAGTGGCTTGGACTTTTAGTAGACCGGATACAGAAAAATCCGTGGATTAAATCCAATCCATTTTTTTAGATCAAATAAATACATATTGTCGAAATAGAGACATTATGTGTTTCGGATCTATTTCTATTTTTAATTTACTATCTTGTTGATATACACAGGAAGAATAGGAGTGGCATTCCTTTTGCATTTTTCAACCATACTTCTTGATAGTGTACTTTGTTTGATGGATAAATATGCCATTCAAGAGTTGCTTGATTTGAAGCCCAAAAAAAATTGCCAATTCTCCCATCATGTTCATTTCAAATTCTCCTCTCATTAACTTTTCAAAATCTTTGCACAAAAGCTCATTAGTAGCGCTAAATATAATATCATCACACTTAAGAATACTTCTTTTCCTGCTTCCTCACACTTCTAGTCTACTGCAGAGCAACAAATTAGATAGGTAAAGTGGAAGAACCCATCTGTTATTCATCTCTATACGTATGAGATGTAAGATTTTATAGAAAGTTAGTTATAACTCTATTGCAAAAGTTACGACATTGTCCTCATAAGTACCCAGCAGAACCTCAAGTTATCATAAATTGTGGATATCTAGAGAGTACTAGCATGGACTAGCAGTCTAGCTAACACTTCCCAGTTCTCATCTTTTGTGCCTGTTCTGGTCAAATCTAGTCTTTATTCTATTCACTTTTGGCTTTAAACCACACAATTAATGTGAGGGGATTTTCAAAATGAAAAGATATATCTAATAACTCATGTTCTTTAATCATTGTATTTATATGCATTTTATGCTCAGCCCTCCTCATTCTCTAGTCTTGGCTCTGCCATTGTTTCTTCACGATAATCCTACACATTTTAAAAGAAATATATAACTTTTCATGGAATGATTAATTTTAATAATCATTATAGAAAAGTTGTATTGGTTGATGAAAGGTTTTTATTTGTAAGATTGTACCTCTCTATTAATGAGTCTTGCATGTCTATTGAAGAATCATATCACTTTATAAAATAACACAACATGGCTCTTTATAGATTGATATCCATTCAAACACCCTTTTAATGTCTATAAAGCCCAAGCCCTACCAACAATGAGCAAAAGAAAAAGAAAAGTAAAAAATTCTAGAAAATCTAAGTATTCACGAATTTACCTACCTTCATCTTAAAAGCACATGACACTATTATGTTGTGAAAATCATTGTTGTCTTAATTTGAATTTTGGAGTGCAAAACATTCTCAAGTGATATTAATCCAATATGCTCATTTTTATTGTGTGTAAATTGTTATATGCAGGTGATAGGAAACATTTGATAACACATGGGTAGAACACCTTTTGTATATTCGCACTTTGTTATGGTTCAGTGGCTGCTCAACTTCTGTAAAAGAATATTTTCTTCAAGAGCTACTAGAATCAAACCGCATTTAGAAGGAATCGAAAAACAAGGTGTTGATGCATGCGAAAAGATTAGAGAATGTAAAAGTATAGAAATAGTCAAATGAAATATTATTAGTCACTCGAAGTATTCTAGCTAGGGCATGTCATAGAACTTTCCGATTCAAAGTTAGTCATTTATGAATGAGTAAAGCATAAGGAGCACATTTTATAGAAAATTATCATGCATCTTTTATTGTTCATTTGTCATATCATCAAAATTTGATGTTTGTAGGGCATGCTTTTACTGGAGTGACTTCAGATCTTAATACCACAAATACTAACCCTCCTCAAGGGCGTGGAAAATCACCTAATTTGCCTTCCAATTATCCTGATATTGCGACGTCAAGTCATCAACAGTCTCAAGCAGGTATGTATGTAACTTTACAACAGAGGTTTCAATTCTTCTCTCTAAGCTTCTTTATCATATTCCGAATTGTTACTTAAATTCTTTAAACTTTGCTACTCCAAGATTTTTTATTTGATCATCAGTCTTGATTGATTGCATCTCTATTTTTCCTGGGTGGTTACAGCCAGAATTATGAAACCAGATGGCTCAGAAAATCCTCCAACACGACCTAAACAGATCCTGACACTACTCAGTTGTTCTCGTACAACAACAGTGGCAGCCAATACATCCGTGGTGTTTCCAATCATACGGGATATGTGAAGGGCAACGGTAATGGGATTATCAACTTGGGGAACTTGGGGACCTCTGCTTTCACCCAAAGCCAGAGGTAGGCATAAATCAATTCATAGCCTTTAATATTGCTCACTAATTAAATGACGTCATCTCTTGTCCCTGTAAAGTTTTAAAATATTTTATGAAGACTTAGGACTTTATTGAAAGAAAAACATCTCTTACACACTAAAACTATAATTTAGAGAAATTCACTTTCGACTTTTTCTCTCATCACTCACTTTTCTCCACACACTACTATTATTGTTATTAACCTAAATGCTCAAGCTTGATAGGATTGGTGCCTTTGCCACTTATATAACCTTTATAAGAACCCTTAGACTTTACTAATACGGAACTTCAACCTACATACTCACATTTGTATGCAACAATAAGGGGCTAAGAGGTCCAACCTCATTGGAAAAAATTTAATAGATATATGTAATATAGATGCCTCCCCAAAAAACTTTTTAATATGGATATATATAATTTTATTTTTTAGACATGAGCAAATATACCATTTTCTTGTTTTTATACTTTTACATGTGAGAGCAGAGACGATAGTTAAATTTGGTTATTATGATTTTGTAAACTATGAGGAAAACCTTCTGTCTAATTAAAATTGAAAATGGTATAGCTTGGTGATAGGAAATACTTGTTACTTCACAAGCATTTATCTCTTCTTTTGCTTGTATTGGTCTCCAACAATAACTATAATTGTTCTTGCTTTTGTATTAATGACAATAACTTTTATGTACATACACACACATATATATGAGTAAATTACTTAAGTAAAATTTAGTCCCCTCAATATATTTATTGCATTCTTTTTAACATATTATATTACATTGCAACTCTGAAAGATGAAACAGGTTGAGAAAATGAAAGAAATTTAAATTAAGAGTACATCATATTGAGTACTAATCTCAATTATTTATTTGAGCAGTGTGGCAGACAATAGTGTTCCAATATCAGATGAAACTCGGTTGTTGTCTTATCAAAACAGTGGCAATCAATACATCTATGGTGTTTCCAATCAGACGGGATATGTGATGGGCAACGTTAATGGGATTTTCAACGGGGGCTACTTGGGAGCCTCTTCCAACTCCAAAGCCACAGGTAGTTTATAAATCAATTCTTAGCTTTTAATGCTCACTAATTAAATAAGTTAGTAGTCTCTTGTCTAGCACATCATGTTGAGATTGAAGTGGCAAATGTTTAAAATATTTGATCAAGTTTTAAATGGAAGATGCAAGGACCTTATGAAAGAAAAACATCCATTTCACACTATGCTTAATTATTTATTTTTATTTTTATCTCTCTTAATGCTTAATCAGCCATTCTATGATTTTAACAGTAAAATTGTAATGTTCTCTTGTTATATTAAGTACTAATTTTAATTATTTATTTAAGCAGTGAAGTAGACTTAACTGCCACGGTTGATGCTCTTCGGAATCTAATTCCTCGTGAGAGCCTCAAGGGTGATGGTACTCGTACACAACCCAACTCCTCTTCTCCTACTACCATGGGCGGAGAAAATCATCAACCTGACAACTTCAGTAACACTGGCGAGCAAACCATCGAAGGTGTGACTAGTCAAACAGGGATCATTGCTGGAAACTACAATGGACTCCTTAACTCGGGATGTGCTGATATATAATGAATGTATTGTAGTTATAACTATGATCCAATTGCTACAACTGTGGTTTTATCTAATTGGTGTCATTTTATGAGGAAAATCTCTTTTTATTTTCTTACACCATTATTAGTTTTAAATAAAACTTTAACTTTTTAAATTACATAAAATGAACTCTCACATTTCAAATCAAGAACAAAAATTAATTTTATTAAAATGTTTTTTCTTTACATGTATAAAAAATTTATTTTTATTTCAAGCTTGAAATGTTAGAATTCTTTTTGTTCAATTTGAAATTTTTTTTTTTTTTGAAATTGACAATGGCATATAAGAACAAAAAAGAATCTTCTCTTTTCTAGTGAAATGAAAAGGTTTATGATAAAAGTACTTCTTAAATATTTTGCTACCACGAACACTTTATTATTGGTCATTGCAATTGCCACAATTAATTATATGCTTAATTTCCTTATGTATGGAGATGACTATGTGTTAAATTTAATGCATAATTTTATAATTTTAAATTTAGATATATATTATTGTCGAATTGTTTTCTTTCTTTCTTTTTTTTTTCTTCTCGGACTATTAAACTAAACCAAACCGAAAATTTTCCATGTTTTATTTCTTGCCGAATTTCCACCTTTTGCCTCTTGAGGACTTGAATTTGCTCATGCGTGGCCTTTATTTCGGCTTCTAGCAGGGAGGTTGGCGGTTCTTCGTGCACCTTTAAGGCAGTTGGATAAAATATTTGGGGCTCTTGGTGATCATGGTTGGCTTGGCCAACGATGTAGGTTAACTCCATGGTTCATGGCTCATAACAACAGTAACGAGAAAATGGGAGAGTTTCCACAAATGTTTCTACTAACTTGCAAACCAGGTTGGGTATTGAGTCAAGGTTTAGATCTGTCTAGGCTGGAAGCTTGCATAAAAAAATAACCTCAAAATTAAAATATATATAAAACCTGATTAATTAAAATACACCAAATCAAATGTTTAATTTGTATTTAATAACTATAGAAAGGACAGGCGAGTAAGTTTTTTGGTTTTCATTTGAGTGATAATTTTTTATGTGTTTCTTTTTCTCTGTTTATTTATTTTTGGTGGTTTGTCTTTTTTTAAGTTCTTAAAAGTTTATCCAATAAAATTATTAAAAGTATCACACTAAGTATTAATATCTATTTATTTAAACAAAAGTAGCAGACCCATAACAGAACCGCATAACATGTATGAGTTGTCATCACATTTAACTTTTATGAGATAGCAAGGACAAATAAATTAAAATATTGAACAAAGTGACTATAATATGTTACTACCACTTCCACTTAATGACTTAAATTCCAAATTATAACATTTTTTTCTTGTCTTTATTTTTAAAATAGATGTTGTTCCTGCATACAATGCTTAGATTTATATGGGCTTGGATTTTTTATCTATGTAAATAAATGAATAAAGCAAAGCATATCTTGGTGGAAACATTAAACAACATAACAGCATATCCACTCATGACAAAGCACAATATGCAGGGTAAAGATGAACTAATTAGAATTTGCTAATGTAACAAAAAAAAAAAAATACAGAGAGTAGTTCAGCAGAAAATAAAATTTATATGGGCTTAGATTTTTTTTCTATGTAAGAAATATAAGTAAATAAAAAGGAAAAAGGAATAATTCAGAACAAAATATAAGTAAAAGTGAGTAGTTCAAAATAAAATAAAGATTACCACGATTAATTTGATTTTGTTTGTGTACAAATTGCAGAGTTTGCACTGCAAAGCACAAAAGGAAAAGGAGAACGAAGTAGAAGCATATGGTGGAAAGAAGAAATTAACAACAGAAAAGTATATTCGCTCACAACAACGTACAAATTGCAATGTGCAAGATGAAGTAATTAGAATTTAAAAAATAATATTGCAGAACAAAATATTAAAAAAAAGAGAGAATAATTCATAATAAAATAAAGATTACTACTGGTATGAATATTTTGGATGTCTATCTAAAATGTTATTTATCAGAAGACTCAATCTTCACTTTGTATTTATCTAATGCAATATAAGAATAATTATCCTTTCTAAGGTTTTATTTGTATTGGACTCTTCCCACCACTTATATAAATATTCCTTTAAGGATGAAAAAAATAAGCTACATTTAAAGGCTTTACTTATACTATTTTCTCTACTTTACTCTCTTACATCTCTTGTTTCACAACACGTTATCAACACGATGCTCTATTCTACCATCATATTTTTCCCGCCTCTCCTCTACCTAATTCTCAATTGCAATTTGTTTTGGTTATTAAAAGCCCAATCACTTGCCAAACAATTAAAATTAGAAGAGGAGACCATGCCTTTTTTTTTTTTTTCACGGCCACAAAGGCCACTTGGTAGAATCATGTGAGGCATGAGAACAATGTTATGTTTTCGTTTATTAATTTATTTGATTTAAATAGTTACTTATAAAAAGTAAATAAAAGGGAATCATATATTCCTTTCAATAAATGAAAACTATGCTCCATCTTGAAGTGTGGAAGCAATTTACTCTTTATGTTGCTCGATATGCCTTATCTAGTAGTATGAAGCAATTTGACTTCTTTGATATGTCACATCTGGAAACATGGGGCAAATTAATTTTCTGAATATATCTCATCTTAAAGTATGAGATAATTTAATTTCTTTGATATATCTCATTCAGAAGCACAAGACAATTTAATTTCTTTGATAAACTACATCCAAAAGTATAGGGCAAATTAATATGGGACAAATTAATATGCTAAATCCTACAGCATGAAGCCAATTTATTTTTCCTTACTATCTTTTCCCCCACATATAGCATAAAGTGTATTCTAAAGTTATCCATATATAGCATAAAATGAATCCTGTAGTTATCTATATATAGCATAAAGTGGATCAAGAAGTCATACATATATAGCATAAAGTGAATCTTTAAGTCTTTCACATATAAGTTAAATTGAATATGAAAGTTATTTATTTAAAGGTATAAAGTGGATCTTGAAATTATGCACTTACAAGTGTGTATAAAGAAAAAATTATTATTAACTAAAAGCTAAATAATGCTTTAATTAAGCATGTAAGTGATCTTGAAGTTATCCATATAGAAGTTATGTTGTTATATAAGGGAGCCAACCCATGAGAGAACGTACAAATGGGTTGATACCACTCCAAACCCAAAACCTTTTGAAGTTGAAATTTTCAACCTTGAATCTGCAGAAAAGTCTACACGATTACCACCCAACATCCCTAGTGGTGTTTCAAATGTTTCTACCGAAGACAGACAAAGGATTACCGTCAATTGATTTATATTTATATAGAATTTGGTTCTAATGGAATTTTAGAGATATGGAATTTATGCAGTAAGAATCTTTTCGAACTTGTTGAGTCTATCCCAGTGTCCATTATAGCTATGACCAGAACTGCATCTTCTTCCATAGTATGTTGATGGATGCATGGCCAATTTATAATTAATGTACAAAAGTGGTTGAAAATATATGATATATGCATCATGCTTATATGCACATTTTGTATGTTGGTGGGAGCATGCCCAATGATTGTTGCTTTCATGAATTAAAATCATTTTGAGTTTTAAAATTTGGTAAAGATAGCTCAATTGTGTTACTTTGGTTGTGCATTTGATATATGCTCAATGAATACAAGAAAAGTTTCTTTTTCTTTCTTGCATTCTATGATGGATCAGTTTTTGGAATAAGTAATTAAAATAATATGTTATACAAGATTAAGTTTATCATTGGTATGGATTAGATTTATTTATTTAGTCTTAGGTTGAAAAGTCAACTCCCTCTTGTGTCTTATTATTCATGTTTTGAGTATATGCAATTTGATTGCTTATGATACAAGTGAATATTAATTTCGTTTTATGAAATTGAAAAGTCAAAAAATTTATCAGTCAGGCTTCATAAAAATTGGGATTTATTTTTGGGGTAATTTATTTCTCGGTTCTCCATTCCCACAAATTGTCATCTTTATTATATATATATATATATATATATATATATATATATATTTGGGACAATTCATTTCTCGGGTTTGATTATTAATTTTCTAAGAAAGTTATAGCTCTTTTTGGAGTTAACTTAACCCTTTTGCTTAGTTTCTAAGGAAGCTACATTTTATTTATGTTAGATTAGTTTTGTATTATCTTTATTTTAACTTGGTTCTCTATATTACTCATTGCTCTTGTTTGTCATTCACTTCCATATATAGTTAATATGTTGTTTTATAAAAACTATTTATATGATTACTTATGAATTAGCTAACATAGTAGCTATAGTTAATTGGCAATTCGACACTCTAAAATGTGTGTTGCCAATATATGTTTATGTTATAGTACGATTTTGAAATATTATATGAAATATCATAGTGCAATAAAGGAAAATAAGTTTCTTACTCAAAATCATAAGTTATCATCCTATAATGATTTTTCTCTATTCCTTAAAGTCGATCGAGAAGCTATCAAGAAATATGAGCACATACATGGTCATGACTAAACAAATATATTATTAGTTATAATATTATAAATACCTCCCACCAGAAGTGGGAGAAAAGTGGTAACGAGATATTCAAAAAACCAGAATCATTTTGGCAAGAAAAGACCAGTAAGTTTGTATTTGTTGCACATCTAAACATCTTCTAAATGTTGTTCAAGCATAAATGAAAGAAAAGATTAATTGTTGAAACAATTTTACTTAATGAGAAGATCAATATGACAATTAAATGAGCCAAATTTCTTTCTTGATGGTGATGAGAGTATACATAGGAAATTACTATTGTAGTTCATTTCTTTAATTTACCTTTAATAAATTTAAGTTATTTGCTCTCTCATTTAAGCTTTATCAATTTCACATATTATATGATACTAAATTATTTCTATTGTATAAAGATAATGTTGCTATTATATTTAATAGCGCAAAGATAATTGAGGGCTCTTGAAGAGTTGGAGGAATGAAAATCATAATTAAAAGCTCATGAAGTAGCAATAAATGCTTACCTTGAGAAATTATATGCATTTTCTCCAATTTTTAATGCATATATATTAGTAAAATTGAAATATATGTTGTTGTAAACTAGAAGTTTACAAGTCAAAATAAGTTTGTTGTTTGGTATGATCAGTTGAGCCATCCTGAGTCAACAATGATGCAAAAGTAATTAAAAACTCATGTGCACTTTCATTGAAGAGCCAAAAGATTCTTCAATTAAAATGTTTAGTTTCTCATATGCTATTTATTCCCAAAAAAATTTATTTGCATTAGCAAAAGTGAAAGTTTAGAATGTATATGAGGAACAAATATTTTGTGGGCTTGTAGACCTACCAAGTAGATCATTTAGATACTTCTTGATTTTAATTGATACATTGACTAAATGATCATATATTAATTTATTATTAACTCAACCTGAAGTTTATGAGATTCTTTGCTCAACAGATTGAATTAATAGTGTAATGCTTTAATTATATCTAGTTGAGCAACACATCTAGTTAATGCTAGTGAAGTCACTCTACAAGGTGACTATTGGAATACATAAAATGGACTTGCATGCACCTAAAATTAATTGCAAAATCATTACTTATGAAATCTAAACTTCCAAAATTTATTTGGGAAAATGTGATTATTGATGTTGTAGCATTGATTCGCATCATAACAAATAAGTTATTTGAACCCCCTCTTACAATTGCTTTATTGTCAAGAGCCAAGTATATCCCATTTATGAAATTTTGATGAGTTGTTAATTGCTCCACTACAATGCACTAAGATGGGACCCCAATGGAGGTTAAGAACATATGTTGGATTTAGATCTCCATCTTTATGTGAAATATATTGAGCCACTAAAAGGATATTTATTTGTGGCTTGGTTCACCACTTGTTTTTTTGATAAGTCATTTATTCCAACATTAGGGGGAGGATGAATTATCATCTTGATCCTCATCCAAAGCAAATATGAACTAGAAGTTCATATGATAATTCATTTGTATAAACTACTAGACACATTGCCTGACTAGTAAGAGTGACTAAAATTATGTGTACCAACTACTACTACTTCAATCAAAATATAACTACAAACACATGAAGAGTGACAAATACACTGGTTTTAAAGATAAAATTCTTGAAAAGAGAAGGAGCAAAGAATCAAAGATGGTCAAATCGAGGATATGATAGCTTTAGAAGACTTACTAGAGGTAACTCTAGAAGAGTCCTTAAACATAACTAATATTTTAGTTTCAAAGGAAACTCAAGTACTTGAAAGCCATGAAAATAAAGAGATTTGTATAAAATATGATGGAACCAGAATGAAATCAGTATTGTTGACAATGTGTCTCATATACTATAGCACGCTATGTGATAAAAGATATTGAAGATAATTAGTAAAAGTTTGCAAAGAAAGAAATTATTGGCTAAAAATAAAAAGATGCAATTGAGGTTTGCTTAAAAAGCTAAAAGTTTTGGACCTGCAATCTCTACACTAGAAGTGTAAAGTCAATTATGGACAAATGGGCTTTCGCGTGAATACAAAATGAAAATGATGCTTAAGGGTTTTTCGCAAATAACTGACATTGATTATGAATAGAAATATACTCAACTGTGGTGGATGCAAGTATATGATGATACTTATTTAGTCTGGCAATACATGAATAACATTATTTTTGTCTAATGGATATTATTGTAGTCGACTCATTCAATAATGACATCCTTGAAACAGTTTATACGATCATTTGAGTTAATATTTATTGAAGGGAACAAATGGAAATGACCAATTTGTCTGCATATTAGTAAATTTGCATTGATGATTTATTATTGGAACTTCTAAAGAGCTTCCAAAGCTATAAATTACTTATAGAGAAAACTTGTATTAAAATGCCTATATAGTAGAAGTATTAAAGTGATTTTATATGTAAAAATTACATTTGTTGTGCAATCTAATGGATATAAAATCGCTACATGTGAACAAATATTCTATTTGGAACTTGTGAAAATGATAAAGAAATACTTGGTCCTAAAGTACCAAATCTTAGCATAATTTAACTAGTTCATCAATATGACAATCTAGCAAATTTCTTACCACAGTACTAACTTCTACAATATTTGAAGGATTTTGTACAATGATAGAGTTCGTCGACACAAATATCTCGATTAATTCAGACTATACTCTTTTTTCTTTCACTATGGTTTTTCTCATTGGGTTTTCCTAGTAAAGTTTTTTAATGAGATAGTATTTGATAATATATCCAAAGAATAATATACTCTTTTTCCTTTTACTAGGTTTTTGTCCCAAAGGGTTTTTTTTAGTAAAAGTTTTTAACGAGGTACATCATTTGATAATAGACATCCAAAGGGGAGTGTTATAAATATTTTTCATGTCTATCTAAAATGCTATTTACCATAGGACTTAGTCTTTACTTTGTATTTATCTAATGCAATTAATTATAAGGATAATTTTTTTTTTAGGGTTTTACTTGTATTAGACTCTTCCCACCACTTATATAAATACCATTTGAGGATGAATAAAGTACACTACATTTGAAGGCTCTACTTATACTCTTATCTCAATTCTATCTACTTTATTCTCTTATATCTCTTGTTTTACAACAACTACATTAATTTTAATTTTTTTAATACAAAATGTAGAGTTTGCATTGCAAAGGAGAACAAAGCAGAAAAATACCCTGGTGGAAGTAGTAAGAAACAACAGAACATTACATCCGCTCACAACAAAGCACAAACTGCACTTTAGAGTGCCAATGGAGTAATGAGAATTTGTCAATTTAAAACAAAAAAAATAGTTCAAAACAAAAATAAAATTTAGCTAAGTTGGATTTTTTAATTATGTAAAAAATAGAAGAAAAAGAAAATAGGTATGAACAAAATATAGGAAAAGAGAGTAGTTTCACAAAAAACAAAAAAAAATTAAGGCTCTGTTTGGTAAAAATAGTTAATAAGCTAGAAAGTTGAAATGCTAACTAATAATTGAAATGCTAATTTTAAGCAGAAAGCTGTTAGGTAAAGGCGGAAAATTGTTAAGTTAGTTTATTGAATTATAAGTGTTTGATAAAATTAATTATTTAATTAACTGATATATATAAAATTATACAAAAAATGCTCATATAAATTTTATATAAATTATAGTTTTGTTTTTGTTAACAAAAGAATACTTTTACTTAATTTAGAAAACATTAAACAAAATATTGGAAAAAAATCACACAAATGTGTGTGTGTGTGTGTGTATATATATATATACATATTTATTTAATTATTTATATAACATAATTGTTTTCTCAATTTTGAAAAAAAGAAGTTGTTAACGCAATTAAAGGATTTAAGATTTAAAAAAAAAAAAGAAAAGAAATATAGAGAATTTCATTTTAAAAAGCATTTGTAATTTGAAAGAAGAAAAAAATCATGGGTAACGTTTTACATGAAATGGGGAAAAAATAGAGCTAAAACGGTAAGAAAAAACAAGAAGCTACATGCCATAAGTTGATACACTATTTTAAGTAGTATTTCAAAATACAATATAAATTAGTAAAATAAGTTTATTTATTAAATATATTGATTAATCGAGCTTATAAATTTGTTAGATAATTAACTTATTGGGCTTGCCAAACATTTGCAAGTTGGCATTGCAAAGCTGAAAAGGAGAAGAAGCCGGTTTGTTTTTTTTGTTTTTAATTTAGTTTAAGAGTCGTGTTTCTGTAAAGTCATTTTAATTTTTTTTTTGGGTAAGAAGTTACATTTTAATTTAAGATAATCCTTAATTGACGTTAAGATTAAGTTTTAAAAATAAAAATCAGAAGAAAATAATCAAATAACTGACTTTACTTTTTCTTTTATAGTAAAATAGATAGTAAAATAAATAAAAATAGATTTGAAGAGGTGGGCAATTACGTTCTATTTAAGGAGCTAGCAATTTAATTATTTTTTTTTAAAATGAGATTTTGGTTTTAAAAAATCTAAAATTCTATAAAAAGAAAGAGAAAAAGAAAGTAGGCTTAGGTGGATAGCCTAGTTATGCTTGAAATTCCTCACAATTATACACACACACAGAGAGATATATATATATATATATGTGTGTGTGTGTGTGTGTGTGTGTGTGTGTGTGTATATATATATATATATATATATATATATATATATATTAGGGTTTATAATTTATACTTAAATTTAAGTTTTAGGGTGGTTTAAAAATATTGATAGAATCGAATAATTAAATATTAAATTCTAAATATAAATACTAAATTTAAAATCATAAATCTAAGTATAAATTTTAAAATTTTAACCTTAATATATATATATATATATATATATATATATATATATATATATATAATTTAAGTGAGTTTATATTATATTATACATGTATATAAATATATTTATTTATAAGTATAATAAATTATACATATATATATATATATATATGAAGAGGAAAAAAAAAAAAAAAAAGGAAAGATGATAAGCCGAACAAGCGATAGTATGCGAGCAAATGTCTATTTTGATGGAACCATGGAAGAGAAAGGAAAAAGTAAAAGCAGTGGACACGTGTCAAAACTAAGAGTGTAAATTCAACTAATGGTTGACTTTCCCGCCTTAAAAGTCACACATCCAGATGTATGTTGGTGTCTGTGTTATCGCTATAGCTTTATAATCATTTTCGTTTTTCTGATCCCATTTAATCACTTATAATATTCATTAACTATCTCATTTTTTTTTAAATTTTTCATAACAAATGTGATTATAGAATCAGTAATAATTAATAAAATGTGATAATTAAACAACTTAATAAAAGCATTTGTAGAAAAAATGTGATAATCAATAAAATAAAATAATTAAACAAATAAACAATTTAATAATAAATAATGAAAATTATATAATTTGCTAATGTGTCTCTAATTGATAGAATCGAATATAATTTGCTAATGTGTCTATAATTTTGGGGACTCTTTTTATATTATACACTAGATTTTGAATGCCTATGCTACGCAAGGGACATGAACCATATGTGAATGATTCATTATCTTTGGGATCAATAATTAATTATTAATTATTTATTTAATAAAACTCATTTAAAAACATGTTTAAGATAGCTTATTGAATTGTTTCATATAATTGATAAATAAAAGTATTTCAATTATAAACAAAACTATGACTATGTAGACACAATTAATGAGAAAACTTTTTTTTATACTATTTAATTGGTCTTTTTTTTTATATATAAATATACTGACTTAACTTCTCTAATTGATCAGTGACTCTTTAAATTAAGTATAAAAACCTAATTATAAGATGAGTAATCAATTATTATTTATAATGACATTTGAAACAACCTAATAATGATATAAGTTATATGTTACCTGCTAACAGATATTGATAATGGAATTTAAAAAAGCATTAAAAAATATTGGTATCTGAAACAATCTCAGAATAAAATAATTGATCAAATTTAAGAACTCTTTTTATATAGTACATATATGTATATGTAAGTATAAATTATAGTAGCCGTACGTATTACAATATTATAACAATAAGTGGAAGTAATTATTAAATTTCATGCATACTGTATAGTTACTAATACTTTATTGCATGCCATTATTACACCAATAAATACCATTAAGCCAATGAAAAGTAATATTTCATTTATGTCAATAACAAAAGAGAGTTCTTTAATTAGATAACGACTGACCTTATAGATGTTGAACTCACATGCATGTGCTATTAAAGTATATTATCACCATAACCCTTTATTCATGGAGCCGTCGCACTATTGAAGTCTATTCCTTTATTCTAGATGAAAATATATATAATTGGCATCACACTAATCCTTACAAATATTGAACTCACATGCATGGACTATCTATAAATAAATAAACAAATGGCTCCCAAAAAAAATCCACTAAGCAATATATAAATACTTATTTGTAAGTTGTTTTATGATATAATATTATCTTTGTAGAGAATAAACGATATTATTTCAACAAATTATGAAACTAATATATATATATATATATATATATATATATATATATATATATATATATATATATATATATATATATATGATAATTTATACTTTTATTCTTCTGTTTTTCTGTTTAGTCTTTCAGATCCAAGTCCTTGACTAGAGAAACCTTTTGCCTTTGTATACGCTATCCTCACCACTGTCCCTAAGACTGGTTTTCTTCATTCTCTTCCTTTATTTTCTGTTTCCTGTGTTCTCTTTATGAATTTCTTATGACAAACACAGTTGTGAGATTGTTAATATAACCAAACAAATTGAAGCTTTCATTGTTGAAAGACCGAAGCAGCCTAGTTTTAACAGACAACCATATCTCCATTCCTTCCTCCGGCTGGGTTGACTTCAAAGCCAATGTTTTACTTTCTTTCTTGTATAATGCTCCTAGAATTTTCCTTTTTTGTTGTTGTTGTTGTTGTTGTTGTTTTCATGGTCAAGATTGCTATTGTTGTTGGAAAAGGCTTACAATTATTGGAGGAGATGCAAAGAAGAAACGAAGTCGTTGATCACTCAGTAGAACAAAGAGAATTGACAGGCGGATCTGATCCAGGTAATAATTAATGGCAAAAGGCAATCATAAAATGAAAGACTAAAGGAAGAAGATGTGGATTCAAATTAAATGTAGAGAATAAGTAAATGAAGGAATTAATTAATTCAGTGATCAAGATTTCACCTCAACAGTCCATGTTGAATGTTCTATTTTCCTTAATTCAACTTAATTATATTAATTCTAAGTATTATTAATTTGTTAACAAGTATTTTCTAAGCTCGAATTAACCTAACTTAAACTATCAATCCAATCATATCCCACATGGATTACAATAATATATGCTGCCATACAATCTATAAATTTCCCTTTCTTTTGTTGCATAAGGTCATAGAATATCTCCATTCCTAAGCTCCACTATGGAATTTTTTCTCGTGGTCTAAGTTATCTACTCCCTTCCTAGATTGTATAAACTTAGTTCTTCCTATCAATTGGTCAGATTAACAAATTCAATAGTGCCTATATACTAATTGTTACCCTATCATAACCATTTCTCAAAGAATTTTTTGATATTTTAACAAAGCCATTACCCAAATACTTAAGTTGAATGCTTTGACATTTTATATATCTATATATGCACGCTCTTACTGTGCTTCCTTATATTGGTGGTTTGTCGCATTATTTTTCTTTCATATGACTTCTCTTTACCTTATATTGAGGAGAAACTCATGAGGTTCTCTAGTGTTGTGAAGCAAGATGGTTGTTGTCCAACATCGGCTGTGCAGAAAAGAGAAGTGCAAAAGTGTGGCTATATAATTAAAAAGAAGTACAATAATTCAACATACTTACCTGGATGGGATCGATGGGTGATCAAGAAGGCCCATGGCCAAGGTAGGTAAACTCCATTGCACTTAGGAGTGGTGCATGCCTAAGGTTTCCCAAAGAGGGAGAGCCCATGTATAATTTGCGATAGTGAGGGGCCTGCGTTTGCGCTGCCCCAATCCAAACCTAGTTTAAAGTTAAATTTGTAAGTTACTTAGAAATTTTAGACTTAGAAGAACGAAGTAAAATTTTTGTTTCAGCATGTGAGGAAATTATGTTGTATGTATTGAGACTAGTAATATTTTACTCTTAGAATGAGAAAATCCCCTTTTCTTCACCCTAATGTACAGAACATATATCTAGTAAAGAAAGTGCAAGTGTACACTACTATGAGCCATCAAGTATTTCAGGATGTCGCTCCCATTAGGATTTCCCTACTAAAAAAATGTCCTATAGCTTATTTGTTATTTGGGCATTCAAATTAAATGTAGAGAATAAGTAAATAAAGGAATAAATTAAGAACAACGCAAATTGCAAACAAAAATTTAGTGATAAAAAGTCTAGGGTTCTGATTTCACCTCAACAGTCCATGTTAAATGTTCTATTTTCCTTAATTCAACTTAATTATATTAATTGCCAAGTATCCCTAAATTGTTAGCAAGTTTTTTACAAGGTTGAATTAACTTAAACTATCAATCCAATCATATCCCTATATGGATTATAATAATCTAAGTTGCCTTACACTCTGTGGATTTCCCTTTCTTTGGTTGCATAGAGTTATTTCTCGTGATCTAAGTTACCTACTCCCTTCCCAAATTGTAGAAACTCACAGTTCTTCTTATCAATTGGTCAGATTAACAAATTCAGTAATTCAGTAGCGCCTATATACTAACTGTTAACCCTATCGTAACCATTTCTCAAGGAATTTTTTGATATTGTAACAAAGACATTACCCAAAAAAATTAAGTTGAATGCTTTTATATTTTAAATATCTATAAGATGCATGTTCTTACTTTGCTTCCTTATATTGGTGGTTTGTGGCATTATTTTTCTTTCATATGACTTCTGTTTACCCTATATTGAGGAGAAACTTGTGAGGTCTTCTAGTGTTGTGAAGCAAGATGGTTGTTGTTCCACATTGGTTGTGCAAAAAAGAGAAGTGCAAAAGTGTGGCTATATAATTAAAGGAAGTACAACTATTCTAACATACTTACCTGGATAGGGTCGATGGATGATCAAGAAGGCCCATGACCTAGGTTGGTAACCTCCATTGCACTTGGGAGTGGTGCTTGCCTAAGGTCTCCCCATGTGGGAGAGCCTATGTCATAATTTGTGATAAATGGGGCCTGCGTTCGCGCGGCCCTTACGTATTCCTAGTTTAAATTTAAATTTATAAGTTATTCAAAAAATTTAGATTAGAAGTTCAAAGTACAATTTTTGTTTCTGCAATGAGGAAATTATTTTGTATGTATTGAGACTTCTAATATTTTACTCTTTCAATGAGATCATTCCTTTTTATTCACCCTAATGTACAAAATATATATCTAGTGAAGAAAGTGCAAGTTTACACTACTGTGAGCCAGCAAGTATTTTAGGATGTTGCTCCCATGAGGATTTATCGACTAATAAAAAAGTACTATAGCTTATTTGTTATTTGGGCATTCAAATTAAATGTAGAGAATAAGTAAATAAGGGAATTAATTAAGAACAACGCAAATTGCAAACTAGAATTTAGTGATCAAAAGCCTAAGGTTGATTTCACCTCAACAGTCCATGTTGAATGTTCTATTTTCCTTAATTCAACTTAATTATATTAATTGCTAAGTATCCCTAATTGGTTAACAAGCATTTCCCAATGTTGAATTAACCTAACTTGAATTATCAATCCAATCATATCCCTATGTAGATTACAATAATAATCTATGTTGCCTTATATTCTATGGGTTACCCTTTCTATGGTTGCGTAGTGTCATAGAAACTCAGTTCTATGTTGCCTTATGGAATTCTTTCTCGTAGTCTAAGTTATTTACTCTTTTCCTAGATTGTAGAAACTCAGTTCTTCCTATCAATTGGTCAGATTAACAAATTCAATGGCACCTGTCTACTAATTGTTGCCCCTATCCTAACCATTTCTCAAAGAATTTTTGGATATTGTAACAAAGCCATTACCCTAATAATTAAGTTGAACACTTTGATATTTTATATTTCTGTGAGATGCACACTCTTACTTTGCTTCCTTATATTGGTAGTTTGTGGCATTATTTTTCTTTCGTATGACTTGTCTTTACCTTATATTGAGGATAAACTCGTGAGGTTCTCTAGTGTTGTGAAGCAAGATGGTTGTTGTCCCACATCGGTTGTGCAAAAAGGAGAAGTGCAAAAGTGTGGCTCTATAATTAAAGGAAGTACAATAATTCAACATACTTACCTGGACGGGGTCGATGGGTGATCAAGAAGGCCATGGCCTAGGTTAGTAACTTCCATTGCACTTGTGAGTGGTGCCTGCCTAAGGTCTCCCCAAGTGGGAGAGCCTATGTCATAATTTATGATAGTGGGGGCCTGCGCTGTACAAATCTAGTTTAAAGTTAATTTATTTATTTTTTGGAAATTTTAGAGTTAGAAATTTAAAGTAAAATTTCAGTTTTAGCACGTAAGGCAAATATGTTGTATCGATTGAGACTTGCAATAATTTACTTGTAGAATTAGATAATATCCTTTTTTTTTCATCCTAGTGTGCAAAATATATATCTACTAAAATATGTGCAAGTTTACACTACCGTGAGCTAGCAAGTATTCTAGGATGTCATTCCCACAAGGATTTCTCAACCAATTATCAAAGTACTATAGTTTTTTATTTGTGCGTTCAAATTAAAACTTAGAGAATGAGTTTAAATAAAGGAATTAATTAAGAACAAAACAAATAGCAAACTAGAATTCAGTGATCAAAAGCCTAGAGTTCAAACTTAACCTCAACTATCTATTTTGAATGTTATGTTTTTCTTAATCCAACTTAATTATATTACTTGCTAACAAGGTTTCCCTAATTTGTTAAAAAGTATTTCCTAAAGTCGAATTAACCTAACGTAAACTATCAATTCAATCATATCTATGTTGATTACAACAATCTAAGTTGCCTTACACTATGGATTTCCCTTTTTATGGTTCCATAAGGTCCTCATATATCACTATTCCTAAGTTCCACTATGAAAATATTTCTCATGGTCTACGTTATCTAATCCCTTCCTAGACCATAGAAACTTAGAGTTCTTCCTATAAATTGGCCAGATTAATAAGAAAGTAAAATGTAGAGAAATAAAATTCAATTGAATATTAATAAAATTGAATTAATTTAAATCAACATTTAAGTCTTGGCTATATCGTAGCCCTAAAAAAGAAACTAGCAAGTCATGACAGTAGAAAACATATTCTCTAAACAAGAAGACATGAACTCTAAACAAAAATAAGCAGAAGAAAAACTCCTTACTTGATCTCCAATCGCCTCCTCTCTAGCTTCCTAACGTGTTCTCAAAGTTGCAAAATGTCCTTAACTTAGTTTGAAGAGCCCTATTTTTACATAAGATCCAAATCTTACTCGTCAACCAATCCTAAACAAGCTCGTAGGATTGATTGCGAATAGCATTAAGAACTAGAGAGAACCAATTCTAACCAACTCACATGCTCAATCTATTTAGACTAGATTATATATCCACATAACAAAAGTTATTTCATCACTAAGTATTAGAACAATTAGACAATCACAGATCTAACATTTTAATTGGTTGTATATTGTCTTGCTAACTGAACAAATGGCCCTTTTTGCGTCAATCAACAAAGCAATAATAAATAAATATGCTCAAAAGATATATAAATACCAAAGAATAAAATAGTAGAGAAATTAGTTAGATCTCACAATTCTGAAGAACCAAATTTTGATCATCCTTGAACTAGAAAAGGAGTTTAGTTACAAATCTCCATAGAAAGAGTAGAGAATAAGATAGAAGAAGTAGCCTCCATGGGAAAAACATTCTTCTCCTCCTCTCCAAAAGTCTCTACATAAAAACTAGAAAATAACAGATAGAAAACTATAACCTAAAAGATCATAACAAGGGATATTTTAGAATCCTATGCAATCATAACAAGGGAAGGGATTAGATAACTAGACCACAAGAAATAGTTCCATAAAAGAGTTTAGGATAGGGATATTCTAGGACCCTATGCAATTATAACAAAAGGAATTCACATAACTTAATGCAACTTAGATTATTACAATTCACGTAAGGATATAATTGGATTGGTAGTTTAAGTTAAGTTAATTCAACCTTGGAAGAGACTTATTAACGCATTAGGAAACCCAATTAGCAATTAGTATGATTGACAAGATTGAGGAAAATAACTTATTCAATACAGATAGTTGAGGTGAAATTAGAACTCTAAGCTTTTGTTTACTGATTTCTCACTACAATTATTATCTCTTTTACTTGCTTGCTATTTTTGTTTGTTCATTCGCTATAATTCAAACATTTGAATAACATTTAAGCTTGATACTTAAGTATATAATTTAGCAATCTATGTAAGTATAACAACCCTAAAATACATTGTTGGCTACATAGTAGTGTGCGCTTGCATTTATTTCACTAGTTATATTTTATAAATATCAATTATTTTTGTTTTGTGATTTTATGTTTAAGGTTTAAGATTTTAAAATTTAAATTTATTTTGTTGTGCTTAATGTACACTATAAGAAAAATCATCTAATATAAACAAAGTTTCACATAACCTTTTCGGCGGCCGCGCATTGTTGATTGGCTCGTTATCAATGAAGAAAATAATTTAGGATTTTGCTGAGCCTATCTTTAATGGTGAAACTTAGCATGGGTTCTTAAACTAGTATTTTATAATTTTTTTGTGAACCCCATAGAACACATCACTTCTTTTTTACTTCAAGCAATCCTCTCCTCTAATAGTATGACTCTAAAAATACTAAATGAGTCCCCCCAACGTATGCACCACTTTTTTATGCAATTCAAGGTTCTCTAAACGCAAGACTTTCTCTTTCCTCCAGCTAGGTACTCTATATCGGTAAAATTCATTATGCAATGGGTTATTTAGAAGAAATGGGTTTTAGAAACCCCGTGAGACTTTGGTCTTATAGTCTATAAATAATATTGTGATATATTAAATTAAAGAGTAAATTACACCAACCTTCATTATATTTAGTTTCTTTTTCGCTTATCTTCTTTTTATTTTAAAAATCTACACTTAAGTCTAATTAACTAACACCGTTAAAGAATATTTTCTTTAAATGATTTATTTCTCAAAATTGATAAATAAACTTAAATGACAAAATTACTTATAAATAATTCACTTTATTTTCATCTACCTCTAATATCTTTTTTATATTTTATACTACACAATCCATATAAGTTTTTAAAAAGAAATGTTTATGTAAATATAAAATTATTTTAAAAATAAACTTTAAAAACATCATTCTTATTTATTTAATTAGATTGTAAGTTAACGGCTTTCTCCTATTTTGAACTAATATAATGTGAAAAATTATTTGTAATAAAAGTTATTGTGAAAGCAAGAGTAAGATTAATTTTCTTGGGAAATATAGCTTATTTTTTTAGAAGAAATTTTACACTATATTCGTATCCAAATTTCATTTTGGTTGAACCAACAATTAAAATCTAGCCTCATGTTGTATTATCCATTTATCTTTATTTGTCTTTTTTATTTTTTTTATAATTTTCACTTTTATTTTACACATATAAGAAATGCCTTTAAAACAATCCAAACTAATAGAATATATTTAATTTCTAAAATTTTTAAAATTTAATTTAAATGATTGGAATGTGTTTAACAAGTGAGTTTTTCATTGCATTTTAACAAATTGTAGAACATTCATACATACATATATATATATATACACACACACACACACAAAATAAAGGTTTCAATATCCTACTTTAAAAAATTATGATTAGTGTCATGATCAATGCAATTGTTATAATCTGCATTTAAGTGTTGTGTTTTTTCAACTATAAAGAAAGTATGTGTAGATTTTAAAGATAGAGAGGTAAATGAAAAGTAAAGTAACTATAAAAGAGGTTAAACTTTTAAATTATTAGGGGTATTTATGGTATTTTAGTTTCGTTAACCGTTGACTAACACCTCTGTTAGTCAATTGTTTGCAATTGGATTTAAATATAGCGTATTTACAAACTACAAGGGAGATATGTGTAGGTTTTTAAAATAGATGGAGGTAAGTGAAAAACAAACTAACTATAAGGGAGATTAATGTAATTTTCTCTTTTAATTTTCTATACCGATTAATGATTTACAATTGCATCACAAATAGACACAGAAAGCCCATTTAGATTAGCTTTTAAAAAATTACTTTTGAGATATTAAAGTAGAACCAAAAGTTAAAAGTAACTTTTCTAACTTCTAGAAATTTTTTTTTAAAATGAAGATTATGACCTATTTTTGTTTCTGCTTTAATTAAAAATATTTTACTGCATGTTTCTGCAAAACGTACTCTTTTTGGTTTCTAAAATACTAGTACATGCATATATGCACAATTTCGACAATAATTCCACAAGAAGGTGGACAAACAACAACCAAAAAATAAAAAAAGCAATAGAATACTAAAGGAAAGAGTGAACAATAACCAAAAGCCACTGAAATAGCACCAAAACCATTGCGAAGGGCTGAAACCATTGAATGAGAGCCGCCGATGGAGGTTGGGGGTTGCTGGGACGCTACATGTACCTACACTAGATGGCACGTGGTCATGGAAGTAGAAGAGAAAAGCTGAGCATATGCTACACATGCACCATTGGTGGAGCCGCTGAACACCTGGGTGAAGTTGCCAAAGGCCTCTGAAGTTGATGGAAGGGGCGGTGAGAACCCAAAACCACCCAAAGTGCTCAGATTGAGTGAACCCTAATCTCACTCCTCCCCCAATTCGCACAAGAATGACAAAATTTAGAGAGCCCAACCAGCTCTTGATACCATGTAAGCTGAATAAATCTGAATTGTGTATTGATGTCAATGCTAGTACATGTATATATACAGGAGATTGGGAGACAAATTTGGAAATAAAATCCCTATGATTACTATGATTTTTCTAATCTTGTTTCCTATAATTATGCTATTATGTATAGAACCTACAAGTCTATATACATTTTGTAACACCCCTTTAAGCTGGAACATAGATATTGATCATGCCCAGCTTGTTACAAATGTAATTGATCTGCATCCCATTTAATGCCTTAGTAAATATATCTCCTAATTGATATTCTAAACGGACATATCCTATGGAGATGAACCTTTCTTGAACCATGTCACGAACGAAGTGGCAATCAATCTCAATATGTTTAGTTCGTTCATGAAATACATTATATGCAATATGGAAAGCAGCTTGATTGTCACACCAAAGCTTCACTGGTACTACAAGTTCATATTTGACTTCCTTCAATAGCTAATGTATCCACACAATCTCACATATTGAATCAGCCATAACCCTATATTATGCCTCAGCAACTAATTGAGAAACTACATTTTGTTTCTTCTTCCTCATAAGATCAAATTCCCCCAACAAAAATAAAGTATCAAGGAGTAGATCTTTTATCATCCTTACAACCTACATAATATGCATCAAAATAAGATTCAGTTAGGCCAGTAAAACACTCTGCTTTGGGCCTAGAGAAAAGATTTTAGCCCCGAGATCCCTGAGCTATCACTCCTAGTGATCATAATATTATCAACATACACAACAAGTAGAATGACCCCATTCTTAGAGTGTTTGTAAAAGACTGAATGATCAAATTTACAACTTATCATCTCATATTTCAATTTTCCTTGATTGAATCTCTCAACCAGGCCCAATGGCTCTACTTCAAATGATACAAAGATTTCCGAAGACAGCAAGCAGACTTTTCCATACTCCCCTTGAGCAACAAAACCAAGAGGTTGCTCCATATAGACCTCCTCTTGAAGAAAACCGTGAAGAAAAACATTCTTAATATCCAACTGTTGTATAGGCCAATCAAATGGGGCTACCAGAAAGATTAACAACCGATAAAAGTAAATTTAGCCACAAGAGAGAGTCTTAGAATAATTAGTGTCTTAAGTCTGAGCATAGCCCTTAGCAACAAGACAGGCTTTAAGACAAGCTAGAGAACCATCGAGATTCACTTTAATTGTGAACACCCACTTACACTCAATTACCTTTTTGTCAACAAGTAAGTCCACCATAGTCTAAGTACTATTATGATCAAGGGCATTCATTTCCTTAATCATAGTGGCACACCATCCAAAATAGGCTAAAGCTTCACTAATTGTCTTAAGAATAAAGGTGAAATCTAGCTTGGCAATAAAAGACCCAGAAGTAGCAAACAAATCATTATTAGAAACAACTAAAGCAATAGGGTCGGTGCACTTACGTTTACCTTTCCAAAAAGCAATAGGAACGTCAAGGGATAGTGGTGTTGTAGGAATGAGATCACTAGGTGTGGAATTAGGAAGAAGATCACTAGGTGTGGGATCACTAGGTAGTGGACCTTTTATCATAGCAGTAGGCAAAGGATATGAATCTACCTCAAGATCTAGAGCAAGACGTTTTTGTCTAGTGTATACTTGATCACCTGGGATTTGAAAGACTCTAGCAACTTCTCTGGAACTGGTATAGGAGATTCAGGACATGTATCTGCAAAAGACTCAAGAGTGGGTATAGGGTAGACCAAGACATCTTCCTCCCCCTAACAACTAGAAGTGGAAATGAGGAAGAAGGGGAGATTTTCCTAGAGGGTAACATCTCGAGACAATATAGTGATTGAGTACATAAGAGAAGCAACGATATTCCTTTTGTAAGCGAGAGTAGCCAAGAAAAACACACGAGAGATTTGGCATCCAACTTTGGTATATGAGGTCTAGTATCATGATCAAAGCATGTATTACCAAATATCCTTAGCTCAACCAAAAAAAACATGTTTGGTAAGAAAGAGCGTCGAAAACAGAATAGCACATTCAAGAACTACTAAGAGCATATGATTGATAAGAAAACAAGTAGCAGAAACAAACATAAGCCCAAAATGGTTTAGGAACGTTCATATGAATTAGGAGAGATTGAGCCACTAAGAGGTGTCGATTCTTTCGTTCAGCTACCCCATTTTGAGCTGGTGTGTCAGCACAAGAAGATTCATGCAAAATGTCATTTTGAAGCATATAAGACTGAAAAGAAGCTGAAAGTTAGTCCTTTGCATTATCACTACATAAAGTTTGGATAAAAACACCAAATTGGGTTTCGATTTCAACACAAAATGAAGAAAAATGTTGAAACACTTCAAACGATTTTTCATTAAATGGAGCCAAGTGACAAAGTACATATTTAGACAAAACAAACAAGGACCCTAAACATCAGAACTAATTCAAATGGAGATGTAGCCCGCTTATTTATCCTAAGACCTAAAGAAAGATGAGCGTGTTTGGCAAATTAACATGACACACAGTTTAAGGACAACAATTACGAAAACTGTGGACACAATTTCATGAGACTATGGAGAGAAGGATGTCCTAATCGATAGCACATCTCGAATGGCGATGACAATTTGAAGCAAACAAATTATCTCAAACCGTAAGTGTCTAGTATATATAGTCCATTTGATTCACATGTTTTACCATAGATCTACTTCGCCAAAAGCTCCTGAACAATACAATGTTCATGAAAGAATGATACACTATAGTTCAACAATTGAGTGAGTTTACTAATAGAGAGCAAATTAATGAAGAATCAGGTAGGCTCAACATAGAGTGTAATGTGATAGATTGAGTTAGGTCAATAATGCCAAAACCAAGAACATGTAGGGTAAACCGATAAGCTATCGTGACATGAGAGGAGGGTGCATGAGTGTGAAAAGTGGAAAAGAGGTTACGGTTACTTGTCATGTGATTTGAAGCATCGGAGTCAATGACCCATTTGGACCTTTAGAGAAAAGACATGTAGTAGAGTTACTTTTACTGACAAATGCAACAGTAGGTGCTAGAGTTTTCATAGTCTCAGTAAGTTGGGCATACTCATCAGCTGATACAATGACAGTCTCAGAAGACAAATCGACATTAACATAATGACCTTTATGAATTTTACTAGCAAGCTTTGAACAATTGAACTTAGTATGCCCAAATTCATGACAATATAGAAGCACTCTACATCACCTGACTCTGAATTTCGAGCACCACAAATAGTGTGACAGCCACCTCAAGAGCCAACACAAGAGCCATTCAGTTTGGTCTTAGTAATTTTATTCAACACAAGAATAGCTTTAGTCATGCTTTTCATTTTGGCCATGATGAAGACAAAAAATCTGAATACCAAATACAGAAAGACAAGTAGAACACACAAGAAATAATCACCGAAAGAGAGATTGAAAGGCCACTAATATAGTAGCTCACAATCAAAAGTGCCAGAAGATGCCAAAGAACCAGCAAGCCGAGAGAGTCTAACCACAAATTCGACATAACTTTTGTGCTTTTTTCTTTGTTTTTTCAAAATAGAAGTACTACATACATCAAAAAAGAAAGTAAAAAATAAGACTTTGATGACTCTAAAGGTTCCAAACAGTCGGAGTGTACATTTTTCATTTTACCTTTTATCTATGATAATTGTTATATTATATCTTTGTTTCATCTATAATAAAATTTAATCATATTTTACAATTTTATGTGATTTTAATCTAGTTTCAAGTTGTGTGAGGCTTTTCCTATCTTACATAGTTATAATATTAATTTTGTTTAATCAAGCTCAGCTGGCGATCTTTTAAATAAGCCGAGCTTGAGCCAAGAAAATTGGCTCACCAACTAAATGAACGAAGCTTGAGCTCACAAAATTTTACGTGAGTTGAGCTTGAGCTCAGCTTAGCTTGGCTCACTCAGCTTTTTTCCATCCCTAGCTGAGAGGGTGAGGGGAAGAAATGGGTGGAAAATATGGTCAATGTGTGTGAATAGAAATTTGATGGTGTTAAAAGAAATTTCCTCTACTTTTTGTGAGAATTTCTTTTGTAACGTTTTTTTTTTCTATTTTAACCCACAAACACTTTCTTTTTTATATGGATTGACAAAAATATCCTAAAAATAAACCCTTCCCCTACCCCGTCCATTTTCACCCCTTCTTCAAAAAACAAAGAAAAAGAAAGTCTTGTGCTCTCATCCCCACTCTCTTGGTTTTTATTTTCACCAATAAATGTTAATAACTTAAAAACAATTATCTAATGGGAAAAGTTTGTATATTGACTTTGAAAAACTATTATGGACTTTAAAAAATTCGTAACACAAAAAACAAAAATATTTTTCTAGACTTCGAATAGTCTATAACACAAAAAAAAAAAAAAAAAGAAAAAGAAAAAAGTATAGTCTTATGGATTTTAAAAAATTCTTAACACAAAAAAAATTATTGTCTTATGGACTTTGAATAATCCATAACACAAAAAGAATATTATGTTATAGACTTTGAAAAATTTATAACACCAAAAAAAAAAAATAGATTGCACTATGAACTACATGATAATCCATAAACTTGTAAAACCTAAAAAGAATGTAGAGGATAAATTGTAAAAAAAAAAAAAAAAAGAGCAAGTTAAGATTGGAGTGGATCATTTAAAACAATAATCTGCCTAAAAAATCTATCACATAGAACTCTTTCGGGAGAAAAATGCATTAAATGGTCATGGGGGTGATATAAAATAAGAGATAAATAGGAAAATATGATTGAGGCGAGATGGAGAGGTACACAATAGAGGTTTAGGAGTGAGAATAGTGTGGCGTTGATGGAGGTTTTCGGTGGGAGGGAGGGCTAGGTAAGTTAAGATGTGGTTGGAGATGAGGAGTTTGTTGTTGATAGAGGTTTTAGAGATGATTAGGGTGAAAACTTGATACAGAGAGAGTGGTTGGGGTGGGGGAGAGGCAATAGGGGAAGGGTAATTTAGTAAAAAAAAAATGAGGAATGGGTGCTAATAGAAAAATTGGGCTTGTTTTTGTTTATATTCTTCGCGCATGATGCCAGCAATATATGCTTAATGTCAATTTTTTTTTTTTTATCATAATTAGGAGGGGAGGGGATATATATGCAAAGATTTTAATCAGCTCTGAGGGGATTCGAACTCAACCAAGACTCTACTTGCATGCTTATCATCATTTGCTCTATGATATAATATAATAAAAGATATGATTAATTAGAGGGTCCTCCTTTTGCCTCCTTCAACTTTTCTTTGAACATTTATTGAAGGAAATTGTTAACCTCAACCCTAAGAATATATACCTTATTTAATGATTTCTTCTTATTGGTCAATTACAAATATTAATGTCAATAATGGTAATTAATACAACCAAATAATTAATAGTATCATGATATAATTAATACATGTATTTATTGTATCTTGTAAAAATTTTAAGGTTTCAAATTTATAATTTAGGGCTTAGGGTGTAGTATTTTAGGATTGTAGATTTAGGGTTTAGTATTAGTGGTTTAGGGTTTACAAGGTATGGTTTAGAACTTAGGGTTTAACATTTTAATGTTACGGTTTAAGTTTTAGGGTTAAGGGTTTATATTTTAAGATTTAGGGTTTAAATGATTTAGAGTTTAGAGTTTTAAGATTTTAAGTTTATGGTTTAGGTTTAGTGTATGATTTAGGGGTTAAAGTTTATATTTATGACAATTTATGATTTAGGGCTTAAGGTTTATGTTTAAGATTTATGATTTATATTTAGGGTTTATACTTATTGATTAGGATTTTAGTTTAAAGGATTTTAGGGTTTAAAGTTAGGTTTTATAATTTAAGGTTTAAGGGATGAGAAAGAAAAGTAATTAATAAGTAAAAAACAAAAGTAATAATGAGAGATAATGTATATTTAATATAATTAACATGAGTGAGAATAAAATTAGTAGCTTATTAATGTAGTAACTGACAATTAATGAATCACAAATTCTTATCCTCGGCACTTAAGGCTGAAGTTAACATAACCTTTATTTAATAACTAATATATTTATTTAACTGCTATAACCCAACTAATTACACTAACATATATACATGTACCACTCAAATTCTCCAAAAAGTTTTGCAGCACATACTATGCTATCTAATTAATTAAAGATATTTCTCATGAATTTGAGGTCTCAAGTACAATTTTTCATTCTCACAATCTAAGTAATTAACTTCATTTTAAACTAAAATAAAGTAAATATTTAGATTCTTTTCCTTTTGCGGAAACTATATAATATGTATATCCAACACCATATTATATATTGACTAATCTAGAATTAAGAAGGGCATGATCACAAGAGTAATAAACTTCTTTCTATCAAGTATAAAGATGAAAATAAGTTGAGCTAGCTTGTGAGCTTAAGCTAATATTTTTAACTCGTTTATTAAATAAATCGAGCTTGAGCATTTATAAATCCGGTTGATTAGCTCATGAGATGGCTCGCTTACATATATTTATATATTAATTGTATTTATAATATTATATTATGATACATGTACATATATACATATTATATCATTATATATAAACTATATTATATCACTATGTTATTAAATAGATAGATTTGTATGCTTCCATTACTCTCAATCTTTGATATTATTGGCACACAATGATTTATTTTATTTTAGCAAAGCACATATATTGGTTTTTGGGTTATTTTATGTTTCTAGAGATTTTACAACTATTTATTTTTTGTTATTTTATTAGGACTATTTATTGATTAATTTTATTTTTTATAGTTTAAATGTTATTTTATTTATTTTGTTAAATGAGTGTGATTAACGTTAATTTTGTTTAATTAAACTAGCTAGAGCTCAAGAGCTTTGAAGTGAACCGAGCTTAAGTTAAGAAAATTGGCTCATTAAATAAAAGAGCTAAGCTTAAGCCTGCTAAAGTTTAGGTGACCTGAGCTTAAGCTCAGCGTAACTTGGCTCAACTCGGCTCATTTTCATCCCAAATCAAATATTATTGCATCCATTTTTTTGGACTTAAATTTGAGACTTCTGGTTAAGGTTTTGTTTAACAAAATTAGCTAATAAGCTATTTGAAAGTTGAAACATCCTAATTTTAAACTGAAAGTTTTTAAGCTAATTTATTAAATTATAAGTGTATGGTCAAATTAGTTGTTAAACTAACTATTAAATGTAAAATGACATAAAAGATATGATGATTATATAGTTTTTATATAAATTTTAATTTTTTTTAAGGCAAAAAATATTTTTACAATAAATTTAAAATTAAATTTAAATTAATTTTTGAATTCTCTTTTATAAAATAACAAATCATTTATCAAAATTAAAATAAATAAAGTAAGATTTAATTTTTTTGATACAAAAGTAAGTTTTAATTTAATAAAAAGGAGTTTAATAAAAAAAATCAAATAAAGTAAGAAATGTATAATATTATATTAGATGAATTTTAAAAAAAAAAATAACTAAAATTTATTGGGTAAGAAGATGACTAATTTTTTCAACAAAAAAAGTATAAAAGAGATAAAAGGCAATAGTTAATTAATAATGTAATTTGGAGTAATAATGAAGAGTAAACATGAAATAAAATATAATACGCTATTCTATAAGCTCGTACGTTAGTTGAAGTAGCATATGAAAAACACTATAAACTCATGAGATAAACTTATTTATTAAACATATCTCTTTTAATTAATTGCCATCTTTAGAAAAGGAAAGTGTCAAGCTTTCAGTAAAAGTGACTCGTGATGCTGCAATGGTAACTAACATTTTTATAATTCACATCACAGCATTTTAATTTTTTTGTTTTGTTGCTTTATTTCCTTAACCTTTTCCAATATGTTCCCTACCATAAGCAATTTGGATCAGATGGTGAAGCCCTTTTTTGAAACATAAACGATCATCATTACCTATAAGAGCTAGCTGGAGTGGCAATGACAATATTGTAGGACCCTTCAGCTTTCATAGAAATCTTCAGTTTAGACTATAATGTTATCTTTTAGGAAATTTGGGACCATGTCCTAAAAATCTTCAACTTAAAGTCTACAAAATCCAAATTTGAGTTCAACAACGATCAACCTATATGGACCAATGTTCTTTCTGCCGCAATCAACGCAACCTAATTCCATTCAACTCACTCCTATTTTTGAAAAAAATGAGTACAGTTCATATGTTGCATGTATAAGATAAGAGTACAGTTCATATCCGGTGCATATGCTTTTATTTTTAACATTGAATATATATATTCTTGAGAAAAAAATAATAAACAATAAATCTATTTTAATAAAAATAACTCTAAAGTTTTTTAAATTCAAAACCTTGTTGAAATATCTCGAATCTCACATAATAATAAGCTAAAACCTTGTTAATTAGGACATTTTTTTTAGATAGGACAAGAATATAAATATTTTAATACTAACTCTAATGTATGAGAAAGAAGCCAAATTTAATCTTATGATATAAGAATACCACAGTTTTATCCTTGAAAATTATATCACTGTGCTAAACCACTTCACATTTAATTAACTGTTCATTCATCTATGCCAAACCTAACAATCTATGGACAGAAACTACCTAGCTTTCATTAACATGATTTCAACAACGGAGCCCATTCAATTGGTCTAATTAAGCTGGTCACCATAAATATTTGTTAATTATTAGTGTTCTGTAGTAATTTTAAAGAAGGTTCCAAAGATATTTTTGGTATTTATGTATCATGTCATACCACATACAAATATTCAATATATGAATGACTATGTGCAAGTTCACTGTTTTAAATTTACTTGAAAGAATAAGTTAATGATTTACATCCATTAAATATATAAATTACGTATACTTGACATGTGTTATGGCATAATACCTATGTGGTATCATTAAATCATTTTCTGTAATTAATTAGATGTAAAAATATTTGTCTGGGTGCTTCCTTCAATAATAAATATTTGAAATGTTCCTGTGGAAAAAAAAAAAAAAAACTTGAAATGCTTAATTAGTTATTCCATTCAACTCAAATTCAAATTAGTTGATAATTAATATAGTTCTGGATATCCGACTCAAAATGTTCAACTATTTTTGACTATTAGTACTTTTGATCATGAAAACTAATTTTCTTTTAGGCAAAAAAAAAATTTTTTTATGTAATTTTAGATTGCTTGAATTGATTTCTAAAAAAATTAAAAAAAAAAAAAGTACTTCTAAAAATCAAAAAGTACTCTAATTAGTTAAAAACTATGAAATAATATTATAAGTATTAATGCAAATGTGAACTCAAATGTATATGACCTATAAGCTATATGTATATGTATGTAAAGATTTAGAATTAAATATAATTTTTATCCTCACACTTTAAATTTATCAATTTGATTCTTCGTACTTAAAATTTTTTATCAATTTCATCCAATAACATTTCTCGAAAGTTTAAAATGTCCTAAACTTATAATTAACTAAAAGTATTGTTTAATATTTTTTCAGTATAAGAGGACAATATTAATACGTTTGAGGTATAAAAATTGAAATTGATAAATATTTTAAGTTTTAATAACGAACTTAACAAGTCTAAAAATATAAGAAACGAAAATAATAACTCTAAAGAATTATTTCAAAGTTTAGCACTCAATTAATTATTATGAGATAACTCCTATGTCATATGCTCAAACACAAGATGGATTTTTTTTTTAAAATGTTTTGTGGGTAATGTTGAAATTCATATATGGTATTTTTTGTCTTAATCGCTCTGTCAAGAAAGTAAAACAGGTCCACCTCTTCCGCTGTAATTTTCTGGCATTCAAGTTGCAGCTGAATCCCACCATGCATTGCTGGACCCAAAAGTCACAATGTTCAACATTCACGGCACCTAGTCTTCAACTTGTACAGAAAGTACTTTGAATTTTTTCATATGTTTTCCAGCTGTTTTGATAGGGGAATCAAAGACTTGAAGATTATGGCACTTTTTTTATTTTACAAGAAACTGCAACATGGTAATAGAAGAACAGAAGTGTATGACTCCTATCATCAAAATGTCTATACATCATTTTAGCCAAAAGCTTAAGCTATAAATGAAAACCATAGAATGATTTTATATCAAGGCTTTTCTACAAAAATAATAATAATGGTTTTTTTTTATATATTTACCAGTTCACTGTTGTTTTAAAATTATTTACTATAATATTACTATTTTGAAATTTAACCAAAATAATGGTAGTCAAGTTTGATTAACATTCTTTAGGTTAAACTTATTCTTATGTAAGTATTTCTTGCTCACCCCAAAGTTATTACCAAATTTGAATTATGACGTTTAGGGTTTAGGTTTTTAGTAGTATGAGAAAAACAATTTGTGATTTTTTCTATATATACATGCCATTGTTTTTGTGCACTAAGTTTCCAAAAAATATCACAGTTTGTTATTCATTAGTTATCCTATATATACGAGACTTTACAAGAGAGGATTTTTAGGCAAAAAATTAATCCTTACTTTGAAGGAAAAGAATTACATATTGTTGTTTTGATCTAAGTTAAAAGAACGACAATTGGACTAGCGTTTTTTATATATGAAAAGCGCTACTTCATGTGGCATTTTTTACACATGAAAAACGTCAATTCAGCTGGCATTCCTTAACATAAAAATTAAAATAACAGTATTTTAATAAATAGTTTTAAAACAACAGCATAATACTAAATAATTAATAAATTTATATTTTTGGGCATTTTAGCCTAATATCAAACATGCTTAATGAAAGTCTAAAATTAATTTTACACTCACTCCATTCCATTTTATCTATTGTTTAAGGTTTTGGTACAAGAATTAAGAAAGATAATAAATAACTACACAAATAATTTTATTTTATAAAATTATCCTTGCCTAGTCAATGTAATTAATGTATCATAAGTTGAGAAATTGAAATAGTATGTTATAAGAGTTAATATTAATTATTGCAAAGATTAAAATTAGAAAAAAATTAATTATCTCTTGAAAATAAAGAATGAGAGTCAAATTGCAAAAAGAAAAAAAAAATCTTCTCTAATATATTAGTTAATTTGGAATGGAGGGAGTATTTAACAAAAAAATGTTAGCACTAGATGTATTAAAATAATGGAACAAAATTTGTTGACTTACTTCTTGTCTTATTCTTTATTTCACCACATTTTAATTAGTTAATTATGCACATAATTATGGAGTAAAAATATTATTTTATAATCCTACAACCAATAAAGAGTAATAGTATAAAAAATAAAACATTAAATGAAATAATTAATTTTATTCCTAAAATAATAATACCAAGTGAACCTATAAGAAAATATACTTGTGAGCCAAACATCACTTTCAAACATAAACTGAGTATCCTTTCTGCTTATATCTCCCTCACTTATCATAAATTCTTGGGAGTTTAACTTATGTTTGGATATGTCAATGGAAAAGCATGAAGTCCCCGTGGACTTTGTGTGATATGTACTTACGTCAAAAACTTTCAAAATTTATACATTTATCTCTAAACTTTAACTTTTGTTAAAATTTTGACAAAACCAATCATATATTCCCTTTGGTCCTTTTTATATGGTATCTTTTAGATGGTTTTCTTAGTTTTTTTATAAGAAATTTTGGTATTTTACAATTTTAATAAAATATTTATTTACTTTTTTCATCATTTGCCCTTAATAAAAACTTTGTCCATCTATTTTAATTGATTGTTTATTTAAGGAGGAATAATAAAATAAAGTTGAAATTGGAATGTTATAGTAGTTTTTAAAAAATCAAGAAAACTAACTGATTTTATTATTATATATAATTTGGTTAATTATACCTTATAAAATAAACTAGGGAGAGTGTTTTTCATTATTTTTCTATGTCCGTTTTTATTGTTTCTCTATTAACCCTTTTTCTATCACAGACAAAAAAAAAAAAACTATGAGTGAAATTAAAAAAAAATAAATGAGATGTGAATGACATTTTTAAAAAAAAAAATTAATAAAAGTTAAAATTTTAGAAAAAAGATAAAGAGAAATTTTAATGTAAAAAGAGAGTTTGAGCTCCAGAGCTAAAATAGCAATAATAAGGTCAAAATAATTCAACCAAATCTTACTTGATAAAAAATTCAAGTGAATAAGTATATACTATAAAAATCTTAGAAATAAAATATACATCACATACAATTTAAATAGTATTCGTACTCTTCCCTATTTTAATATTATAATATATACTAACCCAAAAAAAGAAAAACATATCACTAGATTTGCATTCATGGGACAAAATTTAGGTTTGACCTAAGAAGCCAAAAGTGAAAAGGCCAAAAACTGTGGGTTATTGTATATGTCGATATTTATCCGAATTGGTTATGATCATCAACGGCCAATGATCGATGATATGGCGACAGCACCACCAATCACCGCCCCAATCCACCGGCCGGTTCCGCAGCCAGCCGGCAGGCGGCAGGCAAACACGTTCAAGTTGTTGGCTGTCGCCATAGTGGAAATAGATCCTTCGGATTTGTGACTAGACAGTGAATGGATGAATAAGACAAATTCTGTTCTGTTGTGAACTTGAAACTAATCAAGCATTCATTAGCCAAAAAGAAATATTATTATAGTTTTGAAACTTTTTAAGATTTCATCTATCTGCCCCCACAACTCACCCACTGCCACTTTCCATTGCTCTTTGAAAAAGAAAATTCTCCTTCGTATCCCCCAAAGTCGAGAAAAATCTCTTCTTATTTTTTTATATTATCATTAATTTTAAAAAAATATTTTTTAAATTAAATAAAATAAATTCTTATATTTCAAATATAAAATAAAAATAATTTTAAAAAAAAACTTAATAAAATCTACTTTTATTCTTAGTTAAAATTATAAAAATTTATTTTATCTAATTTATAACATTAAATTTTTTTTAAAATTAATAACAGTGTGAATAAAAAAAATTTCTCTATAATAATTTTTCCAACTCAAGAATTTTTTTTCTTAATAAGAAACTTTCTGGGAGGCTATACATTACTCCATTTTAGTTTTATAAATAAAAAATAAAAAATTCCACTCACTTTTAATCAATAAAAGAAACCTTTGAAATTATTGTATATTTTATAATTTTTATTTTTACTAATTACAATGAAATGACATAGATTTGAGACCGTGCTGCAAAAGTATCTCCTGAATGAGTTGGGCTACTCGTAGACATTCCAAAGATTTTCTAAAGGCAAACCTAGACCTCTAGCATAGAAGAAAATATCAAAGGAACTGAGTTAAAGATGCCAAGTAATGTATCTAACAGAAGCTAAAATGTACAAATAGTGCATATCTAGAAAAAAGATTGCAAAGCCCCATTCTACTAGAAGGAAACCTAGTAGGGTTCTATGTTACACTTTTTGGCATAAAAAAATTAATATTATTTTTTCTCAATTAAGGTTAGTTGGGTTAGTAAAAACCAAAATAATATCCACAAGGGCATGAGAATTAAGTTTGATATAAGGAAAATTTTAAAAATACTCTTTTAAACTTTGTGTTAGATATATTTTGTCTTTAAAATTTTTAAAATGTGTACTTAATCTCTTCAAACATTTAGATGTACATATTATCCACAAACTCTCACTTATGATAAAAAAATTTAACAGGAAAAAATATATATTGCATTGTTCTCTATTAATCTCACAAATCCAAATAGTATACGAAAATAAAAAAAAATTAATGAAATATAGATGATTTTAGGTTTAATTTTTTAATAAAAATTAGAGCTTTAGAATATATATATATATATATATATATATATATGTTAAAAATTTAAGAGGTTAATTGTATGTTTTAAAAATTTAATAAGAAAGGATGTTTTTAACAGTAATAAAGACTTTCAACAATTTTTGAATAGATTTTTTGACATGTAGGTGGTTTAGTACATGTGGTAAAGCATTTTACAACACTTGATCAAACTTAGATCAACTTGTAATCAGTGTTGAGGTTGCCCTCTTTTATTTAAAATAAGTAAAACTGACGTTCTTTGCTTACCCATGATAATGATATATAATTTTAAATTACAATTATGATTTTGGACCTTACTTTAATTTCGTATATGCTTATGTTGGCTTAAATTTTTTTTTTTTTTTGTATTTATTGTTAGAAAGATCTTCCTGCAGTAATTCATTCTCTTATAATATATTATAACTGATTTTATAGTAATAATGATAGTGAAAGTCATAATTGGTTACAATTAAATTTAAGTAACATAATTAATGAACCGTGTTTGAGTTAACATCTTGATGTAAATCATGGTTTTTATTTCCTTTCATTCTTAATTGTTTGTTTTATCACATGTATCTTCATTGTATAAGTGGACATTAATAATATAAGTAAGGATAAATCGTATTAGATATTCTGAACAATCATATCTTATGTGGTATGCCAAACAAAGTTAAGGCTTAGTGAGGTGGGAGATTTTTTACAGCACTTCTACATGAAGCAATGTAAAAGGGTAGCTCATAGACACTGGTTCTTTTGAGAAGTACTAGCTATGAGCCAACACAAACCATTATCTATGAACTAATTTTCTACGGCACTTCAAAATTTCACCGTCATTGTCACCCTATGTGGTAAATTTTCTCTCATTGAACTATCCCTTAAATCTTATATATACGTATTTAAATCTTTTTATTTATATATATTTGATTCATCTCTTCTTATAAATTAAAGTTTTACCTATATATTCTAATTTTCTTGTAGGTTGTCATGGCTTCTCCTCCTATTGTTTCTAATCCTGGTTAGATTTCTTTTTTCTTTTTTTTTCCTTTCATATCATGTACTTGCTGTGTTCCTTTTGATCTGTGTATGTATAATGCAATTGAAAATCTGTTATATGTATTTATAATGAATAAAAAATGGTTAAGAATTTGTTATTTTGTTCATAGACCATCTATAAATCACTCTTTTACAACACGCACATAAACACTGTTTAAAATACTCGTATTTTCAACTGTGCTCAAATAATTAAACTTCGAACCGTTGTTAAAAATCATTTCTAGCACAGTATATTTTCATATATATATATTTTTTAAAATACAAGCATTCTAATTTCTAACAGACTTACAGATATAAATATAGATCATAACACTAATACTATTTACAATTCTAAATTTTTTAATACTACCTAAATTCATCACTATTAACTCACACATAATAGCTATACTATTCACTAATCTAAATCTAAACACAGTAACATATTTTCTATCAATCCAAAAGAAAGTAATCTCCCATAACTCACATGGTTTGCTAAAATTTCAACAATGGTGATTAGTGATTAGAAAACAGACAGCCAGAAAGAAAAGAAGATGTTGAATAACCAGAAAGACAAAGATGAAAAGAGAAAGATGCCAATCAGCAAAAGAGGTGGGGAAAAGTATTTGTCAGTTTCCTTCTTCACATGCAACTTAAATGTTCTGACAACTTTGAAAACTCAATCTTTACTATGAATTCAACTATTTGATTTTATTAAAAGTATATAACATAATGTTTCTAATTTTTCTTCTCTAAACATCTTTAGACTTAGTCTCAAATTCCTAATCAGTAGATGTTTTAATTTTTAAAAAAAAAAAAATGGCTTATTCAAACACAAAACTCTTAAGTCTTAAAAATATTTTTGAAATGATAAAGCATAATGTAAAATAAAATATCAATCAACTACAAGCTATTTATATAAAATAAAACCATATATATATTCATTAAAAAATATGAAATATTTGCAGTTGTATAAATTAGTTGAAGAATTGTACAAGACACAATCATTTGTAACATAATAGTTTAAAGATTTTTATAAAAAATATTAAAATTTAGGTTCAAAATTTTCATTCCCATATATTTTTATTTATGATTTTAATTCGATTCTATCTAAACTTATGCTATGCTAGACTATTGTTCAAACTTTTTCACCAATTTTTTTAAAAAATAATGTTATAATGCCTCTATTTAGTCATTTTTATAATGTCAGTTGAAAATAAATTATTGTTATTAGAAATAACAATAATAATATAGTAACTGTATGGCACCTTCCAAATCAAAAAGCTAAAAGTTGAAGAAGATTTAGCTTTACTTCACAGGTATACAGATTATAGGGCCATTCCCATTTTAATTATTTTTAAATTACAAAAAGTGACACTTATAGAAGTGGGCTATATATGTAAACATTCTTATTACTATTTATCAGTAAGAGAAAGTCAATGTATACTGATTCTGGTTTCAGTAAACCAAGTGGAGGTTGTTGTTGAAAAGCAATACAGTATAACAATTATCTGAATAATATAATCTCTTCTAATCACTGCTACCTCCCCTTGTCTTATAAAAACTAGAACATGCAGATAGACAGTACAAAACAGCTCCTTTATCTTTTTAAAACTGTTTTTTTTAAAAAAAAAATAAAATAAAATCTTTCTTAAAAGTTATTAACCTACATGAGGATAAATAATAAAGTGGTACTATATACATTTTCATTTGTACACATCGACTTTTTATACATGTATTTTTTTCTTTTATTTTTTATTTATAATTTTAACTCTGTAAACAATGTATGAAATGGTGTGTATATATGATTTTTCTAAATAATAATTATAATTAATTTATTAAATAATTAATTATTATTATTATCAAGGAAATTATATTTAGCTTCACAAATCCCAACTTTATAATATTGGTCTCCACTTGTCTAAATTTTGACTCCGGTCTTCCACCGGGGATTGGAGTACTGCAGGAACTCCTCGTAGATTTTCTTAAAAGTGAGATTATATTACATTTTGAATATTTATAATATTAAATACAAATAAGTGTCTAAAGTTACAATATAAATTAATAAATAATCATAAATTTTAATTAATTAAAATAAAATTATAGATATATTCTCATATTTCATATAAAAAGAAATTATTTATAAATTTTAAATTATTAAACAATTTTTACTTATTATATATATTTTATTTGATATGTAAGAATATTTTAATAATTCAATATTTTAGATTCCTCCGGGATAAGAAGAGTGATCCCCATCCCCCCCTCCATCGAAGAATTCCCACCAAGTCTTTACTAAATCAGAAGAAATTGTCGTCCATATCCATCATTCATATAAAAGAAAAAGAAAATAAAACTCACATTCTTTGTTTTTTTTTTTTTCATGTCCAATAATAATTTATAGAAATTTTGTTAAAAATATATATATTAAAAAAAAAATAAAAGCGTTCACATTTTCAAGCTAGACAAGAAGAAATGATAACAGTGTCCTTACAGCAAGAAACTTGTGGACGAGCATAAGAAGGTAAATAGCTCCAAAAGATTAAAAAAACAATTTGAATCTAGTGCGCTCCAACGTTCAAATAATCTAAGCATCCTCGTGATCCATCAAACGGTCACAAATTTCCATGTGAACCTCTTTATATTGTATAAACCTTCCTCATAAAACCTCTTTCCTTTCATCGACAAGCTTTTTACTGCAGTACTATAAATAAGAGTCTGCTCAATCAAGCAACGCAGATCTCAAACAACCTTTATCATCATCGTCGTCGTCATTATACCTTCCTGTCTACGTGAAATAATACAATTAACCAAATGTCGGGAGTGGTACTTTCCCTACTTTTTCTTACTAAATTATAGATTTTTTTTTTGGTAAATTTTCCTTTCCTTCTCTATCAGATTTTCTACTCTCAGATCCCAATTCCACTGGCATTGGAAGCTGAATACTTGCAATCCAAACAAGACCCACTTTCCAAAATGCAATTTCGGAGATGGGTTTTCAACCTTTTGCTGATATGTTCATTACTGAGTCAGTTTTCAGAGATTAATGCAGAAACAACATCAGGTCCTGCAATCTGCTCAGCGGAAGACAGAGCTTCTCTTTTGAGCTTTAAAGCAAACATTTTGAAGGATAAAACAGAGACTCTGTCTTCATGGACAGGCAGAGACTGCTGCAATGGAGGTTGGGAAGGAGTTGAATGCAATCCATCAACTGGGAGAGTTACTGTGTTGCAGTTGCAGAGACCTGGACAAGACAATGAGGCTTATATGAAGGGCACTCTGTCTCCCTCACTGGGCAATCTGCGTTTCTTGGAGGTAATGGTAATAAGTGGGATGAAACATATTACTGGACCAATTCCTGAGAGTTTCTCAAACTTAGCTCATCTTACCCAATTGGCTCTGGAAGATAATTCCCTTGGAGGGAATATTCCTCCTGGTTTGGGTCGTTTGTCTTTGCTCCAATCCCTCTCATTGAGTGGGAATCATTTGAAAGGCCAAATCCCTCCAACATTTGGGAGCTTTAGAAACCTTGTGCAAATTAATTTAGCAAGAAATTTTCTCTCAGGTCCTATCCCTCTCAGTCTGAAAAATCTGGGGAATTTGCAATACCTTGATCTTAGCTACAATTTATTATCTGGGGGTGTCCCAGATTTTGTAGGGCTGCTCAAAAACATGACGTTCATTGACCTCTCCAATAACCATTTAACTGGAGAGCTTCCCATCTCCTTATTCAACCTGGCGAATCTTTTAGACTTGTCCTTGAGCCATAACAATCTCATTGGGACTATCCCTGATCAGATTGCAGCTCTCAAATCGCTAACCAGTCTTCAATTGAGTGGCAATAAGCTCAAAGGTCACCTTCCTCTGTCAATATCAAGGTTACAGAATCTTTGGTACCTCAACCTATCTAAAAATTCACTCTCAGATCCTTTACCAGTTATCCCTGCCAAGGGCATCCCTTCTCTTCTCTCAATAGACCTGTCCTACAACAATCTTAGCATGGTTACTGTTCCTGATTGGATCAGAAGCAAGCAACTTAAAGATGTTAATCTTGCTGGCTGTAAACTGAAAGGAAATCTCCCAATCTTCCTCAGACCGGAGTCTTTGAATTCCATAGACCTGTCAGATAACTTCTTTGTTGGCAGCATTTCAAATTTCTTTACAAACATGTCCAGTTTGCAAAAGGCCAAGCTCTCCAACAACCAGTTGAATTTTGATCTTTCTCAAATCAAAGTGCCAACTGGGCTGTCTTTCATTGACTTGCACGCAAATCTGCTGGTGGGGTCATTATCGGCAATCATCAATAAGGGGACCAGCAGCTTTTTGGAGGTTCTAGATGTATCAAACAATTTAATTTCAGGTCAAATTCCAGAATTAGTAGAAGGCTTAAGCTTGAAGGTGCTAAACATAGCAAGCAACAAGATATCAGGCCGAATCCCTGCTTCAATTTCAAAGATGATTGAACTGGAGAGACTAGACATTTCAAGAAATCACCTATCAGGAACCATCCCTTCAAGTCTAGGTGCATTGCTGAAGCTGCAATGGCTTGATGTGTCTATAAATGCTCTCACAGGGCAAATTCCAAATACCTTGTCACACGTTGCTGGTTTAAGACATGCAAGTTTCAGAGCAAACAGGCTATGTGGACAAATACCACAAGCAAGGCCATTCAATGTCTTTCCACCAGTTGCTTATGCCCACAATTTGTGCTTATGTGACAAACCTTTGCCACCATGTAAGGGAAAGAAACAAACGAAAATGGGTCAGTGAGATGCTGACTAAATTGCCCTTAGTAGATATGCTCATGCCTTGTGATCATTGTGACATGAGCTAGACAGAATAGGATCTTCCCCCAGTTAACTACTATTTCTCCATTTAGTTTTTCTTTATTGTGTAAACAAGAACGGTAATATTCCATTCAATAATTGAATACTATTGAATAAACAAATTGTCTACATTATGCAGTATATTCTTTATTTTAATAAATTTCTAGCTCAAATTGGACCAAATGAAATTTCTGAATGTAAGAGGACATAATAGAAAATATCACAATGCATGTGCCGCTTGAAGTACTTTAATACAGGTACTAACAACAAGAATGAATTTCCCAAGGAGAAAAATAACCAGTACCATGAATTTACAGTTGATATAATAACCCTCTAGAATAAGAGGCCCACCTAGGCTGTTTGACGTACTATAAAACAGGTACTACCATCGTTGAAAATTTTCAGAATAAAGTACAAAAAGATGTTAGAATTGGAAGCCACTGAATTAGGAACATCTAAATATAAAATTTCAGAATTTACAATTACAATCGTTGAACATGTTCAAGGAGCAGCAAAACCCTATTCCTCGTTAGAGATGTCTTCCAATTCAGTTATCACAGATTCCTTGTCTGACTTATCATCACCTTCTTCCACTTCCTTTTCTGCAGCTTCCTTGCCAGACCCTTCATCTCCCTATACAGAAGAAGTCACGGCCTTAAAAGACAGAAGAATACACAATCAAACTATCAATATCATCTTCTGTTTGCAGATGATTCCTTATCATTTGCCAAAGCATGAGGGATTTGTTAGAAGACTATAAGAGAGCAAGTGGACAGAAAGTAAAACTCTCCAAATCTTCAATTTTCTTTAGTGCTAATACGCCAAATGACATCAGGGATACAGTAGCCAGTGAACTTAATATCCATCATATAGGGGCCTAGACAAGCACTTGGATTTCCATCAATAGTCAAGAAAATCCAAAGTGAGACTTTTACATTCATCAGAGATAGAGTGGCCAACAGATTGAGCAGCTGGAAGCATAATGTGCTATTGTTTGAAGGTAAAGAAGTAGTGATTAAAGCTGTTGCCAAATTATAAGATTCTGTAACCTTTTTATACTCTTGCTTGAGTTCAGCAGCTTTATCATGATAAGGCTTCTTCTCCTGATCCAATTATGAGAAAAGTTAATCAGTAACGCATTACTAAACAGTTAAATAACCAAAGACAGCCTAATATTTTGTTAATTCAACTTACTTCATCAGTCATGGATTTCCACTTATCACCAGCCTCTTTAGCAACCTATAAAATTTCAATCAACAGGGACAATAATGAGCAAACCCTGACAAAATATCAGCAAAATGTCTGAGGCCACTACACAAGTTTCGCTTACCTCTTTAACACCCTTTGCATCAGGATTTGTCTTCTCATACTGTCACGGAAAGAAAAAATGAGACCAGCCCAATATACTATCATGAAGAACCATGAATGAGTAGAGTTTACAAGATTTATGAACAGTTACATAAGGATTAAAGAAGCCATGAGTTATATGAGTCATAGAATTTATGAAAATAATATTCCTATAACCCCTAATTAGTTTTAATTTAGATTTTTAATTAGGTTAAATAATTTTCATTGTTAGAGCTAATATAAATATAATTTTCATTGTTAGAGCTAATATTCATATAACCCCTTGTGTGGATATTAGACGCATCTTGAGTTTTGTGAATCAAGAATTTTCTGAGAGAGCATCTCTCTTTTATCTCCACCTGGTTTCTGTACCATATACTCTTTCCTAAGCACTTCCATGCATTAGAACTTGCAAATCAGAAAAAAAGCCAAAGACAACATTTGTCGAGAATACAACAAGAGATTAAAGAAACAAGCCTTACAGGAAGATGAAAAAAGGCAGTTCTAGGACGCTTGGGAACATTAGGATCCTTTTCCCCTTTTCCAAATTTTTCTTACTAAGTTATAGATTTTTTTTGGGGGGTAATTTTTACCCCTCTCCCAGAGTTTCTTCCCTCAGATCCCAACTTCACTGGCCTTGGAAGCTGAATACATGTAATCCAAATGAGACCCATTTTCCAAAATGCAATTTCAGAGATGGGTTTTCAACCTTTATATGATATATTCATTACTCAGCCATCTATCAGAGAATAATGCAGGAACAATATCAGGTTCTGCAATCTGTGCAGAAGAAGACAGAGCTTCTCTTTAGAGCTTTAAAGCAAACATTTTGAAGGACACAGCAGAGACTCGGTCTTCATGGACAGGCAGCGACTGCTGCGATGGAGGTTGAGAGGTGTTAAATACAATCCATCAACTGGGAGAGTTCTGTGTTGTAGTTGCAGATACCTGCCCAAGACAATAAGACTTATATGAAGGGCACTCTGTCTCCCTCACTGGGCAATTTGCGTTTCTCGGAGGCAATGATAATAAGTGGGATGAAACATATTGCAGGATCAATTCCTAAGAGTTTCTCAAACTTAACTCATCTTACCCAATTGGCTCTGGAAGATAGTTCCCTTGAAGGGAATAATCCTCCTCATTTAGGTCGTTTGTCTCTGATCTTTCATTGAGTGGGAATCATTTGAAAGGCCAAATCCCTACAACATTTGGTAGCTTTAGAAACATTGTTCAAATTAATTTAGCAAGAAATTTTCTCTCAGGTCCTGTCCCCCTCACTCTGAAAATTCTTGGGAATTTGAAACACCTTGATCTTAGCTACAATTTATTATCTGGGTTATCCCAAATTTTGTTGGGCAGCTCAAAAACATGACCTTTATTGATCTCTCCAATAACCATTTAACCGGAAAGCTTCCCATCTCCTCATTCAACCTGGTAAATCTTTTAGACTTTAGAATACCAGTTGGTTTTCCTAATACCAGTTCACTTTCTAAGTTGTTTTAGAATCTCAAATTTCTACAACATAATGTGGAGACTTTAGAAGCTAATTCTGTAGCCAATGCATCTTCCTAGTTATTTCTTGAACTTTCTACTTACGAGGAACTTAAAATGAAGTGAAAGAAACATTCAAAAAGAAAAAAAGCTGAAACTATTATAGTAACTAAAGAGAAAGAGAATAATATGTAAGTGTAACAAAAGAACATAAAAAAATATATCTTAAATAGCATATATCATCTCCAAAAAAAAAAAAAAATTGGAACATTCCAAAATTCAAATTTTCCCAAGCAAATAAATATTCCACACTTCAGCCAAGAAAACACATGCAAGCATCAACCAAAGCTATGAAAATATCATTTCCCATGATTCTAGTACAAAAATAAAACATGTTTAACTATTGAAATTGCAAGAAATAAAGTCATACTAACTTCCTATGATATTTGTACATATTAGTATCTTGGCTAGCAACAAATAAATATCCATCTTCTTTTGCATATGTGGAGTAGCTCAACATGAATTCCTACAACCCTCACTGCTCTTAAAAGAAAAAGAAAGGACAAACAAATGTATTGTTAGGATTATAAGAGTCCATTTTGATAACTATCAAAAGAATGTTCAAAATTATAAAAGTGCATTTTTATAAAATCTTCTTTTTTTTTTCCTTCTTTATATCCTAACTATCAAAAATTATTCACAATTGTAACCATATTTGGTAACTTATATCTTAATTAACATTAAATGTGATAAAGAATTGCATGACTTCCATTTATATCTTTATATCACATTTAATTTATATCTTTTTTTTTTTTTTTTACCATGTTGCACTATGTTTTGAATGATTTTGATTCAGTTGAATTCATTATGCATGTTGTTTTCCCACTTGATTCATTGTCTTTGGTTGTATTTGCTTCTTGAGGTATTATAAATCATAATATGTTGATGTGTAAAATTGAGAATTAACTGAGATCACAGTGCAAGTATATATTATCAGTGCGGTTGGCAAAGTATTCCAAGGTTATCATATCTAAAGGACTGTGCAATAGACTATCAAAGTACTATAATCACAACATTACTCAAGCTTTCGAATTGTAACGAGGGTTAATTAAAACAAACAATAAAGGAAATAGAAATAATAGCAAAAGTGAATAGAAATTCAATGATTAAAGCTGAGGGGTTATGATTTCACCTCAACCACATGTGTTAATTCTTTTAACCTCATTAATGCACTTTAGTTCTATCAATTGTTAGCCAAGCTCTCCCTAATATATTAAAAAGCTCCTCCTGATGTCAAATTAAGCTAATTACAATTATCAATCCAGTCATATCCCTATGTAATTATAATAACTTATGAACATATTTTATATTGCTATTTTATACCTCAATCCCTCACATTTTAGTCCTCATTTGAGGAAGAATTAGGTGCTTTTGAATATTAATTGCTTATTTTGTAGAATGCAAGCATATGAAGAAGCAAGGCAAGAAAAATGGTGTAAAGCAATGATTTCGGAGAATTTCGGACCAAAGGAATTAACCCCAAATTGAATTGAGGATTAAAGAGGCCCAAGGAGTGACAAGAGACACATGTTGCAAGAGAAAACAGTTCAAAGGAATTGAAGATATCAAGTTGGCACTGTGGCACAAGATTGTTGGGGCCATGGCGCCAAAAATTAGTAACACAACCCGAGAGTATGCACATGGCGCCGTGGTGCCAAGGGAGATGCGTCAAGGCACCCTAGAAGTCCAATTACGTGAAATAGTAGGCTTTTGGGCCTGATAAGCTAGTAGGATTCCTAATTTGATTAAGAACTCATTCTTTTCATGCATTCAAGAAATAAATACTTTTTAAGTACTCTAGTTTTCTTTCTCCAGTTTCTGTAAAAACTTGTTTTCTTTCTTTCACACTCTCTCACTTCATTAGGTGGGCATGGACTAGGATATTCAGTATTTTGTCATGGCTCAAAAGGTTTAAAATGAGAAAAACTAAAATATAATATAAGACTAAGATGAAATTTCACATCTTGAATGAAAATCGAGATGAGAATATAACTAGTCCTAGTTTTGTCTCAATTGTCGAATCTCCATCATATTCTTGTATTGTCCAAAAAAAGAATTAATCCAATTTCATCTTTGTGTATGTTTAAAAAACTAAATGAGCCAAAATAATAGTCATTTTATATATGAAAACGAGATAATGATGTTAAGGAAGATACTAGGACAACTCTCTACACAATTGACAAAACAAAATGGCATTTTGAAAAAGGATTTTTTTGTCAATGAAATTTCTAAACATGACTAAAATAAATAAGATCTCATCTCATCTTATTATGATTTTATTCTATATTAATAATTTAATTTATATTTTTTTTGGGTTATACATTTTTTAAATTTTTAAAATATGTATGTTCTAAATTCTTCGAACCGCTAATTTTTCTGAACCAATGTACTGTCTGGTTTTTAAAACATTGATTTGATCAATTTTATCAATATTATGTTTTTAGCAACAAAAGAGTTTGAGAAACAGTACGATTCCCTCTAACTCATGAAAAACCTGTATATCTAAGCGGATTAAAAAAGAAGAAAACTCCACTGCTCTATGCGTGAATCCTTGAATGCAAAACCGTCTCTCTTTAAACTCCATCCTAATTCTCCTTCTCTCTCGCCCTCTACGACGCTATCTTTGTCGAAAATGGCGATTCGGTGGTTCTACCCTAAGCATAGAATCGTACACTGTTTGTTTCAGTCTCTTGCCCAAAACAGACTCAACTATTATCACTCTGTGTCTCATGAGACTCGGCAAGTGTTAGGAGCATCATCAGCAGACCTTGTGAATGAGGTATCTCGTCTGCTCAGTGATCACCGTAACCCCCAGCATGACTTAGAATCCTCTCTCGCTCCATTTTCAACTCGAATTTCTACAAATTTGGTTGAGCAGGTCTTGAAGAGATGCAAGAATCTTGGCTTCTCGACTCATAGATTCTTTCTTTGGGCTAAATCAATTCCGGGTTTCCAACACAGCATAGATAGCTGTCATATTTTGGTGGAAATTTTGGGAAGTAGTAAGCAATTTGCAATACTCTGGGATTTTCTCATAGAAACGAGGGAGTCTCGTTGTTGTGAAATTAGCAACGAAATTTTTTGGCTCATCTTCAGGGCATATAGCCGAGCTAACTTGCCAGGTGATGCAATTCGTGCCTTCTCTAGAATGGATGAGTTTGGGATTAAGCCTAGCATTCATGAATTTGATAAGCTTTTGCACATTTTATGCAAAAGGAAACATGTTAATCACGCTCAACAATTTTTTGATCAAGGTAAGACTCGTTTCAAGCTAAATGCTAAAACTTACAGTATTTTGATAAGAGGATGGGGGGATGTTGGTGATTCAGACAAGGCCTTTCAATTGTTTGATGAAATGCGTGACCAAGGATGTTCAGTTGATTTATTTGCATATAATAGTTTGTTGGAGGCCCTGTGCAAAGGAGGTAACATAGACAAAGCCACGAAGTTGGTTCAAGAGATGATGACAGATAGAATTGAGGTGGATGCTTGTACTTACTCAATATTTATTCGATCCTATTGTAATGCCAATGATTTGCATTCAGCTTTCAGGGTTCTTGATAGAATGAAAAGATATAACCTTTTCCCTAATGTGTATACATACAATTGCATTATAAAGAGACTTTGTAAGAATGAAAAGGTGGAAGAAGCTTATGAATTGTTGGATGAAATGATTGCAAGGGGAGTTAGACCAGATATTTGGAGTTACAATGCAATACAAGCTTACCATTGTGAACATAGCGAGGTCAACAAGGCTCTTAGATTAATGTCTAGGATGAAAAAAGATGGATGTCTTCCTGACTGCCATACCTATAATATGGTGATCAAATTACTGATCAGGATAGGAAGGTTTGATAAGGTAACACAAGTTTGGGAGTGTATGGGTGAAAAAGGTTTTTATCCTTCTGTATCTACATATGCTGTCATGATTCATGGTTTGTGTAAGAAGAAGGGTAAGCTAGAGGAGGCATGTAAGTACTTTGAGATAATGATTGATGAAGGAATACCACCTTATGTTTCTACTATCGAGTTGCTGAGGAATCGACTCTTGGGTATAGGGTTGTTGGATTACATTGAAATACTTGCAGAAAAGATGAGGCAGAGCACTTCATGTTCGATACAGGAATTGGCAAATGTTATGATGGGTACTAGAGCTCATAATACTATGAGATGTGACGAGACAGACCTAGAAAGTGACTGAAGAATGAAGTAGCACTCTGTTTCTCAATTTTCCAGATAAGGAAAACTGTTCTTACAGATGAAATGCATTTTGATATTTCAATGAGCATAGGTGGAGAGGCACACATTGTATTTTATTCAAGTAGAGCACATAATGAAGATTCAATGTGGCAAGTGATAACTGAACAAATGCATTTTAAGGTGCTGGTAACAGCAGTGGTTCTTCTCATATTATGCAGATACTAATATAAGTATCAACCATCAAGGTTCAGAAGAAAAGGTAAAAATGGGAGCAAACTGCAAAATATGATAATCTAATGATTTCCATTTATATATTTGCTTGTTTGGTGCATTTTCTCGTCCTTTCTTTAAGTGTCCCTTTATTTGCATTTATGGTCCTGATGAATATATGTGTACTGTATTTCTAGCAATCCTGGGTTTAAATAAGCCTGGTCATTAGAAGACGGCTGTATTTTTTTACATATTGTTCAGAAATTCTCTTTTTAGCCCAAATTCCTGATTTAGGATTATAGAAGTGTATCCTATGATATAATTTCTTCTGCATGTGGTTGATATTTTATGATCTTGAAGATACTATTCCAAGCAATTGCATAGTGCTGTATTCTTGCTATTCTCATCTAGCACATTGTTTTTAATTTATTCTTTCTTTCGAATACAATATTTTCATATGCAGAGTAATCTTTTATTTTAGTTAGAGGATTCTTATTGGTATCCATAGTGGAGAGTGGCAAACTGTGTTACTGCTACAGTTTGGGCCTTACCTACATTCTTATAGATATCCATACTTGGTTCTTCTTTCTCTCTACCTAATTTGAGACATACCTTCCATTCCCTTCCTATAGAAAGGTGGTACGATCTTCATGGCCACATTTCATACCAGTAAGAAGGCGTACATGTTCATATTATTTTACAAATGATGGCTTCTAGATTATTGTATCACAAAGAAAATCCTAGTATAAGAGTCAAGCAGTTTGAACTCAGCCACCTCTCTTCACATGCTTATTATTGGATCTCGTACATGATTCTAAAGAGTGCCTGTTGGAACTTCTAATTTTAGTTTCAATTTTGTCAAAGAATTTAGTTTCCAACTTAAAAAGAAACTTATTAAAGAAGTTCCTTCACAACACTTTAGGTTCAGTAGAGAAGTGTGTAATTGTTTGCCAATATCTGAATTCACAACATTTGTAAGATGTTTATGTTGGTATGTTAATATCTTTTTACCATGCAGGTTTGAGGTATGAATCTCAGGGGAACTAGTGAAATTATATAGTATGTCTTTGCCCCAAATAATATTGACATCTGGAGGTAAATTGGTTATAACTCTACCAAGCTGTAGCAAAGTTTGAAATAGCTTATAGTAATTCTGTAAAACATGATGGAAGTCAGATCCTTAATGTCAATTCATGCATCAATAGAAGAAATTTCTTTGTTTCTACTGTAATGTACAAGCAGCCAAGAAATTTCTGCATGTGTATTATCCAACCAATTGATGTAAACTCTCCTTCTGTTTAGAAGGATAAGATACAGGACTATCTTACTACTTATTCCTTTATCTATTCTTTCAGTCTTCTGCTTAATGCAATTTTACTGATTTTGGAATTAATAGTTTGTTTAGCCTAAATTTCCATAGAAAGATGATAATTTGAGTGGGTTATATTCATAGATTGTTCATTTATGGTATGTGGCATAAATTGTATGTGTCTGTCTTTAAGAGCATGCAAGTACCAATTATGTTAGGCATGGGATAAACAGGACCTTAATGTTGCTCTTTTGATGGGTTTTGTAGTTAAGTGTTTTTTGGAGCTAAAGGATGTATATCTCATTTGTGATTAATAATATTTCAAAAAATTTAATTTTTATAGAGCACAACGGCGTTATACAATTTATGTAGCCGAACTCATCAAATAAGATAAAACTTGTTAAATGGTTTAAAGTTTATACTTATGATGATATAAGCTCAATCAAATCTCAGAGTTTGCTACTGATTTTAAATTTTTTGAGCATGCATAGTATTTGAATCATTGATTCATGTATATGCTTTTAGAACATCTTTGTGACTCATGCTGTAAAGATAATAATAATGGTTTTGAATTGATAAGACAATAATTGCTGACGAGTTTTTGTTTGACTTAACATATTTATTTCTCTCTCGAAGCCATTAAAATAGTTAATGATTGTTAACAAAAATTTCAGGTTATAAACAATTAAAATATACAAGAAACGACACATGTTTTTAACAGGAACATTGTTTTACATGTACACAAACCATCCAAATTATATGACAATGTGTAATTCTCAAATTAAAGGATTTTTTGAATTAAACAGTGGCACAAAAGGGGCTCAGGCGTGTCCCTAGAAGGACTCTGTTTGAAAATTTCCAAAAAATAAGAAAATTTGACAAAGCTCACACGCAGTGGTAGCTCATGTAGCCCACGTGCTACCCTACGTGGTTTTTTCTAAGAACAACACCACCATTGAGCGAAAACCTCAATCACTCCCCTCTTTCCATTGGTATATAACACGTGACAGATAGCTACTGAGGTAGACCCCACGCGCCTTCTTCATGTGAGTGTAATTTTTATTTTTATTTTTTGAATGAAAAAGTCTTCTTTTTATTAAAGTCCAATTGACAAGCCGTTTGTAATTAACAACAAAACGTCATTTACCAAAACGACATGTCATTTTGTCACAACTTTGTCATTTTTATCGTCTTTCTCTTCCAACTGGGTCAACTCGACCGAGTTTGCAAATCCAATCTGGTCAAAACAATTCGTTCCCCTATTTTAGCCATAATTTTTATCTAAGTGTCCAATTTAAGTTGTTTAAAAGCTAAAATTTTTACAATTTTATGCTCTACAATCTTATATAATTTTTGTCGGCTCCCAAATTTACAACTTTTTAGTTATGAAAGTTTACTTGACTTTTAAAGTGCTTTTTTTCCACAGTTCTTTTCGATTTTATGGATTCTCGTGTCTAAAGAAATGTTTTTAACATTAAACACTTTTAATGTGAAACTAAAAAAAATGAATTTTGAGAGTCTTTTATGCATATGCCCAAATTTCTTATGCTTGAGAATTATGTTTTCTTTTATTCCCTTTCACGTTTTTTTACTTTTGGGAATGTTTTTATGAAACAAATTTCATGAAATCTCATGGATCATTACCCAAATTTAAACATATCAAAGAGGGTAGTAAATTATGACATATGTATACACACATGAACAGAGCTATGAGTTATATATCCATCATAACCCAAAATATATATATATATATATATACACACACATTACATGACATATTAAAAGGCACTTTTTTTTCTAAAGTCAATCTAAATTAGCTGTACAAATAATCCAAAACTAAATGAGGGTAACAAAAATAGACCAAATTCAATATCTTCTAACATGATACATAAAATAAATAAAAGTAAAATTCAAAAATAACTCTTTAAAAACAACTACGACAATGACTTAGAGCCTATTTAAATTTTTTTGTTTAATAGAAGCACTTCCATGTAATTCAGATTTGCTTTTAAAGAAAACATTTTTGTGTTATTCCACAAGTTTCTAAGTTTAAGTATCTAACTTCAATATTTCAAAGCAAATGAAAAAATGGAGATGTCACACAATATAAAAACTGGATGGTTAAAATACAAAAATGTGTCAGACATTATTTGTGATTGCAAAGTACCTATTAAACTTAAGGGAAAGTTTTATCGAACTGTCATTCCACCAGTTACATAGCTCCTGATTTTCTGCAGCAGCTCATAACTTGGATTTGATGGGTGAGTTTTTTTGATTTTGCCTTCCTAATTAGACTTTGTTGAACCACTGATGCAAGAAGCTCCAAGGACATGAACATTAATATTGTAAGACAACTTTGAAAGGAGATCCTTGAGTAATAAGTTAATAACCATGATATAAGAAAAGAAAAGGCAGGAAAAACGAAGAAGAGCAATCAATTAATTATTCCATGGTTTGGTCCAGAAGACATTGATTGTCCAGCAATTCTCACGAGTCCATAAAGCAGATTCGCCTGGTTGAATGAATCCACACCTGCAGTTTGGCCAAAGACGTTAGATGACCATATAAAGATTCTGTTGACTATGTAAATAGAAATAAACGTAGATTTCCGTGATTACATTAGATTAGCATTAGTCTAGGTGATTAATTGATTTGATTGATTTGTTTCCTATTTTAGTCCTGACTGATCTGTATGTGTATGTACCATGCTTCCTCAGTAACACACAATTTCTATTCAGTTATAGCAAGGGGAACTAAAGTCATCTTGAATTATATATGTAGATCCCATTTCTGCAATTGTACGGACTCAAGGAATTTTACTTCTGATTTCCCCTTCCCCCTGCCCCCTTATAGAGTATTTGTCTGGTTAGGTCACAGAATAACCCTCTTGCTTATAGTATCAAAAGTTCAAAACATTTGGCTTTAAAGAAAGTACAAAGACCATAACAAGAATGATTCAAAGCAAAAAGTTATATGAAGTTGGATATCCAATAAAGGGCTCCCCGAAATATGCATCAATAAAAGGAACCAACTTTACTCGCTGAAGGTGCACTCTTTTTTTGGGTAGAATGTCTTCTGGTTTCCGTTGCAAAATAGCATGCTGGTTGGAACAAACCAACAGAAAGATGCAAGAGAATCAATCAAAAATGTATTATGATAAATATCCATCAACATTTTCAGAATCTGTGACAACCGTAGCAATGTAGTGCAACAATACCAATTACTTTTTTACCTAGCAAAAAATAACTTACAGCCACCACAACAGGTGTGCAGAAAACTTTGCTTTCACCTTTATATGAGACCAGTTGAGCTGCAGATGTAAAAATGGGTAAGTTGTAACTTTGAAACTAAATGGAAGGAAATGGCTAGGCACACTCAAGTTGCTTCCTTGTAAGATGATAAAATATTATAAGTTTTCAAGCTACTTACGCTCAGTGCAAGAGAAGAGGCAAACCCTTTTTCCATGCAGAACTCCGCCGCTTCAAAGGAATTCCGCAAACAGTTTATTACTTTATCAGCAATCCATCAAGTTAATCATCCATTTGTCTTTATCTAATAGCACTTAAGTTATCAACTCTTGTTCTTGATTTATGCCACAGTTAATGCCTTCTATAATCAGTGTCCAATTAGCATCATGGCATGAAACGTGTACTAGCATCCGCTGCCATGTAAAAGGAATTGGGAAGATAATAGGCTATATCCTCTTATAATTTCATGAAATTCTAGACACAAATATACCCACATTTCATAGTAACACGCTCCCTCAGACAAAAGCATTAGAAAAGTCTTTTGCTTGCGAGAAAATAAGCCTGTTACAAAAGTATTAGAAAGTAAGGAGTAAAACATATTTACTGAGACTTATTGTTTAAGTGTGATCAGTATGTATAGCATATAAGCACATGTGAGTATGACATTGTAGAAAAATGAACTTAGGAGGAAGCAAAGAGAATAATCCTTGAGAAAATAGTTAATAATTGTTTTAGAAGTGGGAAAAAAGAACTTGAACATAACAGATTCCATGTGCAGGGTGTGCTATTGATGAGTACATATAGAGATGCAAATATTGTAAACATTGAACTTTTCTAGCCAAACATAGATACTTATCTCAGATATCCCAGATAATTTTAAAGCAGGAATTTCTCATTACCATTTAGCAGTTCTGTATCAAAAAGCACAGCAGTTTCAACTACGCTACACTGAGCAACATTTTCTTTTGCATATCCCCCACCTCAAGTGACCTGCAGTTAATTTATGTCAAACTGACTTGAACAAAGAAGATGAATATAAGGCAAACGTAAATTTATATGGACACACGAGCAAGGGGAAAACAGAATTTCTTTACAAATCTAACACATTCAGGATGACCGATAAAAGAAACATAAAAAATAATCTCTCAGTCAAATTAAATGGGGGCTGACATTTATAAAGAGGGAAGAGAGAGAGAGAGCAGAACACTGTTCTAAATGATAAATTTGAGGGAAGATAAGTGCCACCAATGGAAGATTGAAACAGCCCAAGCCATCTCCAGTAAGTGAATCTACCCCACATTGGAGAACTATCACACGAGGTCAAGGTGCATATATTTCAATCATCTTGGAAATAATATACAGAAGGGAGTATCAAATAGAAAGGTTTTGCAATAACATCATCAAGCTATTGATAATCTAAATGAAGAGCTCTTAATTGAACTTACAATCTTGAAAGAGTCTAATGAAGCTAGGTCATCTATTCCATTCTTATGAACAGATGGCTAAAACAGAATTTTAGTATATAGATGAGAGAGAAAGGAACAATGAAATTATATGGTCCTTTTCTTATGTGGATAATCAGACTAAAGATATAGATATATATACAGATATGAAATTTTCTAAAATATGATTAATTATGAAATTGGAAGAAGTGATTTGGCACAGTAGCGCAACTCTAAAGATAAGGCTCTAGCACTCTCATATTCCAAGATCAAACTTAACCACCTCCAAAACACTTGAGCTAATATTAAAAAAGCTCGTGTTCCCGTCTTATTTATGGCAAAACAAAAAAGATTTATTATGAAATTGAGATAAATTAGGCAGAAATATAGCTCTTCCCAGAAGGAATTCATCAAGGGCTTTGAGGCTCAATTCGGTGTGAAGATCTGATTATGCTTTATTTGACTGATCCTGATCGCAGATTCACAACATAATAAACATTAACAACAAAACCAAAGCAGTAATTGATACTCTAGATTTATGCTTACCTTTGGAAACTCCAAAGGTTCAATTGAGATTTCTTCAGCCTGGTTCTGAAGTCTTCCCTTAAACCAAAGGTTCAGAACCTCAAAGGATCAGGACTTCAGCCTGGTTACTGTGGTGTAGGCATAGGAGAAGTAGCAGACAAAAGAGTAAGGATTTTGCTTGAATTTGAAAAATGAAATTTGAATTGGAGAAAGAAATAAAAAGTGGAGAAATTTTGGAACAGGTGTCAACAGCAAGTGAAGCCACCTGTCAAAAGGAGGGAGCACAGCGCATGTTAGAAAAGCCCGCCATCTTTTAAAGTTAGTATATAGATAGATATAGATAGATATAGATGTAATGTAGATGTAGAAGTAAATAATATAAAATGTTATAATTGTTACTAACAATAAAAATTTATTCAAATACAAATAAAAGGACAAAGACATATTTAAAAGAAAACTAATTATAAAAATTTACTTAGATTTTCCTCTATGAAAACTCAAAGCATAACTAAACCTTAAATATATTTATAAAAGTTTAAACAAATTCTTCCCGATGAATATATGTACCAATTATAATTTAATCATAACACCACCTTCATGGATGGACATAACATGTCGAACTAAAATTATATGCAGTTTCCCATGTAGCATAACTGAAATCTGCAATTCAGCTCATGGCTCAATTCAGGGCCAGGAACTACTTAACATGTATGTCACTATATCTTTATCATGTTAATAAACTGAACCATTACCCTTACTTTCAATCATATGTGAAATCCCAATTCCTACTCTTAGGAGTAAGATTTGGATTCTATTTCCATTTCCAAACATCATGGCAAGATCAAGATTCTAGATTAACTCTCAATTTTCCTCCTTTTTTTATTACTTCTGGTAAAAGCAAGACAGAATACAAGTATAACAGAATATCTTGACACAAAAGGAACAAAGCACAACAAGAAAAACGTCCATCAATGCAGTAAAACCATGGAGACTGAAACAGAAAAATCAGATTTCTAGTCAGATAACCATGAAGAATGAGCTCAAGACAAAATAAAATTCATATATCAAATATCCATAAATACCAAACAATCAAATAAAACCAGAAATACTGAAACAGCCAAATTAAACCTGTCAAGAACCAATTCAACCCAAAAGCTTAAGCAATTAAGAGAAAGCCCAAGACTGGTTTTATATCATATTTAGCACGTCCCCTCACATGAAAGCCCTTTGAGCTTGAAGCGTGAACAAAGCAAATGCCCACCCTTACCTTGTGCTAAAATTGTAACTTAATTAAGAAAGTGGTGGCCAGGGAATTTAGTCCTTTGACATGTGAGGTCAAAGAGGCTCTGATACTATGTCAATAACTAATTCAATCCAAAAGTTTAAGCAATTAGGAGAAGGCCCAAGACTAATTTTATGTTATTTTCAACAAAATCACTTACAATCAAATAAAAAATGCCAGACCTAAAGATTTCCTTGTGAAGTTGTTCTTGTTAATGTTATAGCTATTTCTTTCATTTTCATTCCCCCTTTACTTTGTTGTGCATATTCTTTGTTCAACCATAAATGAAGCTGTTTGCAAGTACATGCCTATTACATTAACACCATAATGTTAACTGAAATGTGTAAGACCTCATTATCATCCCAAAATCCAACTACAAAATGAGAAAGATAACTTGTTGCCTGATTATTTACTGGTCAATCATTGCATGAATAGTAATGATGATGCCAGTAAATTGAAAAATCTGACCATAATAAACTATTTAATTAACAGAAATTTACAACATTAGGTTCTGTCAGAAAAGATCAACCATATGGGCTGTAAGAATGTGTTTGCTTCTTGCGTCTACATTGGAGGGATCACTTGTTACCAACCCTTTCAAGTCCAGACTGAATACAAAACTCCTTATATGGATAAAATCCTTTTTGCCATTTAGACAATTGCCTTTTTAATATGTTGTATGACTTTAAACTATGAGGCCCAATCTTCTTAACAGGAGCATCAAACCTCAACTCAACAGGGCATAGATCATCAAATATCTCTAGTCCTGCAGACTCAATCTTCTGACTGGAAACAAAGTTATTCTCTTGCACATGAAAGATTACTGTATCATAAATCCTATCCCTATAAACAGAATTTTCCTGAACAAGCTCTGCCACGGAGCACTTGAATGCAACTGGACGGTATAACACAAAAGGTTTGGGCTTTGGAGAACAAACTGAAGTTTCTTCTAAGTCATCAGCAAGGGAGACTGCATTATCATCAAGAAGATCAGAGCTAGAAGCTGAAACTGCAGTATCACGAGCAGCCATCTTAACTTCGCTATATTTGAGGTTAAGCTCTGCTTCCACTGAAAATTCACCTAAATCTGAACAACCATTGTGAAATTCATGAAGCACTAGTAGAAAAGGAAGAGGAAGAACTGGACCGCTGATGTTACCACTAGGTTGCACCTTATCAGACCCGGTAAGACAGTGGAGTGAAGAGTTTCTCAAGAAGAATGGAGGCAATTGAGGAAGGTCTGGAACTCCTAAAAATTCCAAAGCTTCCCCTTCCTGGTCAATAGCTAATTCGGAGGATTCAGAATAATTTGAAAATGCCAATTGTAACAGCTCCAAGGGCAAGTTAGACCACAATCTTCTAAAAGCAACTTCATGGAGGCTTGTTGGTAGACTGACATCATTAAAAACAGCAGTCATTGCAGGAGATGATCTTAATCGGCCAAATCCACAAGCATTTAACTTTTCACACAGGATCTCATGCACTTCTGCACCAAAAGACTCCTTCTGATCAGCCACACAGAGATTTTCTAGTTTTCTAACTAACATTTGAGAAAGATTACCACTAGAATATGCATTAAGGTAGTTCAATTTCAAGTAGCTAAATCTTTTGGTAAATTTGTATTCCTCATCACCCAAAGAATACAATAAATGTTTGTCCAAACATGAAAATTGTTCATGACAATTTTCTAATTTCTTAGCATGAACAAATGAAGCTTTATATCTCTGTAATTCAAGCTTTCCTGATGTCATAAGCCTTATCAATGAAAATCCACCAAAATCATCTGGTTCACAAAGTAACTCAAGAAGAGCATTGTTTAAAATGCCAAAGCCCAAAACTATTTCTTTCTTCATCTGCCAATTAGTCCACTCAGGAAGTGCACCTTTTAAGCACCCTTCCCTTACGAGACAACTTCCACAAGGGCACTCATGGCCAGATAAAAGGATCTCAGATGGAAGCTCCCAAGCATATAAAGTTCTATTAGTCCTTGAAAACTTGGAAGCAACAGATCTTTGAAACGGTAATGATGATCCATAGCAAAAGAGATTGAACTCACAATTCCAAAACGACCCCAGAATAATACAAAATCCAGATTCAGAAGCTAACTTATAAGTATCTTCTCTTGAGTGTGACCTCAACTTAGACAAGCTTAGTACATTTATGTAGCAAGGACTGTCAAGACCATGAGCCCATTGTAATACTGGCATCATAGGCTTGCGTACATCACAAAGAAGTAAAATATTTGTAGAAGCCACAGTAAAGTAGAAATGGTCAGGACCTGCCTTTGAAAAGGCAAGAAACTGTTCATTTCTAGCTGGAGCATACATACTTAGCATCTCAACCTTCATTAGACAGCTTACCTTGCTCTCATCAGCTCTCAAATCAACTAAAAAGACTGCGTCAGAACGAGCAACAATCAAAATTCTAGGATGCCAGCTAAATTCACAACTCAACCACACCTTGTTTTCAGAAAACACTGAATCATCCCATGGAACTCTCAACCTTGTCCCCTTAAGATCCACATTTGAACTATGATCATTTAAATGAGACTCTAAATCAAATAAGAATAGCTGACCACTTTCTAGCAAGACCACACTTTCCTCATGTAAGTGAGGGCTCCAGCAAGCATGAGCAATAGAGCAAGTCTTAAAATATTTACCACCCAGGTAAATTACACTGGGCCTCTCCAAACTCAAACTACGTTTATTGATTTTCACAGTAAACCAATGAACAGAGTAAAGCGTTGAAGCCAACAAATAACCAATCTTAGAATAAGAATTACCTCTCAAATTAGAGGAACCAAGACCAAAATCATCAACTGGGTTCACTGAAATCCTCGCGATGCGGTGACTTGCTCCACTTGAGGCCTCAAAAACATCTCCTTTGCTATTACAATGAACCCGCAAATCTGATCCTTTTACATACAGAACCAAAAAACCAACTTTCTCAGAGTTGACACCAGTAGGAAAGAAGACAACAACACAGTTCTTATCTGGGTATTTAAGAAACTCAAGGCGGTTGTAAAGGAAACCATCGTTCTGATATTGAGACCCAAAAAGTGAGGCAACGGAGGATGCAGTGGAGAGAAGAACAGAAGAATCAGGTGAAGACGTTACAAGAAACCGAGTGAGGGAAAGCTCCGAGGGAGGATGAAGAGGTGGTAAGAGAGAAGGGGAGGAGAATAGATGCGTAAGTGATTCAGGTTTGGGGTTGAAGAAGAGAGGACCCAATATGGGTTGTGCAGAGGTGCCTGATAGAAGGAGGGGCGGTGCGGAGGATACAGAAATTGGAAAGCAAGACTTCCATTCTTCTGAAAAATTCATTGCAGAGAATAAACAATGAAAAGAGGAAGAATTCGAAAAAGCGGGATAACACCAGTGCACGTAGAGCGACGCAAGTGACTACCTGAAAAGAAGAATAATACAATAAGCTTCGGAAACATGGTGTGACCTTGCAACTTCGTCGCCGTCGCACCAAGGCTTGCGGCGTTTGGACTTCTGTCCTGAACGAAAGAGGAGTGTTAGGGGAGTAAATTTTTTTTTAAAAAAAAAGTATATATATTAAGTGGTTTTAATTTGTGAATTAAGTTTTGTCATATAGTATTTGTAAAAAAAAATATTATTCCCCTTTTTTTAGCAACATTATTTTTTTCTTTAAGCTATACAACTTTTGAAATAATGAGATTCAACTATTGAAATATAATTATTAAACTTTTATGTCAACACATAAGTTGTTAGCATAAATTATATAATCTAGGCATTTATAATGTGACTTGCATAAATTATAAATATGAGATATTATATCTAGTAGAATCTATTTTAAAAAACTTTGTAAAACTACATTAAAATGAATAATTATGAAGTTATATAAATTCATGAAAAATTATATAATATTATAAGATTCACTAAAAATAATTAAAATAACTATAAATAAGTCAATAAGAAATTGAAGATAACCAAGCGTCTTTATCCATCTAACCTTGGTGAGTTGCATAAATGAGTTGTTTTTGCTTTTAGGTTCCATTATGACATATTGTTTCTCTTTATTTTATACAATTTAGGTTTAATTATATTTTTAATTTTTATAATTTCACTCAAAATTTAAAAAAGTTCTATAATTTAAAATGTTAAAAATTTATTCTTATAAGTTACAAATATATACAAATTAGTCATTATTATTTCACTCTATCAATTAACTTTATACTATTTGTCGATAGTTTTAAACAAAATTTAAAATAGTGATTATAGTATAAATTTTGTTAAATATTCGTCTATGAACTTTACAAATATTTATAAAATAATAATTATTAATATATAAATATTTATAAATTATAGGGACTAATTTTTAATATTTTAAACTTAAAAAATTATAAAAACTAATTTATAAATATTTATAAATTAACAAAATTAATTTTTAACATTTTAAATGAGGAATGTTTTAAATTTTGTCTAAAACTATAGAAATTAGAAGTATAATTAAACCTATAATTTAAACAATTTTTTACTTTATTTATGCAATTCTTAAAAATTATTTCTCAAAAATATTATCTCTACTAATATAAGCTAGGCCCATTTTCTTTCTATGCAACCATTCTTTATTTCAAAAACTTGTTGTCTACCTTCTTCTCCATGTCCTACTTGTTTAATGGTATAACTTATATTACAAACATTACACAACTCTATGCAACTCCTATGTAATTCCCACTAAACTTGCTCTTAAGCCATGTAACACGGCGGTTGAGAGGATGTTTGAGAGAAGTTGAAAAATAAATTAATAGAATTAAAAAGAAATAGCTTAAATATCAAATAATATCTTTTTTATAAAATATAAAATCATCATCATAATCAATAAACATAAAATTATATCACTTCTTGCTCAATATAAAATTGGGAAATAAAAGAGATATAAATATATGCCTTTGCATATACTCCATTTATTTTTAATTGTATTATCTAAATAAATAATAAATAAAAATAAAAGAAATATAAAAAAGAATATATAGTATAAAAAGCATGGAGTTTTTTATATTCTAGACAAACTGCATGGTTAGTCAAATTGGTCAACCATCCCAGTTCTAATTCAACCGATGGATGGAAGTTTGTTATGTCTCAAGAGGGTCTTATGTTCTGTCCCACAATATTTTATTCAATAAATAACTATAAAATAATATGTATTGAATATTTATATTATTATTTTATTATTTTTTACTAATTACATATTCTAACAAGTTATGAAATATTTTTTGAAAGAACAAATTTTATCCCTCAGCGGATTTAGTCCTTTTTCTTTTTATTGATAAGCAAAAACTCTTGATAAGAAAAAAAAAAAAAAGAAGCTTTTACTCAATTTAACAGAAGTAAAGAGAGTCCTGACTGTCTTTCTTTGTGATTTGCCAAAGGTTAAGAACCTAAGGAGTTTTGTTTGTACTGGGATATGCCAATCCCAACATGTTCCAAATTTGTGAATATTTTCGGATATTTACTAAGTCTAACATCTTGTAAAAAACGTGGATAGATATTGTGATTCCTGCTTCTTCTTTTTATGGAAATAATCTATCAAATTAAAAATAATTATTTTGTTATAAAAAAATTTCTTTTTACCTTCTCTCACTATCATTAATTTTAAAAGAGACTCTAACATTTTAAATTAAACAAAATAAACTTTCATATATTAAGTTAAATAAAAATAAATTCTATTAAAATATTTTTAACAGTATAAAAAATTTATTTTTATTATAAACTTAAAATATAAAAATTTATTTTATCTAGTTTAAAACGTAAAAATTATTTTTAAAATTGACAAAAATATGAGAGGAAAAAAAGAATTTCCTCATTTCTTATCATAACAAACCACAAGAATGGCAGTTCCAAATCATTTACATGACCAATTTATTTAGATCCAACTTGCAATTTGAATAAATAGACATAAAATCTTGAACTTTGCACTAAGCCTAATTCAGGTAATAGTAATTTATTGTCATATTTCTATAGAACGGATTCATGTGTTGTCTCAAAACTTGGATTGCCACCCCATTGTTATATTGTATATTATCTAAAACTATGGCTAACAAATTACAGAAAATTCCTGCAACCAAATAGTTTCAATTAGATAATTACAGAACTAAATTAGGCAATACTAGAAAGGATTGTAAAGAGGGTTACTAAATAAAGAGTGAACAGAGAAAATGATCAATGAAACCAAATAAAAGGAACAAGAGAATTTATGAATGCCAGGTTTTGATGATTCTAGGTGATCAGAACTTCTGCCCAAACCCAATTTAGGTGCTGCTTTTTCAGCATTTAGTAGAATCAAGCTTAGTTTTTGACAGCATTTAAGCACACTTAGTTCTCATTTGGTAAGAAATGAATCAGAATCAGATTACCAACCCATCAATGTCCTTCTGACTTTGTTCACAATCTGACTTCTTGCTTCATTTCTGGCCAATGGAAATTCACGGCTTTCGTCCAGCAGAAATCTGTAGACTTCCCACTGGCGTTCTTGAGTTGAATGTCTAACAACTTCAGCCTACAAATATTCAGAAGGAGAAACATTGTTTAGAGATTTTGACAAGGCTTCCTCGAATAAGTAATACAACTTAAAATCTCACCGAGAAAATGAATATTCCTAATGCTTTCAGAGCCAATGTAACATCATAGAATACTCGAGGCCTTCCCTTTCCAGATAGCTCTACTGGATTAGCGACAAGTAGTTCAGTATCTGGACCCCGGTTGACAATAGTCACTCGCAATGGGTGAAGCATTTCCTCCTTTAAGCAAGAACACAAAGCAATCTGACTCTTGGGGTCTATGATCTTTTTACCATCTTTTTCTTGGACAAATAAGTCAATATTTTGAAAGCCCTTTGTACTTGAAGAGAATCGACCATAGGCAATCTAATTAAGAAAAGCAGAACAACTATCATGAGTATATACTTACTACCAAAATCTGTATGACTAACCATGCCGTGATGTACAGCCTATGGCATAGCGATTGTTCAAAATAATAACCATAACAGCCAATCACCCAAAAAGAGAGAAACATGGAAGTCATTTTTTTCTCTTCAAAATTAATAAATATCCCCGACTTTCAAAATGAGGAACACAGTACCAAGCACTAAATGAGACTCATGGCTTCTGTTCAGATAACTCTTTTTTATGCAATAAAAATGGTCCACAAAGTGACAAAATGGAGGAGAAGCCTACGTCCATGCTTGACGACTGATGGCTTACCTTAATGTCAGAATCCTTGGAAATTCTCATGATATCATAACACAGGCCCTTCTGATCAGCACACTGGATCTGAAGCAAGGTATGAACTGGGCTCAATGAATTGTCTACCATGACAGTGGGTTTTATCAGTGTTTTCATATCAGGGCTGATTGGTTGCGAAGACGCCTTATTCTCTGACATCCCAGAACTAAACAACTCTTCAGCAACTGCTGGAGGAAGAGAAGAAAACCCTTGCAAACCTTCATATTCTGGCCCTGCAAGCTGGAGTTCACACGAGATACAAGACTCTCCTAAAGCTTCCTTTAGATAATCACATACACCATCTTGCCTCTTTTTTGTATGCAAGAGATCCCTATATTTGTCAAGAAATTTATGATGATATAAAATCAATGTTAGCAATGGCTGCTGATATAAATGCAGAAACTTATGGTGAAATTTATTCCAATGCAAGAGAAAACAATGAGCAGATACTGCATATATTGTTGGAAGGTAATATAAGATCCAACTCCAGCCAACAGATTCTGTTAGTATTTTATAATTGGAAAATGCAATTAATCTACACTCATAATATAGGAGGTTCCCGTGCCACTGTATGATCCACTAACTTTAGAACAACAGTTTGCATCACAAGTATCTTATGTGACAATCTCCACCATAGCAAAAGTTGCAAATGATCACCGTGTCCAGAATGATAAAAGGAGCATGACCTCAGGACATCTCCCCTGTTGAGTTTATCTTTAATTAGAGAATGTTTTCTCACACTTCTATTTCTATATCTTACTTTAATGGAACTATGACTTCTTCACAACACAACTATTTACTACAAGCATAACAGACCTTTTAAGCTGTAAAAATCTTATAGGAACTGTTGTGAGGGTTGATTAGGGATTTGTGGGGGCTTTCAAGGCTCGAGGGAGAACGACTAGGTGGTGGCGAAAGATTGGTGTGTGTTTTCTGGATTTGTTCCTCTGCTGTAGCCCCCCAGGCGAATCCCCCGGATATGGTATTGATTACCCCCGAGGGCGCTCCTCTACCATTCCCTTGGGAAGCTCCAAAACTATTCCCTTCACCACGATCAACTTGCCTATCCTCTGACCTATCACGCATCCTAGATGGAGCTTGGTTCGGTCTAGGTCGGTATTCTCCTTGCGCGCGACCCGATCTAGGTGCAACTTGAACTGTCTCAAATGGCCTCTTTTGATAAGATTCTCGATTAAGTCTCTTAGTGCCTGACACTCCTCTGTATCATGTCCCGTGCCACGGTGATATTCGCAATAGGAACCACTTCAATATGCCAAATACATAATAATACTGAAGCAAAATTATATGTAAAAGCAGATAAGGGTGCTACCATCTAGAAAGAAGCTCACATCTTGGAGAACCGAGATTGATATATTTGAGACACAACATTTTTTTAGTGAATTATTAAGAGACATCCATGAACTAAGTTAACAAAACTTACAATAAAGAGAAGATGCAATGCATATCCATCAAACAGAAGTCAAGCAATGATGGATACAAATAGAACTCATAAATAATTTATAAATTGCAGTTAAAACAAGAATTCACCAAAATAGAAAATAAAAGCAATAACATTAATTTCTGTGGTAGTGTGCTTTTCTCATATGGTTTACATGGAGGAGATAAACTGATGCGAATCTTATAAATGATAATGTTTTACTTACAAGCCATCAGAGACAAAGAACAGGTCCAAGGCTCTCCCATCTGGGGTTGGCATCACTTTCACTCTCTGAATTGTGAGCTCAAGCTGGCAGAGGTTTTCGGTGACATCTAAAATTATAGGACGACAGTGTCAGCAAATGGTTTCCATATGAAATAAAGAAAAAAGAGAAAAGTGATTACACTCTCCTCACTAGTTACCATGTAATAGTCCTTTTTGGTCAACAATCCAAACCTTCAATAGGTATACCGGCGCCCGTGCAGGAGTGGTAGACAGCTGATTAAAGTAATATGAGGATAAACTTGAAGGGCAAACAGAGAGGAACCGAGTCTTCAAGCTTTCCCAATCAACTTTGAGAGATCTAGGATGAGAAACAACCCAATATACGATGTAGCACCATATTCCATCCGTTGAAATATCTACATCACCATTTGATTCACTTATTTACATCCACTATCACTAGTGAAAAGACAACGGACCAACCAAATAAGAAATATTACTCTAGCCAAGAAACCACAGGAAAAAAAAAAGAGTTAATAGGTATCAACCATTGACTTGGGTTTGTAAAATGATTCCTGAGGATTCTTTTTAATTTTTCTCTCAAAAGCAACCAGGAAAAAGAAAAAAAAAAAAAAAGCATTAATTGATTCGAGTTATTAAGCATCCCTATAATTCAGACCAAATATATATATATATATATATATATATATATATATATCAATTCATAGAAACAAGCAAAAACATACATTTGAGAAATTAAAACCAACACCAGAAAGAACACGAAAAGAATTAAGTATTCAAATGCAACAATTATAAATCTTTCTTAGAATCCAAATTCCTATGCCTTCTGGATGAAATCCAGAATGGAAAGCCAAAATACCTGCTCTTGTAATGTAGAGTCCGAATTCGAGGATTATTCTACAAAGATCACAACCGAGCCCAGCTTTATCAGGGCAGTTCACCGTGACGACAGTGGGTTCATCGAGCTTCTTCCCCTGCTGGATTACAACGAAGTCGTCGTCCAAAGGTAACCCCATAACTGAAGCTCCGATATGGTATCGGCGGGATTGCCCCTCCGAGATCTCCAGGTTCAGTCTTGTTCGTAGCGCATTGCCGGAGCTGAAATTGGTGCTCCGGCTAAATCCCAAAGCGTTGGATATAGCTGTGCTTCTGTTGTGCCGCCTCTGCGTCTGAATCAAATGACAGTACAAAACGAATTAAAATATTTATCACTGTATTATGTAGAAGGAGATTTGGCGGTTATTGTATTAGGTGGGCCCAAAGGGTCGTCGCGTCCATGTCGTGATGCGTCAGAGTTGTCCGTGGCCACTGACAAAGGCACCCACGTAAATTGAATCATGTGAATCATTTCCATAAGCCGACATGGCTGCTGCTCTAAATAGACAATGATGTTTGACCAAAAGTATACAAACTACATTAATTTTCTTTTTAGAAATACAAAGTTTTAACAAATTACTTATAATTAAGTGATATTTAAATGGATGAAAATCTGCTGTTCAAAAGTGTTTTTGGCATGTCGTCTTACAAAAAAAAAATGTTATTAGGCTGACAATTATAAAAATAATATAAGTTTCATATAAAATTAATATTTTAATTAAATAAAATTAATTTAATATAAAAATAATTTATAAAATTACAAAAATATCTATATTATATATATATATATATATATATATATATATATATATATATATATATATATATATATATATATATATTATGTTAAAATTAAAGATATTTTAGTAGTTTATTAATTTAGGATCTTCGCAAGATAGGAAGTGTAATTTTCATCCTCGTCTACAAAAAAATTCTCCCTCAACCCTTACCCCGGAGAATCCCGCTAGGTCACATTCATCCCTGAGAAATTGTTATCCCTAGTCCTAATAGTGATAAGTAATAGTCACTTAACTATGTTAATAGTCAATATATTTATAAAATATTTTTTAAAAAAATTATTTTTAAGTTCTGTTACATTAATTATGAATTAAAAAATTTAATAATAAATTTATACCTATAAATACTAATTGTAATAAATTTTAAAAAATTATAATTTTTTAAATGTTATTTTATAATTTTTATTAATAAAAATATTATGAAATGATAGATTTTGTTTCACTCAAAGCATGGGTTTCAAAACTTAATTTTTTACTTTTATGGGACTAAACGCTTATGTTAATTAACCCTATTTATTAGACTCGAGTTTATTAATTAGACATCATTTTAACATAATATGAAATTAATGTTATACAATATCAAACTTTATACTAAAAATACTTCGGATAATATTATCAAAAGTAAGAAAACAAATTTAAAGCATTTTTCATTTCCTGCTATATGTTTGTAATCGATATAGACTAGAACCGAAGGTCCAACCGGCAAGAGCCAACAACCCAGCCCAAACAATAAGATCAAGATTAAATTACAAGAAGACCTTTGTGCTAGAGACAGTATAAATAGACTACGACACTATTAATAAAGTAAATTATTAAATACGTATTTCAAAAATTTATTTAATTTAAAATATTAATTTTTGCTTTTATATTTTTAAGAGAATTTTAACCTCAACTTGTAATGTTTTAAGAAACTCAACAATTTTTATGTAAAAAAAAAAAAAGCAATCATTTGTGGTCAAGATTATTTAAAAGGAAAAGAACAATCAAGAACACAAGTTGATAAGAATGAAAAGGAGGAAAATAATAGAGATTAGAAAAAGAAAGCAAATGTGGATGTGGATGTGATGGTCCTACAAATACAATAATAGATGGATGTATAGTACCAAATATAAACTTGAAGTCAATGACATGAAAAACACAAAGATAAAATTGCATGATTGAAGATTGCAACTTGTGAATTAGATTTTTGTCTATACGCAAATAATTGAGAAGATAGCATTTTATAATGTTAAACCAATTATATTGGTTAATAAATAGCTAAAATGAAGCCGCCTTAGTTTGAATAAAATACTATTTCTTTCGATTTAAAATATACAACAAACTTAATTAATTTACATATATTAAAAAAATATTACTTTCTTTGATTTAAAATATAAAATGAACTTAACTAATTTATATATATTAAAAATTTTCTATAATACTTAATTTTTATAAAAATATATTATATATTTTTAATTTTACTTTAATTTATTATAATAATTAAGCAACATATTTTAATTTTTTTTATCAATCAAAAATAATAAAGATATTATATTATATGTTTATTATATTTTAATGGACAAAATACTATATATAAAAATTTATTTTTTTAACACATTATTTTATAAAATAAATCAAAATTTTCTTCTAAAACCTTATATTTAGAACCGCAAAGAGTAAATTAGATCCAAAGAGCTTGTTCAATACAATACCAAGGAAACCAAATGAGTTCAAAAAATAAAGAAGCTAATCAATTGTTTGGCAATAAGGTTTTTAATGATAAAAAAAGAGGCTAAAATTACCTTTTAAATACAAAATTTTAAACTAATTACCACTTTAACACAACCTAAAGTATTTTTCTATATACTATTGTTTTTGACTCTCTTAAAAAACGTTATTTCATTTGACGCTCTTGTAAAATAAAACAACCCAAAAATGCCATCTCAATTGATGTTTTAATGAAAATATTTTACTAGAAAACGACATCCTGATTAGTGTTTTCTCGAAAAACGCCAAACGGGTTTGCGTTTTAAATGCAGAAAATTTAAAACTCTTATTTGGCCAAACCGAACACCACTGAGATGCTATTTTTCTTGTAATTTAAAATCCTCGCTATGCTTGTAAAATTGCAAAATTTTTCTCGTTTGACTGTTTCTCTTGTGAAAGCACTCCTGCTGTGAGCAAAATTTTCTTAATTTAGTTATCTTTTAAATTATTTTATAATTTTTTATATATTATATATCTACTCATTAAAATTATCTTATAAACTTTTATACATTAACTTATTAAATTAATAATAATAAATTCTGACAACAATTATTAACTAAAAAAATATTGACAATAATCAACTAATGATTAGAGATCAAAATACCAGCAATAACTAACAACTGATAATTTTTTTAAAATTTTATAAATTATTTTAATTGTTATAAAATATTAAAATTTTATTATATATTTTTTTAAAAAATAAAATATAAAATATTATTATAAATTAAACATAAAAAAAATTATCTAATGCACATTAAGTAACAAATACTAATCAATACAAAAAATTATAATATATTTCAACTCTTTATAGTATATTATTTTACTTATACTCTTTATATTATATTATTTTATTTATATTATTTTACTTATATTATGTATCAAATACACATTCAAACCTAGGTCATCCCCTTCCCTATACAAGTTAAAATTCCTATCACACTTCCCTATACAAGTTAATAACCAAATTTAGCTAACAATATTGAGACTAAATCTACCACCTCATGCATTAGGAGCAGACCACAACAATAAATTTGTCAAAACACAAAAAAAAATAAAAATAAAATTATTTAATTTATTTTTAAAAATTTATGAGAATAAAAATAAAAAATAGAATAAGAAAAGAAAATGAAAATGAAAATTTTAACCCAACAACATTAGTAGCTAAAAGTCTAAAATACAAATGATGTTAAACAATTTGAGCTGAAGTAGAAAACTTAGATGGGCACAAATCGACCACAAAATAAGCCAACCAGATTCTCAACCATATCAATTTCCAAATGAAATGATTGCTGGACTTATCGTTAGAAAACTAATTTTCCCCAGAAACAAACAGGACCACGAGTTTATCAACTTGTCCAGAACAGCTGTACATGGACAAAACACAATAATTCAATCCAACTTGAAATCCAAAACCCCAGAAAAAACTCGCAGATACTAAAAGTCAAAATAATGGTGATCAAAATATCAAAATTAAAAAAAAAAAAAAAAAAAAAAAAAAAAAAAACGAAAAGAGAAGATTTAGCTATCAACATCCAAGTTTCATTCTTTGTTATTTCACATGAACTTAGATTTCCAAAATACATTGAACCAAACCCAAAAATAAAGTACAAAATAAGTAAAAGGCTACACAGGTTTCAACCACCGAATCCATACAAGGTCCTTCCCTGCCTCTTGAGGGCATAAACCACATCCATGGCGGTGACAGTCTTCCTCCTAGCATGCTCTGTGTAAGTGACAGCATCGCGAATCACATTTTCCAGGAAAATTTTGAGAACCCCTCTGGTCTCCTCGTAGATCAAGCCACTGATACGCTTGACTCCTCCTCTCCTCGCCAATCTACGAATTGCAGGCTTCGTGATGCCTTGGATGTTATCACGCAGAACCTTGCGATGCCTCTTGGCTCCACCCTTTCCCAATCCCTTACCTCCCTTTCCACGACCCGACATTTTTGCACAATTTAGAGAGTTCAACTGAAATTCAGAGAGAACTGATTTCCAGAAATCTATTTAGGGTTGGGAATTTTGATTTCAGGCGAAAGCATTTATACGGAATGTGTGTGCTTTCATTTCACGTGGAAGATCGTGCCGGAGAATATGTGTTAATGAGAACCGTTCGATCCTAGTGCTGATTGACGGTTTGAGGAATTGGTCCGTGGCTTCGGATTTTAGTTGTTGTAGAACGTTGATAAGATTTAATCTACGGTCATAATCTGTTCATTGTTGGTTTCTTAGGATTGTGGTTCGCATTTAGATTTGGCAGTATATTTGGGCGGGGAGATAGGCGGGATTCGTAAAGTTTGGGGGGGTCGCTTGAATTTCCTCAATTTTTTTTTTTTTTAATTTTTATCTTCTAGTCTATTCGTGCTAATTTAAAAAATTTAGCTTTTATACAAAAATTATAACCATAAAACAATAAAAACTTAATAATTATATAATAATAATATATATATTTATTATTCCTTAAAAAATTATTCATTAAGAATAAAAATAAAAAATATTTAATAAATATTTGGTATTGTAAAATAACAATGAAAGTAGGACAAAACATTTTACCAAGAGAACAATTAAAATAGAATATAAAGAATATACACTATTTTTTTTGTCCTACCAGTACGAGGGGCAAGACTAATTGGACAAACATTTGATGGGAATTCCTTGATGGATATGAGGACGAGAATGAGGCTTGGCCTATTAATTTATTTACGTTTGATAGGCCTTGTATAGGTCCTTGGTTAAATAACTACCAATAATTTTTTTTTTTAATTTTTATATATATAATATTATGATTATCTCAATGGAACAATATATATATATATAAGTAAATATAATTTAATAATTTAATTAATAAATAAGTTTTATTTGAAATAAACAAAATATATATTATTTCAAATAAATTGATTAAAATTTATAATTATTTATTTATTGATTTAAGTTGTAACTTTTAATACGTGTATTTAATATTACAAATACTAAAAATATAATATACATTTTCCTTATAAAAGTTTCCCATGAATACTCGATGATTTTGATCCCTCATAGAGAACTAGAGGTAAAATCAATAACCATACTCCCCACCCCTCATAGAGAACTAGGGTATTCAACGATATTAGCTACTACCACTTCTCAAATATACAACCAACTTATTATAAATTATTATTACATTACATTTTAAATTATTTCTGTAAATATTAATATCACATTTTAAAACAAATTTTATGACTTATTATCCATATTGAATTATCTCTGAAAATATGACACTTTTCATTATTTTAACAAGTTGATGAAAAAATAAATGGAAAATGACCTGATAACGAGTGATCAAGCTCATAAATTTGCGAAGGCAGAAATCTTACACAATAAACAAGTTATTTATGAAAATAATGACAATGCTATTCATGGACCGTCTGGTTTAAAAATAAGTGCAACAAAATTAAAACAGTTTTGGGAGAATGCAATACATAGAGAAAAAGGGCCTAGCAAGAAGGTGATAATTAACTTGTTTTAAAAAAAAATCTTAATAGTGATTTATAATAATTTTAATTCATAAAAATTTAAGGGCAAATGACCTTCAGCAGTCCTATAAAAAGTCATTTTCTAGAATGTTTGCATAGATTCTTCTATTTCCAGAATTCATTCTTTCAAAATAAGTTCTCTATATAGAAGGAAGTCAAGGTACAAATTGAAGAAAATGAAATCAAAACATACAAAGATAACAAGGGCAGTCCAAATTGAGAAACAAAATATTAGTACATGAAACAAATAGGGGTGTCTAGCTTCACAAAATCAGTGATATACAGAAGCCTATTTTTTCTTGTTGGTTAAGAAAGATAAATCAAAACTGTGATGCATATTCAGTTGGCAAGTTGTGAGTCTTGTAACTCTCGCAATCATCTCTTCTTTCATTTATAAAGAAAGAACAAAAAGAATAAGAAAGAAAAGCTTCCCTATATTATGTCCTTATTGTTCTTCATTTGCTGCATCGACTGTTGCATTGGAGAGGTCACCTTGACTATTATAAGAAGCATTGCAGTTGTCTACACTCTGCACAAACGAGATAGACTACGAGATATCATGTAATTTTCATGATTCATTCCTTTTATAAGTTACACATACAGCATTTTGCGAAAGAGATATCTCTCAAGTAATAGTTATCGACATTCTATGACAACCAAGCAAAACTACTCAGTAAAATATAAGTATCAAACAGTATCATCATTAACAAGAGATGAAATATAAGTTATGCTCCAATATACAGACAAAGCTTGGTTATCCTCATAGTCTCATATTAATGAACTTATAACTGATAACTGAGGAAAAGAGATGGGACAAACCTTTTTAGTCAGACCCTGGGCTGACATAATTTCATATAGCTTGCGCATAAGCATTTCTTCTTCCACCTACAAATTAGAAGTCCAGAAGTTAAAGTATTATGCCTAAAGCTCATAATACCTGTAAATGTGTTTATGATATAAACTTTACCAAACCAAAGAGCATTTTAACTTAATCTTGAAAATATAAATCCTCCCCTGAAGAAACAGAAAAGGAAAGAACACTATTGAATAAAAGTGGGGGTGGGTATCCATAAAGACAGACCAAAATAGTTTAGGAGTTCATCTTTTACATTTTCTTTTGTCACCATTGAATAAAATTTGATAGCAGTAACTCAAAAGTGCAAACATGATGGCCAAGGTGGCTTCCCAACAAAGTCTTAATTGCAATAAAAACATACAGGTGCCTCATTCAGAGATTAATGAGAGAAAACCTTATAATCAACAACAAAAGACCCTTGTACATGTTTTTTCAATAAGCAACAAAGTTACAGTCCAGAGAATTATAGTTAGATTTTTTCTGGAAGGCTACGTGTAATGGCATATCCTCACAAGTCAAGAAACAAGATATAGATATACAATCAATGCACTATAATAACTAAACAGAACAGTAGAACATTTTTAAAGTTTTGTAGGTGTGATTACTTTTGTACAAGAGATCCATGTCAGCGAACAATATCTCATACAAATGGCGAATGACACTAACCTCTTGTCACTCTCACTAGAATTATAATACAGTAATACACTTTCTGTTGCTCAAGTCCATCAAAGTGAAAAATAAAAATGATTGCTTATCTAAGAGATCAATAGAGCCTTCCCTTACCAAATACAAATGAATGGAGATCATGCTTCAAAGAAAAATCCCCCAGAAAAAGAAGAAATTTTTCTCTTCATTTCATATCAGAATAAACAGTAAGGGTATGATGTGTGAAAATTCTAAGAAACAAGACAATTACAAGATAAAGGGAATTTGGGTTATATAACAACCTGGAGCTTTTGCACTTCATTCAACATTGATTTATAAGCTTCTCCAAGGAGTTCATTTTGCTTATCCAAATGCCTGTTAACACAATTACAGAATCAAATGTGCAATAACACTCCAAGACATAGCGATTAAACTAATTACCAACTGCATCAGTTTCATGAAACTATGAAAACTTACTTAAATATCTCTCCTGAGTGATTTGGGTCCAACCGTCCGGGGTCCATATTGATATAGGAAAATATCACAGCCTGCAATCGAACTCGGACAAACAAGAATCGCACTGTCCCAAGATCTTCAATAAATACTATCAACACAAAAACATAATATCATAAGAATCGCAGTTCTAACACTTATTGGATACGTAGACTCAGAGCATAACCCGTTAGAGATTCGAGAATGAGAAACAATCAAGAGAATATGAAAAGAAAATGCAAAACAAAATAGCGAGCACTTTCTACGACAATTCAACGTGAAAAAATTCAAAAAAAAAAATAAAAAATTGTAAATCATCAACTGTCTTTCTCAAAGTACGTTCCTCAAAGAATTCATAGGAAAACATCGAAAAAGAGAAAGAGAAAAAGCATAAAGGAAAATACAGAGTAAAATAAGTACCTGATCCAATTCCACGGTGATCTTCCGGTCAGTCGAAGAAGCCTCCACAAGAATGGGACTATGGAGGGTTTGGTGAATTAATTGTTGGTTTTTTTTAATTTAATAAAATAACACTTTCTCTAGAGAAAGGCTTTCCGTAAATCGTTCGAGCCCCTAATCCAATTCACTCAATTTTTTTATTTAATAATTTTTTCCAGTGTTTTGATTTTTTTTACTTTTTTTTTTTAAAATAAAACCATTCTTTTAGCTTGAGAAAATCACAAACAAATACAATATCTTTTTTTTAAAAAAAAGAAGAAGAAGAAGAAATCGAACTGGCTATAAACCTTGTAAGTTTTTCTTGCTGAATCAAAGGTAGCAAAACAATCAATGTAGAGAGAATAAATTACTCACTCCATTTTAAATTATATATCGTTTTGAGAGAATTTTTTTTTTCAAAATAATAATATTTATCGCTTTTTTCATCCAAGAGAGAATTTTTTTTTTTCAACTTTACTTTTTATAATTAATTAGTGCTAATTGCTAACAATAACCTCAACTAATGATGCATTAATGGAATCAGCTAGTTCTAAAGTTTTTGCAATCTTCCATATTCATAACTTTGATATACTAACCATTTGCAACACTTTTTTTTTTTATTTATTTTTGATCAAAAACAGAAGTGTTTTCTCAATTTGAAGATTGAAGATTTTATGGAAATGGAGAAAGGTGAAGATTCTATTTTTATCGCGTAAACATAGTATCTATTACCACAACAAATCTTAAGCTTTTAAACAATAAATTTGGTGGGAAAATTCTAATTCATATAGAAAATTTGGCATGCCATTGAATTTATTTCAAGATTTTCCCTCTAATGAAATGAAAAGTTGCTAGAATTATGAATAATAATAAAGTGTGGAATACAGTGTAATAGTAGTTAAGCAAATGCATTTAGTGTAGTTAGGTATAACCCTAAAAGTGCCCTGAGAGTGAATAGCAAGACTGTTAGAAGATTCTTCCATTCAGGTAAAGTGCTTAGAAGCATGAATCATACCCAGCTGTTATTCCTAAGGTTGAAGACTGTAAAAGTATCCAATTAGTCTGTGTACTATTTTTTTTTTTTTTTACAAAATTATCTCCAAGATTCTAACTAGGAGGCTTCAAAAGATTATGCCTAAGATCATCAGCAAGAATCAATATGCTTTACTGAAGGGGAGAATGATCTCTGAAGGGCAAGATAAATACTTGGGTCTCCCCTCAACTGTAAACAAATCCAAGAGAGAAACCTTCTCTTTCATCAAGGACAAGGTGGCCAAGTGATTGAGTAGCTGGAAAAACAATGTCCTATCTCTAGGGTAGTAGCAACAACTCTACTAGTATACACAACGGGGTGCTTTAAGCTGCCCATTAGTCTCTGTGGTAACCTGAGTAAATTAGTAAGACAATTCTGATGGAACAATCAGAAGAGCAGCAGAAAAATACACTGGGTTAATTGGAAGATCATGTGCAGAACCAAGAAGCAAGGGGGCCTCCGGTTCAAAGATTTACACGCCTCCAATCTAGCTTTTCTGGGCAAAAACAACTAGAGACTAGTAAAGGGAGACAATTCACTCTTCTTTACCTTATTTAAAGGCAAATACTTTCCATATTCCAACTTCATGCAAGCAGAAGCAAAAGGTAACCCTTCCTGGGCTTGGCGCAGTCTGCTGGAGGGAAGATCAGTGGTTGAAGAACATCGAAGGTGGTTAGTTGGGAAGAGGTCCCAGATAAAAATTTTCGATGACCCTTGGCTTCCCTCCTGTAAATGGTGTGAATCATCTGAAGGAACAAGTTTGCATACACTGGCACTACCCTTTGGCTCAAGAAGTAAGGTTCTGCTCCAGCTTTAACCTTAGAGCAGAGAATTGCTGCAGAATCATTTAAAGATTGGTGGATTCAGTATGAATGGATCTAAAGTCTAAGCCTAACAGTTGTGAGCTTATCTCTTCAGACTTATTTATATTATGGAGATTCTGGAAGAGAAGGAATGATGGTATTTTTTAATGGCATCTGCTGGTCTAGTTCTGAGGTATCTAAGAAAGCAGCAGAGGATCATCAAACATTCATGGTTTCTGTTTAAACATGGGTTTAATCTGACTAGTGTCAAGAATAGAATAGTCACCTTTTGTATATTTGGTTTAATAAATATAGTAAAAAAAATCTTTTGCTTGACTATGTGATCACTTGAACCAAAGAAGGAAAATCCTCTTGTGTATAGGCCACAATAAGCCTACAAAGAACAAATTAATCCTGTTTATTACGAGCAGCCCTTGCACGATGTCTTAGTTCGGCGCTTTTCCACTTAACGATCATGTAGCACAAGGAAAAGAGTGTGTTGATCTGCAGAAAGTGAGAAGATGCTTCAAGTCAAAATTCAATAAAAAACAGATTATAGAAGATTAACTGAAAAAGTGTGAGAAAAACTGACCAAGATTATCATTGCAATGACTAGAAGAGGTCCAGACCAAAGAACTGACATAAATAGTCCATTTGGATCAAAATAGTTCTGGCTAGAAAAGCTCTTCCAATTCTTTCCCAGGATATTATTAAGCCTCTCAGCAAGATATACACCAACCACTACACCATCAAATGGTCTAGGTAAATTGATTTGAATTAAGCATTTAGAGGCTTACAGCACAATTCTATAGCATTGAATTACCAATAAAAAGAAATAAACCTAGAGCAACAACATCTGCATTCAGAAAAGGAAATCTGAAAAGTATAATTAAGTCAATAAGAGTAATGTATCTATCTGGAAGGGACAAAACTCTTAAGATTTGAAAGGCAGGGAAGAGAGTGATTTCCTTTAAATAAAACTGACAAACAAGGGTTAGAATATATTTGCTCCCTTTTCACCCCTCTCTTAGTCCTCCCAAATGTAGTTCAGTAAATTAACAGAATATCAAGTTTTACTTTATTAACAACTGAGGTTATTTCTATGAATTTTAAAGGAAATTTCAACATACCTTTCAATGTGCTAAAATGACTAGGTTGTCAGTTGTCACTCTTTTATCATGTACGTTATAAAATACAAATTCATTTCAAAGAAAAATTATTTGTTTCCATGAAAACCAAACACAGAAAAAATACAGGATCAGTTTTCCTCAGCATATTTCCCCATAAGAAAAAGAAAGGGGTAATCTTTTTCTTATTATTTTTTCATAGGGAAAAAATACCAGCTTTTAGAAGTTACTTTAGAAATAATGTCATGATTCACGGGATACGTAGTTAGGTTAGGAGAGTTACAAAGTCAAGTAAGAAGTTATAAAAGTTAATGGTTATGGTTATATTGTAGCACCTCAATGAATTCATTATTAAGGTACTAGTAATTAGAAATAATCAAACCCTATGTAGTTGCTCTAGTCACATTTACAATTTATAATCTAATAGAGCTCCTAGGAGTACTATCCGTTGAATTAGTCTCGAAGATATGAGCCAAGGCATGAATATTCAAAATTGTAGAAAGCCTTTTCAGTCCTTTCTTTTTCCATCTCTAATATTTTTCATCTAGAATGCTTATTTGATCCTAGGCCTACCATACTTTCATGTGGCAGAATTTCAAGATTTTCTAACACCAGCTGCTTTGAATTAAATAGGTACTACATTAAAAACAAAACTATTTGAAATCACTAAAGATCAAGTTTATTTAACAGATCTCAGAGCAATTCCATGGAAAGATTTGTAGGAAATCAAGTTAGACAATCACGATTATTTCCTCAAATAGGAGATTACAATTAGGAGATTTGATTGAGTTGACTTACCTAGAATAGACTCCTCTATCGTAGCTGTAAATTATAGGATTGAGTGATTTTTGTGATTTCTCTTCTAGATTAGTGATTGTAAACTTGTATAAATACCCAGTCATATGTAATAAACAATAAAACAAATATTCATTCCAATCAACCACATGGTATCAGAGCCAGGTTGCGAAACCTAGGCCTGTACCCACTGCTGGATCCTTCAAACATCTCATTTCCGAGATAGTAGAAATCTCTCTCAGTTATCTGCCTCAATGGCTGAAACTGAATACTCCTCTGTCATGAATGACTCTTCCTCCACCTTCACCTCTCACCCTTTGCCTTCCACTGAAAACAGCCAAAGCCAAACTCACGGGCCAGAATTATCTTCAATGGTCCCAGTCAGTTATGATGTTCATAAGCAGAAGAGGAAAGGAAGATTACCTTTCTGGATCGATTCCCCAACCAGGCCAAGAAGATCCTCTCTTCCGGACATGGAGAGTGGAAAACAGCCTGGTAATGACCCGGTTGATAAACTCAATGGTGCCTACCATCGGAGAAAATTTCTTGCTGTACTCCACAGCCCAAGAGATTTGGGAAGCAGCTAGAGACACTTACTCTAGCAAAGAAAATACAGCGGAGCTATTCCACATTGAGAGCGTTCTTCATGACACACATCAAGGAAACTCTTCTGTCACCTCATACTTCACCAACCTCACTCGATATTGGCAACAATTGGATCTGTTTGATCCTTATGACTGGAAGTGTCCAGAAGACAGAACCCTGTACCGGAAAATCATTGAAACCAAGCGTGTGTTCAAATTCCTTATGGGACTCAACAAGTCCTTAGATGAGGTGCGTGGCAGAATCCTTGGAACAAAGCCCCTACCAAGTCTCCAAGAAGCTTTTTCAGAAGTCCGAAGAGAAGAAAGTAGAAGAAAAGTTATGATGGGCCCCTCCGAAACCTATCACAAAATGGAAGGATCAGCCCTTTCAATCCAGAAGGACCCTGATCCTATAGCTCTTGCTACGAGAGGCCCATCTAACTTTCAAGGGGATGGCAAGCCGAGAAAGAACAGGCCTTGGTGTGACCATTGTCAGAAGCCTGGTCATATCAAGGACACCTGCTGGAAGCTTCATGGGAAACCAGCAGATTGGAAGCCTAAGACCAACACAGAAAGGCGAGGCTATGTTGCTGTTTCCGAAGACAAAACAGTCTCAGCACCTCAATTAACCACAGAACAGCTAGCAGTCCTTCATCAACTCCTCAATAAGGCTGGTCACAGTGAAAGCATGAGAGGAGTAGACCAAACTGGTAACAATTCCATTGCTCTCCACGCCACCAAAACTCCTTCCACATCTTGGATTGTGGACTCAGGAGCTACTGATCATATGACAGGTGATAAAACCCTTTTTTCTCAGTTTGTCCCATGCAATAATCTTCCTTCTATCCGCATAGCTGATGGGTCTAGTTCCAAAGTCATGGGACATGGCACCATTTCTGTGTCACCTAATTTTGTTCTTAAATCTGTCCTATTTGTTCCAAAGCTAAACTGCAATTTGCTTTCTGTAAGACAAATAAACAGAGACCTAAAATGTGTGACTATATTCACTGAAACAACTTGTGTTTTTCAGGACTTGGAATCGGGGAGGATGACTGGATGTGCTGAGTTTGATGAAACATTGGGTCTCTACCTTCTTAAACCAAGAGTTTCTTCCACTACACAACCAAAAGGCTTCTCAACTAGCATTGACCAACCAAAACTGCCGAGTAAGGAAGAAAATATCCTGCTATGGCATAGACGTTTAGGCCACCCTAATTTTATGTACCTCAAGCACCTATTTCCTTCTTTATTCAATAAAGTTAACAATGATTTGCTTCAATGTGATGTGTGTCAATTATCTAAACATACTCGGGCCCAATATTCTCCTAAAAAATACAGACCCTCCTCTCCTTTTTCACTCGTTCATGGGGATATTTGGGGACCAGCCAGAATAGAAAACCTGAATGGGGCTCGTTGGTTCTTGTTACTAATTGATGATCATACCAGAATTAGTTGGCCTTTCCTAATGAAAGAAAAATCTGAGACAACTCAAATATTTCAAACCTTCCACAAAATGATACAAAATCAATTCCAAACAAACATTCAAATCCTAAAAACAGACAATGCCAGAGACTTTTTTAACTCCTCCCTTAGTTCCTATCTCCAAACACATGGAATTGTCCACCAAAGCTCTTGCGTGAACACACCACAACAAAATGGTGTGGCTGAACGCAAAAATAGACATCTCCTTGAAGTAACTAGATCCCTAATTCTGTCATCTAAAGCTCCAAAGAAATTCTGGGGAGAGGCTCTTCTTACTGCCACATATCTTGTCAATAGAATGCCCTCCAGAACTCTTAATTTTCAAACACCAATGGATCTTTTCCTGACCTCCTATCCTCATACTCACCTAGTCACACAAATTCCACTCAAAATCTTTGGATGTGTAGCCTTTGTTCACACTCATCCCCACCACCGAGGAAAACTAGATGCTAGAGCCCAAAAATGTATCTTCCTAGGTTATTCTCCCAACCAAAAAGGCTATAAGTGCTACTGCCCCATTACTCGAAAAACCTATCACTCCATGGATGTTACCTTCTCTGAAAAACAATTTTATTATGACCCTCTTGTGCTTTAGGGGGAGAAGGTGACAGAACCACAAAATGGGGATGTAAGTGGGGATTTAATTTCTCTCATATCACCTGAAATAATCACTCACATATCACCTGAACCGAACCTGTCCCAAATAATACCAGACCCACCAAACCCACCAAATCCAAACTCTAATCCCTCGGAACCAGCCCCAGAACTCCCTGATTCAGAACCAAATCCTCAACCAAACCGAGAACATAACCCAACATCTCCAAATCCAATCCAACATATACCAAGAGAACCAATAGTTTATACTAGAAAAGGAAAGCAAGCAGAACAAACACAGCACATCCAGCGTCCAGAACCAGTTCCGAGCATCCATGAACAAGCACAAGGTGAGTCTTCTACAAGCCCTACTCCGTCCATTATTGAATCTATTTCCATTACTGAACCTATTTGTGAGGACTTAAACTGGCCTATTGCCTTGAGAAAAGGAGTTCGAACATGTACTAAACATCCAATACAGAATGCCTTGTCCTATGCTAAGCTATCACTAGCTTACAGAGCATTCACCATAGCACTGGACAGAACTGAAATCCCCAAGACAATTCAACAGGCCCTACAAATTCCTGAATGGAGAACAGCAATCTCCGAAGAGCTTGGTGCCCTGGAGAAAAATCAGACCTGGGAGATTACTTCCCTTCCTCCAGGAAAGCATATAGTGGGATGTAGGTGGGTATTTGTTGTTAAACACAGGGCAGATGGAAGCATTGAGAGGTTCAAGGCACGACTTGTGGCGAAGGGGTATACCCAGTCCTATGGGATTGATTATCAAGAGACTTTTGCTCCTGTTGCTAAGCTAAATTTTGTAAGAATTATTCTTTCTATTGCTGCTAATCTGGACTGGACTTTATGTCAATGAGATGTGAAAAATGCATTTCTTAATGGGCATCTAATGGAGGAAGTCTATATGGAGGTGCCACCTGGTTTTGAAGGAAATTTTGACAGAGGAAAAGTGTGTAGACTGAAGAAATCTCTCTATGGACTTAAACAATCCCCAAGGGCTTGGTTTGATAGGTTCACCAAAATGCTGAAGAAGGATGGATATGGCCAGGGACTCTCAGATCACACATTATTCACCAAGCATTCAGCTGAAGGAAAAATAGTGGTACTAATTGTGTATGTTGATGATATTGTTCTTACAGGAGATTGGGTAGAAGAAATGACGCGAATAAAAGGACTCCTAGCTGTAGAATTTGAAATAAAAGATCTTGGGCCCCTACGATATTTCCTAGGAATGGAGATTGCAAGGTCGAAGGAAGGTATCATGGTGTCACAGAGAAAATATGTGCTAGACCTACTCCGGGAAACTGGAATGTTGGGTTGTAAACCCATTGAAACTCCAATGGACCCGAATACAAAGCCTGGAACAGCAGGGAAGACAACTGATAAAGGGAGATACCAGAAACTGGTTGGAAAGCTGCTCTATTTAACCCACACAAGACCATATATCAGCTATGCAGTGGGGGTTGTAAGCCAATTTCTAAATCAACCTCAAGAGGAACACTTAAAGGCAGTGTACAGGATCCTAAGATATCTCAAAAAGGATCCAGGAAAGGGGCTGTTCTTCAAGAAAAATCCCTGCAGAAATGTTGTGGTATACACAGATGCAGACTGGGCAGGATGTTCTATTGATAGAAGATCCACATCTGGATACTGTTCTTATGTATGGGGAAACCTTGTAACATGGCGCAGCAAAAAGCAACAAGTTGTGGCTAGAAGCAGTGCTGAAGCAGAATTCAAGGCATTAGCAAATGGGATATGCGAAGGAATATGGCTAAAAAGGGTACTCTTTGATCTCAAGATATGCGACAAAGGACCTATGGAGATCTTATGTGACAACATGTCCACCATTGCCATGGCAAAGAACCCAGTTCACCATGACCGAACAAAACATGTTGAAATTGATAGACACTTTATCAATGAAAAAATTGAAAAAGGTGTCATCAATTTAAGACATGTGAACTCCAAGCAGCAGATAGCAGATATCCTAACTAAAGCTCTATTTAAGCCAAGCTTCGATGAATTAATTTCTATGATGGGCATGACAAACATATATTGTCTAACTTGAGGGGGAGTGTAGGAAATCAAGTTAGACAATCACGATTGTTTCCTCAAATAGGAGATTACAATTAGGAGATTTGATTGAGTTGACTTACCTAGAATAGACTCCTCTATCATAGCTGTAAATTATAGGATTGAGTGATTTTTGTGATTTCTCTTCTAGATTAGTGATTGTAAACTTGTATAAATACCCAGTCATATGTAATAAACAATAAAACAAATATTCATTCCAATCAACCACAAGATTAAAGAATTAAACTTACAAGCTGAAAGAAACAAAATCATTTGCAAGTTCGTGTTCTTCCTGGAGATCACAACTACTAGTAGCAACACCACATGGAAAGCCACTAATCCTATAAGCCAAGGTTCCTACAGATAGAAACAAAGAAGTAAAAAATAATTGAGACTAATTAACATGAAAAAATTATTAGCACATAATATGGATCTGTATATGTAATTACATATCATGCATCAGATCGTGATATTTTAGAATCTACATAATTGGATCCCATTCATGCCAAGTCAAACATAAATGGTTCCAATCGTTCATTGATAAAATGTTTCCCATTGACTTATTCCCAACCAATCAATCAACAAGAAAATCCCTTTATTATGCTCATAACCTTACCAGCGCACCTGATATATCTGTTTCCTACACAATGACAATGCACATACATATTTTATCCCCATATCAAAGGGAAAAAAAAAATGGATATTGACTTTTGATGCAAAAGCTTTATACCATCTTAGAGGAGCATTAGTGCTTGAAATGTCATACAAGAAGTGAAGGCAAGAGAAATGTCACTAGTTATGGCAAACAAATAACAATAACTATGCCAATTTATGGCTCCTGAAGATAACAAATTGCTTCTTTGATTGGAAATCTCACAATATAATCAAATCAAAGACAATTCCTCAATGCATATTCCATGATTTTATTCACATTTGTTCCAATGGCTTAATAGTAATTGACTGGACCAGTGGACAAGTACTCTAAATATGGCAAAGTTGGTCCAGAAGGACAGAGACCTAAGTGACCCTTGTCTCAAAACCCAGACCACTTCTTCCTGTTGACTAGTTACAAATGGAATTCTATGCTTATTATATCTACTCTGTTCTCATTTGAATAGAAAAAGATACAGTAGGAAAGTTACAATTATACTCTAGAATACTATATTAAACAAGCATTCAGCCAAACTAGACAAGAATTAACCATTGTTCTTTTGCTGGCTTGGATTACTTTAATTGCAACATCTTAGACCTTAGAATAAATGCAAACAAATTAATATATGGAAATATTTCACGCATGAGTATCCCAGTTATTCTTACTTTCTTAGCATCCAGTAAATAGAAAAAGAAGTGGGATTTAAGCAAGCACCTTCCAATCAATGGCATGGAAGAAACCTATGAAGTTCTCGTATGCAGGACGAAGGCCAACACGAAGTTCTGATGAAAACTTCTGAACCAAATCGGCCATTTGCTCCATATGCTCTTCCATAGCAGATTTTAATTCCTCCATAGCTTAAATCTTTTCAGCAAAGGAACAGAACTATTACAGCTAGGTAACCTGAGAAGATGCATAAGAGGCAATGCAAGATCATCATATGGACCTACACAACAAGGAAACCAAATGAAACAAAATTGTGAACTTTTAATCAGCCTAAACTTGCCTTAATCCTGGGTAGAGGTTGGGCTATAGAGAGTCTGAGCTAGTTCCTTCTAAATCCCATACAGAGTAATTGGGTCTAAATGCCAGTTGTCCTTTCCCAAGAAAGCACCACCACTCTTGTAAAATTTTCTTTTGCAAGAAAGAACATGATCAGATTGTATTGATGAAAGATAGAAGCAATACATCAGGATAAATTCCTTAAGAAAAGGACCGGTATTCAAGAGACCAGGTTCTCTCCTATATTGGCATTCGAGAGGCCAAGAACTCTCCCAAAGAAATACATAAACTCTCCTTATTTTCTGCTTCTGCCTTTAGCTATTATATATTGCTCTAGATAGCTAACATTTGAAAATTTAAATATTAAATACCGATCTAAATCATAATCTAAATTTATTCTTATCTTAACTAACCAACAACTACTCACTCTCTATCCTAATCAAATAGGATTAACCCTTATCATCCATAACAGTCCTATTTGATTGGTTCCTCCTTCTGGAATACAAGCATATGTAACAGTGGGTTCAACAAAACCACTGCTAGAAAGAACTACTTTAATGTTTAAACTCATCACGCCACATTAGCATAGTTAATATGTTATTCTCTAAATCAATAGCCATTTACTAACAAGAGCATCCAACAAGACTATATATTTAGAGTAGGGAATAATTGGGCCACATAACACCAATGATAAATTCAGCAGTTAAAATCTTAAACAGCAAACCAAGAGCAAATAATTAGATCACAGTTCATTTGCTTATAAGCAAAAATGAAAGAAGTAGCAGGGGTGTATTTGATGGAACAAAGAATACTCATCAATCTGGGATAACGCAGCATTATAGTTGTCTAAAGACAAAATATAGTTATCTACCCATGAATCCCAAGCCAGAAAAGGAAACCTACTACCCGCCCAAGAGAGAAAATAAATTTAGATTACAAGCCTCCGCCTAACGCAGTCAAGTTTCAATAACCCTCATCCCAAATTTACTCAAAATCACAAGCATCTCCTTTTAGCACCCAGATCAAAATAAAAAAACAAACCCATCATCCTGAATGCAATCTGGGTGGAAATCCATCTTATAAAACATCAAAGAAATCGAAATTACCTGTACAAGTGTCAGAGCTAGGTTGCAACAATGAACTACACCACTACAATGTGCGAGCCCAGGAGCTGAGCTTTGGTGGTCGATGGAGCCAAAACAAAAACCCAATCACCTTGTTGAATTAAACGAAGCTTCAGGATGCTTGAAGCTTGCAATTGAGAGCTGAGAAGCGCTTGCGATTTTGGGTATGGTGAATGGCATCTGTCTTGCCGGCATCAACTGACAAGAGAACCCAACTCGTTCCGTTCTTACTCGATCTCATGTGAAAATAAGCCGCGGGCAAGTTCAGGGGAGGACGGTATCTTTATTCTTTGAGTAAATAATAATGTTGGTCCCCCTTAACATTTTTTACATTTCAATTACTTCTAAATTCACACATAACTGTAAATATTAATAAGTGTAATGAACAAAATTAAAAGGAATATATAAATATAAAAACTAAACTGGTAAGTTCAAAAGATAAAAGATAAAATTAATTAAAGTTTAAAATTTAAGAAACCTTTCCAATTAAGCCCAAATAACCTTAGATCCAAAATAGATCATGAGGTAAAACCCGGTTTGCCTAAAGGCCTACTATAAGATCAGCCAAGACAAAAGTAAAAGAACATGTGAGTACACCTATTATGTGAATTTATTAAAGAAATTTGTTATTTTCAATCATAAAGCGTGTTCAAGGGAACCATCAAATAAAAGAATGGTGCAAAGGGAAAAATCCCATCCAGTATTGCTACGAGGCATTAGGAGAAAAATGCCAAAGAGGGCGTGATGAGATCTGGTGGCGACATGCCCAAACATGAACACAAGTTTCATGGCTAAGGCTAGGATGTACCTTGAGTCACTTCCTGAGGTTCAGAGGGACTTGGTAGTTCAAACCCTAGTAGAATGGGAATGAGTCTCATGTAAAAAAGGACTAGTACGAGAACACTTTGAGTATGCGGTTTGGAGGTTCTTCCAACTAAATTTAATAAAATGGCTTCTCGATGGTCTTCTAAGGGAAAAGACACAGACTAAAGTAACTTTCTAAAATGAAATGACGTGGCTATATCATAAGGTCTCTTCCACCATTTGAATACCTTAATCAACCTTAAGTCCTCGTAATTGCACCTAAATCAGGTGTCAACTTTTCTTGATTTCATTTAACTCCTAAAAACCCTTCTAAAAGCAGCTTTAACTTATAAATTACCTTGATCACGTTTTGTTTTACCCACTACAGGACAAGAGACTTCTTTCCTTAACCCTGTAGAGGGACAAGCATTACCCTTCTTCCAATAATATTTTGTTTGCTAGCACTGCTAGTTGAGAATAGTGGTAGACAATCACGTATGACGGGATTTCATGAGAAAGCCCTTGCCATAGCAGGATGTCAGCCAATAGTAGGATGACACCTTAGCCCTAGTAAAGGATACTGTTAATAACCGTAGGCCCAGACACACGTGAATAGCCCAACACAAAGCCCACACCTCCCAAACCTGGCCTATGGCACCGCTTGGCACCGAAATATATATATATATATATCAACGCACTCATCGTCAGGGACAACCAACTAACATTCCACTATTGTCTGAGACCTTTACCTGACCGAAGACACTCAACACACTGGTGTGGTGAGCGTGGACGAAGGGAAGAAACCTCCAGATTCAGTCGCATGCATGGCGAACTTAGACCCATCTACACCACAAAAGGATGCACTGGGGACGGCAAACCTTCCTCCTAGCACATCTGGGCAACTAACAGTAGTCCCAGTAGCTGAACAAAGTATGCCAGTTCTCCTTCCAGATGCTCCGACGTCGCAAGTCACTACTTTTTGTGGCTGACATGAACTATACCATGCTTACTATGATGTTGACTCATCTTGAAGACATGAAGAGAGAGGTGAAAGAGTTGAAGCAACAACGAGAACAGGACATGCAAGAAATCCACTGGCTGCACATGGAGCGTGATCATACATACATGCCGCCAACAATAAAAACAGTGGCCGAATCCCCAGAATTCCCGCCATATAGTCTATATGTAGGGCCTGAGCCACCTTGCGTCGCCAAACCTATTCTTGCTGCTAGTGGTCGTGACGCGTCCGTACTTTATGCAACATCTACCAAACCCAAGCATCCCTTTACCCCCAAGATAATGTCTTTTCCCTTACCCACCCACTTCAAACAGCCCACGTTGGATTCTTATGATGGTTCTACAGATCCCGTTGAACATGTTTCTAATTTTGAAAATGTTATGCTGATTTCAGGGGTAGGAGACCCCATAAAATGTCAAACGTTTCTGACTTCATTGCGGAAAGCGGCTTTGCAGTGGTTTAATAGCCTGCCTCCAAGGTCCATCCACAACTTTGACCAGTTAGCGGAATAGTTTATAGAGCGATTTTGGACAAGCATAGCTCCGCAAAAGACGTCCGCTATGCTCACTACCTTACGCCAAGAGGAAGGTGAGTCTTTACGTTCATATATTCAACGATTTACATCTTTGTCCTTACAGATCAAAGACTTCAAGGATGAAGTGGCAACGCATACTCTCCTAGCGGGACTCAAGCGCAGGCGGTTCCGAGAGAATATTACTCTCAATCCTCCCAAAAATTTAAAGGAACTTCTCAATCAAGTTGAAAAATATATGAATTTGGAGGATGTGGACGGGCGGTTCCAAAGCCGAAGCAAAATCAGGATGCATCGCGTGAGCGTGAAAGTAAGCCTTGACCTATACCACACTATACTCGTTATACTCCTCTTAATAAACCAAGGTCACACATTCTCCGAGAGATATGTCAAGTCGGTCTAGCACGGTTGCCACCGCCCATGAGGCCCAAACCCAGACAGACCAATCAAGCTTACTGTGAATATCACCGTGGTGCCGGACATGACACAGAAGATTGTCAAGCTCTAAGGGATTTGGTCAAAGACCTAATTAAAAGGGGGCATTTGAAGCAGTTTAGAGCACCCATAGGTCCAAGCAGGCCAGGACCTCCGTGGCGTTAGAGGCAATATCTCCCGAGACAAAGAGATAAGTTTGAAGAGAGGATAAGAGACAGATCCGAGGAGAGGATGCGTGATGGTGAAAATAGTAAAGATGGGCCTTCTGGTGTAATTAACACTATATTTGGAGGCTTCTCTTCTGGGGGCGCTTCGACCTTCGAACAAAAGAGGCATTACAAGGCAAAAAAAAAGGCATTAACACCAAATAAATAGCATCGTTCGCGAACAACAAGCAAAGTATTTAAAGCCAGATCCTCCAATAGTGTTTAACAATGAAGACTATGGAGACATCCAAAGAGAACATGATGACCCAATGGTGATTGAGGTAATGATTGCCAATTTTTGGGTTAAGAAAGTGCTAGTGGATCAGGGAAGTTCTGCAAAAATCTTATTTATGAAGGCGTTTCAACAAATGGCAATAGACAAGACCAAGCTAATGCCTTACCGGGGTGCACTAATAGGGTTTGCAGGGGTTGAAACTAAAGTGGTGGGTGCTATATCCCTCCGAACTACATTTGGTGAAGGGTTTGGGCAGATTACAAAAAATGTGGACTTCTTAGTTGTGGAATGCCCCTCTCCATATAACGCCATCATCGGAAGACTGATTTTGAATCAGCTCAGAGCAGTGGTGTCCACTTGCCATCTGGCAATGAAATATCCGACAACTGAGAGAAGAATAGCCACTATATGAGGAGACCAAATGGAGGCTAAGGGGTTGTATCGGAGGAGCTTATCGATTGCACCTGCTAAAATGGAGATCAAAACCTTGAGGGGTGTATCAACCAGCACAGAAAGACCCACCGAGGAAGGAGAGATTGCAGCAGCTGAGTTAGACGTTCGAGCAGACGTTCGTAGAGGTTCGGGTTGGTAGACCCGACCAAAAAGTACGTATATCCACCCAGCTGATTGAGCAACAACAATAGTAATTGCATAGCCTATTGAAACAGAATGCTGAAGCTTTTGTATAGTCTACCTCCGACATGACAGGTATTGATCCAAACTTTATTTCTCCTAAATTATGCGTTAGACCTTATGCTAGGCCTGTCATTCAAAAGGAGAGGTTGTTTGGCCCAAAGAGGCAAGCAGCCATTAAGGAAGAATTACAGAAACTACTTAGGGCAGGATTTATTAGGGAAATCTCATATTCATCCTGGATTTCTAATGTAGTTATGGATTAAAAGCCTAATGGAAAATGGAAAATGTGTGTTGATTTCACTGATCTAAATAAAGCATGCCCAAAAGACCCTTACCCCTACCCAATATTGACCGACTAGTAGATCAAGTAGTTGGATACCAGCTGTTAAGTTTTATGGACGCATATTCAGGATATAATCAAATTAGAATGGACGCTCAGGATGAAGATAAAACTACGTTCATAACCGATGAAGGGTGTTATTATTACAGAGTAATGCCTTTTGGCCTAAAGAATGCGGGAGCCATTTATTAGCAACTGATGGATAAAATGTTCAAAGACCAAATAGGCAAAAATTTGGCAGTGTACGTGGATGATATTCTCACAAAATCCTTCAATTTTGAGCAACACCTAGATGACCTAAGCGAAACGTTTCGAATTCTAAATAGGTATGGAATGAAGATCAATCTTGAAAAATGCACGTTTAGTGCCTCCGCAGGTAAATTCCTCGGTTTCCTTCTAACTCAAAGGGGAATCCAAGCTAACCCTGATAAATGTCAAGCTATTTGCATGATGCAGTTGATGCAAAAGTAGCCACCAATGCTGCCAAGGGAGACGTCGTTACTGCTGCTAGGGGAGATGACGTTGCTGCCAGTAAAACAACAAGTGGAAATATTGCTGCCAAGTGGAGTAGGGACCCACTTGTAGTGCCACTTGGTCCCATGACAAGAGCTAGGGTAAAGAGGTTCAAGGAAGCATTGAATGGGCTGCTGCATGACGTCTTAGAACAAGAAAGTTCATGGAGGCCCATGGAGCATGATCAACCTAGGCTTGTCAACATGCTTCAAGCCCAAGGCGAATTTGGAATTAGTTAGAGTCCTTATTTGATTTGTGTTTCTTTACTTAGGAGTTAGAGTTCTTCTTTATTTAGAATCCTTCTTTTATTTAGAGTCCTAATCCTTCTTTAATTTTGAGTCCTTTTTGAATTAAACAAGCTTTTTTTCTTGTAATGCCTTTAAATAGGCCTTTTAGAGTTCAATAAAATTTAGAATATACGTTTAAACAAATTGTGAGTTTTGCATCTTCTCTTTAGTTCTTTGAGAGCTAATCGACTTATCAATCAAGCATCCATCCTTGATTGTGGCGTTTTCACTATACCAAGGTTCACACCTCAATATAGGTGCTGGGTTACAGTTTCAATACAAACCTAAAGTAGAAACGATCCTTACACTAATTTCGTTACGGATTTCGTCACAATGTTGGCGGGGTTCGTATCAGCAGCCCCCGAAAAAATGCTGCCGATGTGAGAAAACTAATAGGGCAGATAGCCGTATTGACACGCTTTGTGTCACAAGCCGCACGACGATCTCTACCATTCTTCTCGGTATTAAAGAAAGCCAGAGATTTTCAATGGAACCACGAATGCCAACGAGCATTCGATCAACTCAAGAACTATTTGGCGTCACCGCCAATCTTAGCAACACCTCAACCAGGGGACACGCTTTACATTTACTTATCAGCCTGTGACTAAGCCATTAGTTCCATGTTAGTCAAAGAAGAAAATGAAATCCAAATTCCTATTTACTTCACAAGTAAAGCCCTTAGCAGCCCCGAGCTAGACTATTAGCGTATCGAAAAGCTTGCATACGCTTTGATACATTCTGCTCACCACCTCAGGCTATACTTCCATGGACATGAAATTGTTGTTTGAACGAATCAACCACTGAAACAGATCATTCAAAAGCTTGATTTATTAGGGCGAATGTTGGCATAGGCAATAAAATTATCAGAACATGCTATCATCTTTGCATCTAAGGGTCCAATAACAACACAAGTCCTAGCAGACTTCATTGCGGAGTTTACACTTGGGGAACATGAAGAACCACCAAGGATGATAGACCCAAGTTGGACACTATATGTGGACGGATCGTCCAATCAGAATGGCTCGAGTGCAAGAGTTATAATTAAAACGCTGGACGGTGTCACGATCGAATACGCCCTCAAACTCATCTTCTCGACCTCTAATAACCAAGCAGAATATAAGGCGATGATTGCCGGCCTCATTATGGCCAAAGAAATGGGAGCTGACAGGCTAATAGTCAAAACAGACTCTAAGCTCGTAATGAACCAAGTTGTAGGCACATACCAAGCAAAAGAAAGAAATATGCAAAAGTATCTAGATTTAGTTAAAGATATGCTTAGAAAATTCTGAGTAGTGGAGGTACAGCATATTCCTAGAGAACAATATACCCGAGCTGATATACTTTCCAAGTTAGCTCGATCTAGGTCGGCTTAAAATAACCGAACTTTGATCTAAGAAACATTGACCACACCGAGCATAGTGCAAAGCTTCGAGGTTAATGTATTGGCTCAACGCTCGATAGATGATTGGCAAACTCCTATTGAAAAATATCTTTGTTTTGGTGAGTTGCCTCAAGATAAGTTAGAAGCAAGGAGAATAACTCGGGTCTCGGTATTCTACTGTATGTACGGGAATGAGTTGTAACGAAAAGGGTATTCACAACCCCTATTGAAATGCGTCGGCCCCGACCAGTCAAGATATATACTACAAGAAGTTCATGAAGGCATATGTGGTCACCATATGGGGGCGCAAACTCTCGCTTTAAAGGTCATGAGGTCGAGATACTTCTGGCCGACTTTGAAAGAATATTCTACGAAATTGGTGCAGGCGTGTGATAAGTGTTACATATTAGCCCCAGCTACAGAACTCCACAATGTGACTGAACCGTGGCCTTTTTCAAAATGGGGCCTCGATATTATAGGACCCTTACCCCATGAAACGGGGCAAAGGCATTTTATAGTGACAGCCATTAACTATTTCTCTAAATGGGTCGAGGCGCAACCGTTGTCGTCTATTTCCTTTAATCACATACAAAAATTTGTTATTAACTATATACTCTTTAGGTCGGATATCTCCACTTACAACAATCAATATTCTTCCTTAAACCAAATACTCAATCTTGCTTGTATTATGTAGGTTCGGTGTACCACACACCATAGTGGAAGACAATGGGTGCCAATTCACAGACCAACGGGTTTTGACTTTTTGTGCTAGGCATCCGATTAGCATTTGTATCTGTAGAACACCCACAAGCCAACGGACAGGCAGAGGTTATCAACAAAACCATTTTGCAGGGATTGAAGAAAAGATTAGATGAGCACAAGGGAATGTGGGCAGATGAATTGCCATGGATACTATGGTCTTACCGAACCACGCCACACAGCACAACTGGCCATACTCCTTTTAGTGTAACTTATAGAGCAAAAGCTATGATCCTAGTGGAAATAGGGGAGCCGACGTTACGGAGAGTATCATTCAATGAAGAAAAAAATGACATGATGCAAATGCTAGATTTGTTAGAAGAAAAGAGACTAAAAGCATACGAGTAAACTACATCGGCAAAAAGAGCTCCAGCAAGGAAATACAACCAAGGTGTACGGCCTAGGCAACTTCAGATCGGAGACTTGGTGCTTCGGTTTGTGTCACAAGCTCGAAAGAAACCAGAGGATGGGAAGTTAGCCCCTACATGGGACGGGCCATATGTTGTTATTGAGACATTAGAAAAGCGTACATACAAGATAGCCCACATAATAGGCAAGGAACTGCGCAACACTTGACATATTAGTAAATTAAAAAAATATTATCCTGAACTGTAAAAGTAACCTCCGACCTGTGGAAAGTAAACAGGTTTTTATACTCCATAGCTTTTAACTCCTATTGTAACCAGTTGTGGATTGGTCTTAGCTATATTTTGATTAGCACAATTTTAGTCATATCAAAATAATGAATACACGGCGCATTAATTTTGACAGTCACATCGCTACACATGCCGATTTAAAACATTTCCAAGATAAAGCAAATCCCATTATAAAGTCAAAACAACACTTGTCATAACAAAAATTCAAAAGTTACACGACCTAAACTATGACATTTATACATCTCTCAAGGTTAGAAACATCCAGCAAGATATTTGGTTCCTCTTCATCATTAGGATTAACAATCGCACCATCCCGCACAACCTTCAGATAGCTTGTGTCAGCTGCTAACTTATCATATGATGGCGCCCCAAGGCAAAGACTAACTTGCTCCAGGCAATTATTAAAACCATCTTTTGTCACGTTTACTAACACGTCAGCTATTTTATTATCTGCCTGGGCGATGAGTCTTGTGCAAGAGGCGATAGCCCGATCCCTTTCCTCTTTGCGACGACGCGCTAATGCAACCTGTTTACGAACTAGGGCCTTTATCTTCACCACATTTTCTTCTGACGCTGATCTCAAAGTTTCCACTTCTTTTTCAAGAAACTCACCCGGTCTGTCTTTGAGATCAGATCAGAATCCTTTCAGCTCAAATCCTTCTCCAAAGTTTGCAAAGCGACCGTCACTTTGCTAAGCTGCTGCTCAAGGGACCGAGCCTTGTCAAATGCTACTTCTTCTTGTTGTCGAGCTTTAGTTATATCAGTTTGGGCTTGGGCGAAGTCTCCTTCCATAGTCTGCAATTTTGCACCCGCTTCGACCCACCTTGACACCGCTACGCTAAACTTTTGCTCAGCATCCTTAGCCTTATTCTCAGCGGCGTCAGCCATCTCCCAAGTAGTTTGAAGCTCGACCATCAACTCCTCCATCTTTTTCTTAGCCTTGGCTGCCTCTTCTTCTGCAGCTTCCTTTCTGGCTCGCAGCCCATCTGCCTCAACGTTAGACTGATTGTCCACTTTAACTCGGTCATGAAATATATGGATCATTCCATAGTGTCGTTTAATCGCATGCACTTGGTCACCAATTTCTTTCGCTAGTTGGCATAGCATAACCTCTAAACCGACCTCCTGAAACTCAGCAACGAGCGTCTCAAGATTGAGACCCATAAATAGCTTGTCCTGTCCACATAATAACAAAAGCTAAGACACTTACATACATATAATAAAGTTAAATGAATTGACCGAATGAACCTACCGATGATTCGATGTTTGCCTCATCTCCAGACGAGCTGCTTGTCCCACCTTGAGTAGGCTGCTGCAGAATTTCCTTGGGCACACTTCCGTGCACTTTGGGTACTTCACCCCCCTCGTTATAAAAAGGCAAGGTCAGTGAACCTATAAGAATTATATATATAAGCATCATCACCTCATTACGATAAATATAACAATACCAACTATAGAAGCATGAAATTAAGACCAAATACCTTCCGGCGAATCAATATGAATGTAACTCATGCAACGCCCAGCTGTTTCCTTCTTCCTACCGATCTTCTTGACTAGAGGAAGACAACATTCCTCGCTTCCTTCATTATAACTTCCTCCAGCCGGGTCGATTAAAGTGGCACGAGGTTGTTCCTTTGATTTTCCTCTTAAGTTGGGTTGGATAACAATGGACACATCGGGAACAGATTCCGACGGAGGCTGGCTAGGTTGTTTGGATCCATGCTTTGGCCTCTTATGAAGAATATCTTTAGGACAGGAGGACGATCCACCCAAACTCTTCTTCTTCTTCAGGCCGTTGGTCGCACACCTGACCCAATCAATCAACTGATCCAAATTAGGCATGGCTTGCTGATCTGCGATAAAACCAAAGTAAAATTGGGCCACGTCATTACGTAATTTAAAAATACAAACAAAAATCAATACACACCAATATAACGTATGACTCAGTAAAACGCCTCCTTTGTATTAAAATAGATTTTTGATTCAGCTTCTTAATAAGATACAAGGCAGCAGGGCCAAAGTCATCTTTGTTTATCTCTTCAACTTTCCCAAACTCTCATTTCTACCTCATTGGAAATCTCAGTACCCCAGATTCATCCAAGAAGAAGGCTTTCCTAGAACGAGGCTCCACCACCCGGAAAAACCACTATTTAAATTATTTCGCAGACTCCTCGGCAGGAAGAATTAGAGACCTACCCTTCTTCGCCACAAAATACAAATACCCGACCTCCCGTTTCTTGGGATTCTTCAACCTATAAAAGTAGAAGAAGACATCCATACGTGGTGAACGATTTAATCCCGCGCAAATCTTCTAAAATGTGTGTAAAGTCGCCCACGCATTAGGATGAAGCTGTGATAGTGCGACCTGAAGGTTCTTTAACACCTTCATCTCAAACGGGGAGAAAGGCAAATAAACTCCACACCAATATGAGTAGTATAGATTCCATGTGAAGAATCTATCCCCGTATGATCCTTCACATACCCCGGTACTAGAAGGGCTGGCTTCCACGTCAAAACCCTTTGATAGCTCGGTCGACCCACAAATTGACTCCTTAATAAACCCAATATTCTCTTCTGTTAAAATTGATTTGGTGGCAACAATCTCTTGCATGACCCACCATGCATCCTTCAAATCGGAAGGATGAAGAGCATCCTCTACCAACAGATCGTTCGTCTCCTTGAAACCTGGGGTATACATCATTCCAACGACGTCCATCTCATGGGTCACCCAAGGAATCGCCACTATTACTCTGACGCTTGACCTATCCGATGCATTCTCGAACAACGATGCGCCCACCTGAATATCACTAGATCCTAATGTTGACCTTTTACCCATTAAAAACCCACTTCTCTCGGCGAAATTAGAACAACTAGGCTCAACACTTCCCTTACCAGGCCATTTTGCCATATTACCCACTTCGTTTTCCTTTTCTAACTTTGGTAACCCACAGACAGATGAAACCAAGAGCGTATGCTAAAAGAAAAAAATTATGGAACTTAAGAGAAGTGGAGGAAACCTAACCTGCAAAGAAATGATGAATAATGGATAGTTGAAGACGAAAGAAGGCGGAACGAAAAGGAAGCACGACAGTAGCACACCAGGCGGCAAACGGAAAGCAACGAACCAAAGGGTAAAAAGCTTGAAGATGAGAGCAGTATGTGCGAAAACGAAACCCTCGAGCCCCGTTTATAAAAATAGTGTCAGAGATTGGGTACAGCTGGTAGTGAAGTGGGGTGACGTTGCGACTATTTGAAACAACAGTACCAAGGCACAAAGTGACAGTACAGTTGCCGCGCGCATTGAAAGAAACAAAAGGGCACGCTTTGGTACAGATAAAACAATAATGGCGCAATAATATAATAATATTATATGAGGGGTAATGATGAGTATTGATTAATATAACGGCAATGGCTATATCGAGAGACAAACAATCAAATAGCGAAGGGTCAAAGAGTAGCATGACAAGGGACACAATAAATAAATAACAAAGATTTATGAGCACCCGAAAATTTAAACCTAAATGATTAATATAATAAATGTGAAAGTATAATATAATAAATGTGAAAGTGAAATATACACATTATCGCCAAAACACCATAATCATAACAAATTCATAAAAGATCATCCATAGTCTGAATAAGACCTCAACCTAAAGAGGGGAGGGGGGGCAAGTGTTAATAACCATAGGCCCAGACACACGTGAACAACCCAACACAAAGCCCACACCCCCCAAACCTAGCCCATGGCACTGCTTGGCACTGAAATATATATATACCAATGCACTCATCGTCAGGGACAACCAACTAACATTCCACTATAGTTTGAGACCTCTACCTAACCGAAGACACTCAACACAAATACTTTTTTGCTTTTTTGTGCAATCTCACGTAAAGTCTAGCCCATCATTCTTACTATATATAGCAGACATTTTCTTTTTGCCAGGACAAGAGTAACTAATGCTGCCACTCTATCCAAATTGCTCCATATCCTAAAATTAGTATATTCATAAAAGCATGTCCCAAAAAGTATCTACTGGTGTAAGGAAACTTTTCTAAGAGCAAAACCTTTCCTTCACAGTGGTAATTTGAAGCCTGAGCATTATTGTCTTTTCATTAGAGTGCCTAACTAGATTCATTCACAAAAATACTCGAAGGTCTTGTTTCATAAGCTTTCAACGTCTTAGTATTTTGAACTCATTTTACTAGAAAGGGCTAAATAGTAAGATGACTCCATTGGGGAGGTGTTATTAAGATGAACACGATTAGCAAATAGTTAACCTACAATGAGAGTGATGGAGAATAAGGGAGAATAAAGAATGTAGGTCAAGAAGAAGAGGACATCTTGGAGGGAAGGAGTGAAGATCAAGCAAGGAAGAATATGGTGGGAAAAGGAAAGTAGGACCCAAGCACTAGGGCAATAGGTTCCAAGAATGCTAAGGCTAATGGTGGGGGAACTAGTAAAAACCCGAGGTCAGAGGATGAGGATGACTCTGCGATGATGAATATGTTTTGCTCCTTACGCAACATAATGAACAAAATGAGGGAGAAGATTGATAGCATAACAAATCCTACAACAGATGAGAAAACAACAAAAATATTATAAGAGGAGGAGTCCTTCTAGATGCAAGATTCACACCTAACACCCCAAAAGAATAATCAATGGGGTTGTTAGATTTGGATAATACTCTTGTTACCAAAAGTGAAATAAAGATGTTAAAAAAGAAGACAGATGATTATGATGTTATTGTAGACTTTTTGCCACCTTTTTCTCTCAGTGTAGCAGTGAAACCATACCCTACTCAGTATCAGACTCTTATCTTTAGGAAGTATGATAGCAATGGGAGTGCTAGGGAGCATATCTTGATGTTCTTAAATGATATCAGAGTGTATAGGAGTGACCTTGAACTTTGTGTATGAGAGTTCCCTGAGTCTTTGGTGGGAAAAGCCTTCATCTAGTATTCCAAACTTAAACCCACACTATACTAAGTTGGTCAAAGATGACTAGGGCATTTTGTGTAAAGTTTTTGGAGGAGGAAAAAGAAATCCATGTTATGGATTTGGGAAGACTAAAGCAAGGGAAGGATGAGGGAGTACTGGCCTTCATTGGGTGGTATAAAGATAAGGTGCTCCTCTATAAAGAAAGCTTGGTGAACAAAAAGATATAGTTTATGGCTATATTGTAGGGATAAAGGATAGTACACAACTATACTTGTAGGATATCCCAACATTTGCTGAGCTCCTTTCCAAAGCTACACATGTTTTAGAAATTCTAAAAAGAAAGAGAGGAAGAGAAGAAAATCTATTTGAAGTTAATGCAATCACAAGGGAAAAAAAAAAAAAAAAAAAAGAAGCCCTATAATACAATGGGACCACCATCCTCTTACGAAAACAAATGGAAGAATTGGAAAGGGCTAGAACCACCAAATTTCCCTTACTCGATTGAGAAAATTTACCTGTTTATAGAAGCATGGATAGTGGTGGGAATACTAGAAAGGAGGAAGAATGAGAACTTTACGAAAGAAGACATGCAAAATCTTAACTACTGTTGCATATGTCAAAAACTAACTCTATACAAGATTTTTTTTTTTTTTGAAAAATATATTTGATGATAAGTTGAAAAAAGGAGAAGTAAAGATGGTAGACAAGGAAGGTGTTCAGCAAACCCCTCTTCTCAGGCATGATGTCCATACTGTCTTAAGAGGAAAGCCTAGCATAGACAAGGCAACTACAAGAGAAGAAGTTGTTTGAGGGGATGAGTTGTCCTAGGTTACAGAATGAGAAAAGGACTGACAAAAGCAAAAAATTTCTTAGGGCTAGAATTAAATGAACAAGGCATGGAAGAGGTTGTTGCAACTATACCACAGATAGTAAAAAGTAGAGGAGGGTACTGTTGCATTGCTACAGCCCTACTGGCCAAATTTGTCAATTCTTACAATACAACTATTATTTTTAAAGAAGTTGATAAGGTTTCAAAAGATCCATACCATAATTGTCCTTTGTATGTGGAAGCATCTCTAGAGAGCCATAACCTGAGGAGAGCCTTAATAGATAGCGGCTCGAGAGTAAGTCTGTCATGCCTTATTCTGTATTCACTACTTTGGGTTTACCCAAAGAGAGGTTGCAGCCTATAGAAGGTTTTTTTAACACTTTCCAAGGGATTCCTCTTAATGCTATGGGAACATTGATGGCAAATTTAACAATGGGGCCCATAGGAACAACCAATGTATTTCAAGTGGTAGAAGGAAATCCAATTATCACATCTTACTAGGAAGATCTTAGATTCATGCTCATAATTGTGTATCGTCCACCCTTTGTTAGTGTGTTAAAGCCAACTGAAACGGAAGGGACATAGGAATTCTTGCAACTAAGTCTTCCTTCGATGAATTTGAAACACATTATATAGACTTTGCATATTATAGAGCTGGCCCAAGAAAGAACAAACTAAGTGGAAGTAATAAGGGGGTACCTTTGTTAAAAGAAAAGGAGGATATGGTGAGAGAGAAAAAGACAAAGTCAAGGGAAGAAAAAAGGAAGGAAGTAGAGAACATTAAAAAAATGGAGGAAGAGGCAAGAAAAAGTAAGCAAAAAGGAGTAATAGGAGAGGAAGAAAAGGAAGGAACTCCTTAGAAGAAAGAAAAATTTGAATAATTTTTGGGAGTGTAGGTGGTCTCAGGAATAAAATGTGTCCAACTTCTCATCGGGGTCATCCAACGGAGTATCTTATAAGAAATTGCAGGGGAACCAATTCTTTCCCTTGTTGTACCATCACCATAGAAGTTTGGGGGAAAAGTATTAAGGGAAGAACTAGTGAAGAGGGTTGTGGAAGCACTACTAAAATTGCAAGACTAGCTAAACAAGGAGAAGATGAGTTAGAGTAGGTTTTCCTAGAACCTAGAATGAAACAACCTAGACCAATATTTGTAAGTATTCTACTTACAACGGATAAGAAATCCAATTTTCTACAACTTTTGATAGCATATAAAGATGTTTTTGCATGGGAATATGAAGAAATGCCTGGTTTAGATCCGAGTCTAATTTGTCATAATCTTCTTGTTCATCCCAAAGCTGTTCCTATAAAGTAACATCTCAAGAAGTTCAACCTAGAAATGAAGTTGCAGATAAAGATTGAAGTAATGAAACTATTGAGGGCTGGGTTTATCAAACCAATCCAACATCCCACATGGTTAGCTAATATTGTAAAGAATGGGTAAACCAGAATCTGTATAGACTTTCGAGATCTTAATAGGGCTTGTCCTAAAGATGATTTTCCCTTGCCGAATATAAATGCCCTTATAGATGCGACTACAAGACATGAAAGGTTTTTGTTCATGGAGGGCTTTAGTGGCTATAATCAAATCAAGATGTCCATGGACAAAGATGTGGAATAGACAGCATTCCAAACCCCTTTCAAGAATTTTCATTATACAGTAATGCCTTTCAGATTAAAGAATGTAGGGGCAATATACTAAAGAGCTATGACAACAATATTCCATGATATTTTGCATAACATAGTGGAGGATTTGGTCGTCAAGTCTAAGAAAGCAGAAGAACACTTGGAGCATTTGAAGAGTGCTCGAAAGATGTGAAAAATATAAGTTAAAAATGAATTTTATGAAATGTGCTTTTAGTGTCTCTAGCAAAAATTCCTGGGGTTCAAAGTTCATAAGGAAGGGATCACGGCAAAAGAAAGCAAAGTCAAGGCATTGGTAGGCATAAGAGCTCCAAAAAATACAAAAGAAGTTCAAAGTCTCATGGAAAGTTCGGATGCATATGGAGGTTTATATTTGCCCTCTCAGAATTACTATATCCTATAAAGTAGTTGGCTAGGGAAAAGGCCAAGTTCACTTGGGGAGAAGAAGAGTAATAGGTGTTTGATAAGATCAAAATAGTGCTTACCTTTGCTCAAACCATATCACCCCTGATACAAGGGAAGCTGCTCATCTTATATGAAAGTGCAAGTGAAATGTTCTAGAGGGGGGTGAATAGGATAATAAAAATTTTCGCAATAAAATTTATTTTTTTCGAATCAAGCATAAAAAGATAAGTTTGATTCTAGACAATGAAAGTTTGATTTCAGAAATCTCAGAGTTCAAAATGCAATGAAACAATTAAACACAAAATGTGAAATTTAAAAGCTGAAGTATAAATATGTTGAAATCAAAGAGAATAGGGAAGAGAACGTGCACAATAATTTATACTGGTTCGGTCTATCAAAGACCTACGTTCACTCCTCTCAAATATACTTGAGAGAGTTATCTTCACTATCCAAGCTGGTTTACTGGCTTTCAGCTGCCTCTTACAACCGAACAGGAATCAAGCACAACAGCTGAAACTTAGTTTTACTAGGAGCACTAAGAACCCTTTACAACATAGACTATGTCTAAATAGACTATGTCTTTCCCTTATATATGGTTGCAATATATGAAGAAAGGCACTACAGCCTTTTTACAAAGATTGAAGTGGTTGAAGAAATAAAGCACATAATTTGTTGCTTGAATCAACAAGTATTCCAGTGAGCTTCAAGTGCACAACAAATATTCTAGTTGAAGGTGTGGTGCACGACTAAAAAGAGAACAAGATGAATATGTGATAATTTTTTTGATTGTAAGCAAATGAACCTTTTGATATTTTCTCTCTTCTTGTCCTCCTTTGAGTCTTCTTCCTCCTTTTATAATATATTCAAAAAATGACTGTTGCAGGTATCATCATTGCAAATATAGCTGTTGGAAATATTATCATATTAATTTTTGGAAGTTGGGAATTTCTCTTCTCTAGGTATACAAATGTGGCTAACTGGTTTTACTGTTTATGCCTGATTTCTGACACAGTTAGCAGCTTTTCTAGAGCCCATGCCATGCTGGCTTGCTTCTGCAACATGTTTTACTATTTCTGACACAGTGTACTGTTAACAGCAGCTTTTCTGGAGCACATGCCATGCTGGCTTGCTTTTGCAACACGTTTTACTTTTTATGCTTGATTTTCTGACACAGTGTACTATTGATAGTAATGATTGTTAGTAGCTTTTCTAGAGCCCCATGCCATGCTGTTGTAGTTTAATATCCCAATAAAGTGAGCTGAAGCAGTATTGACCATTGGATTAAATATATAACCCATATAGCTCATTATGAACCTAGCTTGCTTCTGCAACACATAAAGCAGACTGCACACTACAGCTCTACAGTTTTACTTTTCCCATGCCAAGTTAGCTTTATAAAATGAAAAGGAGTAGGTTCTGCTTCTGTTGGATAATCAAGCACGTGAAGATATACCAGATTTGCACCTGGCTTGCTTCTGACACACGTGAAGCAGACTGCAAACTGTAGCTCTGTAATTTTGTTTTTCCCATGCCGAGTTGACTTTGCAAAATGAGAAAGAGTAGGTTCTGCAATTGTTGCTAAATCAAGCACGTGAAGTTATGCTAGCTTTTCAAATCTACACTACTACAGTTTTCTTTCCCAATGCAAGGGATAAAAAATTATTTATTTAAAATAATAGTTGACTTTGTAGCACTTTTCCCATTAAAAAATTTGGAGTAACTAAAATACTCATCGGTTTGGTTAGAGTAACCAAAACATTTAGAATCCAATAAAACATATATTTTGCAATAGAAATTTTTAACATATTTAACAAATCTAAGAAATATTTTTCTCATCAAAATCAATTAAGGATTTGATAAAAATTCCCTTGAGCTAACATTATACCTTACTTCTACTGAGGTATTTGTGAGAGGATTAATTGCACAAGAAATGGAAGGTGTTGAAAGGTCTATTTATTATTTGTGTTAGTTAATCGAAGGGCCAGAAGTGAAATATACTAAGCAGGAGAAACACTGCTTGGCACTTATTTATGCTGCCTAAAATGGAAGCATTATTTCTTGGGACATCAAATAAACCTTTAGATGAGGTCTGATATACTAAAGTTCTTGCTGAGACATCCAATATTATCAAGAAGACTTAACAAATGGTCTTTGATAATGGGAGAGTTCGACATAATTCCCATGCAACTGACTGCTTTTAAAAGCCAAACCTTAGCAGATTTGTTAGCACTATTCCCTAGTACAAATCATGAACCTATAGAAGAAGAAATTCTAGGAGGAATTACTGCAGTGTACATATGTGAAGAGATCCCAGACAGTGTATGGACCTTGTACTTTGATGTGTCTCCCTCCAATCCCACAAGAGTAGCATAAATAGCCTTGATTAATAGTGAGGGAGAAATATTGCCTTTTGATGATCAATTATGATTCCCATGTTCTAACAATGAAGCAGAGTATGAGGCATTAATTTTGGGATTACAAATGACAAATGAGGTTAGAGTTATAAATATGCTAATCAAAGGAGATTCGAATTTGGTGGTAAAACAAGCAAGTAAAGAGTATGGTGTGAAGGAGCTGACCCTCTTGGAATATAAAAAGGTAGTTCAAGAAATGATAAAACAATTTCCTAACCTGTGGATAATGCATGTACGTAGGGCCGAGAACATAATTGTAGATGCGCTAGCCACTCTGGGGAGTAAGCTCCCTCAAGGAAGTAAGGTGGAGGTAAAAAAGAAGTAGGGAATAAGACTGTTGCAAATAATAGCTAAGGAAGAGAATGAGAGACTAGGAGATTAAAGAAGCAAAATAAAAGAGCAAATCAGAAGTAACTTGCCTTTAAAAATATGCAAGGAATATCAGCTAAGGAATGAGAAGTTATATAAAAAGAATTATGAGGAGTTATTGACGAGGTATATTAATGAAATGAGGGAAAGGAAAGAGCCAAACAGATACATAGCAGTGTTAGTGAGAGTGGAGGACCAAGTCTGTATTGGAGATTGTAGAGATGCAGATTTTGCTGGCCTAGCCTAGTCTGAAGGTGTGTGATGAAATACAAAGAAAATGCACAGTGTGTAAAGAAGAGAGGCAAGAAGAGGAGGTTTGCACAGCCAATGTAGAGGGAGATTGGAGGAAATCTCTAATAGATTATATAAAGCATTTAACCCACACAATTTATTGATTAATTATCTTGGTACAATAGAGCTATATATACAGCTAAAGGAACGTACTAGAAACAAAAATACATAAAAAATAACTTTTTAAAATAAAGATAGGAAGATAACCTAGAAGATAACCTTGCATCCTTATCAATTAGATAACTTCCTTATCTATCATATTTTACTGGGTCAACCACACTCCCCTTTAAGTTAGATCATAGATGTTCATCATGTCTAACTTGCTTATACATTTCTCAAAACTAGGTCCATGTAGGCCCTTGGTCAGTACATCTGCAGTTTGTAGTTTCGTAGGAATGAATGTCAAGCATATAATTCCTTACTCTACTTTTTATCGGATGAAATGCCTATCAATCTCCACATGTTTAGACCTCTTATGTTGTACTGGGTTTAATGCCATACTAATTGTAGCTTTATTGTCATAGTAGAGTTTCATTGGTGTACTCACATTTACTTTTATTTGCTCTAAAACTCTTCTCAGCCATAGTTCTTCGGTTATTCCATCTGCTAGTGCCCTTAGTTCTATTTCTGCACTGCTTTTTGCTACAACTCTCTGCTTTTTACTTTTCCAAGTAACTAAATTTCCCCATACAAATGAACAATATCCTGATGTGGACCTCTAATCTTTATAGGTTCCTCCCCAATCTACATCAGTGTACATTTCTATGGACCTTTACTCTTATTTTCTGAACATTAATCCCCTTCCAGGTGTTCCTTTCAAATATCTTAAAATCAGGTATACTACTTCTAGGTTTTTTTAGTAGGACAGCTCATGTGTTGACTAGCTACACTGATAGCAAATGCTATGTTAGGTTTAGTGTGTGAAAGGTAAATTAATTTTTTCACAAGTTTCTGATATCTCTCTTTATTAGCAACTTCCCCACTTTTATCAGAAACTTCCTCACATTTCTGCTTGGTTCCTTTTTTTCTTTTCTTGACTAAGGAAACTGGTCTTGACTCATGTTTTATCTTCTTCAGTAAGACTTGGTCCCAGTTTAAGAAACTTATTTTCTTTTGCTTAGGAACAATTGGTGTAGTGGTAGGTCTACAGCCTAACATCCCTGTTTCTTCAAGAAGATTTAGGGTATACTTCCTTTGAGATACATATATCCCTTTTCTTGATCTGGCCATTTCTATACCAAGAAAGTATTTGAGATTCCCGAGATCTTTTACTTCAAACTCTCTCCTTAGGGCAGATTTGATGTTATCTATCTCTTGTAGATGATCATCTGTAATGATTATATCATCCATATAGACAATAAGAATACATCTTTTCCCATTTTCCCATTTAACAAACAGAGTATGATTTGAGAGACATTGCTTGAAACTTGCTAACTTCATAACCTTTGTAAATCTGTCAAACCACTTTCTTAGAGACTGTTTTAACCCATATAGTGAACGTTTCAACTTGCATACATGATTTTCCCTTCCTTTGTCAAACCTTGGAGGTAAATTCATATATACTTCCTCTTGTAGTTCCCTATTCAAGAAGGCATTTTTTATGTCTAGTTGCTGTAGAGGCCAATCTAAATTTGCAGCCACAGATAGTAAAACTCTAATGGTATTTAGTTTTGCTACTGGTGCAAATGTCTCCTTGTAATCTAACCCATAGGTCTGAGTGAACCCTCGTGCAACTAACCTTGCTTTGTATCTTTCCAGGTTCCTATTGGAGTCATATTTTAGAGTGAACACCCATTTACAACTTACAATCTTTTTCCCTTTTGGAAGTTCGGTTACTATCCATGTTCCATTCTTTTCTAATGCTCTCATTTCTTCCATTATTGCACTTCTCCATTCTGGTATACTTAAGGCCTCATGTATATCAGTGGGTACTTTCACCTTGTCAATATTGGTGATAAATGCTCGGTATTGATCAGACAAGGTTTTATAACAGACATACCTCTGTATTGGATGCTGAGTGCAAGTTCTGGGCTATTTTCTGAGAGCAATTGGTAGATTTAATGTTTTAGTCCCTTTTTCAGCTTCTTTCATGGTCTCCACTTGAGTTGCTTCAGAATCTTCCATTGGTTCAGTGATTGGCTGAGCTACAAGCATGACAATTTTATTATCTTGCTTTGACCTTCGAGTGTAGACAATGATTTTTTCCTTTTCTTGGACTATTGGGGTTTGTTTCGTGAGCTGATCTAGGGTTATCATAGGGAAGATCTTATTTTTTCTGGATAGTAGGATCTACATGGTTAGTTAGGTCTATGATGGGTTCAGGTATAGGTATGGGTTTAGGTGCACGATTATGCATGGTTCCCTCAGTTTTTCTGTTTTCTTTTGGCTGAAATTCACTCCACCACTCCCCCTGAATTGAGGCATTGGGGAAAAACGGAATATGTTCAGCAAAGGTGACATCTCTGCTAACATACAGGCGGTGTAGGCTGGGATTATAGCACTTGTAACCTTTATGTGTGGCAGATTAACCAAGAAAAATACATTTGGTGGCTCTAGGTTCTAGTTTTGCCGAGTTGTGTAAGTGGGCAAAGGCGGTACATCCAAAAAATTTTAATGGCAAGTTCATTGCTAGGTGAGTAGTTGGATGAGTTTCTCGGAGTTTGTCAAGTGGTGTTGAGAAAGAGAGAATCCGGCTTGGCATGTGATTGATGAGGAAAGCAGCAGTTAGAATGGCATCTCCCCAGTAAAATTTAGGGACATTGTATGTAAATAGGAGAGCCCTAGCAACTTCAAGGAGGTGCCTATTTTTTCTTTCAACAATGCCATTTTGTTGTGGGCTATTAGGACAAGTACTTTTATGAATGATGCCATGGTGTTTTAAAAAATTTCCCATTGTGCGATTGAAGTATTCAGTGCCATTACCAGTGTATAGAATTTTTATGTGGGTATTGAATTACATCTTGATCATATTGTGGAATTCAATGAAAGTTGAGGCAACATCGATTTTATCATGAAGCAGATATACCTAACATAAACGAGTGTGATCATCGAGGAATGTGATGAACTACCATGTATGGGTTCTGTTTGAAATTTTTGCTGGTCCCCACAGGTCACTGTGTATAACGGAGAAGGGCTGAGATGGGTGATAATCAATTCTTTTAAAAGTTGTTATGTGATGTTTAGCAAGTTCACAGTCTGCACAATGAAAATTGACTGTTTTATTGAATTTGAAATGAGGAAATAACTTACACAAATATTGAACGTCTGGGTGACCTTATCTTCTATGACACAAAAGAATATTAGGTTCTGCTACAGTTCCTAAGTTAGACAGATTGCAATAAATTTTGGTTCTCAAGTTCTGTAGTGTTTGTTCATCAAGATAATAAAGTCCATCATGTTCTTTAGCATTGCCAATCATCTTCCACGATGAGAGATCCTGAAAAACACAATGAGTGGAACAAAAATGAGCCCAACAATTTGCTTGTTTAGTGAGTTTACTAATTGAAAGGAGATTATAGGCTAGTGAGGGAACATGTAGTACAGAGTCTAACTGGAAATTTTCAGAGAGAACAATACTGCCCTTTCTAGCTACAGAGGAAGAAGACCCATTAGCTGTAATGATTCGTTCATGGCAAGCACTAGGAAAATAGGTGTAGAAGTGCTTGGAATCTAATGTCATATGGTTTGAAGCACCAAAATCTACAATCCACCGATTATTTTGAGTTGTAAGAAAAACATAATTACCTTTGTGGGCCATGGATGCAGTAGACGATGGTTCCTTTGCTTGTTCAGTCTTTTGAAAGGCACTTAACATTTTGAGTATGTGACCAATTTGTTCTGGACTGACTTCTATACCCATACTGTCAGGTTGGCCAGGAGAGGGTTCTTGAGTGGCTTGATATCCTTTGGGCTTACCTTTTCGAGGTTTCCAATTAGCTGGTTTGCCATGGATGTCCCAGCAAGTGTCTCGAGTATGGCCAACCTTTTTGCAATATTCACAAGTTAGTCTGCCTTTCTGTCCTCTGCCGTTTGAACCAGTAGTCTTACTAATAAGTGCAGAGGAATCCATAGAGGGTGGGACTAGATTAGGATTGGACAACATAACCTTCCTTCTTGATGCCTCACGTCTAACTTTAGAAAAACCTTCTCGTGTAGAAGGGAGAGGGACTTTATTTAAAATTCTGCCACTCTTTCCTTTTCTATTTTCTCTTTATACAGGGCAGCATTATGGGCACAATGCCATTCTTCAGTGGACAAAAGATCTAGTTCTTGCCACAGGGCTGAAAGTTCAAGCTAGTGGGCAGTGATATCTCTATCACCTTGCTTAAGTTCCCATATTCTGGTTTTGATTTCATATAAATGAGCCAGATCCTCTCCATCAGAGTAAGATTCCCGTACTACCTCCCAAATTTCATGTACAGTAGGGAGAAATGTAAAACTCCTCTTTATCTCAGGTATCATGGCATTGATTAACCAGAAGGAAACCATGAGGTTTTCGGTGTGCCATTGGTGACATGCTGGGGATTCTGTGTCGTCTAGAATTGGGACTATGCCAGTGAGAAAACCCATCTTACCTCTGCCGCCTATGGCCAACTTCACCGCTTGAGCCCATCACGATAATCGGCTCCATTGAGTTTTTTGGTGACAATAATCATGGAGGATCCTTTGAAGCCAGTAGTCATCCCATGGAGACTATCAGTCTTGCACAGATCAGTCATGGAGGATTCGTCGTTCGACGATATCAGACCAATGAGGTCTTCTGTGGAACAACAAATACACTCAATACCAAGATGATTATCTTCTATATCGTGTGCTAGGTTTTTGGGCTAGCTTTGATACCATATAGAGTTTTAACCCACACACTTTATTGATTAATTATCTTGGTACAATAGAGCTATATATACAGCTAAAGGAACGTACTAGAAATAGAAATACAGAGAAAACAACTTTTTAAAATAAAGACAGGAAGATAACCTTGCATCCTTATCTACTAGTTAACTTCCTTATCTATCCTATTTTACCGGGTCAACCACGGATTATTTGCAAGAATGGAAATTACCATTAGAAAAGAGGGTTGCCATCCATCTAAAAAGAATGGTTGAGTAGTATTTTGTTGAAGAAGGGGAATTAAAATGCTTCTAATCATAAAATTAAATTCTGAAACTAACATAGAAAGCATCTAAATACCAAATTCAAGTGAATTAATCAAGAAAGCAATTAAAATCATGCAAAATTAAGCACAAAAATAAGTGCATTTTTGCACTTATCTATTCCATAGTACATTTATGTTTTTGGGGTGAGTGTGTAGCAGCAGCCACTTATATCATTAATAGAACACCTTCAGTTGTGCTTCATAATAGATCACCATATGAGCTTTTGTATGGTAAATAACCAAACTAAAATACATTCAACGTGTTTGGCTGCTTGTGTTATGCTGTCACAGTACCTCCAGAGAGAATAAAATTTACACCCAGAGAAGTGCCTTATGTTTTTATGGGATATCCTACAGGGTATAAAGGATATAAATTGTGTAGTCTGCAAGCACGAAAGTTCATCATTTCAAGTGATGTACTGTTTCACAAGGATATTTTTCCCTTCACTATAGTACCCAATATAGACACATATGTTGATTTGTTTTCTGACATTGTAATTCCTCAACTAGCTACATATCATGAAAACTTCTTTGCCTCAGAAAGTTCCAAATAATCCCACTATATTTCAACAAATGATCAAGGGAATAATTCTATTAATACAGACTATGCTTCTCAAACACCTGCCTTACAAACACAAGTGCCTGCAATTAGAAGGTCCAATAGACCTGTCAAACGTCCATCCTATTTGCAAGACCATATCTGTACTACTATAGAAACTAGAGCTCAATGTCCTATTCAAAAGTGTGTTACTTATGATAGATTGTCTCATCCTTATAATAATTATGTCATGTAGGTATCTAATGTCTATGAGCCTCAATTTTTTCATCAGATTGTTAAGATTCCTAAATGGAGAAAAGCCATGGCAGAGGAGTTGAATACTTTACAAAATGATTAATCAAACATGGTCTATTGTGCAGCTTCCACCGGGAAAACATCCAATTGGATGCCAATGGATTTATAAAGTGAAATATAAAGCTGATGACAGTGTTGATAGGTCCAAAGCTAGGCTTGTTGGAAAAGGTTACACACAACAAGCTGGCATAGATTTTCTGGACACATTCTCCCCAATGGCAAAGATCACTACTGTTCAAATTTTACTTTCATTAGCAACTATGAAGAAATGGAATCTGCTTCAACTAGATATTAATAATGCCTTCCTCAATGGAAATTTGTTTGAGGAAGTGTATATTCAGTTACCTTTGGGTTGTCCAATTAAGGGGGAGAATCTTGTCTGTAAGTTACAGAAGTCACTCTATGGACCAAGGCAGGCTTCTAGACAATGGTTTCAAGCAATGATACAGTGATGGCTTCACAACAGGGTCTGCTTCTAGTTTGAGGGTGCTTTTAGTATATGTTGATGATATAATACTAGCAGGTTCTAGTACTCTGTGCATTCAGCAAGTTTCATTAATGTTGCAACAACATTTTAAGCTGAAGGTAATTGGGGATTTAAAATATTTGTTGGGTTTGGAAATTGCCAAATCCACAAAAGGCATTCACTTGTCTCAACAAAAATATAAGCTATAATTGCTTGAGGATACTGGTTTTTCTGCAGCAAAACCTTTTCAAATACCTATGAATGCTAATCTGAAACTTAGCAGTGTTGATAGAGAACCATTAAAAATGCATCTATGCACAGAAGATTAATTGGCAGGTTGATGTATCTCACAATTTCTAGGCCAGACATCACTTTTGTTGTACACAGACTTAGTCAGTTTATGTCTTATGTCCAAGTTAATTTAACTGGTGTTAGTTAAACATCTAACCAGTTTAGTTAGAGAAAATGGTGGAGCTATTGAATTGTGATTCTATAATTTTTTTTAATTAAAATAAAACTCCATTCAATTAGCTACACTCCAATTTGAGGTGGAATGAATTTTGATGTTTGGGTGGAAAGGAGTGGAATGGTTCCTTTCATTCTATTATTAGTTTTCCTTACTAAAAGATATTCTCAAACAATAGAAAGTCATTTTATTCTTTTATATTCAATTCTTTTCTACTCTTTTTCATCCAAACATACCATAAAAGAATCCTAATCCATAATAAATGCTCTTTCTTTTGAAAAAAAAAAAAAAGAGAAACAATTATAATTCTATTTTTGTTAAATTGTAGCTTTACAAATTTTTGTAATCAACGTCCTAGAATATTTTGAGATGATAATTTTCTCCTAAATAATTAGAGATTTTGTGAGAATTTATTGATGGGGAAGGAGGTGTGAATTACTCTTTACTGTGAAGATCCCAAAATATATAATTACAAAATATTCTTATATATAAAATAATATTATAATAAGTAAATGTAATTTAATAATTTGTTTAAAAATTAATTTTTACATAAAATAAAATAATATATTTATAACTTTAAATGAATTAATTTAAATTTAAATTTTATTTATTAATTTAAATTATAATTTTTAATCATTTATTTGTAATTAATAGTACTTATACTTAAAATGTAATATATTTTTCTCCATAAAAATTTCCCCCACATATTTAAGCGACAATACATCCCGCCCATGCTCTAGTCTGTTGTTATTCCTAGGAATATTGGCGCGTTATTTTTATTTTATTATACATTTTGTGGTTAAATTTCAATTAAAACAACTTAAACATAAAAAATAAAAAAATATGGTTTAATTATAATTTTGATTTTTTTTAATTTTTTTCAAAATTTAAAATAATTCTTATAATTTTAAAACATTAAAAATTAATTTTCATACTTTTAAAAATATTTATAAATTACTCTTTAACTTCCATCAATTTATTGCTGTTAAGTGTAAATGTGGATAACGAAATGCTTTGTTAAAATGGCATAAACTTGATAATCTAGTGTGGCTAAGGCCACGTGGGATTAAAAATTAAATTATGAATATTTCTTTTTTTTTTATAATAAATTATAAATATTTCTAAAGTATAGAGTTTGATTTTTAATATTTTAAATTATATAAATTATTTTAAATTATATTCAAAAGTATAAGAACACAACTATAATTAAACTAAAAAAAAAAATATTTAGAAAAGATGAAAAACAGAAAAACAAACTCAAGAAAAACGTGCGCAGAAGACTCAAGTCCATTCAGTCCTCCTTGGCAGTTGGGACTGGTTTCTCATTAGTTCATTCAGTTTCAACTCCAACCGCGTACTTTCATCTTGTCTTTCTTCCGTTCAGGTCTGAATTTAAGCTCCGCCAAGCTCAAATTTTTTTCCCTCGTTTACTCTCCAGTTACTTTGTTTTGATGCAAAGTTGAAGGAACCCTAGTCTCATTCATTGCTCTGCTGCATGCTTCAAATTTCTCTCCGATAGCCAACGCTCTTTACCACATTTGAGGAACCCAGAGTTGTCATAAACCATTAGGTAGCAGTTCTGAGTTTTTTCGGTCTTCTTTGAATATTTTTATATTGCTGGTTCCATTTAAGATTGAATTTGATATATTTTTTTTCAATGTTTTAAAATTCGGTTTTTCTCTATTTTCTGGAATGAGGTTGGATGAACGTTGTTTTTTTTTTTAATTTTTTTTTTCTGGTTTCAAATATTATTTTCAACTTTTCAAATCTGGGTTTCCCCCCTTTTTCTGGTATATGCATTCTTGAATGGACGTGGTTGTACTTGAATTCTTAATTGTTAATTTCAGTCATACTGTTATCTAATCTAGTTCATTATTTTATTCTTTTTTTGCTGTTTCCATTACTATTTGGACTCTGAATGGCCTTCATTAGTAGAAATATAAAAATTTATCTCTTATCTTGATACTTGAATAATTAACTGTGTGCTTCTGTTTAAATTAATGATGGAGAAGAGCCTTTTGACAAGGACGCTTGATGAGATTGCCTTGAGCAGTTTGGGGTACAGATGAGGACAAGGCCTCTCGAATATTATTGGGAGAGTTAAGGGAGATCTTATGTGGGTATATTTTGAGCTTCGTCATAACAGTAGTGTGAGCAGTAGAGCATATTTGATTACTGTAGAGCCTAATAAGGTCTGATCGATTAAAGTTAAGGACTTTTAGTCTATTGTTATTGTTTCCATTGTCTATAAGAGTCTCACTAAGTTCCCACAAGTTTCATGAGGATAATTGGTGTCCTTGGCTATGAGGTGTTAGTTTCTCAATTCTCAGATTATGTAATCTAATCTTAGGTAGCAAATTCAGAATATATGGAAACATGTATGGAAGTTTTCGTGGTAGGTTTTTTAGTTGGGAAGTGTTTTGAGGTTAGATGATGGAACAAGATTTCAGGTTGCATTTGATATTTCTAATAAAATGTAGATGCGCGATACTTGCTTAGTATTGCTTTTTCATATTTTGAGATGATTTTGGGGTTGGGAATTTATTTAAGCAAGATTGATTCCTCTAGTGTTAATGTGAAAATCAACCTCTAGCGTTTGTCTAGTTTGGATTGCTGTGTGATCTTGAATTGTTCTCTGACTGATTTGACTTGTGGAAGGGTAACCTCGGTCTCTTTAGGTGGCAGTGTCACTCTGAGACTTAAAGATAATTACCAATACTAAGTATGGCCTTCGACATAACAGGTTGAAATGCAGCCTGCAGTTAATGTTTAGCCCCTATGATTCATATCTCCTGGATATTCTTCTTCTGTTCCCTTGATTGTTTTGAAGGTTATAATGCTTCTGGAAGATTTAATGGTTGGTGTTACATTTTTATAGAAGCTTTTCCTTGCTATCGTTACATCTCTTCCTTGCATAATTCTCTGCTTATTTGGCTTTTTGGTGCTTTATTCTCATAACCTTTTTTAGGGTCTCTTTTTTTAATGAATGGAGATTGGAAAGCACTTCTGAGCTGATGTAGTTTCTTTTGATTAGGAGGATTCCTTATTCTCATGTTTTGTTATGCTCTTCTCTCTCTTTCTTTTGTCTATAAAAGTTCTTTTATTAATAATAAATGTGTAAGCGTAGTTGTACTCCTGCCTTATCATACCCTGTTTATTTTCAATGTCTATATGTGTACGTTGTGTAGTAATCCATATCCTCATCAATGCTTTACATTTACTGTCTTGGAAGTTTGTAGTATACTGCATGTGTTGATGTCTTTTTAATTTTGAATGAAATTGGAGGACTTTGCTGTTTTTTATCTTTTGTTCCTCTGATTAAGTGATTGTTTATTTTAGTTTTGCAGTGTTTGTTGCTATTTGTATTTTCTTTGTTACTTTGTTGATTTAGGAGTAGCTGTTTAAACAAGATAATTGCAACTATGGTTTGAGGTGCTTCATTATGAATCTTTTCATTTCTTTTTTTTTTTTTGGAGAAGAATTGAGCCTTCAAGTTAGTAAAATGATGTATTAGTAAAGAAATAATGTCCTCATCTTTGTTTCCTTCAATTTTATGTTAGTTACTTTCCCTTCTCATTGAAGTTTTCCTCTTAACTCTCTGATGAATAGGTTGTTCAATGAGGAAGATTTGTCAACGGTTCAAACTTCAATTAGATGCCTGACAATGTGGATCATATTTGTGATTTCATCAACTCATCTCGGGGTATTTGTTCTCATTTAGGTGGTTGGGTTTTTACTTTGATATTGAAACCTTTTAGATGCGTGGTGGGTAAAGACATTCTTGTTTGGTGGTTCTCCTGCCTCCTTTTCTTTTATTGTCATGTCATCATATGTTGTTCATGCTTTTTGACTGTTGGTTGGTTCAGCATTTGATGATTCTATTTCTAGGTTGGCTGACAAAAGAATAAGTTATTCAGATTTTTTATGGAGTGTATAGACATTAGTTCATCTGATGATGATCTTGAAGAGATAGATGGTTCAAATTATAGGAGCCTTCCAGAATGGGCTGGTACTGGAAGCAATGCTGGTGGGTGGATCTCTTTAGTGGAAGCTCCTTTATAACAAAATTTCTCTTTGAACCATATATCATGGTAATTGTAATCTTCTTTGCAGGTTATGATGGATGGTCTAAGCGGGGTAGCTCTTCTAGAAGGGAAAATACTTCAAATGTGAGCTCTTCAAGTGTTAACAACCTTTCACAAGCCAAGCCCCATACTCAACCTGGGTCTAGCAATTATACGCTGAGCCATGGAATTGCACGTGCAAATGAGTCTTTGTATTTTAGGGAGAATGGAAATCATACAGTTAATTCCCGAATTGCTAATACTCCAAGGCTGCATTCATCTCCTGTTCAGTTATTTGCACCAGATACCAGATTTAGCAACTTGAAAAGTAACCGAAGTAGCAGTTGGATTGAGGATACTTATGGAAACCCTCATCATGTAGGAGGATCTGGTATGACAAATGACAAGGGCTACATGCGTGAATATTACAGTAGGATTAGAAATGAAGAACATGCCATGCTTCAAAATGGTGTGAGTAGGATTCATCCTCTGTCTTTGATGCACAGAAAGGCCACATCGTCTACACTATTGGCCAGTTTGAGTGAATCTACATTTTGTGCTGGGGCAGGTGAAGGGAGGGCTTCTGTAAATGATGAGAGACTGATTTATCAGGCAGCTTTAGAGGTATAGCTTCTGTGTTATTGTTAATTTAATTTTGTGATGCTCCTTAGTGGAATGATTATCCTTTTTAAGTGGAACAATCTATTGTACCTGAAAATATGTAATGTTCTTTTTCAAAGGAGGGAGCTCCTTTGAGGTTGGGTTTAAGATGCAAAACAGGAATAACCAAAATATATCAGGAGGGGTGAGTCTGATCCTCTTCCTTTCCTTCTTTGCTTTCATGTATTCAGAGTCTCTTGGAACGTTAAGAGTGTTGATGATTCTATAGGATATGAGGTTGTTAAAATTTTATTCTAAAACAAGTGAAACCATGTTTGTTTTTGGGAAATGTTTTCACTAAAACAAGTGAAAATGAAAATGAAAATAGAAAAAGCTGTTTTCAGTGTTTCAAGAAATGACTAGTGGCAATTCTGTAATTGTATTGACTTTTTTTCTTTTTGAGAATTGACTTGTATTTCAATGAAATACATTGAAAGTGATTGTAGGGTAGTGGATGGATATGAAAACAAGTTAAAATGAAAATGAAAATAGAAAAAATTCAACAAACATGTTTTCAAGAAATGAAAATGTGAAAATGAAAACACATTTCTCGAAATAAAAATAGGAAATGAAAATATGAAAACATTTCCCAAACCAAATAGGCCTTTAGGTTTTGACAGGTACTTCTATTATGTTCTTCTATGATCCCTCTTCATTATTATGCTGTCTGACATGTTTTTAATTGATATATAAGTCACTGATTTTCTCAAATGGTCTGGTCACTACTTTTTGTTGATTTTTTTTTTTTTTGATGACCTGTTTTATTTTTACATGGTGGTAATAAAAAAAGCATCAGAAAAATGTGTAAATATGATGCTTTTGAAATTTGATTTGCTCATGTATTGATATTTTTTTATTAAAAAAAAAAAAGAGAGAAAGGAAAATAAAAATGAGACTTTTATATGAACATAATTCGTGGTTGTTTACATATTGTGGAATCTGAAGCTTTCTATTCATTGATGATAATTAGAGATACAATACCTAACACATATATATACACCGTGGGAGACTAACAATCCCATAGACCTAGGAGAATAATTAGGGAAGGATAACAATCAGGAAAAACTAATCAATTAGAACTCTTCTATCAATAGGAGATATTATCTCCTCCTACCCGTAATATCTCTTCTATAAAAGGAATAAAATAAAATAAAATAAAATAATTTACTATTTACAGCATTTAACCACACTCCCCCTCAAGTTGGATCATAGATACTAATCATATCCAACTTGCTAATGCAACTTTCAAATGCTGGTCCATGTAGTCCTTTGGTCAACACATCAGCAGTTTGGAGTCTTGTGGGAATAAATGTTAAACATATGATTCCTTCTTCCACTTTCTCTCTAATGAAATGTCGATCAATTTCCACATGCTTTGATCGATCATGCTGAACTGGATTGAGTGCCATGTTGATAGCAGCTTTATTATCACAGTAAAGCTTCATTGGCAGCTCCACCTTGACATTTATCTCATCCATCACACGCTTCAGCCACAATTCTTTAGTAATCCCTTGAGCTACTGCCCTCAACTCAGATTCTACACTGCTCTTAGACACAACCCGTTGTTTCTTGCTTTTCCAGGTGACCAAGTTTCCCCATACATATGAACAATACCCAGATGTTGATCGCTTGTCTTCATAGGTTCCTCCCCAGTCTGCATCAGTATAGGCTTCTATGGTCCTGTGTTCTTGTTTTTTGAATATTAATCCTCTACCAGGTGTACCTTTCAAATACCTCAGAATTAAGTACACGGCTTCTAGATGTTCCTTAGTAGGACAACTCATGTATTGACTTGCTACGCTCACTGCAAATGCAATGTCAGGTCTTGTGTGAGACAAGTAAATTAGTTTTCCCACAAGCCTTTGATATCTCTCCTTATCTGCTGCTTCTTCCTTTTCGGCCACTTCCTTCTTTTTAGCAACCATAGGCGTTGCAGCAGGTCTGCAACCTAGCAACCTTGTTTCTTCTAGAAAGTCAAGAATATACTTCCTCTGAGAAACATATATTCCTTTTCTGGACCTTGCAACCTCCATTCCGAGAAAGTATCTCAGATTTCCCAGGTCCTTGACTTCAAACTCTTTCCTGAGGATGGATTTTATCTTGTCCATTTTCTCAATATGATCACCTGTGAGGATTATGTCATCTACATAGACAATGAGAATACACCTTTTCCCTTCCTCTAGTTTAACAAACATTGTATGATCAGATAGCCCTTGTTTGTACCCGGCTGACTTCAAAACCCTTGAGAATCTGTCAAACCACGCTCTTGGGGGGACTGTTTTAGCCCGTACAGAGATTTTTCCAGCTCGCAAACTTGATCCTTTCTGCCTTTCCCAAAACCTGGAGGTAAGGTCATATATACTTCTTCCTTTAGTTCCCCATTTAGAAAAGCATTTTTGATGTCAAGTTGGTGTAACGGCCAATCCAAGTTTGCTGCCACAGAGAGTAGAACCCGAATAGTATTCAGTTTTGCTACTGGTGCAAACGTTTCATTATAATCCAGCCCATATGTCTGTGTGAAGCCTCTTGCTACTAGGCGAGCTTTATACCTCTCAAGGTTCCCATTTGAGTCATATTTCAGAGTGAAAACCCATTTGCAGCTCACGGGTTTTTTCCCTCTTGGAAGATCAACTACTGTCCATGTTTTATTTGCTTCCAGCGCCCTTATTTCTTCCATTACAGCATTCTTCCATTCAGGTACATTCAATGCTTCATATATGTCATCAGGAACCTTTATCTTATCAAGTTTAGAGATAAAAGATTGATATTGAGTAGACAAAGCATTATAACATACATATTTTTGTATGGGATGTTGAGTACATGACCTGGATTTTTTTCTGAGAGCAATAGGAATACCCAGATCTTCAGATTCTTCTGCAGTAGTTGTTCGTTGAATTTCTGGTTGAGAAGTGTCCTCCATTTGATTTGTTTCAGGAGCTCCCACCAGATCAGAGACTGGTTGTGCTTCAGGAACAGTAGGTCTACTACTATCATGCTTCTTCTTGCGAGTGTAAACCATCACTTCCTTTTCAGATTGCTGGTTTTCTGGCATAGTAACAGATTGCTGATTTTCTGGTTCATTGACAGTGATAGGTTGTTGGTTTTCTGGTTCGGTTATAGTAACTATAGGTTCAGGTTCGGTTATAGTAACTATAGGTTCAGGTACCACAACCCCACTCTCGGCTGTCATTTTTCCTTCTTCCATAGACTGAAATTCACTCCACCACTCCCCCTGAATTGAGGTTTTAGGGAAGAAGGGTTCATTTTCAGCAAATATCACATCTTTACTGACATAGATACGTTTAAGAATAGGGTCATAACATTTGTACCCTTTCTGTGTAGAAGAATAGCCAAGAAAAATGCATTTAGTGGCCTTAGGATCTAATTTTGTAGTGTGGTATGAGTGAACAAATGCAGTGCAACCAAAAATTTTAAGAGGAATGTTTGTTTCAAGGTGAGTAGTAGGATGAAATTCTGAGTTTGTCAAGTGGTGTAGAAAAAGATAAGGTTCTGCTAGGTAACCGATTAATTAAGTAGGTAGCAGTGAGGATAGCATCACCCCAAAAATATTTTGGAACATTATAGGTGAAAAGTAATGCACGAGCCACCTCAAGGAGGTGCCTGTTTTTCCTTTCGGCAATGCCATTTTGCTGTGGGCTATTAGGACATGTGCTTTTGTGAATGATGCCGTGAAGTTTAAGAAAACTGTCAAGGTTTTTGTTGAAATATTCTGTGCCATTGTCAGTGTGCAGAATCTGAATTTTAGTGTTAAATTGGGTTTGAATCATGTTGAAAAATTCAATAAATGTGGATGCAACATTTGTTTTTTCATGCAGCAAATAAACCCAACATAAGCGTGTGTGGTCATCAATAAAGGTGACAAACCATTTTGTGTGTGTTCTATTAGAGACTCGTGTAGGACCCCATAAGTCACTATGGATAACAGAAAAAGGACGACTAGATTTATATTCAATACGTTTGAAAATAGTTCTATGGTGTTTTGCAAGTTCACACTCATCACATTAAAAAGAGGATGTTTTATTGAAATTGAAATGGGGAAATAGCTGACATAGGTATTGAAAATTCGGGTGACCCATTCTTCTATGCCATAACATAGGATCTTTTTCGGCTTGGTTAACAGAAGTGGTAGCATGATAGCATTGGATCTGCGAACCTAGGTTTTTCACTGTAGATTCATCAAGATAGTAGAGTCCATCCCGTTCCTTAGCATTGCAAATCATCTTCCCCGATGAGAGATCCTGAAAAATACAATGAGTAGAACAAAAGTGAGCCCAACAATTTGCTTCTTTTGTTAATTTATTAATTGAGAGTAGATTACAAGCCAAGTAAGGAACATGTAGAACAGAATTCAGCTTTATAGCTTGAGAAATAGGGACACTGCCCTTGCTAGCTATAGTAGAGGAAGATCCATTTGCAGTACTGATCTTTTCATTACCAGCACATGGAATGTAGGAACTAATTAGTTTAGGATCAGATGTCATATGATCTGATGCTCTCGAATCAACAATCCACTTAAAATTTTGAGAGGTTGTGAGAAGACAAGTACCTTTGTGGGCAACAGAAGCAGTAGGATTTAATTTTTGTGCTGGTTCTGCCTTTTGGAAGGCACCAAGCATTTCAATTAGCTTACCTAGCTGATCTTTGTCTATATGAGGTAAGGAAGAATCATCTGCCTGTTCATAGGAGTTGTCCTGGAAAGTTTGGTAGCCTCTGGGCTTCACTTTCGGAGGTTTCCAGTCAGCAGGCTTGCCGTGAATCTCCCAGCAGGTTTCACGGGTATGTCCTGTCTTTTTACAGTGATCACATGTGGGCCTGCCTTTTTGACCTCTCCCATTGGTAGCAATACTCTTGCTTACCAAAGCTGCAGAATCAGTGGGTGGCGTAGGCATCATGACAGCTTCATGGAGCATGACTTTCCGCTTGGAAGCTTCACGTCTTACTTCAGAAAACACCTCTCGGGTTGATGGCAGAGGTATTCGGCTTAGGATGCGGCTTCTCACATCATCCAAGGATTTATTCAATCCTGCCAGAAATTGAAATACCCGTTCTTTCTCTATTTTACCTTTGTAGGTTGCAGCATCACGAGCACAGGTCCATTCCTTAGTAGCCATGAGATCGAGCTCCTGCCACAATGCTGAGATTTCCAGGCAATATGCTGTTACGTCTCTATCATGCTGTTTGAGTTCCCAAATCTTTGTTTGGATCTCAAAGAGCCTTGACATATCCTCTCCATCAGAGTAGGAATCACGGACAGCCTCCCAAATCTCATATGCCGTTGGGACAAACATGAAACTTTGTTTAATTTCAGGCACCATTGCGTTGATTAGCCATGAAGAAACCAGTAGGTTTTCGGTGTACCATTGCTGGGTGGCTTGGACGTCATGTTCTTCTGGAGTTTTGACAGTTCCAGTGAGAAATCCCATCTTCCCCCTTCCGCCAATGGCCAACTTCATAGCTTGGGCCCATTCTCGGTAATTTGCTCCATTGAGCTTATCCGTGACGATGAGCATAGATGATCCTTCGAAGCCAGTGGGCATCGCAGAGGAGCCATAGGCTTTGCGCGGATCACTTGTTAAGGACCCATCGTTCGAAGACATTGGACTGGATGTGTCCGATGCTGAACGATTGTGGTACAACTCGATGAGGGTGCTCTCGTCTTAGGAATGGTCAGAGTCTGTAATAGGCTCTGATACCATGTGGAATCTGAAGCTTTCTATTCATTGATGATAATTAGAGATACAACACCTAACACATATATATACACCGTGGGAGACTAACAATCCCATAGACCTAGGAGAATAATTAGGGAAGGATAACAATCTGGAAAAACTAATCAATTAGGACTCTTCTATCAATAGGAGATATTATCTCCTCCTACCCGTAATATCTCTTCTATAAAAGGAATAAAATAAAATAAAATAATTTACTATTTACAACATTTAACCACACATATGATTTGTAATATTAATATGCTTAAAGAGTTAGTTATGTAATGCTCTCTGGTGGTTGTTCGCATACATTCTCTAATATCTGAGAGTCATTTGAGACACATTATTGTTAATTATTGTTACAGGTTATATTTTGATTGTTGCAGGATCTCAATCAACCAAAAGTTGAAGCTACTTTACCTGATGGTCTGTTGTCTGTCTCTCTTCTGAGACATCAGGTGTTATGGTTTGTCTATTATGATAGGCTACTTTGTTTGGGCCATTTACATAGTTTTAAACTTTAATTGTCATATGTTGCCCAGAAAATTGCATTGACATGGATGCTTCAGAGGGAAACCAGAAGTTTGCATTGTTTGGGTGGGATTTTGGCTGATGATCAAGTAATCTTATATATATATATAATAATTTTGGCTTCGTCAGTGACTCTTGATATTATATCTGAATTTCCCTACCTGAACATCAAACTTTTGTTCAAACAGGGCCTTGGAAAGACAGTTTCAATGATTGCCCTCATACAAATGCAGATGTCGTCGCAGTCAAAATCAAAAACTGATGATAGTTGCATTCAAAAAGCTGTAGCATTAAATTTGGATGATGATGATGATGATGATGTGGAAAAATTAAAAAATGAAGAGTCTGATATTAAAAATCCTATTCCCGAATCTAGTAGTTTGTCAAGGGTGCTAAATAGGAAAAGGCCAGCTGGTGGTACATTGGTTGTTTGCCCTGCTAGTGTTCTTCGTCAATGGGCCCAGGAGCTTGAAGACAAAGTTGACAGTGGAGCTAAGCTTTCTGTATTGATTTATCACGGGGGCAGTAGGACAAAGAATCCTGTGGAACTCGCTGAACATGATGTGGTTCTTACTACATACTCGATTGTGACCATTGAAGTTCCAAAGCAACCTCTAATTGAAGAGGATGAAATTGATGAAAGAGATGGTGAAAAGTTTGGATTATCTTCTGAGTTTTCTCTTAGCAAAAAGAGGAAGAAGACATATAATGCAAATAAGAAGAGTAAAAAGGGTAAAAGAGGATTAGACAATTCTTCTATCGATTGTGCTTCTGGAACTCTTGCAAAAGTAGGTTGGTTTAGGGTTATTCTAGATGAAGCTCAAACAATAAAGAATCATAGAACTCAGGTGGCTAGAGCTTGCTGCAGCCTTCGCGCCAAAAGAAGGTGGTGCTTATCAGGAACACCTATTCAAAATGCTATTGATGATCTGTATAGCTACTTCAGGTTCCTGAAGTATGATCCTTATGCAGTATATAAATCCTTCTACAATACAATAAAGGTTCCAATATCTAAAAATTCTATCCAGGGTTACAAGAAGCTTCAAGCAGTTCTGAGGGCCATTATGCTACGTCGGACCAAAGGTGATTTTTTCCCCTCTAGTTGTTGATTTCGTGGTTGGATTGATAGTTTAGGTACCCCTTGATCTAGCATATTGTAGGTCATGGATGTCTATGCAATAACCTTGCTGATCTACCAACCTTTAATTTTTTTTTTCTTTCATGTTTCATTAAATTTCAACATTTAGGAATACCTTTTTTCGATCAATTTCTTCAACCAATTCCTGTACAAAATGATTGATCCAGAATAAAAGTAAAATAACTGAGTCTTAAAGGGTCATAAGATATTGCTGAGGCATACTTATGCATAAAACAAGGAAGGTTTTAGAAAGTAAGTATCAGTGTTGTCTGAGGTGTACTGTATTGTGATGCATATTTGGTGTCATTTTGCAGTTCCTTTCTTTTTCTTTTTTTTTTTTTCCCCTTCAACGTCCACTGGTATGCAAGACGAAGTTTCTCTGTTCAAATATGAGATGTTTAGTAGACTTTTATTGGTTGGAGAAATAAATACATGAACATATAATTATAAGGATGATGTGTGTGCATGCACAGGGGGGAAGGAGCATGGGAAAGAGAAGACATGATTAGTTAGTTAATTGATGCAAGATGGGCTGTCCTCAATAAAGCCTGAGTTTAGATTAGTCTTTCTGTTAAATTATTATTTTGGTCCCCATTGTAGTATTTGGTTTTAGGGTTAGAGTAGTTTTCATATTCTTTCAGTAATTTTTGCAGGGAATATTATTATGGGTTCGATCTGGTTATTTTAGGAAGTTTTAGGGCGGCATAATGGCCTCGACTATTCTTGATAGATTGGCTTGCTGATCAAGTTGTATCAAGCTTATAAAGGGCTTTCATGTGTAAAACAAAAGTGGCTTTGTTTTTCTTATGAAAGAATATGATTTCTAGATCTGAGTGGTTTCTAAACCCCCAGAAATCCCTTTTTTGTTCTGATCTCATTCTCTCCCTTTTCCTAACCCTTATTCTGGCCTATTAGCTGCTTTCTTTCTTTACCACATCATTAGTGTTATGGGATCAAATAATCGATAAATCTTTCTGTTTTTGCTAACATCTTTTCTGCATCTTGATTGATTTTTCTGTACTAAAATGAAAATATTGTTTAATTCAATGATCTCACCCTTGATTGTCATGTAGAACTGATTAATTGAACATATTTTTTTTCCAAATGTTTCACCATACATATATTGTTGCCCTAGGGAGTGTTCAGTCATCAAGGTTTTAATATGTTGGCCTGAGCTTAATTTTTTTCATGAACTAGGAGTCTTGCATATTGTTTGGTACTGAATATTGATCTCTTTATTTGTTTATAAATATAATTCCTTGTGTGTCTAGGAACCTTTATCAATGGGGAGCCAATAATTCAGTTACCCCCTAAAACAATCCGGCTGAACAAAGTTGATTTTTCATTTGAGGAGAGAGCCTTCTACAAAAAGTTGGAAGCAGATTCACGTTCTCAATTTAAGGTTCATTTTTAACTTGCTTATCTTAACTTTGACAGTTTTGATTATATCATCTTTTCCCTTTCTTGAATAGCAACCAGTATAAATGGCAATTTTTCTGGTTTTTCTTGTTGAGTTGAAGTTGTCATCTTCCATCATTCCATGTGGATAGAACTGATAGACATATTAAGCTTGTCATCCAGCAGAGTATGTTGAACAATGTGCTTTATAAAACTACATTTGTTGCATTAAATTCTTGGGTTTTGCTCAGTGTTATGTTGTGATAACATGTTAGTGTGAATTTTTTTTTCAAGATAGTTGCAGTAGATTATTGGTAAGTAGTAAGCAATGTGGTTTAGATTTTGATATTGTTAATTACTCTAGTTACTAATAGCACGTTCGGATTTGCTTTTTACAACCCCAAAACAGTGTGTTGCTTTTTCCCAGACATGCACTAAATACTGATCTCATGACTTCTATATTATCAAAAATTATGTTGTAAAAAAACCTATGCTTCCTTAGTATTATCTTAATTTATGTCTCTTTTCCTCCCCGCCATATCCACCTTTCATCTTGTTGATATATGGAAAAATAATTCATCTGCATTCGACGGGCTATATATTCATCAATTACCTGATGTTTTTTCTGGATTAGATTAACAATTAGTTAGGATAAGATAAGTGTTTTATTATTTGAATATTAGTTGAGCAAAGGCTATATTTATTTACACGGGAAGAGTTTGGGGATCATTGTAAGTTTCTAGTGAGGAGTCTCCCAGTCTCTCAAATACCCAGATTGAGGGAAAATTAATTTTCCTACTGTTTCTTAAAACTACTGTTGAGAGCTGGGTTTCATAAAATTGGCATCAGAGCAAGTTTTGGTGGGCAAGAAAATGGAGAATCACATGGAGGAAGTTGAGAATGTGATAACAGAATTGCAGAAAGGGGAGATGATGAACATGAAAGAGGTGATGAAATCAATCAAGAATCTTATCCAACAAGTGCTGGGGGAGTGGAATCACGGTGTAGGAATTCAGGCAGAAATTCAAACTTTTATCCACCTCATTGAGTGAGGTTCATGATGAAGTCCCAAGCTTTCAAGAAATGGATTAGCAGAGGAGATAAGGAGGGCTGAGGTCAGACTCTCGCAACCCAATACTTTGAAGGAGGTCATGGACTTTGCCATGCAAGTGCTACTGGAAAAAACGTAGAAACACGAGGTTTAGTATGGGGACCCCGCAGAATGAATATGGAACTGGCCTTTCCAAGCCACGAGCAACAAGTGAAGCAAATGAAGGAGGGGAGACTAGTATGGGAACAAAACCTATTGAGTAGAAGGGCGTTGTGGTGGCAAGTTATGACCATAACCATTTTATCTAGGTGTGTGTGGCAGCAGTAAAACTGGTAAACAAAGGATGCCTGAAGCTGAAATTAACAGAAGAAGGGAATTGGGATTGTGAGGAGAAGTTTGGGCCCAATCAAGTAATCAAAAGTGCAAAAACCTTGTTAATTCTTATGGAGGGAGAGGGATTAGAAGGAGAAGAAGAAGAAATACAGGAGCAAAAGTTAGTTCCTTGCTTTCCAGCTAGAGGATAAGGTGGCCTTGATTGGGGGCAGTAATGACGTATTCAAAAGTCTGTCCTTGGAGGAAGGATAAGAATAAATTCATATTTAGGATTAGATTAGCAATTATTTAGGATAAGATTTATTATTTGAACAAAGAATATATGGGATCATTGTGAGTTTCTAGTGAGGAGAGTCCTGATTTCTTGAATACAAGGAATATATGGAATAATTTTCCTAATGTTTCTTGCATGTTCTTGAGTTTACCTATTCATATCTTGTGTCAAAATGGACGAATATGGTGCTAATCTGACGCAATATCTCTCTAATAAGAAATAGATATTCTTTTCCCTCCCTTATGCATATTGCCATTCCTCCAATTTTCTATATCTAAATTATATTGAAATAATGAATATGCTTGGTAGCCAGAATGATGTGGATTTATAACTACCCTTTGAATAAATATGTGGTCACTTCCATTTTGTATCATCAAACAATGGCATTTGGGAAGATTCTGGCAGATTTTTCTCTAGCCAAATAGTATCAGTCAATTTATAATGTGACATTATTTTTTCATGAAAATTTTAGAAAAATTCTACACCTAAACATAATAACCTTGAAATAACTAGCTTATACTCTGCAGGAATATGCTGCGGCTGGTACAGTGAATCAGAACTATGCAAATATTCTTCTGATGCTTTTACGTCTCCGTCAGGCTTGTGATCACCCACGTCTTGTTAAAGATTATGATTCTGACCCAGTTGGGAAAAATTCTGTAGAAATGGCTCATAGGCTTCCAAGGGATATGCTGATTAATCTTTTCAGTTGTTTGGAAACTACCTTTGCAATAATATGTCAAGTTTGCAATGTGAGTTTAGTTCATATATTAGTTTCCTTTCTGTAAATTTGAACTAGATTTACGCATATATGAATTTGATGGTATATTTCTTGGTTGATTGCTAGATTTATGCATCATCTTTATTGCTTAATCGCTACGGTTAAGGTTTAGATTTTTTTCTTTTTTGGCTAGTTTGTTATGTCTAAGTAATAAACATTACCAATATTTTGTTGGTAAGACAGTCAGCTAACTTCTAGTGTGATGTTTCTACAGGATCCGCCTGAAGATGCTGTTGTTACTATGTGCGGTCATGTCTTTTGTTATCAATGCATATCAGAATATTTGACCGGCGACGATAACACATGTCCTGCAATTAATTGTAAAGAACAAATTGGTGATGATGTTGTTTTCTCCAGAGCTACTTTAAGAAGCTGCATCTCTGATGACCATGGCGGCAGTAGTTCGGGAGATTCTCATCTTGTTGACTATTCAGTAGTACAGCAGAATGAGTACAGCTCATCTAAAATCAAAGCTGTCCTTGAGATTCTGCAATCAAATTGTAAAATGAAGAGTCCAGGTTCTGGACTACCGAGTTCCTCCGGATGTAGAGATTCATTGTCTCCTGATGATTCATGTATTGAAGATTGCCATTCAGATGTTACAGTTACAAAACATACAAGAAAATATTCAGACTCAACAAACGAAGGACCTATAAAGTATATTATTTTCTCCCAGTGGACTAGCATGTTGGACTTAGTTGAGATATCACTGAATCAGTCTTGTATACAGTACAGGAGACTCGACGGTACAATGACTCTGTCTTCTAGGGACAAAGCTGTCAAAGATTTCAATACTGATCCTCAGGTTTGGCTCTTCCTAATGTTATTTAAATGTAACTTTTTCGACACAAATCTTCAAGCTGGTTAATACGAGAATCTAACCCTATGTGTGAAATGCCATGCTATTCCTTGAAAGTTGTTTAATATAAATTGCTGTATGATCTTGCTTGATGCATGTTGAAGTTGTAATTTTTATTAACCACTTCTTGTCTTTGCCTATTCTTCTCTCTGTAGTTCATCAACCAAGGCTGTCTGTGGTATCTGATTTACTGAATTTTGTTTTAGGTCACTGTTATGCTGATGTCTCTAAAAGCAGGAAACCTTGGTTTGAACTTGGTTGCTGCATGTCATGTTATTCTTTTGGATCTTTGGTGGAATCCGACGACCGAAGATCAAGCCGTCGATCGAGCTCATAGAATTGGACAGACCCGTCCGGTGACTGTAACGCGGATCACTATAAAAGACACTGTCGAGGATAGAATACTGGCTCTCCAGGTATGAGAGTTTCTACTTGTTTGTTAGAGAAGTTTTATCTGTCCTATGTACATTTCATGTTATATGTACTTGATGGACCTTGTTTGGCAGGAAGAAAAGAGAAAAATGGTTGCATCTGCATTTGGTGAAGACCAAGCTGGGGGTACCGCAACTCGGCTTACAGTAGATGATCTGAATTATCTTTTCATGGTCTAAAATGCTGTTGCTTGTTAGCTTTTCCCTATTAGATAATGCATGTCACTTGAAGGTTTCTTTTGGATAGAGGGTATGCCGTTTAAGATTCCCCCATTAACAAGGTATCTGGCTGTCTTTTTGGGTGTTAGCTGATATGTGTTTCTCAAGTTGTCTGATGAGTGGTAACTTTATCAGTTTTGAAGCCCACAAGAGCTTTTTTGTCCCCTAAAACAGTATGCAGCTTTTAGCTGCTTGTAAATATGCTAATTAATTAATGTATTATGTTGGTGAAAATTTACCAAGTGCAACTCACTGTTCCTTCCTTTACAGTTTCTCTTTCCCGTATGAAAAGCAGGATGCTCAATTTTATCTATTGAAGTTTTATGGCATAAATATAGGTGAAATTCTTTGGTGGCATGGATATGGTTCTTGTTACCGTCAAGTAAATAGTTTGAAGAAGAAATTTTAAAAATACCTCATAAATTTTGTACAATGTATATTGTTTTTAAAATTTAAAATATACATTTAATTTTTTTAAACTTTTAAAATGCGTATATTATCTCAAAGTTTTAACTTTTATTAAAAATTAATAGAAAAGTCATTTATATATCATCGTTTTTCCTATTTTCATCAATTGTTTTTATTTTTTTTTATCAAAAAAAGAGATTAATAGAGAAACAATGAGACGTAAATACATTTTCTTTTAAATTCTTAATAAAAGTTAAATTTTAAGAAGTAATATGTATATTTTAAAAGTTTAAAGGAATTAAGTATTTTTTAAAAAAAATGTTAAAAATAAAATGTATATCACACAAAGTTTGAGAGAAAATTTTAAAATTTAGCCCAGTTTGTATGAGACATATTTTGGTTAATTAGAGCCCACAATCACTTTCTAATTAGGATATTCTTTAATTTCCACCATTGATAAAAACGAAAGGTTGGGTTCAACACATTTAATTTGAAAAGCGACAGAAAGTATCAGGCAGAAAAAAAAATTCTAAAATCATGTTCATATTCATGGCATATTTATTTGACCTTAAATTGAACAAAAGTAGAAAAAATAAGAATAAAACTACAACAAAAAAAGACAAGAGAAAGTGAGAGAGAAAGATGCAACTGAAGATTGGGTCCAACAATTATAGGTTTTATCTATCTATCTATCTAATATAGTAGAAATTGGTTGGTTTTCTGTCAATGTGAGCTTGACATGGGGAGAGTACGACCTTTCTAGTTGACACGTGCATACTTTCCCTATGTCTGGCTTATATTAATAAAACTCTTATTCTTTTTTAGACACTTAACTCTCTTTCTTCCTTTTATTTTATCTTCGAATCTTATTTCTAATTTTATCTATTCATATAGAAGTTGGTAGGATTTTTTTAATATACACATTTTTCTCTTGATATGAGCTTGACATAGGAAAAATATGCCTCTCTTTACTTGACACGTCTCTAGACGAGAAAATATGTCCTTTTTTACTTAATACGTGTCTAGCTCACATAAACAGAAATTCATTAATTTTTTTCTTAAACACTTGACCCTCTCTTCTTTTTATCTTATTTCAAAATCTATCTAATATAGAAGTTCGTTGGGTTTTTCTTAATATACATATTTTTCTCTCAATGTGAGCTTTGACACGGGGAAAGTATGCCCCTTTTCATTTGATACGCGTTTGGCTCACATTTGTAAAACTCTTTCATTCCTTCTTAAACATTTAAGTCTCTCTTCCTTTTATCATATTCTTAAATTAATCAATCAATATCAATATAAATATATATAAATAATAAATAAATATCAACATATACATTTTATCCTTTTCACTATTAAATGTTGACACTTGCTCTATTAGTTGATAACTATCTCTTTTTTTATTTAAATATTTTCACATTTTATTTATAAATATTTAAAAATATTATAACATTTTCATTTTAAATGTTTTGATATTTTTAACAATTATTAACATGGCATATTGGAATTAGTATTATATTATAATTTATTATTGTAAATACTTAATTTTTTAGGTTTAAATTCTCAAATATAAATCAATCCAAAATAGTAAAGTGTAAGAAAGGCCTAAACAAGAACCATTATAAGGTGGACCCAAGTAGGCCCATAAAGGGTACCAAAGTTATGTTCTGGAAGTTAAGTGCTTATTCAATTAAATATCTCTTCTGAATTAATTATTTCAAGTGTTTAAAGTGAGACAATATTCAAAAAGGTTTCCCAAGGGTACATTGTAGTAAGTAGACTCAAATCCTAAGGCATTAGATAAGTTAGCCAATGGAGACACCCCTAATGAAGTTAATGCTAGGAAAACCCTAGGAGAAGGCGTTAGGAAAGGGTTGTCGAGGGTGGCACCCCTTAAGAAGTTAAGGATGGGGAAAGCCCCAGAATAAGGCATTAGGGAATGTTCGCCAAGGGAGGCACCCCCTAATAAAGACAAGGCTGGGGAAAGCCCTAGGATAAGACATTAGGAGAAGGTTGTCGAATGAGACACCTCCTGATGAGAGACCAAAAGGTTAGTTCAGATGTCCGGGACCAAGGCGCATCTTGAGCCAACTCCTGAGGTTCAAAGGAACTTTGTAAGGCCTTAGCAGCACTGAGCTCAAGAGTTCTCATGTGAAGAGGTATCAGTGTGGGAGTTATCTTTGGGTAAGTGGGGTAGTTGGCTTTCAACTAAGGAATAACCAAGAAATAGATGTTTATCAAAGTGGTTACTTAAATTGGTTTTATGAAGTGAACAGGTAGAGGAGTGAGAGGTTCTCAAGAGTATCGCATGGTTACAAAAGCATACTATCCTTAACCCTTTTTATTAGTTCCTTGACCTACTCTTAAACCTAGTGTCAACTTTTCTTGTTTTAGTTTAAGTTCCTGATCCCTTCTAGGAGCTTTCTAACCAGCCCATTTTACCTTTTCTACCCAAGTCCAAACAAAGGTACAACAACCTTTCCTTCCTAATACTAAGGGCACAAGCACTCACATTGTCCACTAATGAGAAGGTGCTAGCACATAAGAAGTATAGATAGCATTAGGCCTGCAGAATGACTGTTGCATAGATCCCAAAATTAGATGTTGTCACCCAATCCAGATGTGACAACTTAGCCTTAGAAGTGAGATATTTTTCCTACCTCATGTGCACAACACATGACATATGAGGTCCAACCCACTATCTTTCACTATAAATAACCATCACTTCATCTTCATTTTTAAACCTCATCCACTATGCAGAGACTCTACCATTTTCAGAGCTTATTTTCTCCATCTTCTTCTCCTCTTTTCAGCCACCATTATCAAACCTCCATTAACAACACTATTCACTCTTACAACTAAAGAGAACCTTCCAAAAACAATATTCTAGAAGCTCCATCATTCTTGAGAGTTCAAGTTCTTCATCATCATTGTATTTTTCTTTTCTTTCACCAATAACCACCAATTATTTTATCCAACTTTCACTATGAATTAGTCATTCTCCATTATTTCAAATATTTAACCATTTTTGTGCCTACAAGTATTGTCATATAAGCACTTCTAGAACTCCAATAGCCTCACAGAAGCACTTTTAAAGCTTTAGTAATGTTACAAAAGCACTTATAGAATCATTTCCATAGCTTCCCCAATACCACAAAAGTATTCTTATAACCATAGTATTCCCCAAAATAACACTTCAGCAACATTCAGTAGGCACTCCAAAAACTATTAACAAAATTATAAAATCCCATTAGTTGTCAGATTCACCAGAAAAGACCATTTTTTGTCAACATTTTCACCCTTCAATCAAGTCCATAGTAACTATGGGAGTAACTTTAGAGGATGGTCATAAGAGGTCCTTAAAAGCAGGATTTCTCCTAAGAATTGGTGTCTCTCACTCCCAAGGCATCACGATCAGTTCACTTAGGGTGCTTAGCTGATCACCCAAGTCAAATCTAAGGACCTCTACCACTTTTGTAGGCAGCATCTCCATTGGCATGTAGAATTTACTCTCTGCACAAAAGCCGAAGAAGGTTGCAATTGGTGGGTCTATTTGGAGAAATTATGGAGAGTGTTACACTCTTAGATGCTGACAATTGGTTGCTTCATCGGTGGATAACTATTACTTTTTATTTTTAAATATTTTTCACATTTTCTTTTTATTTATTTAAAAAATATAAATTTTTTTAATTATTATTTTTTGCACTGTTAAATATTATAAAATTTTTAATATTATAACATTTTCTTTTTAAATGTTTTGGCATTGTTACCAATTAGTAACATGACAAATTAGAATTAGTAGTATGCTATGATTTCTTATGTGCTTATTTCTTTGGACATGCATGTTAAATAAATTAGAATTGAATTAGGGAAGAGAGTTATATTTTTTTATTATTGAAACTAAAAAATACAGAGAAGAAACTTATTTTTCTAGAATTTATTGAAACATAAAATCCTCAAATTATTAGTGCTTTATATATATATCTACACACACACACACTTTGTAATTGGTGAGTCTATTTGGAGAAATCATGGGAAGTGATGCACTTTCAGATGTTGATACTTAGTTGCTCTATTGGTTGATAACTATCACTTTTTATTTCTAAATATTTTCACATTTTATTTTTAAATATTTTAAAAAATATCATAAAATTTTTTAATTATTATTTTTCACATTGTTAAATATTATAATATTTTCTTTTAAAATATTTTGGTGTTGTCAATAATTAGTAGCATGACATATTAAAATTAGTAGTATGCCATGATTTCTTACATGTTTATTTCTCTAGACATGCATGTTAAATAAATTAAAATTTGATTAGAGAAGAGATTTATATTTTTCATTATTAAAACTGATAAGCACAGGGAAAAAAACTTAATTGTTTTTTATTTTTCTAAATTTTATTGTCACATAAAATCTTAAAATTGTTCTTGATATATATATATATATATATATATATATATATATATATATATATATATATATATATATATATTGACTTGGTAATTGGTGAGTCTATTTGTAAGAATCACCAAAAATGTTATAAAATTGTCTACATTTTTACCGTAACCTAATCAAAATCAAGTCAAACTAACCATTTTCCCCTGCAAGGTTTGAGTTGAATACAGCTAAAATCTAGTATATTAAGAAGTGGTAGAATGCAGCTAATTAAGGTTTGAGTTGAGACAGTCCTTGATACTACGACAAGGAGAGTATCAAAAACTGATAATTTTGTCGAGTGCTTTTTGATAGGCAGTGTTTGGGAAAATGGGTGTGGTTTCGTGAAATCCAGCTACAAAAATGAGAAAAAAAAAAAAAAAAAAAGTATATCCCAAATCATACTAATTCTGATCAAAGCCTTACATTGCTTTTCTTGATTCCCTTCTTTTCACCATCAAAATCCCACCTTTTGGTGGGCCTCTAAAGTGCTTACAAAACCCTAGGAGATGAGAAATTGGACAAGGAAAGTAGCATTTCTCTGCTAACCATAAACATGGCAATGCTATTATGCTATGCTTCTATAAAAGGAGGATAGGGACGGAATCAGAAAAATGAAATAAGGGGAAGAAATTTAATAAGGACAAAATAAGGTATATGAACATTTGTAAAGGAGGAGTAAGTTCATCTCCATTTGAAAGAAGAGACCTCGGTATATAAGATAAATAGTACATGTTAATAAATTTTCTTTACTTTGGAGTAGTGATTGTCTTTAATTCTTTGAACGCGACTCTCTTTTCAAGAAGGAGATAATAATTTTTACAATATATTTTGAGTCAAACATAATTATTTTTTATACTATCTAGATATAAACTTAGTAAAATTTACATTTTGCTGATAATTTTTGCTGATAATTTTAATATAACTGAGAATAAATATTTGCCTGTATATGATATAGTATATATGTGTGAATGAAAAATATTCCAAGTTTTTATGTTTCCTCCCAAAATAATTACTCATGCATGCAACATGAAAAGGGAACAAAAGTGATTTTATGTTAGATATCTCAAAAGAGGAAAAAGCAATTTTTTGCCTTTGCAAAAGCCATTGCTTGAATGAATGCACTCCAAATGAATGCACTCCAACTTTGGTCATAGCAAAGGAATGTAATTGTATGTATTAAAATTTGTTGTATCACAAAGTATGTAAATTAATTTATAGGGACTGTTTTAATTTAACTAAAGATTTTGTATTTAAATTTTAAGAATGTAATTGTATTAAAATTTGATAAAAAAATATTTATTACATCTGTGATTTTATCTGACTCAAATTAAATTAGTTGATATTTAATATAATGTTAAATATAAATAATTTTCAACAAAAAAGAAAAAGCAGAGTGTTGTGGTCTCCAAAGCCCTCAATAGAGACTGAACCATTTCTGCTCTGCAAATGGGTAAAAAAGGTTATCTTGGATACTCCTTGAACCTCATCACTTGTTCCCACTTAGACATTACTACCTAAACAAATCAATCACCTTTCCTTTGATTCTTTTGACTATTCTCAAGCTTACCCCTCTTAATGTTTGACCCTATTTTATATTATATTTCCCTCCTTTAGCTTGAGCTAACACTTTTCCACATAACACTTTTAATCAAAAGCAACCTCAAATAATTAATGGCTACAAGCCTGGAATGCATCTCTTATATATCATAATCATTTATTAATTTTTCTTATACATATATTATATGATACAAAAGGTGATAATGATAATTACTAAGACCAGCAAAATTCATATTATTTTAAATTAACAAACGCTGGGTCCGAACCCGACAAACCCATTTGCACCATCTACTGAAATCTGAATACCTTCTTGTTGGATGTTCCCTATGATGGAAAGCCCTGTAGGAGAAGGAGCAAATGCAAAGCAGAATGTTCCCACGTCATCAACAGGAATCAAGAAATTCCTTGCTGGAAGCGTTAGAATAGGCCCACCCAAGAAATAAAAGGATACGGTTGGAACCCGAACCGACACAAACCCATATAAATCAAAGCAAGTGTCGAAAATGGATACTCCGGATGCCCGAGGGAGATTAGTAGTTTGTGCTAGGAAAGCATCACGGAATGCCTCATAAGCTGATGTTGGCAACCTTGTCACGGCGGTGCCGGTGTCCATCACAACTCCTCCGTCGCCTAATTCAGTTAGCCGGAAAACGTCTTCAGATATTGGCACACGGAGCCCTCCGATTCCAACACCCGATAGACCCACATAGTAAAAACTCTGGGCACGGAGGTTGTGGATCAGGGGGACCCATGCTGCACCCACGGGCATGGCTTCACGTCCAAACTCAAGTGACCCGGATGAGCCACTGCCCCGACTCACCAGGCAATAACTGAATGCGCCACCGGTTTGGCCGCCTAGCTGACCCACGAAAGACATGGACCCACATCCGAGTCCTAACAACCCAGCTGCTCCGACAAACATGCCCTGGTTCTTATGGCCGCACCCGATTGCGATGTTTCGGATCACGGTTCGCCCGAATGTAAGTGTTTCAAGGGCAAGTGTACCTTTGGTGTAGGACCCGTCTCCATAGGAAACCTCATAACGACACCTACCTTCGTTACATCCAGCAATTTCCAGTTTGTTACAGAGGGCGGAGCTGCAAGGGACTCCACTAAAGGATGCCGAGTCCGCCGGGTTAAAGACCGGGTCGGATTGTCGATAACATTCACTACAAGGTTGGCATTGGACCCATACGATATCACTCCCGGAATCAATAACCACATATTGATTCCTTGGAGGGCTACCAACTCCGATTCTGATAAAGTATTCTCCACTCCCTTGGTCCATACCGGAAACTACGTCCGACCCAAAAGCCTCTACTTCATAATTCACTCCGCCACCATGTGAACTGGCAGCACCGCCGCCACTAAGGCGGCGAGTAATGGAGGCTACCCTTTTGATATCTCGTTTCATTCGAGCGTTAAAGCGGCTGCGGTGATCATGGGAACCGTCCAAAGAGGAGATTCTATCTCTATGAAAAAGCTCCAGCTTCCATTTTCCCTCACTTTCAGTCTTGTTCGCAGGGTGTTCGTTAGAATGATCTGGGTGTTCAGGTACTTGGGTGGGCTTGAGTTTTGTTCCAGCAATTGTCTCCTTCACATTAAAATGCTGGAAATGGGGAAAGGACATGGGGTTATGGAATGGTGAAGTTGCAGAGGAAGTGAGGGAGGTAATGGTGCTAGTTAGAAGGCACAAAAGCAGCACCGTCACCATGGTTTCTTGTAGTAGAAATTGTGTTGATGATGGAACTTGGGTTTTAGTTTTTCAGTAGAGTGTGGAGAGTGATGAACAGAGGGGGTGAAGATGAATTTATTGGGTTGGGTTTTGGAGATGGGTGGAGGGAAAAAGACTAAGGGGATCACTAGAACTGTGGAAATGATTGAATGGTGAATTCTCTGTATTTGTTGTTTAGTATTTGGAAGAATTTATCATAGTTTGAGAGGGAAGGCTCCTACCACTTTAGTTTTCTTTCTCTTTTCTCTGTGTAACAGGAATGAATAGAGAGAGAGAGAGAGTTGATGATATTTAGACCGAAGGGTGCATGAAACTGTGATGATTTCCAGCAGAATGGAAAGATATATAGTGGTGGCACATAGAAACTGAAAGAGACAGGGTGTAAAATCATGCTGGGGTTAGCCAGCTTTTGATGCATTTGTAGAGTGACTGTACCAGTTTTGTCTTTCTCTGCTTTCTTCTGCTACCAGATAGAGATAGTGTAAATCACAATACAAGCTTGCTAATTCCCTAAATATCTGATAGAGATGATGTGCAAATTAAGGCCTGGTTTAGGGAAATGAAGGGCAGGAATATGGGGACCGGTTGGTATGACCTTTTGGTTATTATACAATATAAAGTTTGCTGTGCTTTTTATTGACTCAGAAAAGAAACAAGGGTTAATAAGACTGTTCGATGTCCCTAAAAAAAAGTGAGACTATGGGGAGGAGGAAGAATAATTATTGCTATACCTTTATGAGATTTAAGTTCATTGTGGTAGGTTTAGATTATGGCAACTTTATACTATATATATATATATATGAGATATGTATAACTTTAGATGATTTTTATCAATTTGATTATTGAATCATGTGGTATTGTGAAATAAATCATTTACCTCAAATTTTGGATAAATCTAAAAGACCTACATATTTAACATAAATGAAGTATTTTACTGATCATTTAAAATAAGGTCATATGACAAACTACTAATTAATTTTAAAATTTTATAAAATTTTATGAGTATGATTTATTATATAATATCTTTTAATTCATAAGTTGAATCTATAAAATTAATATTTTATAAAAAAAATTGTAAGAATGAATAAATAAAACAAAAATTATCCTTAAAGAACTCAAGTCATGGCTAAAAATAATATGATTCTCCCTTTTATTCACCAATTTTGAGAATTGCAAGGTAAGAATGAACTCCCATCATCCCATATTATAATTGTAAGTTCAGCAGGAAAGGAAATTAATGAAGTAACCTGCTCTCTTTTAGGGATATACTATGTCCTATAAGAACGATGTTATTCCAGCTCTTGGTCCCAGAAACATAGCTGTATGTCTAAGTAGTGGATGTCTTTGGTGGGGCCTACCAATTTGAGGGATATTATATATTTGTATAAGGTGAGGAAATTAATTAAGTTAGCGTAAACATAAAATGAAATTAAATGGTTTGGGAAAAGTATAAAGCTTATGCACTGTATATATATTATTTTTTTTTCTTCCTTTGTTTGTTTGTTTTCTTTCTCTTTAACAAGAGTGGGGAGAGGAACTCAATTATTAATTTATTGGCTAATACATGCACGCCAACTTTGCATGTTTGCCAATATATATATATATATATAAACCAAAGACTAAAAGACAAATGCCCTCTCTTTCTTTGTCTAAATAATAAGTTCCTTGGTTGGCGTGAAGATTAATTAAAGAGAAAATTTTGTTTTTCTTTCTCACATTATCATAAATTTTTTTTTTATATTTTAAGTTTAGAATAAAAGTAAATTTTTTGTATAAATAAAAAATATTTTAATAAAATTTATTTTTATTCTTAACTTGAAATATAAGAGTTTATTTTTATCTAATATAAAATATAATAATTTTTTTTTAAAATGGACAATAATATAAAGGTGAAAAAAGATATCTTTCTTTAAATCAAAATTGGGAGAATTTGATTTATTTTTTTTAGAGAGAATATATTATGGGATAATCCATTTTATAATATAGTTATCCTTTTCACTTAGAAGCTTAAATGGCTTTAAGGTGAGCATTATATTAAAAGTTAATTAGAATATAAATTAAGAGTTCCACCGAAATAAGGTATAATCAAAAGTGATGAGCCTCTTTTCTTAAATTTTAGGAACCAGTTATGGTCCTTTTCAACCTACTTAGAGAGTATTCTTTAATTGCTAGCCTTTCTACAAAGCTCATGCTAATCTTTATTCAAATTAATTAAGACCGTCCGTGCGCCTATATGCATATGCATATTAATTGCACAATATACAAACTTTCTCTGCTAGACATTTTTCTCAATGCTATTACTTCGTATCTCAATTACTTATCTTGTTAATGTGTTTCTATATAGCCAAAATATATTAGATAAAATATATATACATATAAGAAAAAAAGTATGTTTTATCATATATATATATATATATATATATATATATATATATATATATATATATTTTAATGTTATGCATAGGTGCATAAAGTTAAGTAATCCTTATTAAATACATTATTTTTTTTTTAACTTTTTCCTAGTTATTTTTTTTCTCTCTTCGCTAATTTTTCACTATGTCCTTTTAAGTTAAATTATTATTATTATTATTATCTTACTTTTATTCTCAATCCTTAAATTTTAAATTTTAAAACTCTAAATCATTAAACCTTAATTTTTAAAAATTTAAACTTTAAAATCATAAACAATAAACTCTAAACTCAAAATTTTAAATATTAAATCCTAAAATCTTAGGCTTTACATGCTAAACTTTTTAACCATAACCTCCCCAAGAGAAAAATAAAAGAAAAAGATGATTCTTAATTTGAGAGCATTAATATGGGAAAGAAGCAGGAAGAGAGAAAGAAATAAATAGGAGAAAGTTAAATCTTAATTATTATAATAATTAATAGGACTAATTTTTAATAACATTTAATGTAAAATGATGTATTTAATAAGGCTTCGCTTATGTTTTTATGAAATAATATTTGTTCTTTCACAATATATCTTATTCTCTATCTCATTATATTTTTATTAATCAAAAATTTATATAAAATAATATTGTAATAATTTTTAAATTATTAAAAATTATTTTTTTATAAGAAAATAAAATAATACGATGAAACAATAAATTTTATCCTATTTTTATAGGTTAGAAAAATCTTTTTTTAAATACATTCAACCTATCCTAATACCCTTTTAAGTATAGACTCTCTCTCTTTTAAAGTTAAGGATTAGTAAACTATATTCTCTCCCAACAATTCTCTTTTACGCTTACCTAGTTATTAGGTAATGGTTTTTGCGGTAACGCTTCTAAACCCCTTCCCTATATCTGTATGTATATATGACGTCTCAGCAGCAACACCCAATGTTACCGTGATGATTCACTGCAAGAGAAAAGTAAATTTTCAAAAGAAAACTTCTAACAGCACCGCCTACCGTTCTGTTAGAATTTTAATAGAAAGTCCAATAAAAACATATTTTTTAAAATTCTATGGTAATTCCAATGTTAGGCGGTATTGTTGGAATTATTCTCTAATTTTTTATTTTTTATTTTTAAAAAGAATTTGAGATTCGAATTTGAAATTTTGGTGGCTCAGCTAAGAAAGTGGCGCTGAAACAGCCGCCGGTGGCAACAGCAATAGTAGCTCTTCCACTTGGTATTTTTCTCATTCCCTGTCAGTTTTTTTTTTTTTTGTTCTCTTTCATTTTTCTTTAACTATTTTTTTTTTTTTTGTTTGAATTTTTGTTCTCTTTAATGTTTGTTCCTTTCTCTTAACAGGTGCTACTTTATTAGCATCAATGACTGCTAGAAATAATTTTCCTCCACTTTCTCAGCATCCCAATAGCCGCAGATTTGATTCTCATTCACTTTCTCAGCATCCAAACAGTAATGAAATTAGTAAAATAACCACCATAACAAAATCTAAGCATGTGAAAAGAATTGAAATGTTGAATTAACTTTGCAAAGGGAAGTTTTGAAAATAAATAAAATAAAGCCCAAAATTTCAAGAGTATTTTTTTTTTTTTTTAGAAATATGAATAGGAAGAAGGGACAAAAATTACAAAAAAAAAAAAACCGTTGAAAAATCCTGAAACATTTCAACGACATATTCCATCGGAATTTTTGTTGGTGGGCAACAGAAATAATTCTTGATACGAAAGTTTAGAATTAAGGGAGATTATCCCATTTTATAGTCAGTATATGTTTTGTGCCATAACAAAGGGTTACACAAATGATTTATCCAAGAGATTTAAACTTAATTCTTATAAATAAAGTAGTTCAGTCCTTACTAATTATTCTGGGCAATCATATACTGGTTATATGTAGGTTTCTATCAAAAATTAATTTGACGCATATGCATGAATTGATAATAAAGTGCATGAAATTATGCAAATGATAATAATATATATAAGCTAAAGATCAACTAGCACAGTTGTTTTAATTTAATCAAAAATTTTAGATTTGAGTTCTAAAAATACAATTGTGTTAAAACTTAATAGTGCTACTCTTGTGGTTTAACCTGACTTAAACTGAATTAGTTGATGTTTAATGTGATACATATTAGATACTAGTATATATATATATATATATATATATTATAAAAGGAGCACAATACCTTTGTACCATGCATATCTACAATATATGTGGGTGAATACAATAATTGCACAACATGGACTTCTCAGTTGTAGTTATATGCTTTTGATGGGCACAAGCACAAACACAATCATAGCCAATTCAAGTGGATATATATGTAACCAGGCATTATCTCTTGTCAAGATGTTTGCAACCCATCAAAACCAACACACACAAAAGGTAGTTCAGTGGAACTGTGGGACAAGAGGCCTATATAAAGGACAACAGCTTAGGTATTATATTGCAGTACTCTAAAACCTCAAACTCCAATGGGTTTCTGAACTCTTTCTTCCATCATACATAAATTTGTACATACAGATATGGTGACCCTAACTGACAATTCTCAAGGAGTAGTTGGCTTAGTGGTCACCTCACTGCTTCTTGTAAAGGCTTTATGAGTTTTTTTACTAATGTTCAATTTTTTTTGAAATCACGTATTAAAATTTTTGTATATATTCCCTCTCTTAATTATGACAAAAAAAAAAAATTGATAACTCTCTTTTTATTTCATTTTTTATTTACATCAAGAGTATCCTCCATCTAATAGCTAAAGACATTAATCCTTTCAATGCTAAAATATCACTTAAGCAAGTACAGTTTCTCCAATAAAACTTTCTCTCTTTGTTACACTTGAAAAATTGCTTGAATATATGTAAAGACTTTTTAGGGATATATATATATATATATATATTCTTGAATGATCATAATCCATAATATTATTTCTTTTTGCTGAATAATTAATCATAATGAGTAGCCGTACATCTTTTGACTTGTAAAAGAGAAATTAAGATATATCTTGACTAGGCTCGTATATGGAGTAAGCCATCATGTCCTGAGATGGGGAAATTTCACTTTAGGTTTTAATTTGGCCAACGAAACATAAATATCTAACTGTTGCTCCCTGATGCTTCCTTTATTTAACAAATCAAGCTTCTATTTTGCATAATTAACATAAAATATATTAAAGTTCACATCACCTTTTTTGGCTTAACGAGTGGATTGTTAGTTTAAAAGTAGAATGTTTCTTTGCACTTTTATTATAGAATATTCTCTCTATATATAATAGCAGTTGAGGTCATTTTTTCTTATACACTTATACTGCAATATTACCCATATATATAGATTTGTATGGAAGAATTAAATCGGCCTAGGGTTTTGGATTTAACCATTTGTGTGTTTCTTTCCCTCACTTACTCTTTGTTAATACTAATCAAACATATTTAAAGAGTTAAGAAAGAAATTGCTTCTGTTTTTGATGATTTATCTTACGGCCATGCACAATATTTATACACAAGTTACATAAGTTAGAGTTACACTACGATTTAAATTTTATCACTCAATCTTTATTTATATTTATACTCTCGTCTATATTTTAACTATTTTATTTTTATTTTATTTATATTTCTATCCTTATCAATATTTTAAACTATTTTTATCTTTATTTGACTTTTAACCTTATTGTGTTACATTTATAATATTATGGTCATTAATGTTTCCATTAATTTCACTTTAGTTAAAATTAGCTAAAACACAATTAAAATTAGTCTTGTGGAATATGAAAACAACAATGGTAATGTGGGAAGAGGGCAGATAAGGAAATTCAAATCTGTGAATGCTTATTAAAATACTTATTTTTATATATAATAAATTACTCTATTTAAGTCATAATTAGCATTTAAATATCTAAATCTTACAGGTTTTGCAAACTTGAACCTTGAAACTTCTTTTTTTATTTTTTGGTTAGAATCATGAAATTCCAATATATAGAATTGGTCAAAGTTCCAAGGAAATTCTTGTTAGAATCTATGTTCCCTTGTAGTATACCTTTAGAATCTATGTTCCCTATCTATTATATAACTTCCAATGGAGAAGATATTAACAAAAAATGATCTATTCCTTTCTAATTTTTTTTTTTTTAAAAAATCTTTTGAGATGTTGATAAGATGGCTTCATTATTCATTTGACAGAGACAACGTAATATTATGTTTTAGTGGACAAAAAATCCATTAACAAATTGTATGGTATAATATAAAATGGATCATTATTAATTTTCTTTGCCTATCATTGAAGTAGCTACATATGAATTATAGATTTGTATAATCCTTTTGCTCAGATATATCAGTTTGGTATTGGACCGAAAATTCTGAGTTCTGTTTGGTGTATTCTCTCTCTTTCTATATTTATATGAATGCCTCCAATTCACAACTAGCTAGTATAAATTAACCAATCAAACTTAGCTATTAATTTTAATTGAAATCAGAAAGAGTTTCTCCCATTTGCCAAAACTACAAAAATGTAAAATGCTCTCTGTCTCATATCTTTTGTTGTAATTTTAAAGAAACTATTATATTTTTAAAATTTTAAAGTTATATTAAATTTTTATATATATATACCCTTATTTAATTAAAAATAACTCTCATATTCTTTCTCTCAATTACATTATAAAAACTAGATGAAATTAAATATATTATACTAACAAATGATTTCTTAATTTATATGCCAAAACCTTAAACATCAATCATGAAACAATTGTTGCAGCTCAGTAGAGTTCAACACTTATAATAGCACCTTCCATTGGAGGTATACCACCCATTGGGTTTGATAGATTTTTTTTTTTTTTTTTCAAAAATAAGAGAGTGGCCATACAAAACATCAGGCAACTTATCAAAATAATACATGGGATTTCCCAAAAAGAATCAAACCTAGCCAAGAGGCATGAAGGCAACTCCTATACAAGGCACAAGCCTAGTTACAAAAAGAGAAAGATGGAGTCTAAATGGCATCTAAGAACTTGGAAAACACTTTCCGCTTGAGCGGCAGTCTTATCACAAGCCCATCCTACGCTGTTGAAGACTAAATCATTCCTTGCTTTCCAAATTCTCCATAAGATGAACAAGGCTAAGGAAAGATGATTGATAGCTTCGTTTTGAGCTCTTAATCTGTCACCCAATTACGACCATCACTCAAAATGTCACAGCTGCAATAAAATCAGATTTGATGGCGAGTTTGGATTTGAGCCATACTTCTGATGCTTTATGGCAGCTGGTAAGCACATGCAAGGTGGTTTCCTCTTGTCTCGGGCAAGAGAGCTCTCCACAGGAAAATCTTAATTTTCCCTGGGGCCTTAAGCTTCCAGATATCTCTCCAAAGCCTTTCTGGTGGTGAAGCTAAGACTTGGTTGCTTGGATGGCAGTTAAGGAATGCTCTGTGTCCCAGAGACACATGATAATCACTGGAATTTGTTTCATGCCACACAAGTTTATCCCTCCCATTTATTATCTTCATCCCTAGTATAATAGAATAGTCTTCCGAACAAAATATCTTCTCTACTTTCTTCTCAGTGAGACAGTCAATAAACTGGGAGACCCAGATTTGGCCCTGTGATATTCAAGCTATTGGTCGAGGAACGAAAGGGTAGGAAGATGGGCACCAGGGGACTTCCGGGGCATTCAACACAGAATATTTACCAACCAACCACCTCCTATGCTTGTTTATGACTGCTCTACCTTCAATTATACTCCTCCAACCCCAAGAGACATTTCCCCTAACAGCTGCTTTCATGAAGGAAGTGTATGGAAAATATTTACCTTTGAATACAGAGTAGAACAGGGAATTATCTCCTTTTTCTAGCCTCCAAGAGCTCTTGGCCAGCAGGGACAAATTAAAGGATGTCAACTCTTTGAAACCCAGACCTCTGTCCTTCTTACTCTTACACATAACTTCCCAACTTATCCAGTGTATTTTCCTAGCACTCTCTTGAATGCTCCACCAAAAGTGTCTTACCATTTTGCTCAATTCCCAGCAAAGACTCTCAGGAAGCTTGAAACACCCTATAGAGTACACAGGTAAAGCATTGGCAATAGATTTTTATGAGAATCTCCTTTCCCCCAATGAGAGCAAGGAACCCTTCCAACTACTTAGTCTAGCAGCCACACCTTGTATTTTATGAAGCTGAAAGTTTCTCTTTTCGATCTATTAACCACTGCCGGTCTTCCTAGGTATTTATCTTGGGCTCCAATGTGAGGGATACCCAACAACCTGGCCAATCTCAATCTTTTGCATTGGGGGGCGGGGGGTGTTAGCACTAAAGAATAGGGAGGATTTCTCCAGATTTATTATATGGCCACTTATTTGCTCATATGATTTCAAGAGATCTTTTAAATAGAGCATTTCTTTTTCGCCCTCTTTTGCAAACACTAGGGAATCATCAGCAAACAACAAATGGTTAATGGCCGGACTTCTTCTACTTATCTTGAGGCCTTGAAGCTCCCCATGACCCTCAGCCATGCTCAACAGATAGGAAAAACCTTTTGCACAAACTAGGAAAAGATATGGAGAAAGAGCATCTCCTTGACGGAGCCCTCCAGATGAGTTGAAAAACCCATAAGAAGAACCATTCACAATAACCGAGAAGGTAGTAAAAGAGACACACTCCATAATCCAGTGCACCCATTTGTTACTGAACCCCATTTTCTCTAGCATGAACTTCAAGAAGCTCCATTCAACTTTATCATATGCTTTGCTCATATCAAGCTTAGCAGCCATTTGCCACCCGCACCTCCTTTCCTGTTCTTAGATGATGCATAAGTTCATGGGCTATGAGTATGTTCTCTAAAAAAAAGTCCTCCTTTGATGAAGGCACTCTGATTTTTACTTATAGCCTTAGCCATGACCTTTTGGAGCCTATTCACCATAATTTTCCAGATTATTTTGTAGAAGAGGTTAAATAGGCTAATTGGCCTAACATCATCGATGCTTCTGCAGTTATCTATTTTGGGAATTAGCACTAATTTGGTGTGATTAAAACTCCTCCCCAATTTTCCTGAGTGGAAGAAACCCATGATAGCCTTGTTGATGTCTTTCCCAATTATATACCACTAGTGTTTGTAGAAGATTCCTGTGAATCCATCACTGCCTGTTGCACCCTCGGGGTTAATTGCAAAATCAGCCCTTTTAATCTCTGCTTCAGTAACTCTGCTGGTTAGGTGATAGTTATTAGAAGGGGTGATTTTTCTTGGGAAGTTCTCAAACAGATCCACCACCTGGGAAGGGTTAGAAGAGGCGAATAAATTTTGGAAGAAATCTACATCAGCACTCCCAATGAAATCTGAATCAGAAACCCATTCTCCATTATCCATTTTAATTTTCACTAGTCTCTTCCTTGGCCTCCTATTAATGACAAGTTGGTGAAAGAATCGGGTGTTTTTCTCTCCCCATTTCAGATATCTAATACTTGCTTTTTGTCTCCAAAATTGCTCCTCCTTTACTAATTCTTTGGCAAGGCCCTGCTCACGTTCTCTAATGATTTCCCAGTTTAAATTATCCTCCTCTTGCTTCAAAAGATCTATTTCCTGTTAGATCATTTGGATGTTAGAGTAAGAGTTGTTCCTTTGGCTTTTAGACCATTCCACCAGTTTTCTCCTGCAGTATTGTAATTTTGAGTGGAGTTCGAAAACATAGGATCCTAGGAATTCTTGATTCCAAGCATCTTTAATAATACTCTTCACTTCTTCATTTCATACCCATCTTGAATCAAACCGAAACTGCTTCTTGGCTCTAGCTGAGTTATGATTCAAGTCAAGAAGCAGCACGGCATGAAAAGACCCTGTTCCTTCCAAATGTGAGACCATTGAGTTCGGATACAATGTGTTCCATGAAGCATTAGCTACCACTCTATCCAACCTTTCTTTTATGCACTCACTTCCTGATCTCCTATTGCACCAGGTAAAGATTTCACCATTGAAGATCAAATCGTCTAATTGGCAACATGAGGAACTCCTTAAAATCATTCATTGTATTACCATCTAAGACTGCTCCTCCCTTTTTTTCATGCTCATACAAAACAATGTTAAAGTCACCCCACACTATGGTTGCACCCTGCCTTTGAAATTGGTCTTTCCTAATAGCAACATCAGAGCTAGCATGAATGCCAACCAAAGATATAGTGTTATTACTACCAGCACTCAACACATCACAAGCAATGCAAAAAGAATCAGAAGTAACATTAGTTAACAAAACCATATCATTCCATGCCAAAACAAGTCCTCGTGCAGTACTTCTGGGGTTTACATTCACAAAGTTCCTGAATTTGCACTTCTTCAACCAGGCTTGGACTTTGTCTTCGTTGTTTTTTGTTTCCGCCAAGAAGACCACATCTGGGGAATGGGATTTGCAAATCTCTTTTAAGGCATGGACTGTCAGAGGATTCCTCATACCCTACAGAAGATCAACTTCATTTATCGACTTGATCCTATTCCCAGCTAGGATAGGCCACCATTCTAGAATTACAGTCAATTTCCATCAAGCATGGCTTCTTATATCTTGGTACAAACATTGCATCATGTTTCTTTCTTTTGCCTTTAACAATTACCTCTCCTCCACTCTCTAAATTATCCTTCAAGTTCTCTTTTCCCATCTCTCAGTACATGCTCCTGGCTAGCTTCTTAATTCTCACCTCACCAGCCCTGGGTTGTTGAATTAGGTTCCCCTTATTCAGGTAATCTTTCTCCTTACTGCTTAGCTCTACTTCCTTCTTAACAGTTTGAGCTTCATGGTCTTCGGTGTTATCTGCATCAGTTGGTACCTGACTGAGATCTCCCTCAACTTTGAATCTGAAAAAGAACTTGTTGTCTTCTAAAGCCAAGACTTTGAAACCTTCAGGGTTCCCCCATACAATTCGCATCACAGTCTCCAGTGTTTTTGGGTTAATTTGTCTCTCTGCAATGACCTTCCCGATAAGGGATTTGGAGCATTCTTCAACATTCTCCTCTAGATCCCCTTCTTCGAAAAAGACAATCTCATCGTCCTCGCTGTTTTCCGCCATATTCAGACCACTCTCAATCTCGCCTCAATGGACAATCGAACCAAAAATGGACAGAGATCCTAAGCAGGACAAACCCTAGCGCTCGCTCTAGAGAGAACAAAACGCTGGACTTTGAGTTGGGTGTGATAGAGATTAGATGACAGACAAGAAGATTAATTGTATGACTCAAAAACATAATGTTGTTTTGAAGAGAGGTTGTTCTAAAGCAAATATTCGCTGCTTCATGCAAAAGATAATGACTTCAAAAGTGTAGTTGGCTTTGTTTCTTTTGTATAAAAGAAAAGAAATAAAAACATTATAATTTAATAAAAAATATTAAAAAAATAAACTATAAACTCAACTAACAATTATCATAAATTATTTTAAAATTATAAAATTTGAGTTATCTTTTACGTAATTGACTATATATATATATATATAAAGGATATTAATAATTATTTAAAAAAGAGATTATTTTAAGATTGATTCTAAGCACTAAGTAATGTTACTTCTAATTTGGTATCATATGGCTCATCTTCTTCCAGAGGGGATCCAATGTAGACTCATGCTTATCATACATGTACTTCTTTGTTATAGATAAATTTAAAGAAAGTCATTTATATTCTCATGAAAATATATTTCATAACATCATGAGATTGATGTGTTTAATCTACCCTTAGATATTTTGATGAGACACAAAGTATATGTCTAAATTTAATAATGATAATAATAATAGAAATTATAATTTACCAATTAATAATAATAAATTAAGCTCTAAGTCTTTCTCACTTAAAAGTGGTTCGAAATTTGGAGTAACATTTACCAATGTTTCACCAACAATTTACTCGAGGATATCTACTCATAACACAGACTTTCACAAAGAATCGATGACTTGAAATTCTAAAAAGAATTACTTTCAATATATATTAATATATATAAAGATTAAGGAGGTGCTATGACTTTCAATACATATTAGTCTAGTGTCCTTTTCTACTTGGGCTTTTGGGCCAAGTTATTTACTCATGGGGATTTCTTCTGTCCCTTCAAATGATAAAATTGTCAAGGTGAGTATTTATATTATTTTCCTTTTCTCCCGCTCCCAATCCATAATATTACGGATTATAAATAATAATTATGAAGCCTGAATATTCGATAACACTTACGGATTAAATATAATTAAGCTTAAAACATAAATTTATTAAATTTAAATAATTCACAACATTACAAAATATCAGTATAAATTATACAATAATTACGAATTATATAAAATTCAAATTTTATATATCAGTGATACTCACAAATTATATATAATTCAAAAGTTTAAAACACAAATTTATTATGAATTATTTATAATCCATAATATTACAAAATACTATTATGAATTATTTAATAATCCAAAAGCCTACAAAATGTTGGGGTGAGAGGAAAGAAAAAAAATATTTAAATGGTCAAAGGGGAAATTTTATCATTTAAAAAAGTTTGAGGGTTAGAATAAAACTTTTGCGTGATAAAAGAAATCCCTTTTACTTCTTTGACATGATCAAAAATTGATCTAGAAAACATATTATTTTTTAGGGTATTTATTAAGTTATATCTCCATTTTTTAAAATATGTTCTCTTAAACATATACAAATCATTTGATAGATTTTTAATCATGAAAGGGTGTTCGTGATTTAGTTTGAATCAGTTTTTATCTAAAAACTCATCCAATCCAATCTTAAAAATAATATGCGATAAGTGTGCATTTTCTTGATTTTTGGTTGATAATTCTCTCTCTTTGTGTGTTAATCTTGGACTAATTGACTAGGAAAAAATTAAAATTGAATATGTTATGTAGGATTGTTGGAAAAGGCATATTTGATTGAAAAATGTGAATTTTTATACATTTATTTTGATTTCAGATGGTAAGGTGAACCTGCACCTTGTCAGAGGATAAATTTTCAATATGTAAAAGTGCTTCATGAGTTGAGCGAGGCCATGCCTAAGGTCAAAACGTGAAACTCTCATACGTAGAAGGAATTTTCTCACTGGGTGTGCCCACGCCTTGCATGAGAGGACATATGAAAGTGCAAGTAAATAAGTCTTAAAAGGGGGTGAATAGGACAATAAAAATTTTCGTAATAAAATTTATATTTTCAGAATCAAGCATAAAAAGATAAGCTTGATTATAGACAACGAAAGCTTGATTTCAGAAATCTGAGAGTTTAAAATGCGATGAAACAGTTTAACACAATATGTCAAATTTAGATACTGGAAGATAAATATGTTGAAATTAAAGAGGATAAGGAAGAGAAAGTGCACAGTGATTTATAGTGGTTCGGTCTAGCAAAAACCTATGTCCACTCCTCTCAAATCCCCTTGAGAGAGTTAGTTCCACTATCAAAACTGGTTTACTAGCTTCCAGCTGCCTTTTACAAACGAGCATTAATCAAGCACAATTGCTAAAGCTTGGTTTTACTAGGAGCACCATAAACCTTCTTTAGCTTAGACTATGTCTTAACAGACTATGTCTATCCCTTTCTTAGGGTTAAAAAACAAAGAATAAGGCACTACGGCCTTTACACAGAGTTTAGAAGAAATGAGAAGATGTAGTACAGATTTTGTTGCTAGAACAACAGATTTTTCAGTTTGCTTCAGTGCACCAAAAATGTATCCCAAGTGAAAGATAAGTGCACGAAAATGAAGAGAGCAAGATGAAACCTTGAGAGCTTTTGAAAGTGTATGCAAATGAACTTTTGTAATCTCTCTTCTTGTTTTTCTTTGAGGCTCCTCTCTTCTCTTATATAGACTTAAGAAAATATGACTGTTGGACGCCTCATCATTACAAATATAGCTGTTTGAATTATCATCATTTCAATTTTTGAAGTTGGAAATATCTTGCAGATGTGGACTAACTAGCTTTACTGTTTATGCTTGATTTTTGACATAGTGTACTGTTGGCAGCAACGATTGCTAGCAGCTTTTCTGGAGCCCATGCCATGCTGGCTTACTTCTGTAAACGTTTTACTATTTCTTACATAGTGTACTATTGGCAGCACAGATGTGGCCCAATTGGCTTTACTATTTATGCTTGATTTCTGACACAGTGTACTGTTAACTCATTTAATGAACCTGGCTTACTTCTGCAGCACGTGAAGCAGACTGCAAACTACAGCTCTGCAATTTTGCTCTTCCCATGCCAAGTTGACTTTGTAAAGTGAGAAGGAGTAGGTTCTGTTACTGTTGGATAATCAAGCATGTGAAGATATACCAGATTTGCACCTAGCTTGCTTCTGACACACGTGAAGCAGGCTGCAAACTTTAGCTCTGCAATTTTGCTTTTCCCATGCCAAGTTGACTTTGTAAAGTGAGAAGGAGTAGGTTCTGCTACTATTCCGTAATCAAGCATATGAAGATATACCAGATTTGCACCTGGCTTGCTTCTGCCACACGTGAAGCAGATTGCAAACTGTAGCTCTGCAATTTTGCTTTTCCCATGCCAAGTTGACTTTTTAAAGTGAAAGGAGTAGGTTTTTTGACTGTTGCTAAATCAAGCACGTGAAGATATGCTAGATTTTCACCTGGCTTGCCTAAAGGTATACTAGATTTGCTAATTTGCACTACTGCAATTTTCTTTCCCAATGCAAGGGATAAAAAATTATTTATTTAAAATAATGTTTGACTTTGTAACACTTTTTCCATTAAAAAATTTGGAGTAACTAAAATACTCATTGGTTTGGTTAGAGTAACCAAAACATTTAGAATCCAAATAGAAAATTATAAGACATATATTTTGCAATAGAAATTTTTAACATATTTAACAAATCTAAGAAATATTTTTCTCATCAAAATCAATTAAGGATTTGATAAAAATTCCCTTGAGCTAACATTCTCCCCCTTTTTGATGATGACAAATATTTTGAGATTTGCAAAAAAATTTCTCCCCCTAAAATCATGCTTCTCCAAAATAAATAATTTTCAAGAAAGCTTAGTATATATATAAGTGTAAAAAAAAAACTTTTCAAAAGCTCCCCCTCAAACTAATATAGTTTGGTTTTCAAAAACAAGTAGCAGTAGTAGTCAATTAAGCATAATCCAGATAATCCAGCTTTTCGTTTTCGAAAACAAGCAGCAGTAATAATCAAGCATAATGCAATCGATCAAGCATAGATTGATATGCCATATAACCATGACCATTATGGCAAATCTCAAGACTTCTCCCCCTTTGTCATAGCAAAAAGAGGAGAATTTCCAACTGATCTAGAATTGTCATAACAGTAATCAAGCATAAAAATATTTAAATACTTGAAGGTGAAGAAATCATACCCAACTCACTTCTTAAGATGCAAAATCTTTCTTCAGCCAGGGTTTGGTGAAGATGCCTGCAATTTGCTCTTAAGTATTTATGAAGCGAAGCTCTATATCCTTCTTTAGTACATGATCTCTTAAAAAGTGATGATTGATGTCGATATGCTTGGTTCTGGCATGCTGTATTGGATTTTTGGCAATGTTGATAGCACTTGTGTTGTCACATATGATTGGAGTGCTTTCATGGATGATCCCATAGTCTCTCAATTGTTGTTTCATCCATAGAGCTTGTGCACAACATTGTCTAGTTGCAATATACTCAGATTCAACAGTAGAAATTGATACGTTTGATTGTTTCTTACACTGCCAGCTCACTAGAGAATTTCCCAAAAACTGGTATCCACCACTTGTGCTCTTTTGGTCAATCAAGCATCCAGCATGATCCGAATTGGTGTAAGCAATCAGGTCGAAATAGTTATTCTTTGGATACCATAAACCCACATCTTCAGTTTCAGCCAAATATCTAATTATCCGCTTGACTACTTGCAAATGAGGTTCTTTAGGTTTGATTTGAAATCTAGCACAACAACATACGCTGTATAAAATATCTAGTCTACTTGTAATAAGATAAAGCAATGACCCTATCATACCTCTATACATCTTTTGATCAACAGCTTTTGCTGCATCCTCTGATGTGAGCTTGGTTGTTGTTGCCATAAGAGTTGGCATTCCTTTGGCTTTCTCCATTTCATACTTTTTAATAAGCTCTTTGGTGTACTTTGTTTGATGGATGAATATTCCAGTTGAAAGTTGCTTGATTTGAAGCCCAAGTAAGAATGTTAATTCTCCCATCATGCTCATTTCAAACTCACTTCTCATTAAGCTTTCAAAATCCTTGCATAAAATCTCATTAGTAGCACCAAAAATAATATCATCCACATAAATTTATACCACTAAAATATCATTATCAAAAGATTTAGTAAAAGAGTGGTGTCAACTTTTCCTTTTGAAAAGCCATTTTTCAAAAAAAATGTGCTTAGCCTATCATACCAAGCTCTTGGAGCTTGTTTAAGGCCATAAAGTGCTTTTGTCAATTTGTAAACATGGTTTGGAAAACTCTCATTTTCAAAGCCTAGAGGTTGTCTAACATAGACTTCCTCATTTATAAAACCATTCAAGAAAGCACTTTTCACATCCATTTGAAGAACCTTGAAATTTTTGTAACATGCAAAAGCAAGCATAATGCGAATAGCTTCAAGTCTTGCTACCGGAGCAAAGGTTTCATCAAAATCAATACCTTCTTGTTGATAATACCCTTGAGCTACCAGTCTTGCTTTTTTTCTTACCACTTTACCTTATTCATCAAGCTTGTTTCGAAATATCCATTTTGTACCAATGACATCTTGATGCTTGGGTGGTGGAACAAGCTTCCAAACTTCATTTCTTTCAAATTAGTTAAGCTCCTCTTGCATAGCCATGATCTAGGATTCATCTTCAAGAGCTTCATCAACCTTCTTGGGTTCAACTAGTGAAATGGAGCACGAGTCAGTTACTTGATTTCTAATTGAAGCTCTAGTTTTCATCCCTAAATTTACATCTCCAATCACATCATCAAGTTTGGGGTCACGTTGTTTATATGGTACATTGTCTTTGTTTGGAGGTTTTTTAGGTTGCATAGAGACTTAATCAGTTTCGGTGTTTTGATGTGAATTAAGCATATAATTTAAAGCTTGATTCTGATCAGGTATGCTTGGTACCTGAAAATCTTGAATTTCCTCAAAAGTGACTTTGCTTATGGGAACACGGTTAGATTCATCAAATACAATATGCATGTTCTCCTCCACTAATCTAGTTTGCTTATTGAAGACTCTATAAGCTTTACTAGTCAAGGAGTAGCCTAAAAATATTCCTTCATCCAATTTTGCATCAAATTTTCCCAAAGTGTATTTGCCATTATTGTGGATAAAACAAGCACAACCAAGTGCACAAAAATAGCTTACATTTGGTTTTCTACCCTTCCAAAGCTCATATGGAGTTTTCTTTAAGATGGACTGAATCAAGCATCTGTTAAGGATGTAACAAGCTGTATTTACAGCTTTAGCCCAAAAGTGTTTCGCAACATTATTTTCACAAAGCATGGTTCTTGCCATTTCAACCAGTGTTCTATTTTTCCTTTTAACAACCCCATTTTGTTGAGGTGTTCTAGGAGAGGAGAAATTGTGGTGGATTCCTTGATTTTCATAGAAATCTTTAAAAGCTTGATTTTCAAACTCTCCACCATGATCACTTATAATAGAACAAATTTTTGAATTGGTTTCATTCTCAACTCTTTTTGAAAACTTTTTGACAAAATTGAAAGTCTCTTCCTTATGAGCTAAGAAGTATACCCAAGTAAATCTAGTATAATCATCAATAATGACAAAACCATATCTTTTGTCACCTACACTAAATGTTGACATAGGTCCAAATAAGTCCATATGAAGGGGTTCAAGAGATCTTTTGGTAGAAAGCTCCTTCTTGTTTTTGAAAGAAGACTTTGTCTGTTTTCCTATTTGACATGTAGCACAAATATTATCTTTTTCGAAATGTAGCTCAGGTAGTCCAGAAACAAGCTTATGTTTGGACAGTTTTGAAATAAGCCGCATGTATGCATGACCAAGTCGTCTATGCCATAAGGAGACATTTTCAACTTGAGAAACTAGACAAGTTTCATTTTTAAAAGAAAAATCATTGTTGGACACTTTATAAACATTTGAGCTTCTATGACCCTCAAAGAGGATGTCCTTACCGTTAAGGTCCTAGATGGTGCATTTGGAGCATTCGAAGCATATGTTATAGCCAAGATCACAGAGTTGACTAATGCTCATTAAATTGTGCTTCAAGCCCTTTAGGTAGTAAACATCATTCACAACAAGATTTAGGGTGAGCTTGATTTTTCCTATGCCAGAATTCTTCTCTTACTATCATCTCCAAATCTTACACTTCCCATATCTTGTTCCTAGAGTTCCACGAACATCTCCTTATCCCAAGTCATGTGGTGTGAGCAACACTGTCAAGTTACCAGTTTTTCTTGCTTGACTTGTGCTGTTTCTATAATGTGAGAAATCAAGCTTAGGTACCCATACTTGTTTGGGTCCTTGGGGGTTAGTGGCAGAAATATTTTTAGGAACCCAAATCTGCTTATATCTCTTCACATTCTTCTTATAATTACATTGGTAAGCGTGATGACCAGCCTTATTGTAGTAATTACAAGCAGTTTGTGAAAGCTTGATTTTCGAAAGTGAGTTTTCGTATCCTAAAACATTTTTCCAGATAGTTCTATGCACATCATGCTTTTGCATGCCAACTAACTTATCAAGGTTTTGCTTGCCCTTTACAAAGCTAGCCAAATCATGAGAGCTTATCAAGCTTATTTTTTAAAGCTTGATTTTCAGAAAGTTTTTCTTTTTGCTGTAAATCTTTGATAAGCTCTCGATCTTTCTTAGAGATAATACGAATTTCACTGAGCTCTTTTTCCAAAACCTTGATTTTTTCTTTTCTAGTGGAAAGTTTTGAAAGAAGTTTACTAACAGTTTCAACAAGCTCATCATATGCATTTGATAATTCATCATAAGAGAAAGGTTGATCACTTACCTCATTATCAGAATCACTTTCATCTGACATGGCCATGAGACATATTTCTTCATCATCACTTGATGAAGAGTCTTCATCACTCCATGCAACATATGCCTTCTTCTTATTTTTCTAGAAGTTCTTATTTTTCTTCTTTGGACATTCGAGTGATTTATGTCCAGGCTTTCCACAAGTGTAGCATGTTATTTCGTCCTTTGCTACTTCCTTCTTTGGCTTTTGCTTACTGTCATCTTTATTGTGCTTGGTTTTGAAATCAAGCTTACTGAATGAGCTTGTTTTCTGAATCTCCTTTTCTGCAACATTTTGGCAACTTTTCTAAATAGTAAGGCAACATCACTGTCACTGTCGCTATCTGAAGATGAAGATGTAGCAGCAAGAGCAACATCTTTCTCCTTTTTCTTTCTCTCAACCGCTCTCACTTCTTTCTTCTTCATTGACATTTCCTCAGCTTCTAGCTCTCCTCTCAGCTCATCAACAGTAATGTTTGAAGCCTTAGTTGTTTGTTTAAGTATGTAACCTTTTGTTTCCCACTTTTTTGAGAGACATTTGATAAGCTTCTTCACTTGCTCTTTTTGTGTATAGTTTTTCCCAAGTAGTTTGAGTTGATTTACAAGGTGAAGAAATATGGTGAAATACTTATCTATAGACTCTCCATCTTCCATGTGGAAAAGCTCATATTCACCAGCATAGATGTATATTCTTGATTCCTTGACAACCGTTGTTCTTTCATGTATGCTTTGAAGTCTATCCCATATTTCTTTGACAGTATTGCATGCTAAAATGACTTCATACTCCTTTGAGCAAATGGCATTGGAAGCATATATTTAGCTTTCAAGTGTAATGAGGCTTTTTTCTTTTCTTCTTCCATATATTCATCTAGGCCCGTTGGAACTCTTACTCTGTCTACCTCTTTAGTTGGTTCTTCATAGCCAATCTTTATGATGCTTAAGAGTTCAAAATGATTTGAGCCCATAAACATTTCCATACGGTTTCTCCAATGGCTGTAGAAAGATCCATCGAAGTATGGAGGCTTGTTGCATGAGTTTCCAACCTTGAAGTCTTCCATAACCTTGCACAACCTAAGATCTTAAACTCAAGGATGTTAGTCCAATAACATAGTACAAGGCTCTGATACCAAATGAAAGTACAAGCAAATAAGTCATAGAGGGGGTGAATAGGACAATAAAAATTTTCGTAATAAAATTTATATTTTCAGAATCAAGCATAAAAAGATAATCTTGATTATAGACAACGAAAACTTGATTTCAGAAATCTCAGAGTTTAAAATGCAATGAAACAATTTAACACAATATGTAAAATTTAGATACTGGAAGATAAATATGTTGAAATCAAAGAGGATAAGGAAGAGAAAGTGCACAGTGATTTATAGTGGTTTGGTCTAGCAAAGACCTACGTCCACTCCTCTCAAATCCCTTTGAGAGAGTTAGCTCCACTATCAAAACTAGTTTACTGGCTTCCAGCTGCCTTTTACAAACTAGTAGTAATCAAGCTCAACTGTTAAAGCTTGGTTTTACTAGGAGCACCAAAAACCTTCTTTAGCTTAAACTATGTCTTAACAGACTATGTCTATCCCTTTCTTAGTGTTAAAAAACAAAGAATAAGGCACTATGGTCTTTACACAGAGTTTAGAAGAAATGAGAAGATGTAGTACAGATTTTGTTGCTAGAACAACAGATTTTTCAGTTTGCTTGAGTGCACCAGAAATGTATCCTAAGGGAAAGATAAGTGCACGAAAATGAAGAGAGCAAGATGAAACCTTGAGAGCTTTTGAAAGTGTATGCAAATGAACTTTTGTAATCCCTCTTCTTGTTTTTCTTTGAGGCTCCTCTCTTCTCTTATATAGACTTCAAAAAATATGACTGTTGGAGGCCTCATCATTGCAAATATACTTGATTTCTGACATATTGTACTATTGGCAGCAACGATTGCTAGCAACTTTTCTGGAGCCCATGCCATGCTGGCTTACTTCTACAACATGTTTTACTGTTTCTTACACAGTGTACTATCGGCAGTACAAATGTGGCCTAATTGGCTTCACTATTTATGCTTGATTTCTGACACAGTGTACTATTGACTCATTTAATGAACCTGGCTTACTTCTGCAACACGTGAAGTAGACTGCAAACTACAGCTTTGCAATTTTGCTTTTCCCATGCCAAGTTGACTTTGTAAAGTGAGAAGGAGTAGGTTCTGCTACTGTTGGATAATCAAGCACGTGAAGATATACCAGATTTGCACCTAGCTTGCTTCTGACACACGTGAAGCAGTCTGCAAACTTTAGCTCTGCAATTTTGCTTTTCCCATGCCAAGTTGACTTTGTAAAGTGAGAAGGAGTAGGTTCTGCTACTATTCCGTAATCAAGCATATGAAGATATACTAGATTTGCACCTGGCTTGCTTCTGCCACACGTGAAGCAGATTGCAAATTGTAGCTCTGCAATTTTGCTTTTCCCATGCCAAGTTGACTTTTTAAAGTGAAAAGAGTAGGTTTTTCGACTGTTGCTAAATCAAGCACGTGAAGATATGCTAGATTTTCACCTAGCTTGCTTGAACGTATACCAGATTTGCTAATTTGCACTACTGTAGTTTTCTTTCCCAATGCAAGGGATAAAAAATTATTTATTTAAAATAATGTTTGACTTTGTAACACTTTTTCCCATTAAAAAATTTGGAGTAACTAAAATACTCATGGGTTTGGTTAGAGTAACCAAAACATTTAGAATCCAAATAGAAAATTATAAGACATATATTTTGCAATAGAAATTTTTAACATATTTAACAAATCTAAGAAATATTTTTCTCATCAAAATCAATTAAGGATTTGATAAAAAATTCCCTTGAGCTAACAACATAGTGAAACTCTCATATGTTAAGACTTTAACTTTCTCTAGAATTCGACAACTAAGTTATTTTTATTTTTAATTATTTATGTTTATTTAGGATTAGAATTATCTTTTTAAGGTTTTCTCTTCCTTCTTTCCTCTTCTTGTATAGAAGGGATTAGGAGCGTTAGAGAGCAACCTTCGGCTACACTAGTTTTACGTATTCTTATGTGTTTTCTCTACACTATTTTGCTATATATATATATATATTTTAGTTAAGGAAGAAAAAATATTAGTCATATATACTGTGAAAACTTGATCTTCGCAAACTTTTCTAATCAAGTATTTGATTACATTCTACTTATCATTTTATTTCTCTTGCCTAAAATATTAGGCACCTTATTTTAATTAATTAAATATAGCTAGTTAGATATTTGAATCCATAATTGTTTACATAATCTAATGAAGTAGCAAATCAATTATTGATTTATGAATGGAATTGATGAATTATTCAATATACTTTGAATTTACAACATAAATTCGTTAAGTAGAATTAGTAACTTTTCTAGATCTTAGTGCTACTCACGTTTAAATCCCATGGAAATATTTGGTATGAAAGATAGATATCAACATTCCGATGCCTTCAAAAGAATACCGAGTTTTGCAAAATTCCTCCAAATATTGTTTACCAACAAAAGAAAATTATAACTTGAATATTGACAACAATACTATATATAGGAACCTGAACAAGACTATGTGCAGTTTTGTTTTCAAAATAACCTAACAAAAATAAAATTTGATTCACTCCAATATCTCATATAATATTTTTAATTGCCTATAAGGCATAACAATGTGAAATCAAAGCAAAATGTTTGAGATGTAAATAATGTAAAATCATGATAAGTAAATTTTCCAACTAACTTGTATCACACACTGTTTACCAAGTACCAATGTATAAATTATTGAAAAACGCTCATGCAAAAATCTAATTGAGAGTGATATCCCGGACAGAGAGTGTATCCACGTAAGCTTACTCTTTTTTTTTTTTAACAGAATTTAAAATTTTTTAAAACCAAAACTTCAAGTAAAATTGTTCTCTCATATTTTATTATTAGAAAATAATTAAAGCCTACTCTTAAAAAAAAAAATGTAACCGCCTGTATGCCTCTTCAAATCTATTTTATCCTGAAAAAAAAAAAAGTCAGTTAACTATTTTTTCCTCCAATTTTTCTTTTTAATAATTAGTTACCTTCATTTATAGTTTTAATTCTTTAAAAAATTAAAATCTAGAAATCTAAATCTAACAAATCTCTTAATCTATATGAATTTCCATGATATCCAAATAATTTTCTTATTCTATAAATACATATCCTATCTCTATATGAATTGAGAGGAACTTCTTTAATAGATAGATTATTTACGACATACTTTATAATTTTACCAGTTTTATTATTATTTTAAATTTTAAAAGTAGTTACTTCCTTATTCATCATCTTTGGTTATTGTTGTGAGGGTTGGAAATTAAGGGTTCTTGTGTGTGGTGTTGTATAGGGGTATTAGATTGAGAGTAGGTTTTTATAAGCCTTTATGGATGAGTGTCCAGGGGCCTATAGGCCCACTAGTTCAGGCCCACCAATATAATCTACTGGTCCACATCATCAGCCCCCCAGTTTGAAAGGTTGATGAGTCAAGTTTTCAAACTAAAAGTTTATCTTTTGTATGTCTACTAAAGTTCTACTAATAACTATGAAAGTTTTTGGAAACATCTAATAAATGCAATGTCGTTTTGTTTAAGCTGTTTTTCTATGTATGAGAAGTCCTACGTAAATAGAGTAAGGGAACGACAGAGTACATTATTCCAAACATCATTTTTCTATGTATGATGTTTGGAATTTTATAAAACCGAGGAATGCCTAGACCTGAATTTTGGTGATTGATCATTTAGCTAGGGTTGGAGCTTTATGCGCTTAGCATGTGTCTCCATTGAAGATGACCTGATTTTCTTAAGGACTCACTTGCCGACCCAAATGGAGAGCTCAGCTCTTAGACCTTCACTATGACTTCTGTGTCCTCACTTTGCTAGCTTGTCGGTGTCTTTCACCAACTTCCTAAACATCCTTGGCTTCTTTATCATTGTCTTGGGTCCACTTGGTAGGCTCAAACGGTGAGGTCCATATCGTCAGCCCCCCTAGGTCGGAAGGTCGACGAGTTGAGCTTTTGAACTAAGACTTTGTACTAAAATGTATATATATGATCACCTTGTTCAGCCTGAGAACCTTGATCGCCTTCTAGTGTAGCCCGGTTATCTTTTTGGAATGTCAATTAGTGTCCCGTGGATGTGCTAGTTGTTTTCCAAATCAATTCTTATGCAACAGCGTGGGTTAAGGTTTTATGGGCTCAGCGTAGGCAGCGTGGGCCTGGATTGATTGACCATATGCAACTTAGGTCGAAAGCCCACTCAGCTCAGGTCAGAGTTTTGAATGTAACAATGCTGTGTGGAAGGTGATAAAAGGGATTCGTGTTGGAGATTGCTAGAGATCCTCTGGATCTGAGGTTTTATGTAGAGTCAGAGGACGAAGAGAGTCTAAAGCTTGCTTCAGTGGAGGAGATAGTAAAGGAATGCCTTGGGCTTGATGGAGTAAGACTAAGAAGGGAAATTAATGTGAGCAATTGGGACGTTGAATTTCTCGATGATGATCAGGTTTTGCAAGCTAGTCTTAATGCTCATTGTGCATTTGAGATTAGAAAGAACATTGGGGCTTGGAGAATTTCAACTTAAAAAAATCGGTGTGTCTCTGCACTTTTTGCTTATCGCTGTGAAAGTTTTAGCCTAGGTTGTCTATTTTCTTCTCAAGGAGGCTTTTAGTTAGTGGCTCTAATGGCTTTTTTTTTTTTTTTTTATGCTATGCCAATGATGGTTTTCAAGAATATGTAGTATATCCGAGCTAGGGAGTCGCCAAACTTGATGTAACGTGTGCCCAAGTTGGGGTGTTGCAAAGCTCGATAAAGAGCATATCCCCGAGTTTGGGTGCTACAAAGCTTGCTAGAGCATGTCCCTGAGGCGAGGTGTTGTAGAGCTCGAGGGAATGTATTCCTGAGGCAAGGTGTTGCGGAGATCGAGGGAGTATATTCACGAGGCAAGGTTTTGCCAAGCTCGAGGGAATGTATTCCTGAGGTAAGGTATTGCAAAGCTCGAGAGAATGCATTCCCGAGGCAAGGTTTTGCAAAGCTCGAGGGAATGCATTCTCGAGGTAAGGTGTTGCAAAGCTCGAGGGAATGTATGGGTTTGGAGTTGTCAATCTGGTCACAGACCCATAAATCTAGATAAAGCGTGTCCCCAAGCTGAGGTGTCGCAAGACTTAGTAGAGCATGTCCACGGGCTGAGGTGTCGCAAAGCTAGATGGAGCGTGTCCCCTAATTGGGGTGTCACAAAGCTAGATGGAGCGTGTCCCCTAATTGGGGTGTCACAAAGCTTGATGGAGCATGTCCCCGAATTGGGGTGTCGTTAGACTTTATAGCATTGCCAAGTATTCTTCTCTGATAGTAGCTTAGCGCTCAGGTTCGCGTAGTACATTTTCTTTAGCTGCAAAGTAAATTCTTGGTACAAGATACTTATACGATTTCACTCTTTTCCTTACAAATAGGATTCTATTCTGTGATTCCTAACAAAACCAGAGGTACCACAAAAGAGAAGCCAATTCTTAGACAAGAGACAATGATTTGCATCAGGGGGGTCTACTTGTGGCATAGCATCCTTTCACAAACAGCTCTAATTCAGAGATGAGCAAACTACTCGGTAGGAAAAATAAAAGCAGACAACTGCAAATTGAACTAGTAAACCGGTTGCAACATAAATTATTTCACAAGGAAACAACAATATTCACGGATAGACAACCATTAAAAATACAAGAAACAAGAGCTTCCTCCTATAGCAACTCATTTCTATATTCATTGGCTGGGCCGAGATAGACCCAGTATAGTAATGTATATAGCCTGAACCATAAGCAAAGAATAACTAAGATGTTTAAAAGTATAAGAATGAGTTTGAATGAAATGGAACATATCAAGACTCTAGTACCGAATTAACATCCCACACTAACACCATAGTTATTACAAAATGACAATTACTATAATCATATTGCATCTCCAGGAAAATTTAAAAAGCATAAAGTTGATCGTTGAAATTCAATAAAAAAAGGAGAGAGAAGCAAACCTTTAGCTTCTGAACTGTACCAGAGTTGTAAACCATTTGGTGTGACAAATAATTTGATCCATGATAATACAGGAAAACTTTTTCAATGTGTCAGAGTAGAATTCATCAGGAGACCAAGGAATTGCTCAGATAAGAACTGTAAAATGACTAAGATTTGGAGGCTATCTAATGATATGTAATAACCTCATATTAGTGATGCTCTTGAATTCAAAGAAAAGGAGAGAACAAGCAGCACAAGTTATGACATATAATGCGAGACAATGAGCCCAAAGCCATTTTGAACCTTCCTTAACATACACAATGGTGAATACCTCCAGTGACTCCAACGGAATATTCTTGTGCTGTATTTCCTGGCCATAATAATTGACTAGAAGCACTAGAATAGTTCACATGATGGCAGCAATGGAAAATACTCAAATGTTGAAGGGGAAGATAGTGCATTAAGTAAGTAAAGCCCCAAATAGGCAGTCCAATTTCCTTTTTACTTTTTTTTTTTTTTTATTTATTGTGGTTAAAAATTGCAATTAACCATTCAAGTAACATTAAAATGGTGCAAAAAGTAAACATATACTGGTATATTTATCTTACTCAAATAACAAAGGTACAACTCTTCCCTAAAGAAACAAATGAAATCTCAGGGAAGCATGAAAATGAATGCAGTAGCTGTGAAGCTATATCATACAGTGCTACGGAAATTCTTAAACTTAGGGTGCAAGCATTACAATATTTGTAGTGGCAGCAAGTTCTATGCATATTTTACTCCTAGGAATATTAAGTCTTATTTTATGTGGGTAGGTATGATACCCCCTTAAGAAGATAAGAACAAAGCTTCTCTGCTGATCCACAACATCATCTTTCCCGGAAAAGAAAATCTGAAATTATCCCTAGAAGTAAACTATAGAGCAAAAGGGGGAAAAGAAGTCTGAATCAAAATCATTTGTGCCATCTCACTCGCATGTGAATGGCTACAAGCGACTTGAGAAATCTGAGAAGTAAGCTGTCAAAGCCAAAAAAGTCTTTCCTAAAAAGATTTTACTAGAGTGGTTTAATCGTAAATGGAAAATGGAAAACTATAGGTGCAATGTAGGGAGTAAAAGACAAAGTTCATTGACTTAGCAAATAGCCTCTATTCGAGAGAGGTTTTACAAAGACTCGGTATTTAAGCTGTGTACCATACATAGGCCAATAATCTAAGAAGCAACCGTTCCTTTCCTTTTTCTCCTCTTTTTGATAGTGCAAACCCAGTCAGACAGACTGAACAAAGAAGTCCGCATACAGAACTAATTTTTTTTACAATTTTGAAAAGGATTTGATGGAAAATTCCTGTGAGATGAGCTTGAAAGGAATATCATATTCTCGACATAACTTGGCACTGACATGTGCATAAATAATGTGGCATATGTGAACAGTAGCTCAAGACAAAGGAGGAAACAGTAAAGCATATAACTTTTACAACTATAATAATATATCCGTGTCTGTATATGGAAATAGAAATCTGTTTTACATATATCAGATATTTCTAATCATGCAAGCATTTCAGACAGACTGCTTAAGATATTTTTCCTATCCACATATCAAGATTCTTTTTGTAAACTGTACCTGGTGAGCTAGAGCATAAGCCATGGCTCTCTCTCGTTTAGCTGCAGCTTCCTGTCTCTTTAACAAGTAAGCAAAATATGCAAGCCTAGTGCAATATGATGAACAAACACTCTAAATTATGAAGAACTTCCAAATAAAGAAAATCTGGAGACAGTAAGGAAATCAACCTGACTTCGCAGGCAGGTGCAGAAGGACCAAGTAGCATATAAAACGATGTGTTAGTTTGTCGCAACAAAAATGGTGAAAATATTAAGAATATAATGGAAGTTTTAAATGTGGATAATAAGTGAAGGATTGTAAAGGATATAGCGATTTTCTAGCCTTGACTGTTAAGAACAACCAAATGATTCGTCCAACTCCTAAGACCAGAACCAATTAACATGACGAGAAGACAAATGATGAGCCAAGGACGAGGGAAACTGTCAAGCCATTTTACAGAATGCAGAGTTATTAAAGCAACAAGACAATTAAAAATGATTATGGAGTAAAGTTCAGGTAATACAAAAGGTAATGTCAGTTCATGCACATTACAAAAATGCATAAATAAAATAAATCATACGGTATAACCGAAACAAATTGTGGCCCTGCAAATCGGATGCAGATGACCTCTTCATTGAAAAATGAAGTAGACAGTAAGAAGTGCATAGTAATTGTGTTAGAAAGAATCAGAGCATATGTTTGGTTACTCTGGGGGGACTATGACTGATGCACTCGCGTGGTTAGAGCTCAGTAGACAATAAAGAGGTTACTTCAAACCAAAGAAAAGGAAAAAGTTCGAGCAACAGTGAATGGGCCATTCGCATGGACACGCTCATCCAGAAAGGCTTATAAAGACCTACTCTCAATCTAATCCCCCTACACAACACCACACACAAGAACCCTTAATTTCCAACCCTCACAACATTGATGCGGTGAGCGTGGATGACACAGCCTTACTCCCCAATAGTCTCAGCTAGAGCCACAATCGCAGTCCCAACAGCATCCCCCGGCACAACGGGGGATAGTTCCTTCACAGACACCCGCAATGGCGTAACCACAGCCACAGTTGCAGTTTCATCAACGGTTCCGGAGTGTCCGAAGAGAAGTACCTCACGAACAAAATGTGTCCCTCCATCCACTCGTCCACGTCGACCAGTCAGACTCGTTCCCAGCGCCACCGTGCTTAGGCCTATCTCTTCTCATAGACTCGATCAACTTTGGTCCACATCAGTTATCTTTTCAAATTATTTTTACTGTAAAAGTATAATTCTGTTTTGAAATTATATTTTACTGTTTTTTTCTAAAAAAAATACATTTTAAAATAGGATTTTAAATATACCTTATAGCAAAAAAAAAAGAAAGATTAATTTCATTAAAAAAATAAATTAACTTTATCAGAAAAAGAAATTACAAATAAACATATCTTATAAATATGGATTTGATTTTTAATTACTTTTAAAAAAATTAAAATTAATTTTTTCTTTTTATGTGTGCCTTACATGAATACTACTATTTTTTATTTTCAATAAAACCTATCTTAGAGAAATATAACTCACCCTGCTGAGCACGGGATGATAGCTAATAGTAAATGAATTGCACAATAAAAAGTAAAGTTTCCCTATTAATACGAAAAGAAAAAAAGAAAAATAGAAAGCCCAAGAAAAACTTCCACGTAAAGAATATGAAAATAACTATTAATGATACACACAACTTCCCTCCATTTTTTTGCCAGGTTCATTTTCAAATTCTACATTAGAGTGATAAGTGTTGTGAAAGTGATTTTAGGGTTGTGAGGTATGTGTCTTGATGGAGCCCCCTTGCCAAGCCTTATGTAGGGCTTGAGGTCTGGGCCCGTGGGCCTGGTCCATAACATAAGCCCCCCAGGTCGGAAGGTCGACGAGTCGAGCTTTCGAGCTAGCAAAGTTTGTCTTATCATGCCTATTTAAGTATAATTATCGATAGTGATTTGAGTCGAGAACAATAAGGAGGGAGGAGAAGGGTTAACATTTACGGTACTTGGTTTGGTTGTCCTTTCTTTATTTTCTTATGTTTGTTCATGAACATTCATTACTATGAATTTATTTGTCATTATTTATTATTTTTATTTAATTTATATTCAACGCCAGGAGAATCTCAATCCCCAAGGATTGAAAGTTTGAAAAGCAAGATCAATGTGGCGGTCTGTTAACTCTGAATTGCAACTTATGACTTGGCTAGGTGATTTCTATTTGTAGAGGTGGTTTGTAAGAAGCTTCAATTGCGAAGAGGTATGCATGATGGTCGAAATTTTGTACGATCCACGAATGCTCGATTTAAGTTTTGACGACTAATCATCTAGCTTGGGTCGGGGCTTTAATGGGCTAGGTACAGGTGTTGTAGGAGCGGGTGGTGCGAGAACAATATCTAACGAGCCCACAAGTTGGCTTCCTGTGACGAATGTGCGGATGTGCTGGGTGTGCGCAAATAATTATGTTTTGTTTAGTGACCCTGCTATGCAAAACCTATGTTCTAAGTGCTACGGAGATTCGTAACTCAATAAAACAAAACGAATTGGTCTTTGGTTATGAGATATTTTCATTAGCGTACAAGAGTGTATGAATATAGGCGATCTCCCACTTTTCTTTGACCTTCAGAAAATAATTGTCAATTACAACAAATTACTTAGTGAAGAACAAGAATTTAGAAAATGGGTTAAGCACACTTTGGCCGATCTTACCGTCAACAGATTATGGGAAAAAGCTTTGAGTTAATAGTATTGACATGCAAATTGAATAGGCACTCAAATGTTTAGAGAGAATAGTAACAACAATTTAAACTAAAAGATGAGCTCACCCGTACACTGTAATCTAGCTTGCACTTGCATTATTTTGTTTGAATTTTTGGTCTCATGGAAATCCGAGCTAATGTTGTTTTGATCTCTTGCATACTAAGGATCGACACATGTAAGTAATAAAGTTTCAAAGTGTCCTCAAGTTGAGGTGTCGTAAGACTTGGTAGTATGTGTCCCCGAGGCGGGGTGTAGCTAGGCTTGAGAAAGCATGTTCCCGAGGCGGGGTGCAATAAAGCTCGATAGAGCGTATCCCCAAGGTGGGGTGTGGCAAAGCTCGATAGAGCGTATCCCGGAGGCGGGGTGTAAAGCGCGATGGAGCATATCCTCGAGACGGGGTGTAGTAAAGCTCGATAGAGCATATCCCGGAGGCGGGATGTAGTAAAGCTCGATAGAGCGTATCCCCGAGGCGGGGTGTCAAGTATTCCTTTATGACGATAGCTCAGTGCTTAGGTTCAAGTGGTATGCTTCCTTGAGCTGCACAGTAATTTCCTGGTACAAAGTAAGTTCTTGGTACAAAATAATATGTAACAAGTAATAGTTGAGAGTTGTAACAAGTAATAGTTGAGATAAGACCTTGTACCAAAGATAATATGTGAGAAATAGTATTTTAATTAATACCTGGTGTGTCGACCACAATCCCCACAAAGATTTCTATGTTTTTTTGCTGCAGAAAAGAGCTTAGTTACTTTAAATGATAAAAAATTTCAAACCTGCCTAAGCATAGATTCGAACCAAGGACCTCAGCCTTAGACGCTTCCCTCTGCCAACTGAGCTACAAGTTTGGTCGGTGATAGTTGGGTTAGGAATAAATATTAAAACAAGATCAAACAAGTTAAAAGTTAACATTTGGAATCAAGGACCTCAGCCTTAGACGCTTCCCTCTGCCAACTGAGCTACAAGTTTGGTCGGTGATAGTTGGGTTAGGAATAAATATTAAAACAAGATCAAACAAGTTAAAAGTTAACATTTGGTTGTGGGAGGACTCGAACCAGGGACCTACGCCTTGGATGCTCCCCTCTACCACCAAGCTACAGGTCGGGTCGTGATATTTGGTGGGAGAATAAATCTTATAAAAAGAATTAAACAAATGCTTTAAATAATAAAATTTACCGACCTCAGGGTGGATTCGAACTAAGGACCTCCAAGCTTGTCATCTGTCTGCTTTGCCAATTGAGCTCGGGTCTGTTTTGATGAAACTTAGATCAGGAATTTATGTTATAGCAAAGATAAATTGATTTAATAAAAATTCGACCCGAGCGAGGTTCGAACCCCCGACCAAAGGGATTCTAAAACTCCGCACGACCAACTGGGCTAAGGTCGATTTTGATGACATTTAAATCGGGGATAAATATTAATACTGGAGAAAATTAATTTAATAAAAATTCCGGCACGAGCGGGGTTCGAACCCCCGACCAAAGGGATTCTGGAACGCCAAACGACTAACTAAGCTCGGGTCGGTCTTGATGAAACTTAGGCGGGGATTTAACATTAAAGCAGACATAAATCGATTTAATAAAAATTTCGGCCCGAGCGGGGTTCGAACCCCCGACCAAAGGGATTCTGGAACGCCGAACGACCAACTAAGCTCGGGTCGGTCTTGATGAAACTTAGGCGGGGATTTAACATTAAAGCAGACATAAATCGATTTAATAAAAATTCTGGCCCGAGCGAGGTTCGAACCCCCGACCAAAGGGATTCTGGAACGCCGAACGACCAACTAGGCTTGAGTCAGTCTTGATGAGATTAAGTCGAAGACAAATATTAATATTAAACAAAATCACTTTAATAAAAATTTTGACCCGAGCTAGATTCGAACCCCGAACCAAAGGCATTCGGGAATGTCAGACGACCAACTAAGCTCGGGTCGGTCTCGATGAAATTTGAGTCGGCGATAAATACTAATATTTGAGCAAATCACTTTAATAAAAATTCCGACCCAAGCAAGGTTCGAACCCCCGACCAAAGGGATTTTGAAACGCTGGACGACCAACTAGGCTTGGGTCGGTCTTGATGAGATTAAGTCGACGACAAATACTAATATTTGAGAAAAATCACTTTAATAAAAATTCTGACCCAAGCGAGGTTCGAACCCCCGACCAAAGGGATTCTGGAACGCGGCACGACCAACTAGGCTTGGGTCGGTCTTGATGAGATTAAGTCGACGACAAATACTAATATTTGAGAAAATCACTTTAATAAAAATTCTGACCCAAGCGAGGTTCGAACCCCCGACCAAAGGGATTCTGGAACGCGGCACGACCAACTAGGCTCGGGTCGATCTTGATGAGATTAAGTCGAAGACAAATATTAATATTGAACAAAATCACTTTAATAAAAATTTTGACCCGAGCTAGATTCGAACCCCGGACCAAAGGCATTCTGGAATGCCGGACGACCAACTAAGCTCGGGTCGGTCTTGATGAAACTTAGATCGAAAATTTATATTATAGAGGAGATAAATCAATTTAATAAAAATACCGACCCGGGCAAGGTTTGAACCCCCAACCTTAGGATGGCGCTCCGCTCTACCAGTTGAGCTAAGGTCGGACTTGATAATATTTGGATCAGAAAATGATATTAAAGTGGAAATAAATAACTTTAATAATAAAATTCCGACCCAAGCAAGGTTCGAACCCCCGACCCCAAAGAAATTGGCACTCCGCCTTGCCGACAGAGCTGAAGTCGGTTTTAGTGTTATGTGGGTCGGGAATATTTGATAAAAACAGTCAACACAAGCACACTTTTAATAAAACTTACCGACCTGGCACAACCACGTGCTTTACAGAGGGGTTATTCTTTTGAGTTGCTTTCTTTGACTTCTGTATTTCCTACAAATCCGGACAAGGCCAAAGCGAAAATCACTACAGCAACACCCACAGACATAGGAACAACTACTATTGTTCCTACAGCAACACCCACAGACATAGGAACAACTACTATTGTTCTCCTAGCTCTGCCTTTGTTTCCATCTTGAATCTTATGAGGTGGTGGTTTCCAATGGGAATGACGCCATGGATGATGAAGCTGGGCATGGACGTGTGGTACAGGAACCAACATTTTTCTCTTTTTTACCGAATAAATCTCTATCTAAAGCTTAGAACAACACCCCCATAGCGTCGATGGATACCGTTGGGGCTGCGATTGCGGCTCTAGCTGAGGCTGGTGAGGGATAAAACAAGGCAAGGAGATAGCTAGAGGAGGTGGCGGCTGCGGCTGTGTTGCTCCACGCTCACCGCACCAATGTTGTGAAAGTGATTTTAGGGTTGTGAGGTATGTGTCTTGATGGAGCCCCCTTGCCAAGCCTTATGTAGGGCTTGAGGTCTGGGCCCGTGGGCTTGGTCCATAACAATAAGTTAAATAAATTATACCCAAATATTTTTATTGAAATTTCGGACTTTTTTACGACTCAAGTTCCAAACTCGGTAAATTTGACTTATTATATATATACATTTTTGATTAAAAAAATTATAATTTTTAGCTCTTATAGTTTCACCCAAAATTTAAAAAAGTCTCTATAATTTAAATGCTAAAAATTAATATTTGTAGTTTACAAATATTTACAAATTATTCTTTTGAATTTCCATTTCACATAGTTTAGTATATGAGGTTCAAGATGAGATAATAATTTCTTATTTCAACTAATTTCTTTTTCAAACCGTCTATTTTCCTCTCCATGAATGAGAATATTGTTTTCATCAAAAAGGCAATAGGCAAACTGAGTTATAAATAAATTTACGGTTGTTGGTTCAAAATATCTTATTATAGATGGAGGCTCATAACTAACATATATCCCTTGCCTTCTTTGAGAACCTATCTTTGTGCACTATGAACCATAAACCATTTGAAACTGGGAGACTTTGAAATTGAGAGACTTTTTTATAACTTGTTGGCTTGATGTGGATAAGTGTTGCAACATGCAAAATTGCATGTCCTCAAGTAGATATTGGAAGTTTCAACCTCATAAGTAATGGTCTTACAATTATCTTTATATGCTTAATAAATGATTATGCAAGCCCATTTTGTTTATGGACATAAGCTACAAGATGTTTAACTTCAATCTCAATAAACATGCAATATTCATTAAAAGCTTGGGATGTAAATTCACCAATGTTACCATGGTATATTTTCTTGATTGGATAATTAAGAAAATGTACTCTTAAACTGATCAATTGAGCAAGTAACCTCGCAAAGCTTTGGTTGCAATTTGATAGCAAACAAGCTTGTGACTATTTAGTCAATGCATCGATTAATTCTATAAAATACCTAAATTTTCACACGGTGGGTGTGTTGACTCACATGTATCGCTTTGTATAAAATTTAAAAAATATGAGAGATTCACTCCTAGTTTTTTCCGGTGATGGTCGAATAATCAACTTCCTTTGTGAACAAGTAGCGCATGAAAAATCACTAGATTGAATAGTCTTTTGGTTTTTCATTGTATGTCCACAAGAATTTCAATAATTTTTCTTACCATAATTGAATTAGGATAATCCAATTGATCATGCCAAAAAATAAACTAATTATGATTTGTAAATTTTCGTCTCAATTATACTTATATATGTATAATACGATGTAGAGTTTAACAAAGGTAATTTTTTCAATACATAATTTCTATTTGAGATAATGCTTGTGATAAAGGTATTCAATATTTTTCTTATTTGTTGTCTCAATATGGTATCTATTTTGACTGATATATTTGAAACTTAACAAATTTCTGAGACTTGTGGGAATATAAAATATTATCAATGTGTAACTTTGTTCCTTCCAATAATAACACATTGGCTTTTTTGGAGCCTTCAATAATTGTTGTACTACTAATACAATACTAACTTTGGCTTTTGTTCCTAAATGAGAAAAATACTTCCTATTTGTGAGAATTGTGTGAATATTTGTTCTATCTGTAAGACATAAATCCTCATTGTCAATAACTATAGTTGGATTAGCTATTCTTTAAAAGAACATAACAAGAAGTGTAAATAATTTGTATAAGAAAATTCTTTACTACTTGAATCAAAATGAAGTGTAAAACAAAATATGCTTGAAAATAAAATCATAAATATAATTTTCATTGCTTAAAGGGGAAAATTCATTAAAGCAAGCTTCAATAATAAGTTCAATATTTTTTAACATTCTCATCACTAATTAAGTGATCAATTTTTCCATTTGGGGTGGGCAAAAAAATCAACAATATCCAAGTGTGAGACATCAAATATTCTCATAATCAAAATCGCCATTTTCAAAGTCAATAGCATGTGTTTTCTACATGCTTGCTACTTTATCTAAGAAGCTTATTATTTTATTTCATGACAAGAAGGCATAAAATTAACTTATAATATTTTCTTAAAGCCTTTTTCATGGTATTGTTGTTGTAGAAGCACATTGGATGCATAGAAAGTATAGATTATTTTCTTTTTTTGTGGTTTCTAACATATCTTCATCAATGATCTTTTCTCCACCAAATATCAATTGAGAACTAGTTTTAAATAATGCAAAATTATACTCACTTACAATTTTAAAATCTTGTAAGCATAAATGCATCTAATCATAACGAGCATTAAGAAAAATTATAATTTCTTGAAGGTCACATATTTCTTTCAAATTGTTCTAAAGGACAAGTGAGTCTTTTACCATTAGGCATTTAGTTTTTGACCCTTCATGAAAGTAGTAACGAAGAAATATCATGGCCTTGGCCTTATTTTGATTAGATGTTTTATTGTCTTCTATAATAGTATCTCCAAGCTCTTTTGCATCTAAGTGAATTTTAGCATCTAGTATCCACAACAAATAATTCTTTCTAGTAATGTCAGAAGCCACAAATTCAAGTTTTGCAATATTCAACATATTTGAAACTATCATAAAATTACAAGACAATATTAGGAAATATATAAGATAAATATTATTCACAAAATATGTAATAAAAAAAGTAAAGGTGTACCAAAACCAATAATCTAACAAGGTAAAGAGGATAAATAAATTATATGTAGAAAGTGAAATATTCATAAAGAACAGCTAGGATTAATTATGATATTATAATAGACAATATCATTATCAAAGGATGAAAAAAATAGACTAAAATAGTTGGAATCATAAAGTGAATTCTTAGTCCTCTTGCTATGGTTCTTCTTAACACGGAGCTCATTTAAATTATTCTCTTATTATTTTATGCTATAGTGCTTTTGGGCACATGGCAAAATTGCATAAAACTTTAGGGCTCTTTGAGGCACATACATCTATTTGTATAAATTTATGCTATGGCAATTCTGGGCTCATAGATTTATTTAAACAATATATTTATCCAAAGCCAATGAGTCATCCACTTGGCTCCAATATATGATTAAAATGCATAATAATCTAATATTGGCCAAAGAAACAAGATAGTTAAATAGAATAAGGATGAAGACTATGATCACATGTAGAATGAACTCCTTTAACATACATAAGCTTGTATGAAATTAACTACATATATGCTTTGGTAGTTGAAATTAACTAAAGCCAATAAAATATTCAAAGTCAATGTTATAATGAGTTGAGAAACACAATCAAATGATTGGGGAGAGATAATATGCACTAATGGGGTATTTGGTTGCGGCTATAATTTTGATGAGTAAGGCTCTGTTTGGTACGCTGGAAAGAAAAGGAAAGAGTAGGAAAGGAAATGAGCCAAAAGAATGGAAAGAAAAATGATAGCTCTTGAGTTTGTTTGGTATGTAATAGAAAGGATTAGAAATCCTTTCCTTTATAATGTTTGGTTTGCACAAAAAATTAAATGAATGAAATATATATTTTTGTGTAAGTATAAATTTATATATATATATATATATATATATATATATATATATATATATATATATATATATATATATATATATATATATATATATAAATGTCTCTATTTTCCAATTTGACTACTATAAATTTCATGGTTGATATTAATAAAAATAAAATTAGACTTTTATAATGTACTTTTAATTTTATAACTTGGATTGATATACAAACTTTAATGTAATTTTAATTTTATAATTTAGATTTTTTTTGTAAATAAAATTTTTTTTTCTTTCCTTTTTTTGACTTTCTTTCGAATTTGAAAGGAGTCTCCAAGTGATGGAAAGTCGTACTATGAGGAAATGGGCTTTCTTTTACCTTAAAGCTACCAAACAGTGTAAAACGAGGGTAAGTAAAACATATTTCTTTCCCTCCTTTTCCTTTCTTGCGTACCAAACGGGCTCTAAGTGTTTATTAAGTAAGTGATGACTGGATGAGTATTTTCTTATGTTTGGTTATCAATTAATTTTTTTAATTCTCTTACTTTTGTTTTCCAAAATTACTCTTAATTGAAAAAACACCCAAGTTCGATACCTTCCGCTTCAACCTTTTCTGCACTTTTGGGTTGGGCCATTCAGGCTAACCTCTTAGACGATAATGGCGAATTAGGACCTAACTGGACATAGGCACCTTGTGTTCCCTCTTCTAGAGTTTCTTCAGGAACGCCAACTATACAAGGCTGACCAAATCCTCAAGGGCTAAGACCGAGCTTCTTAACAAGACCAACATGGTCGACTACTCCATGGGTATCCACAAGAGCCTTTGCCACAATAAGAACATTCCAGATCGTCTTCCATAGTGTCACTGCCCCACCCATGGACGACGTGCTCATGAAATGAGTTTGAGGGTAGCAGACAAGGGTAATCTTGTCTAAAAGTTTAGTTTCCTTGGTAACTTGAGGATACCCATCTTTAAAAGGTGGGTATCCAAAAAAAATCGAATCCTTCACGTTTTTTACTTCCCAGCAAACTTTACTTTCTTGGTGAAGTTTTTTCATATCCTCTACCAAATACGAGAAAGTAAGTTTTTTAGAAACTAAAAAACTTATCCCGTACCAAACATTCCATCAAAAAAATAAAATATTGAGTAAACCCCCTTTTACCTCCTCACACTAGGCGAAAATACAAATATCCCCTGACACTCTAACTTTTTCAAATTAAACCCTCACAAATGAAACGTTTCCCATATGGAACTCTCCGTCCCCCTCTATCATCGTCCTTTAACAATTTTTGCCTACGTGGCACGTTAAGTGCTGACGTGGCCATTAATGGGTGATGTGGACAGTATGAGCCATCTGATATGGCCACATCAACAGGACACCTGAGCTTTTTTTTTTTCCTTCTCTTCCATTTAGATTCTTCAATGGTAGCTGCTAACCCCACCGTCGCCGCATCACACACGCACAAGTGGAAACTGACATCCCAGATACCCAGGTAACTAAGGTAATGGTTGGTTCTTGAATTTGTGGACCTAAAATTAAAATAGCGTCGAAGGAGGGAAATTAAAATAATAATTTAAAAACAAAAACGTAGACCTAAAATATCAGAAAACTTGGAATCTTCCACAAGGATTGCGATAATAACTAAATTTAGGGCTTTGTACAAGTTTGTCTTTCAGAAACGAATTTGTGCAGTTCTACTCAAGATCACCCTTGTTTTGTAAGTGTCAATTCCTGTTTTCTTTCTCGACCTAAGATTGCAAATGATTGTCTTTGTATTTTACCTCCAATCAATTGGTATTTAGTGTTAGATGCCCTTTGATGTATATAATTCGGCATTCGGAGATCTTTTTCTTATTTAAGATCATTAGATTTCTCTACTTTGCTTCTGTGATTTCTTTGATTGATCTTTCTTTCTTAATTCGGGTTTATTCTACCATCTTCTTGTTATTGTAATTTGATTTTCTGCAATATTTTTTTGATTCAGATATTCAGTTTAAAGCGTCTGAAATCACGATTTGCCTTTTTTTCTTTGCGCCTTTGATGCCTGTATTGTGGAATTTCTTTTTGTAGTTGTTGATGCGTAATTTTATAAGGAAATTCTGATTTCGATAACGTGGGGATTTAGACATTTCGAAAATGATGCTGAGAGATTTGTGTGGGAATGGCGAGTGGGTTCGAGGAATCAACGAACGCTCCACCTCAAAGCCTAAGTTGCTCATCAAATGGTTCTAACAATGCTAGTGATTTTGAATACAACATCTGCTTTGAAGAACCAACCATTACCTTAGTTACCTGGGTATTTGGGATGTTAGTTTCCACTAGTGCATGTGCGATGCAGTGACGGTGGGGTTAGTGGCTGCCATTGAAGAACCTAAACGGAAGAGAAGGGGAAAAAAAAATCTGAGGTGTCCTGCTGATGTGGCCATATCAAATGGCTCATACTATCCACATCACCCATTAAGGCCACATCAGCATTTAATGTGCCACATAGGCGAAAATCGTTAAAGGATAATGACGGAGGGGGACAGAGGGTTCGATATGGGAAACGTTTCATTTGTGGGGGTCTAATTTGGGAAAGTTAGAGTGTCATGGGAGGTATTTGTATTTTTGCCTAGTGTGAGGGGAGTAAAAGGGGATTTACTCTAAAATATTTAAATGAAATTCATGCATACCTCTAAAGTTTTGAACTCAAAGAAATTGAAGGGTGTATGCCAAATCGTCACCTATGGTTTGAGACTAGTATTGATAATGTGTTATGAAATAATGTGAATGGAAAGAAATGATGACACAAGAATAGAGATAATAATTGAGTTTTATTATTATTATTATTATTATTGTTTATATTCTAATCCAAATCGGGTGCACTATTTATAGATATAAGTTTGTAACTCCATCATCATAATATATAATATATAATAAATATTTATTATAATTGTATAAGAAAATTATATAATAATTTGAAGAAAAGCCTTATAGATTATAAACTAAGAAATAATGTCTGATAAAATCATTGAAAAATATAATTATTATAAAAATAAAATATTTATAAAAATATAAATATCCAACCATGTGATATATAATAATTTTTTTTATTTTTCATAAATTTACTATCTCTCAATGATCTTTTCTTCATTTACTTTCTATTTACTTAAAGCTTTTATTGTTTAAATATTAAAAATTAGCCCTTATAATTTATAAATATTTATAAATTAATTTTTGTTATCAAATTTTATCAATTAGCTCCGTATTATTAATTTTTATAGTTTTACATAAAATTTAAAATAATTCATATAATTTAAATTTTGTTAAAAATTTATGTATAAATTATATAAATATTTATAAAATAATCCTATTAATAAGTAAATATTTATAAACTATAGGACTATTAATGTGTGGGTTGGGTCTAGAGGAAGATGCTTGTTTATCATAGCATGATGTACCCGAACTAAAAATTTTATTGAGAGAAATATTCACATTTAGTATAAAGAGTGTATTGAATAGTAACTAATTTTTAATATTTTAAATTTTAAAAATTATAAAATTTAATTTATAAATATTTATAAACTATAAAAACTAATTTTAATATTTTAAATTATTAGAATTTATTTTAAATTTTATCGGATTAAAATATAATTAAATCTAAAAAAATTTAAAAGCGGTATTAATTTGCAATATCCAAGTTCTCGTTCTGCATTCATTCATTGATGTTCCAACGGCGAGAGATCTGGACAACATAATCCATATTTGCCAATTGAATTCGCTCTCTCTTCCATCCTGCTTTGCTTGATTGCTTTTCTCTTTCTTTGGCTCAGTCTCGAAACCCTTATCTAATCTCTTCTTTCTCTCTCAACTGAGTTGGGTATTTTCTGAGCTCCTTTTCACCCTCTCTCTTTGCTATTTTGTGGATCTATCTCTGAAACCTGTACCCCACTTACAATCCAAGCACACATTCCCCACTTTGCTTTTTCTTTGTTCAAGTTGAGTTCAATGAAATGGGGAAAGCTTCAATCATTATATATGTCACTGTGGCAGTGCTGCTCCTACTGTTCCTCTCCTACTCCCCAATTCACCACCCAAGCCACCGCCATCGCCGCCTAAAACTTCGTTCCAACTTCACTTTTGACCCATCTCATCATCACACCCGCCATGAGCCTGTGGCATTCGACCCGCTTGTCGCCGAGCTCGAGCGTCGCCGCGAAGACAAGCAATGGGAAAAGCAGTACTTTGAGCATTCTCACCCAGAGGTCGCTACCCATGATCCTGCCCCAGGGGAAGAGTCTCAGCCCGAGTGGGAGGATTTCATTGATGCCGAAGACTATTTGAATGACGAGGAGAAGTTCAATGTAACCAATAGGTTGGTTTTGCTATTCCCAAAGATTAATGTAGACCCGGTTGATGGGTTCGTCACCGAACACGAGTTGACTAAGTGGAACTTGCAGCAGGCCCAGACAGAGGTTTTGCATAGGACGCAGAGGGAAATGGAGCTTCACGATAAGAACCATGATGGGTTTGTTTCATTTTCCGAGTATGATCCTCCCAGTTGGGTTCACAATACAGGTTTTGTTTCTAATTTTGTCTGTTTGATCTTTGCTTACTTTCCTTCTTTGCTAGTAGGTGTGGCATATTCTCCAAGATCTTGTTAATAGTTATTTTTGTACTTTTGGAATCTATGGATGCATTAGTTGTACTTTGCCAACGTTGTGTTCTCAATTATTGGCTTCAAATTGTAATTCACCGTCATTGCCAGAGAACAATTAGTCTACCTATAGCTGTGGAATTAACCATTACAATTAAATTAGTGTTGTTCATTGACCATTGGTTCTGTTCTAAACTTGCAATTGTTGCTTGCTGATTCATGCCTAAGCTATGCGGTTTCAGTTTGAATTACTTTCATTTTTAGCCGGCTCTGCTCCTTACATACAATGTAGTTCTGGTGCATTTTGTTTAAACTTTTGTCCTAAATGCTGTTTTTTTAATCCTTATCAGATAATGATTCTTTCGTTTATGATATGGGTTGGTGGAGAGAGGAGCATTTCAATGCATCTGATGCTGATGGGGATGGTCGTCTAAACTTGACTGAATTCAATGAGTGAGTTTCTACTTGTTTGGAAAACTTGTTTTTTGCAATGTGTCTACTTGATGCTAGCAATTTTCCAACTTTGTTTTTCATTATCTTCTAGTTTTCTCCACCCAGCTGACAGCAAGAACCCAAAGCTACACCAGTGGTTGTGCAAGGAGGAAGTGAGGTGAGTGAGTCTAATCTCATAAAAAAAGCTATGACTTTCTTTGGCACACTTTTTTGTGTGTATAATTTTTTTTTATCTATGGCTTATGGGTATCTTTAGACTTCCAGTGCAATGTGTTTGTCAACCTTAAATGAATGTTCTTTACTTATGTGCTGAGAAGTACTGATGGATTATTATCTTTTTCATTTTAGTTTCCAATGTCTCTTTGAACATTCTGATAACCTAGAAACCTGTTAATTGAAGCATTTCAACTACCAGAGTAACTTACAGTAGCTCAGAATAGATTAGAAACCCTTCCCTTTAATTTGAAGTTTGGAGTTGGAAAATTAGAGAAAAACTTTTGGTTTGTTGAAGGTTTAGAGTGCTAAGAGATGCAATTATAAGTTGATATCATAAAGGTTGTATAGTACTATTATGGCCAATGTCATGGTAATAAAATAAAAGATTCTAGGATGTTTGGAGTATAAAATACGTTATTGGTTTGAAATATTGAAAGGAGACATTCAAGAGATATAAAGCTCTGAACAGCGACCTGTAAAAAATGAAATTGTGCTGATTTACTGGTAGAAACCCAGAAAAATCACTAAAATCAGTTTTATATAGTGAACATCAAATAAAATATGAGACAAGATTTTCAGGTCTTAGGATGAGGTCTGAGTTGTCTCCCATCCAATTAAATACTAAAGTAATTTTGATGTGAGACTCATCATGTATTCTTGGGACTATTAATTTGGTTACTTTAGTAATTTGAATAAATTACTTGATTTTAGAAGATAAATAGGTCATTATAGTTTTCTTTTAATTTTCTTTATAAACAGTCACTGGTCTCATTTAATCCCAATGGGAAAATAAGTTTAAACTGTTACCCGTATCTGTTTAGCTTCTATATACCCTTATTTCCAGTGCTTCCAAAGTCCTGATTATTCATTCATCAGTAAGCTTTGAAACATCAAAGTCTTCTAAACTTGATGTGATGTTTATCCTACAGTTTTCAACTCTCAAATATCATTGATTTTAAATTTTTTTCTGCCTTCCTTTTTATCCCTAAACAATCCTTGTTCTGTTACCCATACCCAGTAAATGTTTTTCCCATTTCAGGGTTTGACAGTTACCCTGGTAGAGGTTGGGGTATTGGAGGTTAAAATTAAAGTTTCCTTTGAAAACAGAAGCTCTGCTTCAGTCTTATCTTCTCCCTTACCTTGCCATCTGATGGAACTCCCAAGCATGCTTATACAGCTTTGGATGATATTTGAATCTTCTGTTTGGTTTTCTTATTCTCTTAACAGACCTATCTCCTTCACTGCAACCCAAAAAAATCTGGGTCTTCTATTTACTTTCACTAATCATTGTTTTTTTTTTTTCCAAAAATGCACTAAAAATTATTAAAATATTTGTAATACCCTTAGTAATCACAGCTAAAAATGTTAATCCTGAAGTTTTCATAAATTTAATCTGATACCAAATACAGTGTTGGAGGATTGACTGCCAGAACTTTTTTTTTTCCCCCAAAGAACTATGCCAAATATTAGAAATGTGGAAAATATATTTTGTCTTTTTCTTTGCCCCCTTCATGAAGCAAATGTGAATCTTCATTTATTTTGTAGGTATCTTATTCTATAACTGCATCTTGATTGCTTTTTCCTTTTTTCTCTTAGAGAAAGAGATACTGACAGAGATGGCAAGATCAGCTTTAAAGAATTTTTCCATGGGATTTTTGATTTGGTAAGGAACTATGATGAAGAAAGTCACAATAGTTCACATCACTCAGATGATTCAATGGATGCTCCAGCTAGAATTTTGTTTGCTCAACTTGACAAAGATGGTGACGGGTATTTATTTTCTTTTTGACCTAAGTAAGTTTTCTTTGAATGATTATAGTGGTCTCCTTTAACTGTCCATCATTCTCTTGGTTTCATATTGGCTTCTGCAGATACTTGTCAGAAGATGAACTACTACCTATAATTGGGAAAATCCATCCATCTGAGCATTATTATGCAAAGCAACAAGCAGATTATATCATTTCACAGGTATTGATTTTAACCTGTAAATATTTGTACTCATACTACTTAAAAACACATCAATCCTTTCTTACCATGTCTTCTGAACATGTGAATGAGTTTTCATGTTTTACTATTTGATGAAGTATTTACCTTGAGATAAGAATCTTTGTGAAATATTGCTAAAAGTGTTTAAAAAAGCCCAAGTGTCAGAACTGATAAGCTCTAGTAATTATGGAAGCTGATAAGAGTTCCTGTACCTTCATGGTTCTGTGGGCTATTCTTCCATCATCAACATTTTCTATGAGATCAATAATGTTTCACACTGTATCTTAAGCTATTAGGTCTGAATAAGATCAGACGAGTCTCATCACCTGGTTTGTTTTGTTATATCTGCTTTCAACTGCAACTATGTGCAGATTAACTGTAGATTCGTGAATTTGGTTATCATAGACCACATACAAAGGGAAAATTCTCAATTTCCCTAGGATTAAAGATTCTCATTCAAGTTACCTTCTTATCTCTCTGTCTTTTTGTCCTTCTTTATCTCACATGACTCTACCACAGGTAGATTACAGCAGAACTTTAGCCAAGTAGCTTGATAACTGCAGTTCCTGTTATTTCTTTGTGGTTAACATACTGGGTGCTGCTTTCGGTGGTCATTTTCATACCATGAGTAGTTAAGGAGAGTAATGATTTTGTGAAGTTTCTTGAGGATGACCTTCACATGCTTATTAACATTGTAATTGATCATGCTGGTGTAAATTTTCTGGGTACTATAACATTGTAATCATGTTGTGACAGGCAGATATGGACAAAGATGGGCGCCTAAATTTGACTGAGATGATCGAGAACCCTTATGTATTTTACAGTGCTATTTTTAGTGATGATGAAGATGAAGATGAATATGATTACCACGACGAGTTCCGCTAGACTCATGTTAGGTAAGGAGAGCAAATGGGAGCTTTCCCATTTGCATTGTCGTCCTCTTGTCAGGGTTGAGATATTCAGGAACTTCTTGGTTAAAATTATCAGGGCTTTTATGAACAACTCGAAATTTTTGAGGTCCAAACATGTATCCCTTTTTCAAACAAGTCGATAAAACTTAGGAAAATTCTCATTTTCAATCCCTTTTGGGTTACCACAAGTGAAGAAATTTTTTTTTTTTGACATGTTTATGATCACCATTAGCAGAATAAACAGAAAACCTTGGCAGAATCGAAGGTTTTGCTTTAAGGATTCGGTACGAAGTTATGATACAGTTCAGTCATCTTGCCCTTCTCAGTCCCTAGTGCCATGGAAAGTTTTATTGCTCTTTTCTATTCTTAGGTGCCAGTTCTTATTTGCGGTTAACCATGGCTTGGTGATACTCAGGCCATTTCCAGATAGAGTCACACTTGGATGATGGTAGGAATCTAAACATGGTGAAATTTGTTGAACATTGAAATTTTGAAACAATACATATTTGTCAATTGAGAGAAGGTAATACATGTATCAATATACCATATTGCAGTGACTGTTGTTATCTAGGTACCTGTTTTGGATTTTTTTTTTTTATCTCTAATTAGTGGTGTCAAATTGTTAATAAGAAAATAACAAGAATTTTCTTTTTTTAAAAAAATGTAGCATTCTGATTTGGAAATTTTGTTTAACTATATAATTATTTTTTGGTGTTCTATGTCAACCAATAAACTGGCACTAAGCCTAGAAACACTCTTCTAAACATTAGAGTTACTGCTAACAGGTCGTACAAATACCAGTGTATAAACCAAAAACATAAAAGATAAAATATTTATAAAAATAAATTGTCTTTCTTGTATTTTTTCTCAAAAAAAAACAAATAATACTTTTTATCCTAAATTTTACAGTCACTGCATTTTCAACAAATTTTAAAGTATAATTTAATCACTAAATTTTTATAAAAAAAACAATAATGATAATAATAATATATTCTGAATACAATCTTTTTATTTTCGTTTTTCACCTCTCTTGGTATCCCGTCCTTCATCGAGGCTATCATCTTCGTCGTCGCCATCATCTTTGTCGTCGCTATCATTGTCATCATCGGACGGTGGAGAAGGATCGAGACGCGCAGCGTCCTTGGCCCATTGGATCAATTTCTCTACTTGATCAACTTCATCATCTTCTTCTTGGACGGTGGAATCAAGGGTGGGACCCCCACCCAGACCAAGCTCCTTCGCAAGAGCAGAAGATGATGTTGACGATGAGTTCTTGACCTTGAGACCAGCAAATCTGGCAGATAGATCGTCTCCGAGAGCATCTTTCGATTCCCGATCTACAATCGGAATCTGAGTTTGAATGGAGGGTTTAGATGATTTAAGGGCTTGAAATCGACGATCGAGATCGCCGTCGAGATAGTTGTTAGATGAAGTAGAAGAAGAAACTATGTGGGAATTGACAGAGAGATTCAAGAGGACTTGGTCTTGAGCAGCTTGTAAAAGCTCTTCCACTTCATCCCTATCAGTCTTATTGTTCTTCACTCCTTTCTCCTTCTTGCTTCTCCAGTTCATTTTTTCCTTTCTCTCTCGCTACTCTTTCTCGGGATCGTTTATTGCTTTCCCGCCTCGCTCGCATCAAACTCGGGTAGGTTAATTGCCCGGATATTATATATATATAGATGTTGGATTACCAATATTTACCATAAAGACAAGTGATTCTTTAATCGCTTTTATATTGAAAAAAAGGGTCTTAAACAACTAAAAAGAGCATTAAGAAAAATTCGAATAATTTAGAAACAACTCAAATAGAAAGATCCTAAACAATGGCTCAACTAGAAATGAGTTTCTTAGATTTAATTCCACTTGAAACCCATTCATAGAGTTGGTTTTCTCTTTTCTTTAGTATTTGACAAGTAGAGTAAGTTTTTGGCTAGAAATGTTGATGTAATTTTAGCTTCTTTTAATTTACACATAATATATTCTCAAATCTTTTAGATATATATATAAGATTAATTTTTATTTAAAATATGAACAATAATTATAAATTTTTTAATATGGGTGATTTTAACGTAATCTTTGCTTCTCGCCATAGGGCAAGAGAAATAAATTTGGAGTGGAAAAAAGGACACAAAGAGGTCTTATTTAGGTGACATAAAGAATCAATTGGGGAAGAGAAATTTGGTTAACTGAATAACTAAACAAGAATCAATTGTTACGTTCAAGTGGAGGAAGGAACTGCAAAGAGGAGAGAAATGGTTAGAGGAGGTGTCAAAACTGGAGCTTTGTTGATCTATCTAACACTTAATGATATGAATAAGGCCACCAGCTTGACAGGTAATGCTTAAAAAAAAAAAAAAAAAAAAACAAAAGGACTTGATTCTGAGCGCATATACATTGACAAGGAAGAGGCTTAATTGGACAAAAAATGCACTTGGAGTTGAAATTGATTCATTGCTGGTCCAAGAGAATAAAAACCAAGTGGAGAATGCGAACAGGGCTGAAGTTCCACTCATTCAAACCCAAGAAGATCAAGGCCCAATTTGGAGTTCATCATTAAAATATATTTGAAGATATTTGAGAGATCAAGAATCAAGAGACATCATTTTCCAATTTTTGAAGGATTTTTTGTGCCTAATTTTTGGGCATTTTGGAGATGAAGACTTTTAACTCTGCCTATAGTGTTCATAGCTAGTCTCAAGCCTGGGTAAAGGAGAAGGGTTGTGTTAGGCCTTCGACAACCAACATAAAACCTTGTGAAACTTTAAACATGGATTGTTCAAGAGGAATTGTGCGAATGCTAGAAGTAACGTGGTGTATGGCTTGAGTATAGTGTCAAATGAGCTAAAGCCACTGCATTGGTGCTCGGATATAGTGTTAGATGAGCAAGGGTTCTCACATTTCTCTAGACGGGTGTGGGTAAAATAGTTAGTCCATAAGAGCATAAGATTTGGTACTTGGAATATTGGTACTTTGACAAGTAAATCTTTAAAGGTGGTGGATGCCATGATTCGGAGAAAGATTAACACATCATGTGTTTGCAAGAAACTAAATGGGTAGGAGAAAAAGCTAAGGAGTTGGACACTATGGGTTTTAAACTATGGCACACAAGGAAGGTTAGACGAAAAAATGGAGTTGGTATTATTGTAGGCAAGATTTGGAAGAAGAATGTTGTGGTAGTAAAAAGGGTTGAGGATAGGATCTTATCGGTTAAATTGATGGTTACACGAGAGACTATCAACATCATCAATGCTTATGCACCACAAGTAAGTTTGGAGGCATATTTGAAGGAGAAGTTTTGGGAGGATTTGGAGGGGTTGGTTCAAGACATTCCACAAGAAGAAAAGATCCTCATCAGAGGGGATTTAGATGGTTATGTTGGTAGTGAGACAAAACAATTTGTGGGTGCTCATGATGGTTTTGATTTTGGAGAACTAAATGAGGAAGGGTAATCTATTCTTGAGTTTTCAATGCCATATAATTTTAAGATTGTCAACACTTGTTTTAAGAAGAGAGAAGAGCATCTAATCACATACAAGAGTGGAACCTCAAGGTCGCAAATTGACTTCTTTTTGGTTAGGAGCTTGGATAAAAGAGTTTGTAAGGATTAGAAGGTGATTATGGGGGAGAGTCTCACTACACAACATAGACTTTTAAGAGCTGGACACAGAAAACCCATCAAATTATAAATCCTAGGATTAAGTGGTGGCAACTCAAGGGTGAGAAGTAATTGACTTTTAAGAAGTTATTGGAAAAATGTAATTGGGAATTACAAGGAAGCACCAACTTTATTTGGGATGAGATGACTAAGAAGGTAAGAATCTTGCTAAAGTAGTTTTGGGTGAATCAAAAGTTTTGGACCAAGGGATAAAGAATCTTGGTGGTGGAATGATAATATCCAAGAAAAGGTCAAAAATTAAAGGGAGTGTTTTGAGGCTTTACACATAGACAACAAATGTAGAAAATTGGGAAAGGTATTAAATGGCTAGAAATGAGACTAAGAAAGCGGTGATTAAGGCACAATCAGAAGCTTTTCAGGAGTTTTTATCGAGAACTTTGTACAAAGAATTGAGAACAAAAGATATATAAGCTTGCCAAAACTAGGAAAAGGAAATCAAGAGATTTGGACCAAGTAAGATGTATAAAGGGTGAAGAAGGACAAGTTCTTGTAACAAATAAGGATATCAAAGAAAGATGAGAGAATTATTTCTATAAGCTTTTCAATGATGGTCAAGGATCGATTAATGACTTGGAATGATTGGAAATCCTAGAGGAACATAATTTGGTCTACTATCACAGGATTCTAGTTAGGGATGTAAAAGAAGCTCTTAAGAGAATGGATAATGGTAAAGTTGTTGGCACTGATGGTATTCCTATTGAAGTTTGGAAATATTTAAGAGAACAAGATATCTTTTGGCTCACTAAATCATTTAATGAGGTTTTGAGCTCTAAGATTCTGCTAGATGAGTGGAGGAGGAGTACTTTGGTGCCCATTTATAAGAACAAAGGAGATATCCAAAATTGTGCAAATTACTGAGGAATAAAACTTATGAGTCACACTATGAAATTATGGAAAATACTGATTGAGCCACGATTAAGAGATGAGAAAAGAATTGCAGAGAATCAATTTGGATTTATGCCAAGAAGGTCTACTATGGACCCTATTTATCTCTTACAAGTGCTAATGGAAAGGTATAAGAGTAGTGAAAGAGACTTACATAATGGTTTTTATTGACTTAGAAAAAGCTTATGATTGATTACCAAGAGAAATGCTATGGAAAGCGTTGGAAAAAGAAAGGTGTTCATGTGGCATATATTCAAGCTATACAAGATATGTATGAAGAGGCATCTACAAGTGTGAGAATGTCTGGAGGCGAGACAAGGGACTTTCCTATAAGCATAGGGCTAAATCAAGGCTTAGCCTTAAGTCCTTACTTGTCTAATTTAGTCTTGGACATTCTCATCATAGACTTAAAGAAATTATCCCTAAATGCATGTTATTTGCAAATAATATAGTTTTGGTTGAGGAATCAAAGAAAAGTGGTATTCTAAACTCGAGCTTTGGATACAAACATTAGAATTAAAGGTTTTTGCTTGAGTAGGAGTAAGACAGAGTATATGCATTGCAATTTCAATAAGAGGCAAGCTGAGAATTATTTGAAAGTAAAAATTGAAAAACATGTTATACCACAAGTTTCTAAGTTCAAGTATTTGGGTTCAATTTTACAAAGTGATGGATAAATTGATGAGGATGTCACACATAGGATACAAGTGGGATGGTTTAATAGAAAAATGCTTTTGGAGTTATTTGTGATCGCAAAGTACTTACCAAACTTAAAAGAAAGTTCTATCTATTGTTATTCGACCAGCTATGCTTTATGGAAGTGGGTGTTGTTGGGCTTTGAAAGGACAAGAGCACAAAGTGGGGGTAGCAGAAATAAGAATGCTAAGATTGATATTTGGCCGAACAAGAAATGATATGATACAAAATGATTGCATAAGAGGAGACATTGGAGTGGCTCCTATTGAGGAGAAGATGAGACAAAAATCAGTTAATGTGGTTTAGACATGTTCGAAGGAGGCCACTAGAGGCACCAATGAAGAAAGTTGACCTTATGGTATTTAGCCTTGGGAAAAGGTGTAGAGGGAGATCTAAAGGGGCACTTGGAGAAGTTATAAAAAAGGATCTTGTAGTTAATAATATTTTAGAAAATATTGTTTCTGATAGAGCACAATGGTGTCATGCAATCCATGTAGTCAACCTCACCTAGTGGGATAAAGTTTATTGTTGTTGTTGGAGATGGTGAATTTTGGAGATTTCTAAGTTAGATTTATGTGTTTTAACATTCCAACGCCATTATAATTACTAGTAGTATTTTTCCTAAGTTTTTTTTTTTTTTTTGTTATTTTTCTTGGCAATAAATGTAACATGTAACTTCAAACACCTTGAAATTGCATGATAGTCAAAGATTTGTATTTTCCTAAGTTTAGCTTTTATTGTAATTTATTAGAAATCCTCTTAGGATTTTCAAGGAGTCACTAATCAACTTCTCTTAGAAGCTTAGATTAGTATAAATAGGAGAGCTACGTAACTCAGGAAAGGCAAGTTGAAGTTGATGAATATAATTAGAAACCATGAGTTTCTTCTCCACTATGAGATTATTATATCTTCTTTTGTTCTTGTAAAACTTTGTTTTGACAATATACATGTTGTGTCAAGAGCTAGTTCTATGTTAGAATGGCATCAAGAGTACCAACTTCACATACCCCCTCTTCAGTTCTCTTTCATTCACAGGTAGTTGGTGATTTGATGCAGAAGCTCTACAAGTTCATAAGCTTCCTCTAGACTCTTGCTTTGTAAGTCTCCCCAACAAGCTGCATTTATCAATATTCAAGTTTCTGCTAAGCAACCTTGATACAAGATCTCTACTTATTACCAACTTTTCAACCTGTGACTTGGGCATTTTTTGAGAAGGTCTTGAAGTTTCTCCCATCTGGTATGTAATGATTCATTTGTAGCTTGCTGAAAAGCCACAATTTGACTACTAAATTTGTTTCTAATGGCAAGAGGATGGAACTTATAAATGAATTTCTACACTAGGTCATCCCAACTGGTGATACTGTCAGGTTTGAGAGCCTGATACCACTGGTGGGCTTTATCAATCAAAAAGAAAGGGAATACCATGAGTTTAATGGTTCCTCACTAGCTCCATTAATTTGTAGAGTATAGCAGATTTGAGTGAAGATGGATATATGCGTGTATGGGTTCTCTGTTTTGTCTCCTCTAAATTGGTTTTGTTGAACTAGATGGATGAGTGAGGGCTTCATCTCAAAATTATTCATAGTGATGGTGGGCCTGCGAATACCAAGTGTGCAATCCTCCACAAGCGGCCTCATGTAATCCCTCATAGTTCTCATGAAAATGAGTTTGCCATAATTATTGTTTATATCGACAATTTAAATATGATTGGAAATCCTGAAGAGCTCCAAAAGGTTGTTAATTACTTGAAGAAAGAATTTGAGATGAAAGATTTGGGAAGGACAAAGTTTTGTCTTGGTTTACAGATTTAATATTTAAAGAATGAAATTTTCGTGCGCTAAGGGGCATATATTTCAAAAGTGCTAAATTAGTTCTATATGGACAAATCACATCCATTAACCACTCCAACGGTAGTAAGATCTCTAGATATAAACAAAGATTCTTTTAGACCTCAAGAAGATGGTGAAGAAGTGCTTGGTCCTGAAGTACTATATCTTAGTGCAATTGGGACACTAATGTATCTTGCAAGTCACACAACCTGGTGTTTCTTTTATTGCAAATTTGTTAGCAAGATGTAGTTCTTCACCCACTTGAAGGCATTAGAATGGAGTAAAACATATACCTTGATATCTTAAAGGTACAATGGATATGAGTTTGTTTTATTCAACTATACCCCAACATGACCTTATAGGTTATGCAAATGCAAGATATTTATCTAATCCGCATAATGGTAGATCACAGACAAGCTATTTGTTTAGATGTGGCGGTATAACCATTTCATGGTAGTCTATGAAGTAAACAATATCAGTCACATTGTTTAATCTTATAAAAAATTTAGCATTGCATGAAGCTAGCCGACAATGTGTTACGTTGAGATATGTAATCCAACATATACGAGAGGCTTGTGGTTCATCTTTAGGAAAATTGATTACAACAATGATATATGAAGATAATACTACATGTATTACTTAGGTAAAAGAAGGGCATATTAAAGGTGATAGAATTAAACATATTTTACCAAAGTTCTTTTTCACTCATGACCTTCAAAAGAATGATGAAATAGACATTCAACAAGTTTGTTCATGTGATAATCTAGCATATTTGTTCAAAAAAGCACTTCCTACTTTAACGTTTGAGAAGCTTGTCTGCAATATTAGAGTTCATCGACTGAAAGATCTTAGTTTAAATCATCATGCACAATGTACTTTTTTTCCCTTAACTATAGTTTTTCCCATTAAGTTTTTCCTGACAAGGTTTTTAAGGAAATAGCATCCCATAAAGTATGGAAGAAAAATGTACTCTTTTTCCTTTACTAGAATTTTGTCTAATAGGGTTTTTCCTTTTGAAAATTTTAACGAAACACATTCTTAAGTGATGGACATCCAAGGGGGGTGTGCTATGTATAACATAGTTGGATGTCTATAGTGGTTATAACTCCCAATGACTTTATGAGACAATATCTCTTAGGTTATAACATACATGGCCTTTAGTTTCCTCTACATAACTTCCCTACACAATTAAAATGGGTATATATTGCACATTATGTAGTATGATAGTTGAGTTACAAACTTGTGCCTATAAATAGAGAATCTCATTTGCTTTGGAAAAGACACAATGAAATAAGAAGAAAGCTCTCCCATTCTCTCTATTCTTCTTGTGTTCTCTCTACATTGCTCTTCATTTACATCATTTCAAAACATCCATGATTATTTAAGACTAACTAAACATATTTTAGGAATCTTATGATTCATAATCCTAGTATTCATGTTTCTCATGATTCATTAATCTTAGAATTCAAAAATGAATATATCTATCAGACACTCTCTGAAGGTCTAAGAACCTAAGCTTCAACAATTTGTCCCAACTGGTTAAAAAAACAAATCCTCAATAATGGCATAATTGACATTGCAGCCCCTTTTCAATATTGGAATTCCTACAAAGAATTGAAAATAAGAAAACAAAATGCCTAAAAAAAAAATGTGAGAGATCGGGCCATTTGGTCCTGTCAGACTAACCTGACATCGGGCACTATCAAGCTGAGCCATAAAGCTTGGGTTTTTGTGCCTAGAATGTTCATGTTCAAGCCCCAGTTTTTTGACGAGCTTAAACGGGCTGCCACAGTGCAACTAAGTGTGAATTTTAGGAAAATCACAAATCAAACTACTCAATAATTTGGTTCAGATTTCTAACAATTCATTGTATAAAAGTCACATGCATCCAATGCAATATATATATATATATATATATATATATATATATTCTTTTGTTACTAAGTAAGATGGGGAACCCAGAATTTCAGTTTGAAAGGGCAAGGACAACTTTGAACCCCAGGGTACAAGAATGCAAAGCCTAAGTTGCACCACTGCTCTAAACTCACTTCTCATAACTCATTTTGAGGAAGTGGTTTGACATAATAATGCATCTCTAGAGATATAAGGCTTTGGCACCTATATATCTCATGATCAAACTTGACTCCCTCCTCAAATACTTAAATTAATATTAAAAACTCGTATTATCTTTTTTTATGATAAAAAAGAAAAGAAAAGAAAAACTCATATTACATCGATATGAAGCATGAAAATCAACGTATCTAAATTACATTTCTAAAATAATAATTTATCATATATGAAACACTTTAATACTTATGTTAGTTTTCAATTAGGCTTAGAGAATTAGTAAAGAAAATCATTTTGGCTAATGAATCTTTTATGTTTTCTTCTATTTTATATTTAATTATGTGTAAAAAAATTAATATACATATAATTATATATATAAAAATTTTAAAAAATACATACACTGTGGTTCGGTTTTTGCAGTGTTTGAAAAGGGCCAAACCACAAGTTGTGGTTTAGAATTTTTGAAACATAAACCAAACCAAATACAATCGAATTAATTTGGATTTAATGTGATTCAATTTGGTTTTGGTCGGTTTGAGCATATTAGATTGGATTGTAACCACCCTTAGTATATTGTAGTTATCAATCTTTCTACATCCTTGAAAGTTGAAAGATATTTCTTGTATGAGTAGTGCCATATGTACACTCATTCTTGTACACTCACTTTTTACACATAATTTTATTTCTATATTTTTCTTACTTTTTTGTTTAAAATTTTATCTCTTAAACAACTTCAAAATTTAGGGTATGAAACAATAAGTGTGCATATATCATTTCCCTTCTTGTGTACCTTCTTCTATAAAGAAAAATAAAATAAGTGCTGAACTAGATACTTCAAATTTTTAGACTTTAAATAACAGTAATGCTCTCTCTTTCATTTAGATATGTAAATAAAAATTATACCTTTAATTCCAATTAATACATGTTGGAAAAGAAATCTAAAAGAAAAAAATATAAAGAATTTGATCAGTGTATGATAAATTAATAATTATCGTCATAACTTGGGGTTTGTTTATTTATTTTTCTATAAATGACAAGAAGGGGGATTAAGCCTCTCACTATTACACTTTAGAGACATTTTTGTTTTTTTTTTTTTTGCCCTAGATAAGAAAGAGAGATAATATATATAAAGATTTTAATTTACAGACTTAGAAAATCAATACTCAAACTGAGAAATCTCGCACAGAGTGACAACTACTAAACTAATCTCAATTCTCAAAAAATCTTGGTTCTATGCTTATGCACGAGTGAGCCTATCTCTTTAGACTGGCCTTTTAAAGACATACTTGCTGTTTAATTAAAATTGATCAATAGATTTTATAATTAAAGCAAAGAAAATAGTTGTAAGAAAAATATTGGCTTTGTCTGTATATACATAGCAAATCCAAGATGGCCAGATAGTAAAGAACCAGCAGCTGAGTGTTTCCTTGTTCATAATGTCAGTAACAATCAAAACACAGTTGTTTGCATGATTCATAAATAGTGTTATTCAAGCCAGCCGATCAAACAGCTGTTCGTGCGTAGCCTAACACCTAAACCTAAATACTTGAGGGTCCAACAACTCCATGCCTATTCTCGCCCAGATTAGTAAGAAAAGCCTTCAGAGCCTATATTAGAGGTGCGTACAATATTCTTTTAAATCTGAACCTTAATACCCTTTAAACAGAGAGAACTAACTTAGTTGTGGGAGTGACTACTCAACTGACCCATCATTTCTATGCAGAACAGACAAAACTCGGTAGGGACCATCTAGTATTCCTTTATGTGTTGAGGATCCAGCAAATCAGAACACACCTGAGTGTTTTCTTGTTTATATGTAAAAAGTTGTTCTCCGATGCAGGACTTGATCGGCTGGCTTGAATAACAATAAATAGTGGGCATTACTTTAAGCGTCCCCCACTTTACTAAAGCCACCCCCATCCAACATTTTGCCACCATCTTCTAAAAATGCCCCTGCACATTCAATTCATCACCCAGCCACCCCCCTTTGCTGAAACATATCTATACTGATGTTTTTTAGCAAAAACAGCTTTATACAGGTTTGACGCTTAAAACATCCATTTAAGGCCATCTGAGCCAGTGAATTTCGGATGTGCATGAATAGAGGTGAACAACCGTAAAATAATTCACCTGACTTCTCAAAGCCGTTTAGTATTTATCACGGCTGTTTAAGGCCGTTTCGATTAATTTGAGTATTTTATTCCTTGCAGATAATATAACAAAATGCACATCCTAACACAAAAAAAAAATATGAGTGTATAACCATGTAAAAAAATTTGCACAAGCATGAAAAAAATAGGTGCAGACAAATTAAAACATCTCTACATAGCCGTTTCACCTTCCCAACATCTATCCAGAACCGTTTACTTTTTTTTTGTCCGTGACACACAATTAAACGGCTCTGGATAGATGTTGGGAAGGTGAAACGGCTATGTAGAGATGTTTTGATTTGTCTGCACTTGTTTTTTTCATGCTTGTGCAATTTTTTTTACATGGTTATACACTCATATTTATTTTTTGTTAGAATGTGCATTTTGTTATATTATCTGCAAATAATAAAATACTTAAATTAATTGAAACGGCCTTAAACAACCGTGATAAATACTAAACAGCTTTGAAAAGCCGTTTGAATTATTTTACAATTGTTCATCTTTGTATGATAATCATGTACATCCGAAATTCACTGGCTCAGACAGCCTTAAATGGATGTTTTAAGCGTCAAATGACTGTATAAAGCCGTTTTTGCTAAAAAATATATGTATAGATATGTTTCAGCAAAGGGAGGTGGCTGGGTGATGAATTGAACGCGCAGGGACATTTTTGGAAGATGGTGGCAAAATGTTGGATGGGGGGTGACTTTAGTAAAGTGGGGCGCTTAAAGTAATGCCCATAAATAGTTGATACGGACCTGGCACATGAGATGGGACAAGACCGTACGGCCAACGTATGACCAATGTCTTTGACTCCACCACAACACAGATACGACATTAGTACTCTTACTAACCTTATCCGACCATCCTAACTCACCGATCTAATTCTAACTTCAGCGTCAAAGTGTTCTATCTGCAGAACCATTCTCTATGTAAAATGCCTTTCGATCTGATTATAGATGCATCTATAATTGTGGACGTTATCATCGATAATTTAATTTGGTAGTTATTTAGAATTATAGATGCATCTATGATTAATTATACGTCCACAATTTTAGATGCATCTATAATTAATTTGGTAGTTATTTAGTGTTAGTCTCCAGTTGTGTTTTTAATCATAATTATAGATGCAGATACACCATTTCTTTCCGTTTAAGTTCTTAGTTCATGGCCATAATATGTTTAGGTCAACAAATTAAGATAGTCCCTGTTTAGTTGTATTTAAGGGTCTATTTGGTATAGAGTAATTGAAAGAAAAGTGTGAGAAAAGAAATAGGTCAAAAGAATGGAAAAAAAAAAAAAATTTTGAAATTGTTTAGTATATAATAAAATAGAAAAGAAATGACATTTGTAATGTTTAGTTTATATAAAAAATTAAAAGAATAATTTTTTTTATATAAGTACAAAATTACCCTCAATTTTAAAACTTAAAAAAATATTCTAATTTCTCAACTTGATTATTGTGAAATTTCATAGTTGATATTCATACTAACGTTTTTTTTAAAAAAAAAAAATTGCAAAAAAAAATAAATAAAGAACAACATTTAAATCTACAAAACATACGAAGAATCAACAAATTTAATATATAACTTTTTTTTTACATGATATTAATTTAAATTTAGATTTTATACATTTTAAATATATGAAGAATAGAACCACATAAAACAACAAACTCATTCACCAACATTGTTAAAATCAACAAAAAAAAAAAATAACAGAAAGAAATCACATTAAAATCTATATATAAAAAAAAATACTTCCAAAAAAATATCTCCACCTTACTAGAATATAAAAAATCATAATAGTATTTTAAAAAGCAAATAAGGAAAATAAAAGTTTGATATTTTTGGAAGACAAAATTTCTTTGTGCTTCTCTTGCTTTGCTTCGAATTTTAAAAGGAAAGTTGCACTTTTAATTTAAGGAAAAGTGATATTATGAGAGATTGAGCGATTACCAAACAATGTAAAATGAAAGAAAATAAAATTTACTTCTTTCTTTTCCTTTTCAACGTACTAATCAGATCCTAAGTTGGTTTTAATAGTAATTCTAGAATAGTTAGGTAATTAATCCCAGGGGTCTTCGTCTTCCTAACTGTGACGAAGAAAGCTTTCAACATTGGTTGCTTTTATTTGTAACAAAAGTTCATGAAGGGAAAAAAAAATCTTGAGTAATGCTTTTGAAAACAATAAAGTTATTTATCAATTACGACCATAACAAATTTGAAGAAACAAGTGAAGAGAACATATTCCTTGTCACTTAAGCCAACAGTGATTGGTTCCATCTTGTGTTTCCTTGGCACTTCCTTTTTCACTTCACATCAGATATAATGATTTTATTAAAAAAATAAGTAATTATAATTACATACTCTCTTAATATATGCTTTTCATGAGCAAAGACTCTTCATGCTACAAAAATACATAAATTATTGAACACAATTTTCTTATTAGCTGGGCAAAACTATCTTGATGGCCTAGTGCATATTTATCCCAAAAAAGAAAATTGTGCAACCTAATTCACATTTGTTTGATTAGATGATAGTATAGAAATAAAAAAAAAAAATGAAAAGATAATAAGGACAATCAATTAAATCATAAAACTTACATCATAAGAAATTAACTGAAACCTTCCAAAAGAGAAAATTATCTATGATATAAAATGGCATTTTTCTATTTTATAATTTTTTTAGTACATAACATATAGAGGTTTAATGTAAGGCCTTTCGAGTATAACTTAAATTTTGATTAATCTACTCCGTTTCTCTTAAATCTTTTTGTAATTTAAGGTTTTTGGCACATAGATTAGAGAATTATTAGTTAGTGTAATAGTTTAATTATAATGTCTTTATTCAATATATGCTGTAATTAAGAGAGAAAATAAATGATTTATTTTAAGCCTAATTCAAAGAATATTACCTATAACAGTTTATATGATAAAATAATTTTGACAAAGTTTTGAAATTTTAAAACTTTAGTTTTGAGACATAAAAACTCCTCGAAACTGCAAAAAGATTTTGGGCAAGGAAATATTTGATTAGATTTAGAAATATGAGTTTTTAATGTAGAATCTGTCTCTATATATATATATACACCAGTATAATTAATTAATTACATATTGTATTTGTCTTGAGAAGTATGGAGAGAGTATTAAAAAAAATTTAGATCTAAAATTAATTTATCAGCATGGTCAGTGGGAGTTTCAATGATAAACTCAATTCTACAAAAAATATTCAAAGATGTACTTTTGACTTTCTATTTTCTTTTAGCATAATTTGAGCTTTAGATTATGACTTGAGGGTTAATTTTATTTTGTTTGATAACATTATTAATAATTCAAAGAAAAAGAAAAAAGAAGTCCTTTTGTGATTCTTCTCTTATACTAAAAGATTAAAAGAAATGAGCATAAATATTTATCTTTGGGATATTACAAAATCCAGTCAAGTAGACCTTATTTTGTTATAGATATAAGCAAATGCACCTTTCTATGGCCAAAATGTCTTAATCGAAAAAACCCTACCGCCGTACTCCTCATTAACGCCAGCTCTCCGCCGCCCACATACCGTACATTTCCCTTTCGCTTTCTTCTTTTCCATCCTACCTGAGCTCACCCACCTCCCAGACTTCCTTGCTGCCCAATCAAGCTTCTTAAAGTTATTTCTTTTTCTATTTTCTCATTTTGGCATAGCGTGAGTGTGGCATATAATTAATGTCCAAATAATTTTATAAAGTGGTTTGGCATTAAATTATATCTTTTAAATTTCATTTAATAATTTTTTAGATTTTTATTAATTATAGAATTATATGATATATTTTAAATGAAATATTTTTATTAATAGAAATATTTAATATAAAATATATAAAATGACTATAATTTATATTTAAAATTTGAATTTAATATATAAATATTAAAAAAATAATGTCCAAACTCATTGAATTATATCTTTTAGATTTTATTTAATAAATTTTATATTTTTATTAATTAATAATTAATTATAGAATTATATTATATATTTTAAATAAAATATTTCTATGTAAATTTATAAAAAAATAATATAATTTATATTTTAAATTTAAATTTAATATATAAATATTAAAAAATAAAATAATGTATATTTAAGGTCAAACAACTCTATAGAATCATTTTAGACACAAAATTAATCTATAGAACCGTTTGACATTTAATAGATGTCCAAATGGCTCTGTAAGTCTATTTTGTGTTTGGAATGACTTTATAGAGTTATTTGAATATGATTGCAATGTAATCAACTATGCAACGGCTCAAAACAATTCTATTGAGCCATTTGGTGAAAATTAAAGAGAGTGGTTGCATTTTTAATGAAGAGCATTTAAGTAAATTTAGGAGTATGGGGTATCTTAGGGATTCTTAGTTAACTCCCCAAATTGTTGGATTCTTATTAGAAGTAAAAGTGTCAATACAGCTAAAATATAAGAGAAAATTGCCTTTAAATCTTGAATATGTATATATATATATACATATATATATTTATTTTTAAACTATTAGTATCTAGTATCAAGTTGAATATTGATTAATAGGGTTCGAACTGAATAAAACTATTAGGATGATAATTTTTTTTTTTATTAAGTTCAAACACAAATATATTTCTAGTTCTTGAACTTAAAACACTTATTAAATTAAAATAGCTGTGTGTCAATTAATTTATGCAGTTGCTTTGTGAAATAACAAACATTTTTGGCAAAGACTTGTTTTATTCACCGAACAAGGACCCTCACTTTCAGTTTCTTTCTGTGCTCACAGTGGACCGTACTAATCAATATTAACGGCTACATATATATATATATTACTAAATTCCTCACATCATTAAAAGAAAGTTCAGTTTTCCCTCTGTTTTCATTTCTCTTCCTTTCTCACTTCTTATGCTTTTAAGCCTAATTCAAAGATTACCTACTCCCATAACTGAAACTTCAATGGCTGAAACTGATAGAAGGCTCTGGAATACATATTTGTGTAGTTTTGCTGAGAAAGCGAAGAGGTTTCCTTGTTTGGCTTGGAGGACAACATGGAAAGTGGGAAGAGAAGATCCAAGAAGGGCGATTCATTCTTTCAAAGTTGGTTTAGCTTTGACACTGGTTTCTTTGTTATATCTAATGGAGCCATTGTTCAAAGGGATTGGGGAGAATGCTATATGGGCTGTCATGACTGTGGTTGTTGTCATGGAGTTCACAGTAGGCAAGTTTTTTTTTTTTTTTTCTTTCCAATTTATTTTCATCAGTTACATTTTCTGTTTTCAGATCATTGGTAAGGGATAAAGTGTTTGTTTGATCCTTTTCCTATTCTGATTCTTCATATATATTGCAGGAGCAACTTTAAGCAAAGGATTGAACAGAGGATTTGGGACTGTGCTGGCAGGATTATTGGCATTTTTGATTGAGTATGTTGCAGATATCCCCGGCAGGGTTTTTCGAGCTACTATCATTGGAACTGCAGTCTTCCTTATAGGTAAGCTGACTTTAGATTATGTAGCATCATCATAGAATCTTCCACATAGGTAAGCTAGCTTGAGATTTTTAATTATCTTTCTGGCCAGTAGATTACTCTTCATACCCTTAATTACCTTTCTTTTGCAGGTGTTGTTTCTGCTTTTGTCAGGTTCATTCCCTATATAAAGAAGAATTATGATTATGGTGTTGTGATCTTTCTCTTGACCTTTAATTTGATAACCGTATCAAGTTACCGCATTGACGAAGTCTGGAACATGGCAAAGGATCGGATCTCCACCATTGCCATAGGTTGTGGTCTTTGCCTTCTGATGTGCCTAGTGGTGTTTCCAAATTGGTCAGGGGAAGTTCTTCACACTTCCACTATTTCAAAGCTTGAAGGCTTGGCTAAATGCATACAAGGTGAGGTCAATTTTGTGAAAACACTAAAACTATTAGTGCCATTTTACTGATTGTATCAATCTAGTGATGGTTTAAAGGAATCATGCAGATTGTGTGGTGGAATATTTTTCTGAATCCGAAAAGCGAGTAACTGAAGATGATGAGCCATCAGAAGATGATCTTATTTACAATGGTTATAAGGCTGTTTTGGAATCAAAAGCTAGTGATGAAGCACTGGTAAATCATGTAAATTTCTTTGTTTAGCTCAACATAATTGGAAGTAGTGCAAATTAACAGTAGATCTTTTATGAACACACCATGTGGAAACGAGCAGGCATTGCAAGCAGGTTGGGAACCAAGGTTCTCAAGAAACTGCCACAGAATGCCATGGCGTCAATATGTAAAAGTCGGAGCAACTCTTCGCCATTTTAGTTACACTGTTGTAGCACTTCATGAATGTTTGCAGACTGAAATTCAGGTTATAAACTGAATTAACTTGTCCCAAATAATTTTAATCCAGTCTCATGTCTTTTAACTGTTTTGATAGAAATGGTTTTCCTAGAAAATATTTTGCCTTAAGAATTTCATCCCATTTCTTGCTTGTTAACTGATATTGAATTTTCAAGACACCAAGGTCGATTCGCGCCTTATACAAGGACTCCTGCATAAGACTTGCACAAGAAGTGTCAAGAGTACTCATGGAACTGGCTAGCAGCATAAGGAACAAGCGTCACTTCTCTCTTGAGATACTTTCAAATGGTCTACAAGAAGCCTTGCAAGACCTCAATAATGTCTTAAAATCCCATTCCCAAGTTTTCTTGCTCTCCAAGAGTGACACAACCAATAAAATCACGCCAACTCACCGAAACCATGGAGGAGACTCCATAATCTCAGCATCAAGTTTTGAAAACTATTCAGGTGAGCAGCTAAGGGAAGGACAGAAGAAGGTATTGAGGCCATCAATGAGTAAGAATGCAATCTTTAGCCTTCAGTTCTCCGAAACACTTCCTTTTGCTGCCTTTGCTTCTATACTATTGGAGATAGTGGCAAAACTAGATAATGTCATATATGAAGTTGAAGAATTAGGGAGATTGGCACACTTCAGAGAGTTCAAGGATGATACTGAGTTTGATGTCATTAGTGAGAGACCACTGATAAATGTAAGCCAGGATCCTTTATCTTCATCTGTAGCAGAATAGTTAGGAAAAGTTGAAGTTAGTACCAGAGTGTAGTCTTGCACAGCTGCTGCTGTTATCAGAGTATATAATCGTGTTCTTCTATATGAAGCCTCTTCTTTGAGATCATATTTCGTGTATGTATAAACTTTGCTGAATAGCAGAGAAAATTGCTTATGAGGCCAGTTTTTCCACAGCAGCTGTCCCAAAAATTGTATCGAACTAGTTTGTGTAGCTGCATTGGATTAGTTCACTGCTATGTACTAATTATACTGCCTATATATTACAAAACAGCCTGTGGATGCAACTAAAGTGAGAGTTGTGACCTGTTTTGCTGCTGCTAAACAGGATCATCTTGATTATTATACCTTGCTAGACTGTGTTTCAGTTCCTCCGTTCTAAAAGAGAAGAAAAAAAAATATATCACAGAATGACAGGAAAAAACAAATGGGAAGTTTATTGACTGGTTTTGTCTGCAGAAGAATATTTCCTCATGTTCCTTCATAGACGATGGATCAATATTTAGTCTTTAGGTCTAAAATATCCTGAAAGATGCTGAAAAATTCCTCAGCAGTGTTTTCATTATCTGTACTCATAAGGTAAGAAAGAACTCAAACAATGAAGGGACCAGCTCAGAGCCATAGAATAGCAAATTGGTATATGATAAACAATCAATCAACTTATTTAGCTTCTTATGAGTTGTTGGTCTTATTCTTGCCCCGTCATTTATCTGCAGAATAAATTGCAGTGCTGGATATTACTCGCTCACATCCTGTTTTTCTCAATCATCTTTTGCAGCTCCTCCTTCCTTGCACCCGCTACCTTTTCAACATTTCCTTTCTTGATCAGTAAGAATGGGGGCATTGCCTTCACCTGGAATTCTTGAGACACCCTTGTTCCCACTTATGCATTTCAATCCAAATTAGCTCTCCTGATATATTTCATACAATACAAAGATTGTATATATATATAAAATGTGTTCCTTCTAAAAAAGTTAACTGCTCATTATTAAGGATAAGTCCAAAGAATAATATATTACCAAATATTCAGCAATTATCCTCACAAGGGCTTATCTCTATCTGGAACTAACCAAGAGTCCTAGCTATTGTATTCCTTCCCTATAGGAACGCTCCTATGTCTCATGACTTGTGAAAGGAAAGAAGGATACCACTATTTCATCCACATCAATCTTGATGAAATCAACATCTATATATTTTGCAGCAAACTCTAGCACAACAGGGTCTATAAGTTTGCAAGGTCCACACCATGTAGCTGTGAAATTGACCACTATCTGTAACAGAGAATTATCTCATGACAACCAAATTTTTACCACTTCATTATGTTCTTGATGAAAATTATAGCTACAAACATACCGGCTTATCGGTTTCCCTGGTGGCATGCAAATATGCCTTCCATCTAGGAGCTGAATGGATTGGAAGGAGATTTGATGAGTGTAATGATTTATTAGTAGAGCTCAAGTTGAATGAGTTGAAAACCATTGTTCTTCCTTCTGCAGTGGACTGATAAAATCAAAACTGATTCCTAAACCTGTATCAGTACTGCGTTGGAAGAACAGTGGTTTCTATTTAACTGGTTGTGGCTATGGCATGGTATGCTGGTTCGCAAGCCTTATATATATTGGGGTAATAAAGCAATGTAGGAAAATATTAAAATCATTTCTTTTAAAAAATATCAGATTCTTTCTAATGGCAAGCTATTCAAGTGGACCACTGGGGCTTATGCTCACTCATTCTAGCCCCAAACTTAGTTCCTGGCCTTCCCATCATTTATTTCTTTTTCTAGTTAGTTAAATACACATAGTTTTGAGCCACGGTATATTTACATCTTTTTCTTCTTTTCATCTCTCTTATTTTTTCATTTAAAATTTTACTTTTGTAACATAACTACATATACAAGATGCACAAAAGAAAAAGTATACACAAAAAGTTGTACATTGTTTGAGATTTTACTACTACTAGCAAGTGACTAGAATGCATTTATAGTAGAGAAAAAACAAGGGTTGTCGTTCTCAAGGAATTGGAGTCGAGTATCAACTTCATTTCTTAACTACTATCTAGACAATTCATGTAATAAGCGTGACAATTAAAGTGAAATAAGAACACAACTAAACCAGAACAAAATTTATGTTTACTCAAATTCTCCTCCAAACCTTCTTTATGGGCCAAAAGCTTCTATGATCATTATCTATCTCTTTTTTTGGCAGTGAGGCTTTATTTATAGATATAAATTTGTAATCTAGGTAAATCACAATCAATTTGAAATCTTATTATTGTTATGGATATTTTTATTTTGAATTTTTATGGCTCTTAAGAATATAAGAATATTTCATAATTTCTTTTTAAAATATTTTTAATCACTATAAACCCTAATTATTTTCTAATGACTATCATTATTAATAAAATCACAAATCACATCTTTTAAATATTTTTTGATTACAATATAATATTTTTATTGGATATAAGAATTCCTAATCCTCCTCCTGATTAGATATTTCTAATTGCCGTATAAATTAAAATATTTTTAAATTACTATTAAAAATATTTTTATTTTAAATTTTCATAACTTCTAAAAATATATAAATATCTCTTCATTTTTGTTTAAAATCACAAATCAAGTATCTTAAATATTTTGTTAAAATCACAAATCACATCCCACAAATAATTTTTAATTAACCATATAATATTTTAATTAAATATTAGAATTTTGTAATTCTTAATTTTGTAATTAAATATTTTTAATTATAATATAATTTTAATTTAATATTATCACATGTCATTTTAATAAAATGTTAAAGAGATATCAATATATATATATATATATATATATATATAGAATATTATTATTATTATTATTATTATAAAAGTAGGTCACATTTTTGTGACATCCACACTTAGCGAGTTATCTCGAACATACATGTTATTATATTAAAATTTAAATTTTTAAAGAAATTTGAATTATGTGAAATTAAATTAAAAAAATTACTATAAAAGTTTAATTATATATGCTATAGTCACGTTTCAAATATGCTAAAAAGAAAAAAAATCATAATCTGTAATAAAGAAATATAAGGGAATAAAAAAATATAAAAAAGCGATTAAAATAAAAACAGTGAACAGGATTTCTCTTTTGAGTGAACGGAATTCTTCTTAAAAATTGTTATTGATTTTTTGAAATATGTTAATAAGTAACTAAGAGATCATCAATAGTAACAGTGATTTTTTAAAATTTTCTATTTAATATACAATAAGAAATATACTAAAAGAAAATATGAAGATATTTATAGATTATTAAGGGCCATGAAAAGCTTAAACAAAATATTCTTAATAATGATTTAAAAGTATTTGCAAGTTCATGATAATTTTAAAAAAGCCTAATATATATTAGGAATTTCATAATGATAATTACGAAGTTAATGATTTTTAAAAATATCATAAATGATAATAATGATTTTTGAAAATTTCCTGATTAATGTGCAATTAGGAATATCTTATCTTATAATATATTCTTATTTCCCTTTTTCTATTCTTGTATTGGTTGGAGAATTAAATCTAAATGAAATGTTTACGAAAAAGATAAATGAGGAATTAGGAAATCCTAATATCTAATTAGAAATATTTTAGAGATCAATTGAAATAAGAGGATTATATAAAAAAATTAGAAAATAAGAAAATTATTAGGTAATAAAAGTTTGATAAAAAGAAGAAGAATTAATAAATGAAACACTAAGAAATTCTAATATCTAATTATATAAAAAGAATTAAAAAAAAAGAAAATTATTAGGTAACAAAAGTTTGATAAAAAGAAGAAGAATTAATAAATGAAAGATTAAGAAATTCTAATATCTAATTAAAAAATTACACGAGTAAGTAAAAATTTTAGAGATATAATTTGAATATATTAAAGATAAATTTTAAATATTGTTATGATATAAAAAATAAGAAATAAGATTATTCAATAAAAAAAATTAAAAATATCATTAGATAAAGATGGTAATGCCTTTAGTGTAGATATTGATTATTCATTAAAAATATCTTTATCTAAAAATAAAATAAGATTATTCATTATATTTTTAAAGCATTATTCAATAAGCATTACCTAATTAGATTATTCAATAAAAATCATATCTAATTAAAAATATTACAAGCTAAGAAAATATTTTATAGATATTATTAAAAAATAAGAAATAAAATCAAGTTATATTTTTATATTTCTATAAAATCATATCTTAACGCAACAAGTGAAAACAATTCTTCAACTTTTGTGTTTAGCTTTTATTCATTGAAGTAAGTCTTGGTAATGCTCCCTACTATTGAATTCTTGAATTTCACATTCATAGAGAATTTTTTTTATATTATTTTTAATTTTAAATTATATAAAATAAATTTTTATATTTTAAATTAAGAATAAATTTTTTTTAATACAAATAAAAATAATTAAATAAATTTTTAATTTTTTAAAAATTAATAATAATATAAAAATAAAATTTTTTAATAAAAAATTAAGACAAAAATTTAGAGCACTATTTTTTATTTTTGTTTTTTTTCACTTAGCCGCCCTCAGTCTAGCTGGCTGGCACACTGCTCTCAGTTTTACACTGTACGCTCCCACTTTCTCTCTGGTCTCCATCGACCTAGGGCTCCCAACCCCAGCTGCACTTCATCGCCTTTCAAACGCAAGCGTTTCCTTCTAGGTTTCCGATTTACCAATCAACCTTAGCAGGTGTTCTTCTTCGTCGGTTGACATCTCGCGCCATCAACGATACAGACAGTAAATGGGGTTTGAATAAACGAGTGTGCAATGGGTTTTCTGGCCATCAACGACATAGACGGTAATTTTCTGTCTTGAGCTCAATTTCTCTCAGATTTTATCTTTGTTTCTCAATAGTTAGTGGGCTGCGAAACATTGGCTATATTTGATTCAATTAGTTTATACTGTTTATGGCATCCTTTGAAAATAATTGGTATGCTCTGATTATTAATGTTTTAAAGGGTATGAATCAGCATTCCCAAATTTCTTTTTTTGGGTTCTTCAAAGCAGTATGGCCCCATTTGTTCCCCTGTAAGTTTTAGCATCTCTGGGCTGGTTTTTGCCTGCTGCGATTCTTCCTCTTGAATGCCTTCCTATACAATTTTCGAACCACCTCACTCTGAGGCTTTTCGATTTTAAATAGAATAGGAAAGATTGTGATGATATTTGGAAGGAAAATAGAATAGGAAATGCAGAAAGAAAAGTTTTCAACGATAGATTAAGAAGTGGATGAAATTGTTGGAAGGAAGAGAGAAGTAGGATTGACCACCCAGAGGATGGATTGAAGATTTAATAAACTAGAGATCTTAATCATGGAGAGAAATGAGCATATTTGGAATTTCTATTTGAAATTACATGAAAACAATTTAAACAAAGAGCTGTTTCCCAATCCCAATAATTAAGTGATTAGTACTTAAGACATTGATTATTTCATCAAAAGTTAAAAAGAACTGTTCGTTGACTGTTTTAGTGAATTATGGTTTCGTGGATGATATTTATGAGATTCTGATGCAGTTTCCTTGACTGCATTCTTGATATGCAGTGTGACCTGAACATGAAAAAAGAGTTTCTCTCTTTTTGTTATTATTGAATAGTTCCTGAATTTATGAAGTGAGCTGATGAGTGGAAATATAATTGTGTCTTGGCAGGTAGCATTGGCCCATGGTAAATTCACCGTTGCCAAAGCAATATCAGGTGTTTAGGTATTGTTTAACTTTATCTTTTTCTTTTTCTTTTGAGGGGTTTATGGTTATTTCATATATGTAGCATTTGCTGCGATGGATTGTCTGTTCAATTTGCTTGTATACCATTTGATTAGTCTACCAAGGCTTTGGTTAAAATTTCCTTAGTGGGTGTTAGTGATATGTTATTCTTTTTATTTACCATTCTAGTAAAAGTTATAAAGACATATGTGGATACAAATGAAGAATAAGAAGCCATATATTGCTAGACTCAAAACAGTTAGGGAATTAGCACAAATTTCATACAAATTTATCTAGAGAGGGATTAGCATGTGACCCACTAAGTAGTATAGAAAGCTTTACAAAAATTTCTAGCATAAAAGAGACTAAAAATTTCCAGCTTCAGAATGCTCATCAACTAATTGGTTGTTGAAGATGGTATGGATATATCCTGCAATAGATGACTGTTAGTCAATGAGCATTTTGAGGTTGAATGGATATTATATCTAGTATGCAATTGAAGATGGTATGGATATATCCTGCAATAGATGACTGTTAGTCAATGAGCATTTTGAGGTTGAACGGATATTATATCTAGTATGCAATGAGACTGGTCATATTTGGGAGGATCCTATTGTCTATTGCAGTGACTGTTACTACAGTCGTGATGCAAGACCATCCATGGGTCCATATAGTTAGTCATTACACTTGCAGGACATTATATGTTTGTTCAAATATTTGAATGTAGTGGCTAGTCATTGTAGCACGTGTTGTATTGTCTGTACAGACATTACACTTTCATTCATTATATATTTTCAATTGATGTTGTGTGTTTTGGCCATATCAAACTTATCTGTTGAGTTTCCATGAGTTTATGTGAATTTTATGAGTTGGTGTCACTGGCAAGTGAAATTGTATATGTAAAGTCATTTTAAGTGTTTGCTTCTTTGTTTACCAAATGGCCATACATAAGCAATGTTCATAACACTTTGTGCAAATTATCTAATCTTATATACCTTCAATCTAATGCAAATTGGAACTTAAAAAAGTAGACAGTGTCTAAACTGAAAACACAATGTCCTAATTGACACTTTGATAGTCTAAATGCATTTGGCATTACGTTCAATGTGCAAATGGCCTTAGAGGTCCATCTTGAACCCAAAACGGCTCTCTACAGCCATTTGTTGTCAAACGGCTTTGTAGAGCTGTTTTGGGTCCAAGATGAACTTCTAGGACCGTTTGCACTTGGAAACTTGTTTTGGGGGAGTAGTTAGCCGTTTGGGGAGAATAATTATTTTTTATTATAAAAATAGTTAAGTAATTTTACAGGGAGGGGTGATATAATTAAAGTTGGGGAGTGGTATAATTAACTCCTTGAGGTTTTTTTTTTTTTTTTTCTTTTTTCCTTAGCTGCTTCGCATGTTTGTGAGTGGGAGATAAGTTTATACCTTATTATTTGAGCCATTTAGACATGGTTTTTAAGCTAAATTCCTTCTGCTTGATTTGCAATTGTGAAATTGGACCTATCCTTTTTTTTTTTTCAGGAATAAATTATATTAGTCCAAAAACGAATAATAGAATTAAAAATTAATAAAAACACGACATTTAGAAGTGAAATTCTCAAATTTGCTTTTACTTTTTTTTTTGGTAAAAATAAAATTTGATTTACAAAATCAAATTTTAAATTTTTTTAACAAAATTCAAACAAAATACAATATCTACAATAACAACTATAAACAAATGGCCACCAACAACCATTGATCGTTATGCCTACAACTTAAAAACAATTACATTAGTTCAACATCGGCACAAATTAATTGCATAACTTAAAAACAATTACATTAGATCAACATCAACACAAATTAATTAATACTCAAAACTGAGGACATCCTAGCTTCCCACTCACTCATATTTCGCCACACTCAAAGACACACTCAAATTGAACACAAAAATTGAAAAAATAAGACATATGTATACCAGCAAACCATCAATATATAAGGATTGATCAATACTTCCAATTGGGGATGAGCAAGCTCACTAGCAACATAGATTTAAAGCCAAATATAGGGCCAAAATTTAAGGGAAAAAAAAAGTAGTTACAAGTGTTGGAAAATATTTCAATGTGTGGTACGCACATATAATGTATTAGATATGTGTCATTATTTTAGTAAAGCCTATGATTTAACAAAAAATAAATAACCATGTACTTGATTTATTTTCTCATAGGACTAATGTGCTAAGACCGAACTCGTAGTGACCTGTATTGGATGAATACTAGAAACACTATTAAAAAGAGGGTTATGGTGCTCGAGCTAGCTAGAATTTTATAATTGTGAGTACAATTCCCCATGTGCTATAGCTGCTTTTAGAGTCTCCCTCATCTCCCTAGTGATAACTTAAAAGATTAAGCAACTTGTGAGATCCTCCACTCCAATAGAATCAAGTAGCATATGTGTTTTGTATTTTATTGAACTGATATGGGTATACTCTTAAAGGATATGGTATTCAATATTTTTCCAAATTCCCAACAAGTGGTATTAGAGCCAGCCACCCATATTCATTTCCTGATGATTAATTTTGTTTGATTATTGTTATTATACATGGGTCAATAGATCTATTCTAAAGGAAAATTTTCGTTTTGACCGAATTATTGTAGATTGATTTGTATTCGGTTATCATTGGTTATATTTGAGTCAAGTTTTTCTTTATTAGTTCCGATTAAAACTTTTGGTTGGAGAGTGCTATAAAATCTGGTCTTGCTGCAGAATTTGGAATGGCCTCATTGGGCTTCTTTCCTTTGGTTGTAAAACTAGAATTTGGCTTTATTTTGGAATTTGAGTAACTATTTTTTTCTTTTCTTTCCTGTTATATGTTCAATTTAATGGCACGAATCCGAATAAAATATTATTACAGCTTATATGCCCTTTAGGTACAACGCCATAGATGCCGTAGTGCAATAGGGTGTTGATTGCCTTATGATATTTTATTCAGATTGAATGTGTTGTGTTTGGATTTTCTTTTTTAATGAAATCTGGATTTTATAAAGATCTAGGAATAGCTGGTGGTCGAGAATTGTTATTTTATAGGCCACGTGGTTGATGATGAGAGTATATATATTTGGAATGATATATGATATATACATGCTCTTCTCTGCCTTTTATTGAATACACTGACCTGCTTTAGCTAATGATTTTGGAAATAATTAAAGTTTATTTGTTTATTAGATGGTTCATTGTGTCAATTTAGAGCATTGGGATTGGATGATTTTTCAAAGGGAACAAGAAAATTTTAATTTGGTTTTTTCTATGTATGTTCAGTTTTTGGATTGTTTTGTTAATCTGGTTATGTTTATGGTTATTTTTATTTTGATGCTCAGTTTCTTGTGTATATTGTTAATTTGGTTATATTTATGGTTATTTTTATTTCAATGCTCAGTTTCTAGTATATATGTTGGTTTTTTTGGTTTATGGATTTCAAGAAAAATCAAGCTTGTATGGCTCTAACTGGTAGGGGTGAGGAAAAATATGAGCTTATATTAGTTATTAGCCGTGGAAAATAGAGATAGGAAATATAATAAGTGTTAATTATGGAAGGGGAGCCTGGGGAAGTAAACTATTGGGAATATAGACCACACCCTTTCTGGAGATTGGTTAAGACACTTCTCATTTTTAGTAAGGACACTCCCTATGATAAGAAATTTACAAAAATGCTTTTTATGAAAATTTATCCTCTCCCAAGATTTATTTTCTCTTCCATCAACCAGTCCCCCTTCCTATCAGGATACGTTTTTTGTTCAAACCCTTAACCAACCCTCAGCTCACACACCCCCCCAATCGTGTGAAAAGCTGTTGCATTTGTGTTGTTTATTAATAGTTATATCTGAGGTCGAATAATTGAAAAAAAGAGAGAGGAATCAATGTATGAAGTCATTTTTGTTAAAAACAATTTTGCTGTATCGGTCGGTTGTACGGAGCCGTTTGAAACAGCTCTATAAAGCTATCCAACAAGAAATTGTAGAAATGAGCACCCAAACAGCCTTATAGGGTTGTTCATCACCCAAATGGCTGTGTAGAGCCGCCCAAGTACTTTGAGCAGCTCTATAGAGCCACTTAGGTACCTAAACAATTCTTTGGAGTTGTTTTAATCTTTATTTGTTATTTTTCATTTGTAAATTATGGCATTTATGTGTTTTTATATTATTCATGTTAAATTTGATGTTTTATATTTATAATTGCAGTAGAAGACAAGTAATTATACACAATGAGCAAGGATTCATATTTTAATTGTGAGTACATCCCATTCAAGGGCGCGGATTTAACAACAAATGCAAATTTAGCTCACAAAGTATGTTCAAATTTTGATTCTAATATAGTAGTTGTATATTTGTGTGTATATTAATTGTAATAATATGTATTAAAATTCTTCTCATAGGTGAATGAAAATGGAACATGTGATGGTGGTCCTTCTAGCATTCGACATGACTTGACTTCCTTTTTTAGCACTGATCAGGTATGAATACTAATGTGTCGATAAAAACATTTTGTATTATTTTATACATGATTGTGATTTGTTTGTACACAGACATTTACCACAAGAGACAACCTTCTCAAATGGGTAAGAGAAACAGGAAGGATGGCCGGATTTGTTGTTGTAATTACCAAGTCTGAGATAGGAGGTCAAGGAAAGCGTACACAGGTAATATTAGGATGCGAACGAGGCGGAAAGTATAAGCCACAGAAAAATCCCCGTGCAGGGATGGAGACCGCAACACGAAAATGCGGATGTCCATTTAGAGTGAAGGGACGTCAATGGGCTAGTGGTTTATGGAAGGTACGAGTGCAATGTGGATTTCATAACCATCCTTTAACAGAGTCGTTAGTTGGACATCCATACATGGGATGCTTGAACGAGGAAGAATCAATTATGGTTGAAGACATGACCACTAACAAGGTACCTCCTAAGAATATATTGAAAAAAAATGCAGATAACTTGACAACAATTTCACAAATATACAATATTAGAAAACAAATGAAGCTTAAGATTAAGGGTCCACGAATGCCACTACAACATTTAATGAAATCCTTAGATCAATACAAATATTTGTATTGGTTTAGAAGTGGCAAAGAGTCGGATATTATGAAAGACATATTCTAGACGCACCCTGACTCAGTGAAACTATTGAATGCCTTTCCCATTGTACTCATGATCGATAACACATATAAGACCAATAGGTATCATCTCCCACTACTTGAGATTGTTGGTGTGACATCGACGGATTTGACTTTTTCAGTGGCATTTGCATACATGGAGTCTGAACGCACTGACAACTTTCAATGGGCTCTTGAAAGGCTTAGGGCTCTATTCTGGCGGACCGAATTATCTCCACTAGTGACTGACGAGGATTTTGCATTGATGAAAGCTGTAGAAATGATATTTCCTACTACATTGAATATTTTGTGTCGGTATCATATTAATAAAAATGTGGAATCAAAGTGTAAACAGTTTGTGCGGGATTATGCGGAGTATAAGAGGGTGATGGATGTGTGGGCAGCAATTGTTGATGCTTCTGATGAGGAAGCATACTATTATACTTATGGGTTATTTCGCAACACATGCTCCGCCCTCAATGGCTTTATTGAATATGTAGATGATACATGGTTGAATCCGCACAAGGAGCGATTTATCTCAGCTTGGATTGATTAAGTCATGCATTTAGGAAACACCACTACAAATAAGTATGGGATATGTCAGAATATATTTGACCATATTGTCCTTTGACATTTATGTGTTACATGTCTCATTGTATATTTGTCTTTGTCAAACAGAGTGAACGGTTCACATGCCGCATTGAAGAGAATGTTACAAAACTCAATGGGGGAGTTACAAAGTCATTGGGAGGCCATACATAGTCTAATCATGCTGCAACACAATGAAATAAAAAAATCATTTCAGGACAGTCTTATCAAAGTAGAGCACAAAACGAAGGGTCTGCTATTTATTGCTTTGCATCATTATGTTTCACTTGCTGCAATTAGACATATGTCGAAGGAGTTAAAGAGGGCATATACATATGTTGGTTCAGACAAGGTAATATGTGGCTGTCGCATGAAAACTACACATGGATTACCCTGTGCGCATGAGCTTGGGGAGTTAAGCATGCTAAACAAGTGTGTTCGGTTGACTGCAGTGCACCGTTATTGGAGGACTTTGACATGGGAGGTCCAAGATAAAGTTGAAAGGTTGGTGCCTTTTGAGAATGCCATTGAGTTGTTATGGGCCAAGTTCATGAGCCTTAACACTGAGGAGGAGCAGTGGGCTCTGTATCACAAGACGATTGAACTTGCAACTCTAGATATCACTTCATTACAACCACTACCAAACAATGTGAAAACGAAGGGCAGGAAGAAAACCATGAAGAGATCAGATACTTCAGTAAAGCAAGACCTATCAGATAGTTCAGTAAACCAAGACCTATCAGATAGTTCAGTAAAGCAAGACTTATCTATGTTTGCACAAATGCCTACAATTAGATATATTCCTATGCTAGACCAGTTACCAATATGCATCCATGGTTTTGTTGAGGATCTGATTGATGTGCGGCTCGATGGTAATTGTGGCTATCGAGCAATTGTCGTAGGGCTTGGGCTTCCTGAGGACAAGAGGTTCAATATCCGTCAGCTATGCATTGGGGAGATGATAACATGGCAGATACTATACATTGATATGTTCTTCCAACAAGGGTTCCAACAACTTTTATCTTCACTTCTTGTTGATCTCAGTGTACATGATGGACCGCTTGATAAGTGGATGTCCCTATTAGATATGTCATATGTAGTTGCTTCACGGTTTGATATCATACTTGTTTTACACCCTCAAGTGTCACGGTCATATTTTCCTCTTCACTCTTCACCTCCATCAAGTTGTACAAAGCATACAATAGTTGTGATCGCTTATGTTCATGGGAATCATTTCGTGCAGGTACTCATTTGTCATTATTGTATACATATTATTTGTACAAAATTGCATACAAGCATATTAATTTTTCTTATGATCCCATAAGTGAAGCTTAAAGACAATGCCCCACTGCCACTAGTAGCACCAAAATGGAACCATTTGGCCTCTGACGAAGCACGTGGTTGGGTGATGCCGTATATGACACGCATGCACCAATTTAAATTGTTGTCAAAACAATGTTGTCCTTTATTATAGACAAGAATGATCAAGCTAGTACATAAATGAAAATAAGCACAATTTTTGTCTCTATTAAAGTTTGTACATCTAATTAATTCATTTTGCATCTTATTTATACTCTAGCATTTGAAACCATTCTTTTTGCATTTAACTAGTATTATTCTATTGTTGAGTCTCGAATGGATGTGCATTTTTGTTCCAGATCTAAGATGGCTCTATAGAGTCGTCTATTGCTAAATGCACAGCAAAACAATACGAAATAATTCTACAAAACTGTCTTGGACCCATAAAGGCTCTATAGAGTCGTCTGGTGTTTTTTTGCTTTGAAAAAAGTATCAAATAACTTTATAGAGCTATTTTACGTCTAAGATGGCTCTATATAGCTATTTGGTGTGTTTCTGCTTTGTTGAACTCTGGGGAGCACAATGATGATGTAATCCTTTGATCTAAATGTGATTTTACTTGTGGATGTATGAAATTTCATTTCTATTGCTTGGTCTATGCTAGATTTTAATTGTAAATTGAGTAGATTTGTGTGCACCTACTTGATTATCTAAAGGAATTAATTGTGTAGATGAAAGTCTTAGGTTAATTTTGATGATCTCCCTAGCATAAAGAGCCTTACACAATTGTGCTATGGTATAACTAATATAGGAGGTGTCCATAATTGATTTTAATTGAAGAGGATTCTTGGACTAAAAAGGAAATGATCCAATCAACTAGTTAGAAGAGGCTCTTCAGCTAGTGTTTTAGAGATTGTTAGTATTCCTAGGCACTTGGAAGAGGTTAGGGCACATAAGTTATCAAGTAATTGAATTGAAAACCATATAATCTATATGGAAGAAATCATATGATGATTGTAGGATAAGTCACTCATTGTGTCTCTATCTATACAATTGAATCTTTCAATTCTATTTTTGTTTCATTTGGTTTTTATTTTTCATTTTTGGCATTTATTTCAACTAGATCGTGTCTCATGTAATGTATGAGCGTATGCTTTATCATTTGTTTATAATTAATATACAATGTTAGGCAAAGCAAATTTTACAATTAAACATAGTGAACTACTTAAAAAAGAAAAAATGTCAATAATTATAATCTACCGTAGGCAATCCAGTCAAGAGCAATGAAATCTGACTATACTATATCGGACTGGCTAACATGCATTTATTATTATTGGATTAGAATTTCTCAGGAACTTTTATATTGAACTTATTATAAAACACAATAGACATGGTAAAAGGACAAAATTCTTGGAGAATAAAATACATGATATGATAATGTCTGCTCTTTGTCTTTCTCTTCCATTTTCCTTTCCAGTTCTTGCAGCACCATTGAACCATACTTTGCCTATACCACAAAAAAGGGTGATGAAATAAAACTAAGTTTACTATTTATTAGTTCATATGTTTAGGAAAGGGAAAGAAAACAACAACTATTTGAGAATTTACCTTGATGAAATAGATATGACCATGATTTGAATTAAGGGAAGAAGAGGAGCTATTCACCTGGCTTATGATACTTCCTCAGGCACTCATCATAAAACCCCTAATCTTGTGCAATCTGCATCAGAAAGGCCATGACAAGCTATTAAATAAAAGATATGTCCTTATTGTAGCCATTGAAATAGAAGTAACATACTCTATTTCTATGATTATATTACTTGACGGCTTTCATGATTTCCCCTCAATATAGTAATACGTTGAAGATGAAAACACACTTTATGGGCAACCAAAAGCTGCATGATAATAACCACAAACACATAAAACAGGATGCCTGCTACAACGCAACCCATCAGAAATTCCAAAGACAACAAATGATTGTAGATAAATAATTAGTTTTAACTCATCTGAGCAGATATTAAAGTAAGTTATAAAATATATTTTATTTTAAGCATAGTTTGAATAAGTTTCAGTTTCAACTGCCAAAGAAAAAGCAAGATAAAAGCATATCATCATATCATCCCATTCTTACTGTCACTGTTTACTAAATAGACAAATTCTTATCAAGGCACTACCAAGTAAAATAGCAACAAAAAATTACCATCCAATGCACAAGTTTTACAATTCAAGTAAACTCAAGACAACATGTTTTAATTCTCCAAAAGAATGTCCAAAACTTCATCCAATGTAAGTTTAATATGAATAAATCTACCGTTAGAACAAATATCTTCCCCGTAAAGTGAAAAAGCTCTGCAAGACCATGGAATTGCCCATGAATATCATCACAAATTGTAACAGAACATTTCACAGGCTGCAAATAATTATTCATCGTTAATCAAATTGAAGTCATTATAAACTAAAGGCCCACAAATGGTAAAGCTAAAAAATTAAGAATCAAAATTTAATCGTGAGTTGTTGTAAATAGATTTAAAAAATCATACTAAGAGGGCCAAACTTCACCCAAAAAAAAAAAAAACAGAGAACGCGGGTAAGGAAGGGAAAACTAACGTACCTATTGGAACTGGAAAAAAACCTGAAAGAAATGAAACAGCTTTCAGATTAATCTGCAAAAGAAGTGATTTCAGGCAAGCTACCGATTAGAACTATAGTTGAAAAGAAAAATAGTGGAACCTGAAAGCTGCATGAAGCTCTAGCTACATGGAGAGAAGACTAAGAAACTCACCGCCAGAACATATTTCGGTAGCCTAAAAGCTGTGTGAAGCTCGAGGATCATCCTTACCAGACATAGCCACTTCCAAGATGCTTGCTTTATTTCCAAAATAAAGAAAAATATTGAAGTTTTCTAGGGAAGAAGAACTTTTTGGAGGGAAAAGAAAATCACCTCTTTCATATTTGTTCGTGATATGAACCAAGTCTTTCCTACGAGCCACCACATACAGTACAAGCTCAAGCTCAAAGAGTTGAGAATCCAATGAGTTGAGAGTCCAATAGCATGTTTATTCTCACCTAAACTAGTGAAAAAGAACTATAAAGGAAAAAGAGACTTTTTTTATAATATTAATATAAATTATAAATTTAATTTTATCATTAACTTCTTATTTTATTAATGATATTACAAATTATTATATTTTTAAATATTTTATTTTTCTTAAAATATTTAATTTTATCTATATATATATATATATATATATATATATATATATATATATATATATATTTATCTCAACGTTTCATCTTATTTTTTATTATTTTTTTAAAAATTTTTTATTTTGATGATAATTGTTAATGAATAAAAATTTAATAGTAAAAGGTATAATAAAAATGAGAATGAGTTACGTAACATACAATCTATCTAATCGAGTGAGGTTGATGGTACTACGAAGGAGGAAGAAAGTGGGGGAAATAGCTGAAGTTTTCAAGGGCTTGTGAAAAAGATGGGGGGCGCGGTTGGGGAGATGGGAGAGAAGGCGGCGTGAAAAATCAATAATGGAGGGGCGCAAAAGTGAGGTGGCGGCGTAAGTAAATCCCAACAACTAGAAAGAACCTCTCTGACACTATAATTGCAGTTGTGCAAAGAAGTAGAGTGGTAAACGAAGGAGCATGGAATTCAGTTGCACAAGTATCGTCTATCTCCATCTCGTATCTCTTCTGCTTTTCGTAGCATCTTCAAAGATTGAAGCTTTAGACCCAACGCTATCGACACCTGAAATCATTTCAAGATTCCAGCAATACCTTCAAATCAACACAGCTCAACCCAATCCACAGTACTACGAAGCAGCCGATTTTCTTATCTCCCAAGCCAAATCCCTCTCCCTCGAATCCCAAACCATCGAATTCGTCAAAGGGAAGCCATTGGTCTTGCTCAAATGGCCTGGCACCAATCCTCACCTCCCTTCTATACTCCTCTACTCCCACACCGATGTCGTTCCCTCGGAGGATCACAAATGGACCCACCATCCCTTCAGTGCCCATATTGATGAAAAGGGTAACATTTATGCAAGAGGGTCTCAGGATATGAAATGCGTTGGAATGCAGTACCTCGAAGCTATTCGTCGGTTGAAGGCTTCTGGGTTTCAACCCCTTCGCACTGTCTACTTATCTTTTGCTCCTGATGAGGAGATTGGTGGGCATGATGGTGCAGAGAAGTTTTATGAATCTAAACTTTTTGATGATTTGAATGTGGGCATAGTGCTTGATGAAGGTAATAAAATTTGGGATGTGATTTTTATTTTTATTTTTTTTCAAAATTAATTTATCATACAATCCCTTATACTGGATACCTTGTTACTAAAGTTGAACTTTTCTTGTATACTTTACTGATAGCCATTAGTATATGTATGATTTCAACAACAGGATTGGCTTCTCCGAGTGAGAATTACAGGGCATTTTATGCAGAGAGGAGTCCCTGGTGGCTGGTCATAAAGGCTATTGGGACTCCAGGGCATGGGGCAAGGCTTTATGATAACACTGCCATGGAGAATCTATTGAAGAGTATTGAAAGTATACGAAGATTTCGTGCATCACAGTTTGATATGATCAAGGTTGGCTTGAAGGGTGAAGGCGAAGTTATTTCGGTCAACATGGTCTTTCTGAAGGCCGGCACACCATCTCCAACTGTACGACAAAAATGTTATTCTTCTAATATTTTCCATTAAACTTGTCCATTGAGTAAGCTCTGGTTTTTCTTTGAGCATACACTGTCAAGATGCTATGGTTATTCTTGAAATATGCATTATTTTCTTTCGGAGAACTGTCTAACCAAACTGTTTCAACAGTTTGGAGGCAAACATATCCTAATCATGTCCTTTGGATGTTTAATAATTGGGAACTCTGAATAAGGTGCAGTAGCTCTTGGCTAGAATGTCATGTATGGCTCTATTTAGTTAAGTACTTGAGTTGTCTATGCCTCATGCCCTAGTCCCACTTTTATGATTGGATATCATTATGTCAATCATTTTGGTGGTACCGTCCAAAAATTTGTTAAAACACATGCTTGGTGTTGATGGAGTCATTAGGACATGCAAGTATGCAGGAGTGGAATTGAACAGCTAACTTTGGCCTTACTGAAATGTTATGGCTGAATTATCATTTTTTTCTACTTGACACTAATTATTTGTTCTGATGTATGTTTCTATTTGTATTTATCTGTCACCAGGGTTTTGTCATGAATGTACAGCCATCAGAAGCTGAAGCTGGGATTGATATTAGGGTGCCACCAACTGCTGACCCAGAATCATTGGAGAAACGCATTGCTGAAGAATGGGCACCTATTGCACGCAATATGACATTCAGTGTAAGTAACTAACTATCTTCTCTTTGTAAATTATCTTTATCTTTCATAATAGAGGCAGGCAACATCAGGGCAGCTGCTTTGATTTTTAATTTGCTTTCTTGAAAATGCAAGTGTAAGAAATATTCTGCGGACCATGCTCACAATTTTGCTGTTATTTCTTGAATAACTACTGACTGTTTCTCAATTATCAGAGCATTTTTTTTTTTTTTTTCTGTGAAACGTGAATGCCATTTTTAACAGTGGCGTTGATGGATGGTTAGATCTAGAACAACATTAATATGTAGTGTAGGAAAGGAATGTCAATTCTTGTTGCTAATTTAAGGTGATAACTAAAAGTAGGAAAGAAGTAAAGCTAATTGCAGGGTGAATATGCCATGCAAACATATAACTATCTCAAACTGAAATGATGTCCAGTAGGAGGCCTTTATATTAAATTTATCCAGTTCTTTCTTTTTAGATTCTCTTTTCATTGATTAATATGAATATATGATAGATTCAAGTCTCTTACTTCTTTGGATGGTCAGCTGTTCTGGTAATTATGTATTAATTTGTTTTGATAAGCCTTAAGATTTGCTATTTCATTCTGTCTCATGATTAGGAAGGACCGGTTTGCTTATTTTCTCAATCTTAATCTGTTTATTGAATCTGAATGCTTCCTGTTTTTCAAAATACAATATACCCCAAGACAGAATTCTCTAATTATCTTATAGCGTGAGTAGTTCAAGCAGAAGGCACCTGTGCATGATAAATTTGGGAAACCAATGCTCACAAAAGCTGACCGTTCCAATCCCTGGTGGACCCTATTAGAAGATGCTGTACATAAGGCTGGTGGAAAACTTGGTAAGCCTGAGATCTTTCCTGGTGCAACAGATGCCCGTTATCTCCGCCGACGAGGATTGCCAGCAATCGGATTCTCACCCATTGCAAACACCCCTCTTCTACTTCATGAACATGATGAGGTATTTTCTTTCTTTCTTTTTGGTTTTTTTCTTAATTTATTGGGTTTATTTGGTTATTTGATTCTCACCCATTTGCAAACATCCCTCCTCATTTCAGTTTCTGAACCAAGATGTGTACTTGAAAGGAATTGAAATCTACGAGGCAATCATTAAGGCCTATGCGTCCTTCGCGGAGCGTGGAACTGATAAAGGATCCAGAGATGAGTTATGAGCAAAGTGCCTCTGCATGTTTGCTCCAACCTTTGATCCATTATTGTTTTTTCTCGTTGTAATATTATTGGAGTTGAGTGGCTATTGATATTTAACAATAAGTAGGAAACAGCAGCAGGTGAGAACTTTCATGAACTTTTGCTGTATGCTCTCATTTGGAAATAAATGGCAGTTGCATGACTGGCATAATCATTAGATAACAATCTAAAATGTTGACGTGGCATGATGCTATGTGGTGTACCAAGAAAGAATTATGCCATGTTGGAAGCTACCATCAACTCTCTTAAGGCTCCATCCAATAATGGACCCCATTGAACAGTTCAATTGAGGATCCAATTACTCGAATAGTTATGCAAAGTGGGGGAGAAGAGGAATTTTAATGAAAGAGAGGAAAGAGAGAAGCCTCCTATTGTTTGCTTTTAAAGGAAAGGGAAATAAAATTAATTTACTATTACAGATTTATAAGTGAGGAAGAGAAGAATGTGAAAGACAATTTAATCATTTTGAGGGTCATCTGTTCCCTTTCAAAACCCCTCTTCAGAAGCTTGCTACTACCACAACAGGAATCCAAGACGCTGCAACAGAAGCAAAGAAAAGCTAGATGACGGAGGTGAGAGAACAACTAGAGTATGGGAAGAAAATGAGATGACATTAAAGGTTTTTGATGATTTTTTATATTGATCTTATTATGGGTACATATATACTTTAGTTAGGTATAATAAATTCTAATATGAGTGGAATAACATAAATATAATTCAAATATCAAAATTAATCTTATTTAACAAATTATATTTATCAGATAAGTTATACACGTGATAACAAGTAAGGTTTAGCTCTTTGAACCTTCTAATGCTTTAACTCGGTGGAAGGAGGGAGGTGGAGTTGCGGTCGGTGGCAAGAGGTGGCTGGCGCTTGGGAGTGGGGGGGGGGGGGGGCGCGGCCAGAGATTAAGGTGGACAGCTGGTAGTCAAAAATGATGGAAGATTGGGGATGCCTATTATTTTGAGTGGATTTCTTGTTCACTAGATTTTAAAAGTTGTTAATTAATGAATAGAAACTAGATTTTCTGACCCATGTTGCATGGGCAAAATATCTTTTGTGTTCATATATGAAAGAAGGCACAAGCATATATTTTATATTTGTAATAATATTAAATTTATTGTTTTCAATACCCTAATCTCATACTATTAATAATAACTGATAGCGTTTTTTTTTTAATACTATTAACAGTAAATGGTGATGCTTAATCATTGTTTTCAAAACTTTAATCCATACTATTAATAGTGAATGATGGTGCTCATCTTTCTACACTATTAACAATGAATGATAGTACTTGTATAAATAATAACAGTGAATGATGACACCTATTTATTGTTTTCAAAACCCTAATCTATACTATTAATGGTAAATGATGGTACTCATCTTTCTATGCTATTAACAGTGAATGATAATGCCTGTATAAATAATAAATTCCATGAATTTTAAGTTTTTAGAGTTGATAGTTTATGGTTTAAGAGGTTACTTTTAATAGATACTCATTAGAAAGAAAATCCATGGAACATAAACTATGTTATTTAAGGCTATGTAAGTAATAAATTCCAATGTATTTTTAGGGAATGTAAAAAAGAAGTGATATTATGTTATTAGGTACCATGTGTAAATAATAAATTGTATGAGTTTTAGGTGCCCATAGCCAAAAAAAAGTAATAAACAATAAATTTCATGTAAGCAATAAATTCCAACATATTTTTAGAGTTGAAAAAAAATGGTTTAAAAAGAAAAAAAAATATAAAAGTGGTACCGTGTTATTAAATACCTCATGTAAACAATAATTTTCATGTGTTTTAGGTACCCATGGCCAAAAATAGTGAAACAATAAATTTCATGGCATACATATTTTTAATAGATACCTCGTTCAAAAATTAGTGATAATAGCAATGCTACGAAGATCAATGGCCTACATATCAAGTACACTGTGTAAGCAATAAATTTCAACATATTTTTAGGGATTTAAAAAACAAAAGTGTTTTAAAAAGAAAAAAAAAGTAAAAAAAATGGTTTTAAAAGAAAAAAAATATATATGTTGAAATTTTTAGGGGTGTAAGCAATAAATTCTAACATATTTTTAGAGGTGTAAAAAAATGATTTCAAAAGAAAAAAATAAAACACTAAAAAAAAGTAATCCTATATTATTGATACCCTTGTAAATAATAAATTTCATAGGCATTACTTACCCATGGCCAAAAAAGTGATAAACAACAAATTTCATAACCTATATATGTTTTAATAGGTACTCCATTAGAAAATTTGTGATAATAGTAGTATTATGAAGATCAATAACTTACGTATTAAGTAGGTCATGTGAGCAATAAAGTCTAACATATTTTTAGGAGTGTAAAGAAAAAGTGATTTTTTTTTTAAAAAAAATAAATTTCATGATTTACATATTTTTAATAAGTACTCTATTAAAAAGTTAGTGATAATAACAGTACTTTGAAAATCAATGACCTACATATTAGGCGTTATATATAAATAATAAATTTCAACATATATTTAGAATGTGAAAAAGTGGTTTAAAACGAAAAAAAAATGTAAAATGATGATTTAAAAAAAATGAAATTGGATTTTTTTAAAAGAAACTGTCGCGTGGCACTCCCAATGAAAAGCAAACGGCCCATTTTAACAAATATTTGCCCTCCCATTCATATATATAATAAAACTAGATATGAGTCATTATAAAAATTATATTTTGTTCGTTGAAACCAACCAAACAATAGAAAAGTGAGAATCTCAATTCCACGCAACCAAATGGGTCCTTACATTGGGAGGGAAAGAGAGGAAACTTCATCTTAAATTCTCCTCCCCTCCACTCACTAAGGAAAAGTATCCTTCCCTTACTCCCCTCCAAGACCCTCAAACCAAAACTATACAAGATGTAAATTTTATTTCATAATGTAACATCATGCTTTACACAATGGATCAAACCATTCAATTCAATATGCAAACTGTTGTGAGAGTAAGAATGAGGCCATGTCCCCTTTTTCTGAAAGCTTCTTCTTTATAGGTTGTCAATAAACATAAACTATTAAATTTATCTCTAAGCTCACGAATATAGTCTAGACAAAAAGGGATTGGTCTATAACACAAACAATCCACAAAGACATAAGAAAATAAAATTTACAAACAAAATGAAAATCCCAAGGCATTATTAATAGAAAGAGAAGTTGAAGATGATTATTCTTGAGCAACTACAATCACTTGTTTGCCAGCATTTTGACCGGTGAATAGTCTTTCTAATGCAGCAGGGCCACTCTCAAGTCCTTCATCTGTGTCTTCGATGTATGTTACCTTTCCTTCTCTGATATATGGCAAAATGGTCTCCAAGAACTTTGGATAGAGGTGATAATAATCATACACTGTAAATGCTTCAATCTTGATCTGCTTGTATACTATGTTCACCAAATTCTTGATGCCTTGAGGCTCATCAAGTTCATATTGTGAGATCATTCCGGCCACCACTATTCGACCACGCCGTTTCATGTTTAGAAGGGCTGCCTCCAACATGTCTCCTCCCACATTCTCAAAATATATATCAATGCCTTCAGGGAAGTACCTAATACCATTTTAAAGGGAAAAAATAAGGCTTTGAGATGTAATTTCAAGTAGGTGTATTATTTTTTTTAAAAAAAGAAGGTGACTCCTTTAAAAGAATTTTATCTCTTAATAAATAGGTTAAATCTAAATTATGCACGGACCTCTTCAAAACTGCATTGAAGTCATGCTCCTCCTTGTAATTGAAAGCTCCATCAAAATCAAACTTATTCTTCAATATTTCAACCTTAAACAGAGTAAACATATATGCTTGTGGAATCAAGATGAGTAACTTTCAAAAACTGTCGCAAAAAAAAAAAAAAAAACCTTAAGTTTTAAATTTCTTAAAATAATCCCATATATCAAAAAATCTAACAAAATTAAACCTTTTGATAATAGACAAAAAAAGATCGTTAGAGGATCAACTTTGATAAGAGTTTGTAATGGGATAGTTTACTATAACAAAAATTATAAGCAAGAGTGTAAAATTACTGCTTTACCAGCAAATTGAAGTCTAAAACCATGTATCCCTACCTTTTCTTTACTCCCTGCACTTCCAACAACATAGCATCCCATCAATTTTGCTAATTGCCCAGCAAGTTGACCAACAGCACCAACTGCCGAAGACACAAACACATGATCTCCTTTCTTTGGAACACCTATTTCATACAAACCTGCATATGCAGTCATTCCAGGCATACCTGCATGTGGAAATTAATTAATAATCACAAACATGTAAGCATAATCACTGTCTGATGACTTAAAAGGAAAAGGTTAAGTTATTTACCAAGAATTCCAGTATAATAGGAAAGAGGAATATCTGTATGTTCAATTTTGAAGAGGCTATCAGTTATGGTGATGACAGTATACTCTTCCCATTTGGTGACTCCCCACACTAAGTCTCCTCTATTAAAGCCTGGGTGAGTTGAATCCACAACTTTACACACCCCATACCCTATTATTGGCTGAAAAAGAAAACATTTCAACCCATCTCAAAGGGAAAAGAATAAAAATATAAGCAAGTACAAAAAGGCTGCGTCTTTCAGAATGTTTACCACTGAAGCTTAGATATTTTATAGAGACAAAAAAAGGAGAGGAATTTAAAAGTCTTGTGCTTACAGAATCAGGGGAGAAGGAATAGAACAGGCGGCTGTCTCTTTTCTTGGTGCCTCTCATGTAAGGATCGCATGATAGGTAGAGATTCTTAACCAAAACAGCATTTGAAGTATCTGGAGGAAGTTGCAAGCTTATGGTAGAACTTTTCAGATACATATCTGTTGCTTTTGGATTGCCATTTATGTAATCTTTAGCAAGCACTTGTTTGTTGCTCACTTTCTCTTCTATGCTTTCCATTGCTTTGATTTTCAATTCTTCTCTAGATTTTCCCTTCAAATGAGATGTATTTTCTGCTTTACCAAACACTCCTCTATGTTTGAGCCTGGTTCTCTCCCCACATATGTGTATGAGTAGATGTGTTATCTTGAAGTTAGGAAGTGTTTCATAAAATTTAAGATTAAAAAATACTGTTTGCATACTTGTATAAAAAATTGATAAAACTTAAAAGTTAATGTAAGATTAAAAAAAGACGTATCAAGCTTTATATTTAATATGACCCTACATACTTTTTAGGCTTGAAGTGTAAAAGCAGCATATATTTATCAATATTATATGTTAAAATTATATTTAATTATAATTTATTAAAAAAGTTTTGACAAGAGATTCATATATTTGATAATGAAATTATAAAAATTCTTATATCATTTTAATATAAAAATTTAAGTTGTTAAGAAAGATTATACTTAATATATATAAGTCATTTCTAAAAAGTAAAACTGTGAACACAAATTAAATGAGTTGCAGAAAAGAAAAAAAATATATATATAAAAAGTAAATAAGAATAAAGAGATATAAGTGTAGTTTTAGTTTTTATGATGATTGGCCGTTACTTGCCAAGCAGCCCCAGGACCCAGCTCCTCTGTGAGCCAAAGATAAAATAATATTCATTTTACTATATGTTTAAATTTAAAAAATTTATATTAATACAACATTATTTCCTTTGTTATGTCACTGTATGCGTCATTACATATTTATTTAGTCTTGTTTAATTGGTAGTGCTGTTTTTTTATATTTTTATTTTTTCTTTCTGGGTAAAGAATAGTTAATACAGTTTAGAATTTATAATTTGTTTTTTATTTTTTAATTATTCTTTAACCAATAAGAGCCACTCATTAGAACTTTACGAAGCCACCATACCAAAGATAAGAAGTCCTTCATCATTATAATGACACGTTTAATTGATCTCGCATATGTGTTGGACTGCTCTTTGTCTTTTTCTTCATGCAGCAGCCGCCGGCATATTCCCTCCATTTTAAAATTATTACTCCATCCATTAGTCGTTATCGGTCGTTATAGGGCAAAAATTTTATTTTTTATAGGTTGTTTTAAAACAATATTTATCGTTAATTTATATCTTACACTTTATTTGTATATTAATAAATAAAGTAATTATAATGATAAAAATTTAGAGAGAAAAATTAGACAAGAATAAAATGAGAAGTTAGATGATAAATTTGTTTTAATTATAAAAAAACTATGCATGTTTTAATTTGTATTATTTAACCTTAAGTAAGAAATAAAATGTAATTCCTTTTGTAGATAGGAGAGAGAAAGAAACGAGGCGAGACTTCTAACTTATAATTTTAGAAATATCTCTTAGTGAGAGCTTTAAAAAAAAATTTAAAAAAAGTGATAAACTATTAAACTAAACATCACTTTTCATTTAAGATTATTTTATATAAATTTAAAAATATTAATTAATGTATAAATTGACTAAAATACCTTTGTTTAAATAAAATAAGTATAAAAGATAATAAGTGAATAAATATGATAATTATTAAATAAAAATATATTAAAAAAAAAAAGAGAAGAGAGTTGATAATGTTTTAGATTTTTATAACAACAAAAATTTTGAAAGAAAACAACTCTAAACTACAATAATTTTGTAATGAAGAAAGTATATTATTCTTAGCAAAAACAAGAAGAAAGTGCTTAACACACTCCCTCACTTCTCTTGATGCTTTGAGGCTCACCAAGTTCATATTGTGAGATCACTCCGGCCACCACTATTCGACACGCCGTTTCATGTTTAGAAGAGCTGCCTCCAACATGCTCCTCCCACATTCTCAAAATTTATATCAATGCCTTCAGGGAAGTACCTGTTGTGAAAGTGATTTTTAGGGTTGGTTAGGTGTGTGAGAGAGAGATGCTTCAGCTCTCCCTCCTGCCAAGCCTTATGTAGGTGATTGAGGTCTGGGCCCTTGGGCCCCGTGGGCCTGGTCCATAACATAAGCCCCCCAGGTCGGAAGGTCGACGAGTTGAGCTTTCGAACTAGAAAAGTTTGTTTTATCATGCCTATTTAAGTATAATTATTGATAGTGATTTGAGTCGAGAACAATAAGGAGGGAGGAGAAGGGTTAACATTTGCGGCACTTGGTTTGGTTGTCCTTTCTTTATTTTCTTATGTTTGTTCATGAACATTTATTACTATTATTTATGAATTTATTTGTCATTATTTATTATTTTTATTTATTTTATATTCAACGCCGAGAGAATCTCAATCCCCAAGGATTGAAAGTTTGAAAAGCAAGATCAATGTGGCGGTCTGTTAACTCTGAATTGCAACTTATGACTTGGCTAGGTGATTTCTATTTGTAAAAGTGGTTTGTAAGAAGCTTCAATTGCAAAGAGGTATGTATGATGGTCGAAATTTTGTACGATCCACGAATGCCCGATCTAAGTTTTGACGACTAATCATCTAGCTTGGGTCGGGGCTTTAATGGGCTAGGTACAGGTGTTGTAGGAACGGGTGGTGCGAGAACAATATCTAACGCGCCCACAAGTTGGCTTCCCGTGACGAATGTGCGGATGTGCTGGGTGTGCGCAAATAATTGTGGTTTGTTTAGTGACCCTGCCATGCAAAACCTATGTTCTAAGTGCTACCGAGATTCGTAACTCAATAAAACAAAACGAATTGTTCTTTGGTTATGAGATATTTTCATTAGTGTACAAGAGTATATGAATATAGGCGATCTCCCACTTTTCTTTGATCTTCAGAAAATAATTGTCAATTACAACAAATTACTTAGTGAAAAATAATTGTCAATTACAACAAATTACTGAGTGAAGAACGAGAATTTAGAAAATGGGTTAAGCCCACTTCGGCCGATCTTACCGTCAACGGATCATGGGAAAAAGCTTTGAGTTAATAGTATTGACACGCAAATTGAATATGCGCTCAAATGTTCAGAGAGAATAGTAACAACAATTTAAACTAAAAGATGAGCTCACCCGTACACTTTAATCTAGCTTGCACTTGCATTATTTTGTTTGAATTTTTGGTCTCATGGAAATCCGAGCTAATGTTGTTTTGATCTCTTGCATACTAAGGATCGACACGTGTAAGTAATAAAGTTTCAAAGTGTCCTCAAGTTGAGGTGTCGTAAGACTTGGTAGTACGTGTCCCCGAGGCGGGGTGCAATAAAGCTCGATAGAGCGTATCCCCGAGGTGGGGTGTAGCAAAGCTCGATAGAGCATATCCCCGAGGCGGGGTGTAGCAGAGCTCGACAGAGCGTATCCCCGAGTGGGGGTTGTTGCAGAGCTCGATAGAATGTATCCCAGAGGTGGGGTGTAGCAGAGCTCGATAGAGCGTATCCCCGAGTGGGGGTTGTAACTAGGCTTGATGGTATTGCCAAGTGTTTTTCTCTGACAGTAGCTTAGTGCTCAAGTTCGAGTAGTATGCCTCTTTGAGTTGCAAAGTATGTTCCTAGTGTAAAGTAAATTCTTGGTAGGAAACATAATATGTAACAAGTAATATTTGAGATAATACCTTGTACAAAAGATAATATGTGAGAAATAGTATTTTAATTAATACCTGGTGTGTCGATCATAATCCCCACAAAGATCTCTATGTTTTTGCTGCAGAAGAGAGCTTAGTTGCTTTAAATGATAAAAAATTTCAAACCTGCCTAAGCATAGATTCCAACCAGGGACCTCAGCTTTAGACGCTCCCATCTGCCAACTGAGCTACAGGTTTGGTCGGTGATAGTTGGGTAGGGAATAAATATTAAAACAAGATCAAACAAGTTAAAAGTTAACATTTGGTCGTGGGAGGACTCGAACCAAGGACCTACGCCTTGGATGCTCCCCTCTACCACCAAGCTACATGTCGGGTCGGTGATATTTGGTGGGAGAATAAATCTTATAAACAGAATTAAACAAATGCTTTAAATAATAAAATTTACCGACCTCAGGGTGGATTCAAACCAAGGACCTTCGAGCTTGCCATCCGTCTGCTTTGCCAATCGAGCTAGGGCCGGTTTTGATGATACTTAGATCAGGAATTTATGTTATAGCGAAGATAAATTGATTTAATAAAAATTTCGGCTCGAGCGAGGTTTGAACCCCCGACCAAAGGGATTCTGAAACTCTGCACGACCAACTGAGCTAAGGTTAATTTTGATGACATTTAAACCGGGGATAAATATTAATACTGAAGAAAATTGATTTAATAAAAATTCCGGCACGACCAACTGGGCTCAGGCCGGTTTTGATGAAACTTAGGCGGGGATTTAACATTAAAGCAGACATAAATCACTTTAATAAAAATTCTGACTCGAGTGAGGTTCGAACTCCCGACCAAAGGGATTCTGGAACTCCGCACGACAAACTGGGCTTGGGCCGGTTTTGATGAAATTTAGGCGGGGATTTAACATTAAAGCAGACATAAATCGATTTAATAAAAATTTCGGCCCGAGCGAGGTTCGAACCCCCGACCAAAGGGATTCTGGAACGCGGCACGACCAACTAGGCTCGGGTCGGTCTTGATGAGATTAAGTCGAAGACAAATATTAATATTGAACAAAATCACTTTAACAAAAATTTCGACCCGAGCTAGATTTGAACCCCGGACCAAAGGCATCCTGGAATGCCGGACGACCAACTAAGCTCGGGTCGGTCTTGATGAAATTTGAGTCGGCGACAAATACTAATATTTGAGAAAATCACTTTAATAAAAATTCTGACCCAAGCGAGGTTCAAACTCCCAACCAAAGGGATTCTGAAACGCGGGACGACCAACTAGGCTCGGGTCGGTCTTGATGAGATTAAGTCGACGACAAATATTAATATTGAACAAAATCACTTTAATAAAAATTTCGACCCGAGCTAGATTCGAACCCCGGACCAAAGGCATCCTGGAATGCCGGACGACCAACTAAGCTCGGGTCGGTCTTGATGAAATTTGAGTCGGCGACAAATACTAATATTTGAGAAAATCACTTTAATAAAAATTTCGACCCAAGCGAGGTTCGAACTCCCAACCAAAGGGATTCTGAAACGCGGGACGACCAACTAGGCTTGGGTCGGTCTTGATGAGATTAAGTCGACGACAAATATTAATATTGAACAAAATCACTTTAATAAAAATTTCGACCCGAGCTAGATTCGAACCCTGGACCAAAGGCATCCTGGAATGCCGGACGACCAACTAAGCTCGGGTCGATCTTGATGAAATTTGAGTCGGCGACAAATACTAATATTTGAGAAAATCACTTTAATAAAAATTTCGACCCAAGCGAGGTTCGAACCCCCGACCAAAGGGATTTTGAAACGCTGGATGACCAACTAAGCTCGGGTCGGTCTTGATGAAACTTAGATCGGGAATTTATATTATAGAGGAGATAAATCAATTTAATAAAAACACCGACCCGGGCAAGGTTCGAACCCCCGACCTTAGGATGGCACTCCGCTCTACCAGTTGAGCTAAGGTCGGACTTGATAATATTTAGATCAGAAAATGATATTAAAGTGGAAATAAATAACTTTAATAATAAAATTCTGACCCGAGCAAGGTTCGAACCCCCGACCCCAAAGAAATTGGCACTCCACCTTGCCGACAGAGCTAAAGTCAGTTTTAGTGTTATGTGGGTCGGAAATATTTGATAAAAACAGTCAACACAAGCACACTTTTAATAAAACTTACCGACCTGGCACAACCACGTGCTTTACAGAGGGGTTATTCTTTTGAGTTGCTTTCTTTGACTTCTGTATTTCCTGCAAATCCGGACAAGGCCAAAGCGAAAATCACTACAGCAACACCCACAGACATAAGAACAACTACTATTGTTCTCCTAGCTCTGCCTTTGTTTCCATCTTGAATCTTATGAGGTGGTGGTTTCCAATGGGAATGACGCCATGGATGATGAAGCTAGGCATGGACGTGTGTGGTACAAGAACCAACATTTTTCTCCTTTTACCGAATAAATCTCTATCTAAAGCTTGGAACAACACCCCCATAGCGTCGATGGATGCCGTTGGGGTTGCGATTGCGGCTCTAGCTGAGGCTGGTGAGGGATAAAACAAGGCAAGGAGATAGCTAGAGGAGGTGGCGGCTGCGGCTGTGTTGCTCCACGCTCATCGCACCAATGTTGTGAAAGTGATTTTTAGGGTTGGTTAGGTGTGTGAGAGAGAGATGCTTCAGCTCTCCCTCCTGCCAGGCCTTATGTAGGTGATTGAGGTCTGGGCCCTGTGGGCCTGGTCCATAACATAACTTAGAACATAGGTTTTGCATGGCAGGGTCACTAAACAAACCACAATTATTTGCGCACACCCAGCACATCCGCACATTCGTCACGGGAAGCCAACTTGTGGACGCATTAAAAGCCAACTTGTGGGCGCGTTAGATATTGTTCTCGCACCACCCATTCCTACAACACCTGTACCTAGCCCATTAAAGCCCCGACCCAAGCTAGATGATTAGTCGTCAAAACTTAGATCGGGCATTCGTGGATCGTACAAAATTTCGACCATCATACATACCTCTTTGCAATTGAAGCTTCTTACAAACCACTTTTACAAATAGAAATCACCTAGCCAAGTCATAAGTTGCAATTCAGAGTTAACAGACCGCCACATTGATCTTGCTTTTCAAACTTTCAATCCTTAGGGATTGAGATTCTCTCGGCGTTGAATATAAAATAAATAAAAATAATAAATAATGACAAATAAATTCATAAATAATAGTAATGAATGTTCATGAACAAACATAAGAAAATAAAGAAAGGACAACCAAACCAAGTGCCACAAATGTTAACCCTTCTCCTCCCTCCTTATTGTTCTCGACTCAAATCACTATCAATAATTATACTTAAATAGGCATGATAAAACAAACTTTTCTAGTTCGAAAGCTCAACTCGTCGACCTTCCGACCTGGGGGGCTTATGTTATGGACCAGGCCCACGGGGACAAAGGGCCCAAACCTCAATCACCTACATAAGGCTTGGCAGGAGGGAGAGCTGAAGCATCTCTCTCTCACACACCTAACCAACCCTAAAAATCACTTTCACAACAGTACCTAATACCATTTTAAAGGGGAATAAAAAGGCTTTTGAGATGCAATTTCAAGTAGGTGTATTTTAAAAAAAAACAAAACAAAAGGTAACTTCTTTAAAAGAATTTTATCTGTGAACATATTAAGTCTAAATTATGTACGGACCTCTTCAAAACTGCATTGAAGTCATACTCCTCCTTGTAATTGAAAGGTCCACAAGCCCAGAGACAACAATTTTGGACCACCAAAAATCTGTTGAGGCCTTATTTATCACAAGCCAACTTCTTGGGCCACAAAAAATGTACTAAGGGCTAATTTGTAGCAGAAAGTGAAAGGTGAAAATGTCACCTTCATCTCCCACTCACGGGCCTTATGTATCTGATGGACAAAGGAAGAGAAATCCAACATTTGTTGGGCCAGAACAATGTCAAGATGAAGAACTACAAGGTAAAAGGAAAAGCAAAAGAGATAAAAACTAAAGACATCGCAAACTCAAGGTTATTGTATACAAGATGATAAAGTGTTGTTCAAGTGGGAAAAGGAGATCAGAAAAATTCAAAATTTTCCCTCCAACAGTCATATTTCAAAAGTCTATATAAAGGAGAAAATGACTTACACTTTGCAACAAGAATAAAGTTATATTGCATATACTGTAAAGAGCTCTTCAAATTTTTTATCTTCTTTTCTCCATCTTTATACACCAACACTTTTACTTGGGATGATTTTTTCTAGTGTATTGTGTTTATTGAAAAATCTGTTGATATAACAATACGCATATGTATTTCATTGCCACTTCTTATAAATCATTTCTTTGTAAAGGCTTCTAGCCTACATACTCATGGTTGTAACCTTTTTTTATGGTAGATTGTTTATGAGAGAGTTAGCAATTGTTGTAAAGGTTTTTTGTGAATCCTAGAAAACCAAGCTCAATTTGGGTTACTGAGAATCTGTAATTGCTAGAGCCCTGCAAACAAGTGAAGATAGTAAAGAAACTCTCTTAAAGGTATTTGAGAGGAATGGACATAGGTAATCATTATTTGAGACCAAACCACTATAATTTATTATGTCATCTCTCTTCCCTTACTCTTTTAATTTTAACATTTACTTATTCTCAACTTACCATTTGTGTTTAAGTATTATTCTGCTAAATCACATTTTATAACTTCAAGGTTTTTACTTAAATGTGAAATCAAGCTTAAAATGTTCCAAATCAAGCTTAACACATGCTTGATTTAGCATCTTACATACAATTTTTTTATTTTGCAAAATTTTTTTAAGTGTCCTATTCACCCCCTCAGACACATATATCTACACTTTTATTTGGTATTAGAGCCTTGGGCTCTGTAAAGTTGGACTAACATCCTTTGAGTTACGATCTTAGTTTGTGCAGAAAATGATGGAAGATTTTAAGGTGGGCAACTCATGCAACAAGCCTCCATTCTTTGATGGAACCTTCTATAGCCATTGGAGAAATCATATGGAAATGTTTTTAGGTTCAAATCACTTTAAACTCTTAAGCATTGTGAGAAAATGATATGAAGATCCAATCAAAGAAGTTGACGGAAGGAGAATTCCCAAAGATGAAGCTAAATATACTAACGAAAAGAATAAACAAGCTTCATCACACATGAAGGCCAAATACGTGCTTGCTAATGTTGTATACTTAAAAGAATATGAGATCATATCAGCTTGTAATACGACAAAAGAAATGTGGGACCGACTACAAAGCATACATGAAGGGACAAATGAAGTCAAAGAATCAAGGATAGATATTTATGCTGGAGAACATGAAATGTTTCATATGGAAGAAGTAGACAAATACTTTACCAGGCTTCCCTACATAGTAAACTAGCTCAAAATATTTAGAAGAAATTTGACACAAGGAGCAAGTAAAGAAGCTTCTTAAGTATCTCTCTGATGCATGGGATGCAAAAGGATACATGCTCAAGCATTATGCTAAGTCATCAAACATGGCAATTTATGAGCTTCGTGGAGAACTAGAAGTTGAAGAAATAATGATGAGAAAAAAGAAGAAAATAGCCATCAAAAGGAAGGAGAAAGATCTTGCTCTTGTTGCCACATCTACATCCTCAGATGATGATAGTGATGATGATATAGCTCTCCTTTCCAAAAAGGTCACCAAGTTGTTGCAAAAGAAGAAATTCAAGAAGCAAGCTTCATATAGCAAAACAAGCTATAAACCAAAATACAACAAAGATGACAACAAGTACAAGTTCGAAAAGGAAGGAGACAAAGATGAAAAAATTTACTACAAATGTAGGAAACCTAGACATAAAGCACCTGAATGTCCAAAGAAGAAGAAGTTCTACAAGAAGCACAACAAAAAGGCATATGCAGCTTGGGGTGATGAATGCACCTCTTCAAGCGATGATGAAGCTAAAATCTACCTCATGGCCATGTCTGATAGTAATGATTCAAAAAATGAGGTAGTTGATCAACCTTTATCTTATGAGGATTTATCAAATGCATATAATGAGCTTGCTGATAGTGTAGAAAAGCTTCTTTCTAAATTTTCTCCTACAAAACAAAAAATCAAGGCTCTTGAAAAAGAACTTTATGAGATTTGCATCATTTCTGAGAAGGACAAATGTTTTTTGAAGATTTACAACAAAAAGTGAACATTTCTGAAAAATTGCTTTTAGAAAATAAGGCTTTGAAAAACAAGCTTGTTGAACTTTCAAATGATTTAGCTAGTGTTGTCAAAGGCAAGAATAATCTTGATAAGCTTGTAGATATGCAAAAGCATGACTTGAAAAGATCCTTCTAGAAAGATGGCTTAGGATATAGAAATCCTAATGTGAAAATTAGGGTTTCACAAATTTCTTGTAATTATTGCAATAGGGCTGGTTACCATGTCTATCAATGCAATTACAAGAAAAATGTGAAAATGTATAAATTGATTCGAGTTCCAAAGAATAATCCTGCACTAATCACCAAGGACTCAAACAAGCATGAGTACCTAAGTCTAATTGTTTATTTGACAAAAGCAACCTAAGTCAAAGAAAGGAGGTTGGTACCTTTGATAGCAGTTGCTCTCACTGTATGACTTAGGACAGAGCAAAGTTTATAGACCTCCATGAACAAGACATGGATCTCATAGTAAATCATCTCATGATCAAAACATGTAAAATTTCTAAAAAATAAATTATTAAATATAAACATTACACGCCTTATGATTTTAATGCATAAAAAATCATGTAAAATGGAGCTCTTTCGCTCTATCAAGAAATAAAATATCTAACACTGCCAACGTTGAACTAATAGATACTAAAAACTAAGTTTTTATGTATGCTAGGAATAATATAAATGTGAAAAATTCTAAAAACATCACATTTTAGAGTATGTGTTATGATTTTAATGCATCAAGAATCATGTAAAATGAACATATGTAGTTCCATAAGGAAATAAAATACTTAATACTACCATTGTTGGAATGGCAAACCCAAACAACCATATTCAAATTGCTCAATGGGAGCAATTGAAGTTCTTAAAGTTTTCTACTTATTAGCCACACGTCTGTGCTAAATGTAATATAAAGTGGATCCGCAACGCTAAAGTTTTGACTAAAACACTACGCATTAGCAGAAAAATTTGAATTTTTTATATACAAGATCACTATAGAAACAACATAAACACATGATCCAATCAATGTCTACAAGGCCAAAGCTCCAATACCATTGTTAGGTTTCTCATGCACATTTGCACAACAAAATTTTAAAATTTCCAAGTCAACCAACCTAGATCAATGCGTAGAGAGAGATTAAGATAAAGAATGCTACCTATTGAGGATGTGATCTTGAGCTTGGATTTAATGCAACCTTCTAACCCATAATATGGAAAAATATACTCATATGGTGAACACAAAAGTTGTAATCTTGGATCCAAGCTTTCCAATGCATCAAGAATCAAGTTAATTGGACATTTAGACAAAGAGTTATGCTTGAATTACTAAATACTTCATAGGAAGTCTAAATTAGCAACATAGATCAAGGGACCTGTAGAAAAGCTGAATCAACAACATAGATCAAGGAATATGTGTCTACCAATATCAACATGGAGTGAATGACAATTTCTATACCTCTACGAGTTCACTAGCAAATGGTTCACTCACCATGAGACTTGGCCATTGTGTTTACAGTGTAAGGACACATTTTCTAGTGAATTTTTCATCACATGTTGATCCCCTTAAGGTGCCTTTAATTTGCTAAAAATGGGAGAAAACAAAACAAAAATTTTGTATATGTTGTTTGATTTTGTTTAAAAAACCCAAGGACTTGACAAAAGCTTGTCCAAGGTGCTAAACAAATTCATCAATTTTTGTTTCTCACAAATGTGAGTGTAATGACATTCAAATGCCATGATTACGTCCCTTTATTAGCAATCAAATCTCATTTATTTCCTTAATTGTTGTTTTGATCAAAGGGATCTTATTACATCTATTTTAGAAATTGAAAGCACATTAAGTGCATTGATTTGAAATTGATGACAATTTTTTATTACAAATTAGCAGCTTTCAATTTGCTCTTATTAGCAATTATATCATTGTCTATTACGTGGTCAATGACATTTACGAGGTTTTATTCGTATTAATCTTTATTTATTACGATTGATTGCAACATAATTTTTCAACCACTGCAAGAGGGAATGGCATAAAAAGAGAGTAAACAACTGATGAGTGCATTTTATATAGCCATTTAACACCTCAATCTTTTATATTTGAGTCCTTATTTAAGAAAGAATTAAGTGCTTTTAACTTTAATTGTTGATTTGGTAGGAAACGAGCACTTAAAGAAGCAAGGAAGGAAAATAATAGCATAAAGCATGATTCGAGAAGATGTCGGTCCATAGGAATCAATCCCAAGTCAATTTGAAGAATATAGAGGCCCAAGGAAAGACAAGGAACATAGCCTACAAGAGAAAACGGGTCCAAGAAGCATCGAAAACCATTTGGAGCTGTGGCAACATAAAATCTAGAAAGGTGTAAGTTGGCGTCGTGGGGCACCGTGGCACTAGAAAAAGGAGAAATTCAACTAGAGCAGGCCAAGTTGGCACTGTGGAGCCAGAGTGTTTGCGCCGTGGCGCCTTGAAGTTTCCAACACGCGATTTCATGGGCTTTTGGGCCAAATAGACTAGTAGAAATCCTAGTTTAAGTGAGAAATTGTATCTTAAGTATAAATATGTAACTAGGACTAGCAATTGGGATCTTTTGGCAATTTGGGAATTGAAGGAGGCGAAAGAAGAGTGTGAAGACGAAAGAGATCTTGAGACTCCAAAGATTTTTTCTTCTACTACTGGTTTTCTTCATGTCTTCTTCTACCCCTGTGATGTATCTGAATTTTATTATAAGTAGCTAAACTTCTTTCTAAGGACTATGATATAACCCAACTTATGTATAGATTTGAATAACGATTTAATGAAATTCTATGTTGTGATTCAATTAAGTTTTGATTATCTGTGCTTTAATCTCTAATTGATTTGACTAATTAGTTAGGGAATTTGAGGATTGCTATGACTTGGGAAAGAATTAGTTAATCTAGACCATGAGAATTGAATTCATAGTGGAGCTTAAGGCAGGAATGTGCCTAGGACTCTGTGTAGCCATTAAAAGAAATCCATAGAACTTAGGGGAATTTCAGTTATTGCAATTTACAGAGGAATGTAATTGGGATTAATTTAATCTAACCTCAAGAGGGGCTTTTTAATAGATTAGAGAGATCTTAGCTAGCAATTAATAAAACTAGAATGCATTGTTGAATTAGGAGAATTTATACATTTGGTTGTGGTGAAATCAAAACACCTAGGCTTTTAATTATTGAGTTTCTATCCTTTCATTCTCGTTCCTATTTTAATTGTTGTTTTACTTTCATTTTACATTGCTTCCATCACAATTCGATCGCTTGGGTAATACTATTGTTATAGTACTTTAGTAATCAATTACATAGTCCCTTAGGTACGACAACTCTAAAATAATCTGCCAACTATACTAATAGTATACACTTACACTGTATTCCATCACACACAATTTTCACTACGTCAACAACCATTCTCTTGCTCAAGTTGCCGATTACATATTCTCTACTAGTATTCTTTTGTGCTACTTTGTTTAATTAAGAATCTAAAAGTTAAAGTTGATTTTTATTTGTAGTTTCAGTTAAAAATATTAATATTTTCAATTAATTCTCATATAATAGAATTATATTTTTTTGTATAAAAAAATTTAGATAATTAAGTCTGAAAGGCTTCCTAAGGTAAAAGTATGCCCCAAGACTTAGAGAGCATTTATAGAGATTTTTACAAATTGAACACACATTTTTTTAAAATATAAATCATATCTTTGCAATTGCTTAAACTTTTATGTACCAAAAAAGAAACCGCCTGATATTTTTTTAAATATTTTTTATATATGATTTTATATTTTATGCTTATACTTTTATCAATTAACAAAGAAGTTTTTTGTTTTTATTGAAATAATAAAGTAAGAAGTTAATATCTTAAATAATATATTTCCAAGTATATAAATCAGTTGATAGGGAAGTTATTTTAACTTAACAATAAATATTTATCAATGAAAAGCATTTAATTTTTATTTTAATATTTGTAAAAGAAATTTTTAAGTGCATAAATGAAATATTATAATTTTTTTGGCAATATAATAAAAAATTTGCTATTTTTTTTTTAAGAATATGTCTATTTTTTATATAAAAAAAAATATTATTGATATGGTTTTATAAGAATTTCTGTGGTAATATAACGAAGAATTTGCTATTTTATAAGAATATGTATTTTCTTAAAAAAATATATTATTGATATGGTTTGTATATCTAATTTATTAGATTATAATAATCTTAATTTTTAAATTAATTAAAAACTCATTTTAGATGATAAATTTACCAAAATAATGATTTTAACAACGTATTTACTAAAAAAATAACATTTTTTTTTTTTAAGAAAAACATTGTGAAGACACATGCAACATTATCTACCTCATCTTACATATTATCCTATTAAATTAAAGAGAAAAAACTACTTTTATCCCCTTATATTATCACTAATTTTAAAAAAGACTCTTACGTTATAAGTTAAATAAAATAAACTTTCACGTTTGAAGTCAAAAATTAATATAGACTTTATTGATTTGTTTTTAATCTATCAAGAATATTTACTTTTGTTTTGAGTTTGAAATGTGAGTATTTATTTTATCTAGTTTAAAATATAAGAATTTTTTTTTAGAAATAATGATAACATAAAAGGAAAAAAAAAAAGAATTTTTCTCTTAATTACAATATATAAAATAATATATGCGAAATTATTTAATAAGTTATGAATTTTGGCCCATCTAACGAAGGTTTTAGTTGGCTTTGGATTCCACTTATGGCTTCATTAATAAAGGTAGGTAAGAAGGGAGTGAGAGGAAAAAATAATGCAAATGACAATTACAAGAGGGACTAAAATGAAAAAGTATTTAAAGAAATAGGGTTGATTTATAATTAATAAAAATTTGATAAATAAGTTTAATTTTTAAGATACTTATCTTTACATAAAATGATGTCACATCATTAAAATATTTGGCATTAATTTATTGGACCAAATAACTCTAAACCCTCCATTTCTAAGAGTACCAAAGCAATGCTCATAAAAATTTTGTAGCAACTATGATAGTTAAATAAACATATTTAGTATTCTTTTTGGTTACAAAAAAGAATCCAATGCAAAACGTCATAGATATTTCATAACCTCTTCACTACTAGCCTATAGCTCACTCCTAGTGGCTTTACTTAGCTAGTATATCAGAAATTCTTTTAGGATTGTTTCCATAATTGATTACAAAAATTAAATGGCTAACTGAGGTTTTGATGATCATTTAATAATTCTAGCCCCTATTTTTATTACTCAATGATTGACTTACTAGATTAGACTACCTTTAACCTTTTAAAAAAATTTAGATAAAAAAAAGGATATTTTAAAGTTTTTTAAAATTCTTTTGATACGAAAATGTTTTAATATTTTTAAAATATAGTGCAGGTGCTTGTTAAAAATAAAAAGAAAGGCAAAAATGTATTTATCACGTACAAGTAAAAGCAGTGATTAGTTTTCTGGCATTTTTTAGTTTAAATATATTAGTCAGGGCAGTCACAGTTGCCAATTCTTCCTTTGTCCTAGTGGTTAGTTTCTCTCCACTATGGTTTCAAAGGTTCGAACCTGGCAGCCAGAAAGGAACGTAATAATTTCAAAATGAGGTATTTCAAAATACCTCTCTTTTCCCCCTTCATTTTTATTTTTTTTTTTTGTTTTCTCTACAAATGGGTTAACGGCATTCAAGAAAAAAGAAGAGATACAAAGGTGCCAATAAGGATGTTGCTTTAAAACAGATAAAAATTTATTGGAGAAAACATACATTGATTTAAATAAAGATGAGAAAAATTAATTTTATACCCAAATACATATACTTTCATGTATACTCCACTTATTTCAGTTTGCAAGGGTTAGAATAAGTTTTTTTTTTCTAATAAAAATATTTTAAGACACTTAGTTTAGATATGAGAGTTCTTATTGTGATTTGATTAATTTAGAACTACGTGAAATTATAAAGTTTCTAAAATATTATTCTTGTGCAATTGAATTGTCAAAACTGAGTTTTCAAAATAATAGTATACTATACTTGTAAAAGGAAATGTTTATTGTGTAACATTTTTTATTGATTTTAGCTCACACGACAAAAGACTCTTTTATAATAAAAGTGCTAATTAATTTTTTCTTTCAATATCTAAATACATTACTTGAGAAATAAGAAACCAGAAAAAAAAAAAAAAAATGTTGTGGGAGGACGCCAGTCAAGCTGATGCCCTCCATGTAAGAAAATTATATTTAGGGGACGCTAACTAGTTTGGCAGCCCTTTGAAAGAAACTTTTATAAAGACGTAAACCTGATTGGCATCTTTCTACTATTTTAAAAATTGCTGTATATTGAGAAGTAGTTTTAGATTAGTGATATTTTGGTAAGAGAAAATTTTTATTTTACCTTCTCACGTTATTGTCAATTTTAAAAAAAAATTATATTTTAAATTAAATAAAATAAACACTTACATTTTAAGCTTAGAACAAAAGTAAACATTCTATATAAATAAAAAACACCTTAATAAGATATATTTTTATTTTTAAATTAAAATGTGAATGTTCATTTTATTCAGTTTAAAATATTATAATCCTTTTTAGAACTAGTAATAGTATAAGGGGTAAAAAAAAAATTCTCTTTTAGTAAATAGTTTTATTTTTGTGTGTTTTAAGGGAAATTAATATTTTTGTGTTTTTAAGGGAAACTAACCCTACAAATTTATGCTAGATACTAGATAATTTTTACAATACATATAGGCTAGAATCGAACATAACATACTAGTTGATGATTACTTGATGAAACATCACTTAAAAGGTGGTAATTGATAGTTATTGCACACAAAAACGTAATCACAATTTGAGCAAAGAATATGACCTCCTAAAGTTACTTGAGTTACAATACAATATTTTATGTTGTTCATTGTTTGTTAAATAAAGTGTAGGATGGATAGAACAATGCAAAATTTAGGGACTCATCCATCAGAAAGGAGGAAGTGAACCAAAAAGGTAAAAAATAGTTTTTTTTTTTTTAACTCTTGTTCTGTGTTGTCCTTCTTTCTCTAGGAATCATACGAACCATAAATAAAGCAAATTGACGAAGGCACACTAACATGGCAAAAGACTATACACATCCACAATAATAATAATAATAATAATAATAATAATAATAATAATAATAACTCTCTGTAAATCAATAGAATTATTAATTAATAATATTTAACTTTTTATGTATTAAAAATTGTAACTACTTCAATTTATCACACACAAAATCAAGGAGATAAATTGATGAGTGCATTTTACATGGTCATTTAATACTTCAATCTTTTATATTTGAGTCCTCAATTAAGAAAGAATTGGGTGCTTCTAATTTTAATTGCTAGTTTTGTAAGAAACAAGCACTTAAAGAAGCAAGGTAAAAAAGTGAGCACAAAATGATGATTTTGGAAGATTTCAGATCAAAGGAATCAATCCCAAGATGAATTGAACAAGTCAGAGGCCCAAGGAATGACAAGAAACACAAGTTGTAAGAGAAAACGAGTCCAAGAAGCCTCGAGTAATAAGCTGGTGCCATGGCCTCATCAATCTGGGACCATGGCGTTGCAAAATCCAGCAAGGTGCAAGTTGGCGCTGTGGTGCCAGGAAAATCCAGCAAGGGCAGTTTTGGTGGCACTGTGGGGTGTCGTGGTGCCAAGAAAAGGAGAAATTCAACCAGAGAGAAGGCAATGGACGCCGTGGCACCCTAGAGGTCCCAACACGTGATTTCATGGACTTTTAGGCCAAATAGACTATTAGGAGTCCTAGTTTTGGGGGGAGATTGTATCCTAAGTATAAATAGGTAACTAGGACTAGCAATTGAGATCTTTTGGCAACCTAAGAATTGAAAGAGGCAAGAGTCGAGCGTGAAGACAGAGGAGACCATGGAACTACAAAGAGTTTTTCTTCTTCTTCTTCTTCTTCTTATTTTCTTCATATCTTCTTCTACCCATTTGATGTATCTGAATTTTATTGTAAGTAACTAAACTTCTTTCTAAGGGCTATGATGTAGCCCAATCTATGTATGAAATCGAATGATGATTGAAATTCTATGTTTTATTCAATTGAGTTTTGATTCTCTGATTGATCTAGCCAATTAGTTAGGAAATTTGTGGATTGCTATGAACTGGAAAAGGAATAATTAATCTAGATCATGAGAATTGAATCCACAATGGAGCTTAGGGTAGGAATGTGCCTACGACCTTGTGTAGCCATTAAAAAGAATCCATAGAACTTAAGGGCAATTTTAGTTATTACAACTCACATAAGGATATGATTGGATTGGTAATTGTAATTAGTTTAATCTGATCTCAGGAGGGGCTTTTTAATAAATTAGGGAGATCCTGGCTAGCAATTGATAAAACTAGAATTTATTGATGAAATTAGGAAAGTTTGTACATAAGATTGTGGTGAAATCTAAACCCCTAGGCTTTTAATCATTAGTTTTTGTCCTCTTAATTCTCGTTCTTATCTTAATTGTTACTTTACTTTCATTTTTTATTGCTTCCATCTTAATTCGATCGCTTCAATAATATTGCTGTTATAGTATTTAATAATTAATTTCACATTCCCTTAGGTACGAGAACTCTAGGATTCTCTGTCATTTACATTAATAGTGTATACTTGCACTGTATTCCATATCACACACAATTTTCACCATACTAATAGTGTACCCTTCCATGAAGAATTTGCTATTTTTCATAAGATTATGTCTATTTTTTCTAAAAAAATATATTATTGATATGACTTTTATATCTAGTTTTTTAGATTATAATAACTTAATTTTATAATTAATTAAAACTCCTTTTAAATGATAAATTTACTAAAATAAAGATTTTAATAAGGTATTTACTAAAAAGGATAACATATTTATTTTTTCAAGAAAAATGTGGTCTTCTTATAGATGACACATGCAACATTATCTACCTCATCTTACATAGTATGCTATTAAATTAAATAGAAAAACTTACTTTTATTCTCTCATGCTATGATCAATTTTTAAAAAGAACCTAACATCTTAAGTTAGACAAAATAAGTCATCATATTTTAAATCAAGAATAAATGTATACTTTACTAAGATTTTTTATTTATTTATATGAAAAGTTCACTTTTATTTTGAGTATAAAATGTAAAAATTTATTTTATCAAGCTTAAAATTATGGGGTCTTTTTTAGAATTAATGATAGTATAAGGGGTAAAAAAAATTTCTCTTAATTATAATATGTAAATAATTATGAATTTTGCCCATCTGCCTAAGGTTTTAGTTGGCTTTGGATTCTACATGTGGCTACATTAATAAAGGTAGTTGAGAAGGGAGGGAGAGGAAAAAGGAATGCAAAGGACAATTACAAGAGGAACTAAAATGTAAAAGTATTTTAAGAAATAGGGTTGATTTATAATTAATAAAAATTTGATAAGTGAGTTCATTTTTTAAGATACTTATCTTTAAATAAAATAATGTGACATCATTAAAATGTTTGACATTAATTTATTATTAGACCAGATAACTCTAACCCCTCATTTCTAAGAGTATCAAAGCAATGCTTATAAAATTTTTGTAGCAATTATGGTAGTTAGATAAATTTATTTAGTAAATTTTTTAATAATAGGAGAGAATTGAACACAAAATATCTTAGATATTTCACAACCTTTTCACTAATACCCTATGACTCACAAATAGTGGCTTTACTTACCAAGTATTTCAAAAATTCTTCTAAGATTGTTTCCATAATTGACTGCAAAAATTAAATGGCTAACTGAGGCTTCGATGGACATTCAACCATTTTAGCCCCTATTTTTATTACTCAATGATTAACTTACTAGATTAGACTAAGTTTAACCTTTCAAAAAAAAAAAAATATTCAGATAGAAAAGGATATTTTAAAGTTTTTTTAATTTTTTTGATACGAAAATGTTTTAATATTTTTTAAAATTATTATTTTCAAAAGGATGTAATGAATCAGCAAGGCTTAGTTTCAAACCGATGCTCAGAAGTGTTCGAGTTGACTCCATTGCCTTTTCACCCTTTGAGCTCCATGGCTTCCCCTGTAAATTAACTGCGATGAATAGACGGGTCAAAATATATCATTTTGATAACGTCAAGGGTTAAAATGAAAAGTTTAAAAGGACAAGGGCTAGATTGATTATGGGAATTTCTCTAATACCTTAAAAAAATGAAAGAGTTTAAGTACCCTTTGGAAATTTACCAATGGATACATTGGTAGTGGCTGAAATTTATTAACAGTTACTTATTTCATGGAACCGTCTTTTTATTTATTTATTGATTATCTATAGTTATTTTTTATTATTGATAATATTTTAGGTATTTTTGTAATTATTTTTATTTATGAATATAACTTTTTTCTTTTAAACTATTGCTTAACTTTTTGTACTGTTTGATTTTATACAGTTAATCATAAGTGACCAATATGAGTGAAATTTAATCATAAGACGTGCCTTATAAAGAGGTCTAGCACGTGAAACAAAATATGTGTCAAGTCTTATTTTGACTATTGTTTATAGATTTTTTTCAAATGATTTTGAAAGAAATTTGGTTGCTTAAAAAGATTAGGAGTTTAACAATTAGATTTTTATATTTCATTAAATAATTTTTTATTTTCAATTTTTAATTTTGTGACACTCATTAGTCTTTTTCAGTAGTAGCTTGTTTAAGATTTTTGTCTTTACCAATGTTTTTATCTATTGTTTGTGATAGGAAGACGATTATTTTCGATTTTTTTTTTTTTTTTGTTATGTTTGGAGCAGAAAGATTTAATAAATCCCTTAGTATATTTTACTCAATTTTATTGATTTGGGTAAAAAATTAACAAAAAAAAAAAATATTGGAATGGAAAGCTACCGAGTAGTTGGTTGACGGAAAAAATAAAGAAGTTATGAGAGGGAAAGTAAGAATTAACGAGGAGGGAGAGTTTCCTGTAATTTTAACCAATGATTTAAATATAAAAAAGATTGAATTGCTATAATTTTAATAACATGACATTCTGGTGTTAAGGGCTAATATTGTAATAACCCAATCCCTTGAGTTAATATAAAAAAGTTTGAAGAAAATAATTTAACATAATAATACAATTCTTAAAGATAAGGCTATGATACTTTTATACTTTCGAGTTAAACTTAATTTTATTACTAAATATTTAAGTTAATGTTAAAATCTTTACATCATAAAAATTTGTATATTTATTTATCCTATCTAACAATGAGATATATGAAAGAATAATTAATTTTTGTTTAAAAACTTTTACTTAAAAAAAATAAAAACTATATCCTAAAGACAGCTATTCCATCCACTATTTGTCACAAGCTCAAAAGAGAGCCAGCTCTTAATAAAAAATAAAATAAAAATCAAAAAATCATAAGCCATACACTCTTCAATTGAATGAATAAATTTATGCATACAGATATAAATTGGATTGAGGTTAAGACTACCAGAAAATTAATCATCACGAAATTAAAAATGGAAACACAAACATATATAATACAATCATCTAAAATGCTTTCGAATATTGAGGTTTATTTTTAATTGAAGTTTCAATTAAAAATATTAATATTTTCAATTAATTCTCATATAATAGAATTCTATTTTTTTTTGTATTAAAAAATTTAAGTAATTAAGTATGAGAGGCTCGCTAAGTTAAAAGTATGCCTCAAGGCTTAGAGAATAATTATAGAAATTCCTATAAATCGAGCACGCATTTTTTTAGAAATTAGATTATATCTTTATAATTACTCAAACTCTTATGTACCAAAAAAAAAAATTGCCTGATATTTTTTAAAATATTTTTTATATGTATATTATTTTATATTTTATTGTTTATACTTTTATCAATCAATGAAGTAAGAAGATTTTTGTGTTTATTGAATTAATAGAATAAGAAGTTAATATATTAAATAATATATTTCCAAATATATGAATCAGTAGATAGGGAAGGTATTTTAACTTAATCAAAAATATTTATCAATGAAAAGCCTTTAATTTTTATTTTTATATGTGTAAAAGAAATTATTAAGTGCACAAAATAAGTTTTTGAACTTGATGAATATAAAAAATGAGGTAAATGAAATATTTTAATTTCTGTGGCAATATAACGAAAAATTTGCTATTTTTTACAAGAATATGTGTAGTTTTTTTTTTAAAAAAAAATATATTATTGAAATGGTTTTATAAGAATTTCTGTGGTAATATAACGAAGAATTTGCATTTTTATAAGAATATGTATATTTTTCTAAAAAAAAATATATCATTGATATGGTTTTCATATCTAGGTTATAATAATCTTAATTTTTAAATTAATTAAAAATTATTTTTAAATGATAAATTTACTAAAAGAAAGATTTTAATAAGGTATTTACTTAAAAAAATAACATTTATAGTTTTAAGAAAAACGTTGTCTTCTTATAGAAGAAACATGCAACGTTATCTATCCCGTCTTATGCAATTAAATTAGAGAAAAAAACTTTTTTTTATTCCTTCATATAGTTAATTTTTTTTAAAAAAATCACATTTTAAGTTAAATAAAATAAATCCTCAATTTTAAATTAAGAATAAATGTAAATTTTATTAAAGTATTTCTAATTTATACAAAAATTTCATTCTTATTTTAAGCTTAAAATATAAAGATTTTATTTATTTAATTTAAAATATAAAAAAATATTTTCTTAATTATAATATATAAAATAATATATGCAAAATTATTTAATAAGTGATGAATTTTGGACCATCTGCCTAAGGTTTTAGTTGGCTTTGGATTCCACGTATGGCTTCATTAATAAAGGCAGTTGACAAGGGAGTGAGAGGAAAAAAGAATGCAAAGGACAATTAAAAGAGGGACTAAAATGTAAAAGTATTTTAACAAATGGGGTTGATTTATAATTGATAAAAATTTGATAAGTGAGTTAAATTTTTAAGATACTTATCTTTAAATAAAATAACGTGACATCATTAAAATGTTTGGCATTAATTTATTGGACCACATAACTCTAACGCCTCATTTCTAAGAGTACCAAAACAATGCTCATAAAATTTTTGTAGCAATTATGATAGATAAATTTATTTGATATATATATATATATATATATATATATATATATATATATATATATATATATATATTTTTTTTTTTTTTTTTTGCTATAAACGCAAAACATCTTAGATACTTCACAACTTTTTCACTACTAGCCTATGGCTCACAACTAGTGGCTTTACTTACCTAGTATTTAAGAAATTCTTTTAAGATTGTTTCCATAATTGACTGCAAACTGCAAAAATTAAATGGCTAACTGAGGTTTTATGGACATTTAACCATTTTAGCCCCTATTTTTATTACTCAATGATTGACTTACTAGAATAGACTAAATTTAACGTTTCAAAATTTAAAAAAAAAAAATCAGATAGAAAAGGATATTTTAAAGTTTTTTTATATGAAAATGTTTTAATATTTTTAAAAATTAATATTTTCAAAATATTTGTAAGAAAAAGAAATAAATTAATTATTTTTCTTTTCCAAGAATTTGTCAATTTAAATAAATTAGTCTTGGCAGTTAGAGTCCTCATTTCCTCCTTTGTCCTAGTGGTTGGGTTTCCTTCCGCTAAGGTTTCAAAGGTTCGAACATGGCAAGCAGAAAGGAAACTTATAGGGAAATTAATTATTTCCAAAATGAGGTATTTCAAAATACCTCTCTTTTTTTTCCCCCATTTTCATTTTTTTTATTCTCTACAAATGGGTTAAGAGATACAAAGGTGCCAATAAGAGATGGTGCCCTCCAAGCTTCCCACACATAGCCATTTTTTCAAACTGGATAGAAAAGTGATGTCATTATGAGCGCCAATGAATTAAGCACCCAATGCAAAAGGATTTCTTTATGGAAAGCGTCAATCGTGATGGCGCCCTTCCAACATGCCAAATTTATGAAAGTAGGCATTAGATGCCTACTGCATTTTATTTTTCTTTTAAATTTTGGTTTCTTATTTCCCAAGTAATGCATTTGATATTAAAAAAATATACTGCTTCTACATTTATATCTTTTGTTATAAAATTTGAGAGAGTCTAACTAACCCCAAGTAATAAATAAGATTAGATTATCATATTTTATATGGTTTAATCATGACCATTAATAGTGCAATGAATGATAAATATTAGCTTACCTTTAACTTAGATATCCAATTTTATTTTTTCTCAAATTAAACTACATAACTATTAAAATTTATATAAAGTCTTACCTTTATTTTATTTTACTTTTTATTCTTATCCTTCTTCTCACTCTCATATCCCCTCTCCCCTCTCATATTTTTTTTTTATTTCTCTTCGTACACTATAAGAAAACCATGTACTCAAAAATTAAAAAGAAAAAACGCAACCAAAAAATAAAAATAATTATCAAAGTCACCCTTATATATTTTTTTTTTATTATCTAATACTTATAGTCATTTTTTTATTTACAAACAATATCTTCCTCAATCAAAAAAATTTCTTTTTTTTTTCTTTATATGGGAATTAAAAAAAAAAATCTTCTTCCTCGCACAAACACTAATCTATATTTTTTTATTTTTTTCTTTTAGTGACAATGCACAAAAAGAGATTAAATTAAAATGTTATTTGAAGTATTTTTTTTTAATATTTACTCTCTCAAAACCAAAACTTTTATATTTAATCTTTCAAGATATTAATCTTTAATTATAAATAGGGATTGTTATAGATATAAAATTTTCTTTAAAAATTTTCTTTAACTCTCAAGTTATAGTTTGAGAGAGAGAAATTAAAAATTTCAAATGATAACAATTATATTTTAGTAATATAATCCGAATAATTAGTTTTGATTTGAATATATTTAAAAAATTACACTTTAAGTTATCTTTAATATTTATCAATTAGCATTATAAAATATATTTCTTTTTAGATTAGGTATATTTCTCTTTTCTTATCACATATAAAAAGTACATTTTATTTATAAATTAATGTTAATTATTATTAATAAAATTATAAAAGAGTAACATAGTTGTAAATTTTTAAAATAAAATTTCAAGAAATAAATTTCTTTTTTCACACACACACACAACACACACAGACAGACGCACTTTTCCCTCACCCACAGACACATACGCGTTCTCCCTCCCCCCCCCCCCCCCCCCCCCCCAAACACACACATATTATTAAAAACATATTTTAAGTGTTATTAATTGAATTATTTATAAATTATTTTTTAAATATTAAGTATTTTAATAAAAATTGTATTAGTTAATTTTATTTTAATTAAATAATATTTTTTTTATCTTTTATTAGTGTTATTTAAAGGATGTGAAATTTTAATTTTATTTTTTGAAAAAATAACTTATAAGAAAAAAAAGGTTATTGGCATAAAAAATTTGTTAAATAGTAAATTAAAATTTATTACAAGATACGAATAAAGGAAGAAGAAATAATAAAATTAAAAAAAATAAGGGAGGATGAAAATTAAAATTTTAAAAGAAATGAGAATTGATTTGTAATAAATGAAAATATTGTTAAAAAAATTTATATTAACCATTAATACTGATAACAAGTTAGTTAAATATGTAGGTTCTACTATCATATACTTTTTGTATTCCATTTAAAATAGGACTTTCCCATAAAATTTCACCCTTATTTATTACGTGTTTTATCTTCTCATTTAATACAAACATGAATTTAAATGAAGATGAGAAGTTAGTTTTACACCTAAATATATATAGACTTCTACGCACATCCCACTTATTTCAGCAAGCAGGGGTTAGACTAATAAAAATATTTTAAGACAATTGCTTTATATATGAGAGTGTTTATTGTGATTTTATTAATTTAGAACTATGTGAAATTATAAAGTTTATAAAATATTATTTTTGAGCAACTGAATTGTCAAAACTGGGTTTTCAAAGTAATAGTAACATTTGTCAAAACATAAACAATACATTTGCAAAATGAAAGGTTTATTGTGAAACACTTTTCATTGATTTTAGCTAACACAACGAAAGACGAATTTATAACAAAACTGCTGACCAATTTTTTCTTTCAATATTTAAATATATTACTTGAGAAATAAGAAACTATAAAATAAACAAAAAAAATGTTGTGGGAGGATGCCAGTCAAGCTGATGCCCTCCATGTAAAAAAATTATATTTAGGGTACTTTTGGCAACCCTTTGAAGGAAAATTTTATAAAGACATCAACCCGATTGGCATCTTTTTACTATTTTAAAAATTCTAGTTCATTGAAAAATAATTTTAGGTTAGAAATATTTGGGTAAATAGTTTTATTTTTGTGTTTTTAAGAAAAATTAACTTTACAATTTTATACTAGATACTAGATAATTTTTACAATATATATATAGACTAGCATCGAACATAACATACTAGTTGATGATTACTTGATGAAACATCACTTAAAAGATGGTAATTGATAGTTGCTGTACACAAAAATGTAATCACAATTTGTGCAAAGAATATGACCTTTAAAGTTTCTTGAGTTACAGTACAACATTTTATCTTATTCATTATTTGTTAATTAAAGTGTAGGATGGATAGAACAAGGCAAAATTTAGGGACCCATCCATGATCATCCACCGAAAAGAAGAAAGTGAACAAAAAAAGGCAAAGAATAGTCTTTTTCACTCTTGTTCCGCGTTGTCCTTTATTTCTTTGAGAATCAGACGAACCATATAAAAAGACTGTACACATCCACAATAAGAAATCCTCTCTAAATCAATAGAACTATTAATTAATAATATTTAACTTTTTATGTATTAAAAATTCTAACTACTTTAATTTATTAGACTCAAAATTAAGAAGATAAATCAGTTCAAAATATAAAACGACTATGATGGCTCAAGAGGAATCCTTCACAAAAGAGGCCCAGGAGACCCGTAAGGATACCAAAGGTACGCTTCCAATGCCAAGCTTCCATTCAGCTAAAATATCCCTTTTAAATAAGTTATTTCAAGTATTTAAATGAGACAAATATCTCCCCCTTTTTATGATGGTAAAAACAACTTTGATTTGCACAAGATTTTTTTAAAAACTTTTTCAAGCAACATTTTCAAGTGATAATGCGGAATCTGTAGCTAAGAACATGTATCAGAGCTGGGACTTATTGTAACAGTATCAGAACAAAAACAATATCATGGTATAATATCATAGCTATTATGAATTAGATAACTTCTCAAAGCTATTAACAGTATCAGTGTTCCTGCAGCCAAATCTGCTAATAACAGAATATATAGAACTTTTATTAAGCTCCCCCTGCCTTGTAGCATGTATCAAAGCATTAAAAATTTTCACACAGGGTTGAGAGTCTATCAGACTATCTAAAATCACCAACGTTTCTCCCCCTTTTTTGACATAATCAAAAAGGGAAAGAAAAGCAATACCACACAGAAATTATACCAAGAGTAAAATATCCAGAGAATAGCAACCAACGTATTAAACTGTTCAACCAAGTAATAGTCGGCTAGGAACAGAATTATAGAGCAAGCAAACTGTCAAAGTATGTTTATGAGATGCAAATGCTAGAACATCATCGACTAAGAGTTTTAGTATTCCATAATGGATGTGTCATGTTGGTCTTTGAATTCCTCAAGGGCTCGAAGTTTGGCAGCCTGAATCCTTATCTCTCTCTTGCATTTGTCAAGCTTTTCTATGAAAAGCTCGATTATATCAGACTCCTTCAAATAACTGTGTCCATCCTTCTGTTGATGATGGTGAGGATGGTTTGAGTGATCTCGTCGTCCATAGCGACAGCATGGATTCTTCTTGGGAGAGTTTCCGAGTGGTGATTTTGAAACTATTCTGCCACCAGTCTTATGCTACTCTCACCGGATCAGATCAGATCCATTTATTGATTGTGATGATAGTAAAATCTGGTTGGTGATGACCTTGATTGGCAGTTATGTTTGTGGTGACTGCCACAATTTAAGGTTGTTATTTGTTGTCTAGAGCTATGTCATTCTACATAAGCATAGGGGGCCGAAAACTAGATTGTTGAGGCATAATCCAATTCGATTGCGGTAGTAAGTCCAAAGTTCTTTGTAATAACTTCTGGCAGTAGCATAGCTTGAGCTATATGTGGACTCCTGACTCTTATTTGGTCTCAAAAGGGGTAGAAGCAGAGTATTATATGAAATGCATGATAGATTTAAATTGCAAAAATTTTAAAGTTACCTCAGGTGAGTTTATTTTAGTTTTATCATGCTTATCTATTCCCCTAGCTGAGTAAATCTGTTCGTCAGTATTGATAAACTGAAGATTTATGTCCCCTTTTCTGCGCGTGATCAGGAATGAAGTGATGCTTTACATCAATGTACATTCTTCTTGAGTGTTGTACAAGGTTACTTGCTATGTTGATACCGCTCATGCTGTCACAGTGAATAGGAATCTTTGTTTGTTTGACTCGGTAGTCTTGGAGCTGTTGTTTCATCCATAGCACCTGGGCACAAGACTGTCTAGCAGCTGTATATTCAAACTCAGCTGTTGAATTAGACACTGTTGGTTGCTTTTGATTGCAAAGCTATCAGAGAGTTTCCTAGGAATTGAAGTCCCCTGCTTGTGCTCTTCTTGTCTAGTACACATCTGCCGTGGTCTAAATCTGTGAAGGCGTTCAGCTTGATGTAGTCATTTTTAGGATACCACAGTCCAGCATTGACTGTTCCAGCAAGGTATCTAAATATTCTTTTAATACCTGTCAGGTGAGTCTCCTTGGAGCTTGACTGAAATCTAGCACAAGCACAAACATCAAAATTTATGTCTAGTTTGCTGGAGGTAATGTAGAGCAGAGAGCTTACCATGCGTCTATACTTTTTCTGGTCCATAATTATTTCGTCTGTCTCTGGTATGCTTTGTTGTGGGACTCATGGGTGTGGGTGCATCTTTAACTTTGTCCATCTAGTACTTTTTCATCAGTTCTTTGATTTATTTCATCTGATTAACAAAAATACCATCTAGAAGCTGTTTGATTTGCAGTCCTAGGAAGAACTTTAGTTCTCCCATCATGCTCATCTTGAACTCATTTTTCATAAGAGCTTCAAATTCCTTGCAATAAACTTCATTAGTAGATCCAAATACGGTATTATCAACGTAAATCTGGACTACTATGATATCATGCTTATGAACTTTTGTGAAGACGGTTGTGTCAACTTTGCCTCTTTGAAAACTGTTTTTGATCAAAAAATTGCTTAGTCGTTCATACCAAGCTCTTGAAGCTTGTTTCAGTTCATATTGAACTTCTATTAGTTTACACACGACTTGGAAAGTCATCACTTTCAAAACCGGGACCCTATTTGACATAAACATCTCCACTGATAGAACTATTTAGAAAAGTGCTTTAAACATCCATTTGGAATAATTTAAAGCCTTTAAAGCATTCAAAGGCAAGGAGCATCCTAATAGCTTCTGTGCGAGCTATAGGAGCAAAATTTTCCTCAAAGTCAATACCTTCTCGTTGATTATACCTTTGTGCTACAAGTTGAGCTTTGTTTCTTACCACAGCTCCATCCTCATCGAACTTGTATCTAAAAACCCATTTGGTTCCAATGATACATTAATGTGTAGGTTTTGGCACGAAAGTCCATTTTTATTCCTTTTGAACTGGTTCAACTCTTCTTGCATAGCCATGATCCATGCTTCATCCTCAAGAGCTTCCTTGACATTAGTTGGTTCGATGAAGGAGAGGAATGCAAAGTTTGCATGTATATCTCTTCTAGAGGCTCTAGTCTCATCCCTTCATGGACATCTCCGATGACTTCATCAAGGGAGTGGTCTCTTTGAACTTGTTGCTTATAGGGTACTTTGTCTCATTTCTCTTCTTCTGGTTCTAGTTCAGATAGCTCCTCCTCCGGCTATTCTGTTTTCTATTAGAGTTTGGTTAGAAGATCTTGAAATGTAAGACCTCATCTAATAAGCACAAGCTTAACAGATGAACTCTTTCTGCGGATAACTACCTAAGCCTATCATGATTGTTTCATATGTAAATAAGTCTCATTTATCCTTATCCATTAGTTAGGGTTTGTTGTATTAGCTCTATCTGTTCTCTGTATGTATGTATATGTGCCCAATGAATGAATGCATCGACAGATTATTCACAAAATATATTACCATTAGTTAGGGTTTGTTGTATTAACTCTATTTATTCTTTGGCACTCTTATACTTTCAGATTAAACCCAGTCATTTAAAAGTTCACGTCTAGTCCTATCTAAAAAAAAAAGATTAGAAAAGTAAGAATATTCAGATTACATATAAACCACAATTGAAGCAGCTAACTAGTTTCCATACCATATATTTAATTTCACGAGATAATATTTTTTATCTTATTTCCCATCTCATTCTTTTTTTTATTAGTCAAAAAAATTATTTTCAATGACTTTAATACTTATAACATTAGCAAATATTTTTATTTTTTTAACTAGTTAAAAAAAAAAGAATAGTACAAGAAATAAAACAAGACATAGAACAATTGTCTCCATTTTAATAATTATTATATATATCTAAAGCCAAAGGAATGTTCGTTACCCAATCACCTAAACTTATATATATGCCAAACAGTGAAGCTTTAAACTTTAAGGTTTAGTTCTTGGTTCTAATAATTAGGAAGAGAACATATAATTAATCAATAGTATAACAAACCTGAAATAACTTGATTGAGCTGGATAAACATTGTGAAGACGAGGAAAGAATAGATGAGGAAAGAAAGCCTCATCTCAAAACTTGAATACTATGTATCTCATGTATTTGCCTGTTTTGAATATGTTCTGTGTCATACCTATTTATAGCCAAGATGGAAATCTATTGTTGTAAAATTGTGTCTCATATTTTATCCCAAAGTATTCTATTGATTAAATAATAAAATAATATATATTTAATGGTTACACTGTTATTTTATTATTCCGTTTGTTATTAATTATAAGGCTATTTTAATCCAATCACAAATTAAGAAAAATAGTTAAAATTAATTAATTTCTTGGTTTTTGAAAAAAAAAATCATTAATATTCCAAACTTACTATTTAATGTTAGGCTGTAATTGGTTATTGTATTTGGTGTATTAATCCTCTACTTGGAAAAGAAACAATATTAATGAAGGGCAAATATGAAAAAAAAATAATAAATGGTTTTAAAACTTCATAAAGCATCTTATATTAAGGAACACCTAATGATTCTAGAAGAGACCTTATAAATTAGAAAAGACGGAGGATGTTTTTAGCTAACAAAATTCTTTAGAACAAGCTATGAAACACATTTTGGAATAACAAATTTTGTCCGCTATAGCCATGTGCTCTTGGAATTGGTTCATATTCTCCCATTAGGCCTACCACTATATGTATCATTACCTCAAATTAGTCAAAATTTGTTAACTTATTAGTTTATTTTAAATTCAATTTTTTACCAATTAATTGATCGTTAATTTTTTAACCAATTAGTGGTAGTGACAAACATAGTAGTCTGCGCTTATAGAACAAAATGATATGTTATCCCTGTCATTAGAGGCACTGCTAGTTTCTAACGAGCGGCTACAAACGATGAACTCATGCAAAACTAAAATTTGGCCGTTTTTAGTTGCAGTTTGTTGCTTCTGTTGCTATTACGGCAAAGTGTTGAATTCTTTAAAGATAAACCGTGTTAGGCATAATGCATATCTTCCCAAAATATGGGAAAGCTTTAAATGAATGACAAGTGTTGGCCTTGTTTTAAATGGAAAATCTGTACATAATAATTGTCATTTTCCCACTAATTACTCTCCGTAACTTATGATTCATGAAAAGAAGTCATAGAATCATAACAAGAATATAAGAATGGAAATGGACAAGAAATGGCTATTCTACTCCTTAGTTAAGCTAATGATTACATTAAGATATGAAACGGACTCATAATAGGTTTAAAAAACAATAACGTTCCTTATGAAAAATAAAATAAAATACAATTTAAAAGGTGGAGTTTGGAAATAGAATAAAGTATTTACTAAAAGATGCATTAATTAATTACATAGAGTATATAGAATGATGAATCCCATCTCTTACTATTGGAACTTCGATTCTTGTTATCTTAGAAACTGGTTTGAAATGAGTGACTATCTTATGTCCTTTAACCTTTTTATGCTACAAAATATAGGAGTGCTCACGTTGTAGAATAGAGCATCAAAAATGGAATCAAGATTCTTTCTACTAATTAAACAGGCCATAACTTTTCACTATATTATTGTATAAAAGTAGTCCAGGTTAACCAAAGTGCGTAGAAGAAAGAAACAAGTGATAGAGAATTATGAAATTTCAGAATCTGCAGGTCATCATCATTCTAAGTTAATTAGTCAAGCAAAAAGGATCAATAAAGGTGGCATCTTTTCTTTTTGCTATATTGAGGAAGGAAGTGGATAAATATAGGGATTTCAATTTGAATTTGGCGTCAAATATCTATGCTAGGGTGAGTGGCCAACCAAGACCTTTACGTGGAAGATGTTGTGAAAATGGACGGACTAATTTTTAACATTAGTTGTTACGGCAGAAAAAGTGAAATTGTTAAACAATAGTTAAAAACTTAAAAATAAATGAAAATAGAAGCTAATCAACGGAGTACACTAATTAATCACTTTTGCTTAATTATATAGTATGATTTAATTAACAACAAATGATTTCGTCCAATAATTTTTACAGTAAAAATTATTTTTGTTTTCTTATATTATTGTTAAATTAAAAAAAATCATAAAAACTTATCAAATTAAATTCAAACCCTACAAAAAATCATATCAAAATTAACCCTTTAAGGATTTTTTGTATCTAATATGAAATGTTGATTTTGTTATGAATATATAATATAAGAGTTTAATTTTTGGTTTAAAATACAAAAATTTTATATAAAATTAATAATATTGTATGAAAAAAATGAGTTTTACTCTAATTTATAAGGTTGGCTTACGTGTTTCTCTTGGTGATTACATTGTTTTTTGTGATAGTTCCTTAAAAGTAAATGTACATTGTATTGTAAATATTGTGTTTTTATAGTAATAATAATAAGAAGAAGAAGAACAACACCGCCTATCGAAAAAAGTCTATGTATGAATAATAACCACTTTAATTTCCAAAACATGTCGTGTCGTGATTGAAGACTTTCTCCTTGTGGGGATGGAGAGCCTTTGGAACTTGAAACAGCCATACACATTTCAACCATTATGAATATGGCCATTTTGAGAGGGAGGAGGGGGAGGGCTTGGCAAGTGACCCAATTTTCTTGTAATCTTTACATCTGCAAAATAAAAATGGTTATTGCCTATTAGTAGTAGTAAATAGTTATTATTACTATTATTACTGGTGGTGGTTTATTTTGGGATTACAGTTTTTGTTGTACAATAAATCTTATTCTTTATCACACTCTCTTTTAATTTATCAAAAAAAATATAAAATATGTTACAAGGATTATTATTAAATTAATTTTTTTTAAAACTAATTATAAGAGAATGAGATAAAAAATATTGTTCCAATTACTATAGTATAAACCATAATTAGAAGTAGGGTTACTGAGAAATGAGGTTGGCTTGACGATTACCACCTTTCTAGTCTTTGCTAGCATTCTCACTTAAGTTCACTTACCCAATCATCAAAACTTACATATATGCCAAAACTTATGCAACAAAACTTATGCATGCCAAGGAGTGAATTTTTAGGTGTTAATTCTTGGTTTAGGAAGAGAACAAAATTAACCAAAACTGTAGTATAACGAACCTGAATGAACTTGATGGAGCTGAATGAACATTGTTGAGATGATTAATAAGAGCACAAGGAAATAATGCAACAACGAAGAGTGACCCATCTCCCAAACTTGAATACTATGAATATTCTGATGTATTGGCTGGCTTGTTGTGAATATGCTGTCATAGCTATTTATAGCCATAAGCTCTTGGAATCGGCTTGAATTGTCTGATTAGAGGCATTGCTAACATTCTAACCAGTGACTTCATTCAAACGATGAACACATGGAAAAGCCGAAAACTCAGCCATTGTTGGATGCAGCTTATTGTTTCTGTTGCTATGACGGCTAAGTGTTGAACTCTTTAAAGATAAACCGTGTTAGGTATAAATGGTAAAGTTTTGCATCTAACTGTAATATTTATTTGAGTGTTATTGTCATTTTCCCACTAATTCTCTCCCTTCTCCCTTTCTCCACGTAGTTAATTTTGGAAAGTAACTGAACTGTATATGAAAACAACAGATGGGCTTCTTCTAGTCCTCATTGGTTTTGTTTATATTGAATTCACTTCTTTCAAGCCATTGATTTAAGACAATCAGTTCTTTATTATAATAAGGCTGAACGTAGGATCTTGGAACGAGGGGTTGAGATGAAAGATATAAAGATATACTACCTCCGTTTTATAATATATGTTGTTTAAGGTTTTTATAGTATAAGAAATCATTAATTTATAAAATTTAGAGTAAATATTTATTTTGGTCTCTCATATTTTAAGTTTATCAATTTGGTCTCTTACATTTAAAACCTTAATCAATTTCATTCTTTACATTTGAAATCTTAATCAATTTTGTCCTTTACATTTTAAATTTCTTAATTTAATCTTTCACACTTCAATTTTTTTTTTAATTTTGTCCCTTAAATTTATTAATATTTTTGAAGTGGGAGGGATTAAATTGTTAAGTTTTACGAGTTTAAGAGACTAAAGTGATTAGGATTTTAAGTGTGAGGGATCAAATTAATGAACTTAAAAGTGTAAGAAATTAAATTAATAAGAATTTTAAGTGCGACAGATTAAAATAGATATTAACTCTAAAATTTACTTTAATTTGACTAAATTGTTCTTATTTAATTTTTTTAACTACACCATTAATTTTTTTAATTTTATTAAATAAGGGTATAAAAAGAATAAAAAATTAACAAAATTTTAAAATTCTGAAATAAAATATACTTAGAAACAAAACAAAAACTCTAAAACAACACATATTATGAAATCAATAAAATATTAATTAAAATATTAAATCAGATGATTCAATCAAATTAACTAGTTCAACTAAGAACTGAAAACCTAACTGCTTTTGAACATATAAAAAATCAGACATGCTTTAAAACTATATTGTACCGTATTGAATCAGATAAAACCGAACTATTTGTATTAGTGAATTGTGTTAAACTAAATTTTTGAATTTTTTCTTAAAAAAATTAGTAAAAGTAAAAAACAGTTATTTTAATAGATTAATAAAGTTCTCGACATTAGTATATAAATTTAAAGTTACATTTTATGTCCTAGACATAAATTATGTTTCTTCATTATTTCTTTCATTTCTTTTGAAAAACAAATCAATAATTTTTTTTTCTTAAACATCTTTCAACCTTAGAAACAAAATATAGAATGCATATTAAGAAAATATATAAGTCAATAACAAAAAAAAAATGTCCTAAAAAGTATTACATAACAGAATAATAACCATAAAGAAAACATTCATACTAAATCAATGAAGCCAAATTTAACCAATATAAATTAATTTTAAGAAATAAATTAAATTCTTCATTCATGCCTCTTTTGGGATTACGTTCACACATTTATAACAAATAACAAGTAATTAACAAATATAACAAAATTCCCACAATTCAGAAAATATCCAAAGGTAAAAGGTAGCAGCCCATCTCCTTCTTTAGGCCTGATTAGGTTTCTTTGTTGACCTAGTCATAGCTCCAATCCATAACATTAAAAACATCTTCTCCTCAAAGTGTATATATATGATTAAGTTGTTTGAAGCCATTCATTTGGATTTGATATAGGACTAGGTACAAGAGCCAAACAACAATTGAGAAAGCTTGTCCAAGTACTACTCCACTAAACACCTCACATCCTTTTTGGCACTTTGCAACCTTTTCTTGTAAATTCAACAATTCATTGCTAACCAACACTAATGCTTTGTTGGTGAAAAATGAAGCTTTTAACCAGTGGCCATGAAATGAATTCAAAACAGGTATTGTACCCTTTAATTCTTTTGGGTGAAGCTTTGACACTAAGGTGTGAGATTTTTCAATATTTTCTGTCAAAGAAAATAGAAGTTCACATCCTTGAGTAACAACCTCCCCTTCTAGTTTTTTTCTCCAATTCATTAAATTTGTTGAAGCATTCATAGCCATCCTTTTGAATTATGCCCATGTCTATTACATTATTACTGTAAGCTTTACATAGAATTACAAGACCAACAAATAAGTAATCACAAGTGGATCTGCTAAGTTTATCATTAACATAAATTCCACTTTTTCCAACTTCCCAAGTTACATGGGTGAAAACTATGGAACATAATTCTATCAAGTTGCATAAATTCTCCAAAAGTTCTTAGCTCTAGCCAACGCATTATGGCAGAAATTAGAGAGAGCCTAACAAAAGCCCATTTATCCTTGAGATAGGAAAATATTAAATCCCACCAAAAATTAAAAGCAACAGTAGAAATTGGAAAAGGCTTGAAAATACTACTATTGAGATCTTCTGTTCTATAGTAGCCTTGCCCCGCTTCACTCACTGTTTCAAAGCAAGCGGCAAAAACAATTGTATAGTTAATGCAATTGAGCTGTCATAATTTCAAAAGACACATCTCAAATAATGAGTTGACTTGAGGCAGCACATTGAGATAAAAATTGCACATGTCACCTTCTAAAGATTCTCGAGCTGAATAGGTATATAAGAAATGTTTTCTGCAAGGAATAGCTTTAGTTTGACCACACCCACCTCTGCTCTATTTCTTAACTCCATTCTCTTATGGCAAGTGTCATGACTGGCTTTTTGATAAATGAAATCATCAAAAGAAAGTTCAAGTATGTAAGACACAAGTGGATCTAGCCAAGAAATATAAATGTTGATTTCCATTTCATTTCCAATAGCATTTTCACTAAAATAATGGTCTAATATTTTTTTTCCATGTCTCCTCATTAGACAGAGCTAATTTGAATAGATCACCATATAAGGTATAATGCCTAACAGACCCATAAAGAAGTTCCAAACATTTATCAGCTTCTTGTAAAGCATTTGCATAAGCATGAAGGAATTCTAGAATTATATCCATAGACTGAGACATTGAAAGTCCCACTCAAAAGATAAGGTTTTTAACAGCTAAGGTTCGGTGAAAATACTTAATAGTAGTCCATGCAATGACACCTTGGGGTGTCTTTTGGTCAAATAACTTTCTTGTAGAGTCCATCTGTTTATATTTTGCATACATGCCAAGGAGGGAAGGAATAAAAATAAAGAGTAAGATTCCCTATCAGAGCACTTATCTCAATCTTTTTAGCAACCCACTCTCCCAACTTTAGATCACCCAAACTTCCATATGCAGTCAAGATAATGATTAAAGTAACCTCAACAATCCAAACTCCAAGTTTCTGCATTTTAAAAAAAAAAAGTTGACAACCCTATTCCAACAAGCATCTTTGACATATCTAGTTAATAATGAATTCCAAGCATCATGGCATTTCTTAAGCATTTCATCAAACACATGGTGTGCAACTTCAGTAAAGGAGTTCACCTTGGAATTACAACTTTCCAGAGCTTTCTTCCATAAATCTACAAATTCAACTGCAAATGTTTCTAAATACTGTCTAACATTATCATTATGAAGAAAATCAAAGTTGTCCTCAAATAGAGACAAATCAGTCACATCTAGTGTAGACTGCCAAAACTTTGCCTCTATGTGAACAACAATGCCATTCAGCTTAAGGAATTTCCATAACAAGAACAACAATAGCTTACCACCCATCACTCTCATCTCTTCTTGCCATGAAAGGTTGTGGCAGAGGATAGGTCCAAGCTACAATTTTCTTCTTCCTTCTTTGAAAGTTCTTCACACACTTTCATTGGCTCTTTTGCTTTGCATTTGTAATTTTAAGATGTATTCATCGATGTGATTGTTGCAGATTTCCCTGAATTTGAGCCGTAACACAAAATTAGAAATAAACACATCTAAAGGCATGTGACTGGGGTTGGCTAAAGAGAATCCAAGTTTGGCTAATGAAGTTCTATGTTCTCTAGTGCTTGTTCTAATTTCTGATGCTCTTGATGCCTTCTCAACTACATCCCATGTCAAATTATCATTTTCAAAGTCCAAATCATTCTCAGCATCCTCATCATCATCCATTTCTCCATATAACCACTCATTGCTAGTAGCAATTCCAGTTAAGCTAATAGGATCAATCTCATTTCTCATGTCATAACAAGCTTTAAGAGCTTGATTGTACTTTATGTAAACCAAGTCATGCAATTTTTGGTGCTCAAGTCTGTTTCTCTTCTTAGAGTGAACTTGAAATAGCAAAATAAGAATTCTGTCACTATCCTTTTTCTTCAAAATTTTCTATTTCTTCCAAATTGATTCTTTTAGCTATAAAAAAAGAAGTAAGTAGCAAAAAAGGGAATCTTACTTGCTCAAAAATATGCTTACAGCCAGATGCACTACATGTTAACCTCAAAATCTTAATACTCCAATTAAAAAAGGGAATCTTACTTTACAATAACAGCAACTAATCAATTACTTAATTAAGTTTTTTTTCTAAAAGGATCAAAAGACTAAAATATCCCTAAAAAACTAAATTCTATTGGCTATAAACTTAAAATTAAAATAAATAAGTCAATTTAACGAAAATAAAAAAATAGCGCCCGCTATCTGCTATAGTTATTATGGTCATTCCACAATCTTAAAAATGCTATTTTAAGCTCAAAACGTAGTGTGTTATTAATTTTTCACAATGCTATTTTACTATTGTAGCTATGGCAATTGCTATTGACAATATTACTTTAGGCTATTTTTATTATATGATGGGACACTCTATACTCTTCTAACTCTAACTTTTATCTTTCAATTATTCACCTCTTTTATAAGGTCTTCTAAGTTGATGATTTTTGTAGCTATTAAATTTAATCCTATTTTTTAAAAACTTTTGAAAGATTTTTTTTAAAGAAATATAAGTTTATAAAAACATATCTACATAAAGGAAAAACTCACCAAAAATAAACATCAACCCAAAAAATAACTTTAGAATGTATTTATGAATATGTTAAAAAAGGATGTGTTTATGAATACTTAAATAGGGGCAATTCTTTGCGATGCCAACCTTGACGATTCCAACCATTTGTTTGATAATATGTTCAAAAAGATTAGGAAATACCTTTGAACGATGTGTTCAAGAAAAAATACATTTGAACAATCTATAGTAATGCTAAGCCTATTTTTCTAATGATTCCAACCAATTTTAATTTAACAATCAATTACATAAGTAAAAGAAATTCCGAATCTCAATCCAAATCAATGCTTAGTAGAGTTAATGGACTACTAATATTAAGAAATAGAATGCGCAGAAATAGTTGACTAAAGAATATGTGTAGTGTTATTAAATAAAAGAAACACAAAGTAAGAGCAAAACTTCACTATCATGTTATAAAAATTAAGTTCCAACATGATTATGATATTTGGAAACAGCTTGCTATGTGGGTCTGAAAAATAATCCAAAATCCAAACTCAAACCAATGAATTGCTTGAGTTTTGAATTTATAGTATCAACTCTTATTTTTGATAGGGAATATGGTAATCTTTTTTTGTTTTTGGATAGGTGGTAAATGGAAAAACCTAAACTTAATTAACTTAAAATATTGTAACTCAAATATCAATATAATATAATTTAATTAGAATAAATTAATTCTAATTTGATCTCCTAAAAAGCAATGATTCAAAAATTAAATATTTATTTTATGAGGATTAAAAAAATCCATTAATATATCAAGATTTATTGAAATTTAATTTTTATTTATAATTTAACATTAAAATGATAATATTTTGTCTATGATCAATAAAAAGAGTTTACATTGAAAGAATTAAAAAATAATAACAAAATTTTATCTAATATTAGTAAAAAAAAAAAACTTGAAATAATGAAATATCTGACAAATGTAAATAGAGGTGCAATTTTATCTTTCTTTTAGTATGAGAATGAAGTCTTGAATGAACAATAGAAAAAAGGGGTAAAAATTACCATAGTCAATTTGGAGAGTGAATAAGGTTACATGTGCTAAGAATGTCTTGAATAGGGAATAATTGATGTGCCAATAATTGCAAAAGAAAATTTAGGAATGAAAGATTTTGAACTGTGCATTTCAAAGCTTTCCAATCCACTCTCTTAAATTAATTATATAAAGTAATTAGATAATCAAACAAACATTAATTAATTAATTAAAATTAATTGTAACTGAAGGAGATTAATTGCTCAAAACGGAAAGGAATCTAAAAGATATAAAGTCAATTAATAAAATAAAATAATTAGATAACCTCAAATTAATTAATAAAATAAAAATTTAATTATTGATTTGGCAAATTAGAGACTTTTTTTTTTTTTTTATATTATGTATAAGGATGACAATTTCTCTTAGTTTAATGGGAACTTCGAGGATTTCCTAATCGAAGTGGGGAGGGGGGCGGGAGAAAAAAAAATCTCCGAAGGAGTTGGCAAGGGGAAGGGGTGGGAAACATACCCTTAGCTTTTGGGACTTACTTATGACGTCCCCTCACTTTTGGTTGTGCGCTCCCCCTATTAAAATTTTTAAATTACCCCTCAAGCCTCACACCCTCCATTTCTCTCATTTCCTTCGGTGAGCCCCCCATCTCTTTCATTGGAAACCCTAGCCATTTTCCCACAACTTCCTCCTTTTTGGAAGCATCAAGCCCTCTCAATCTCTTAGATTTTCAACTCAATCACTTGGATTTCCTCCTTCTTCTTCCTTGGGCACTTCATCTGCGAGTTTTTCCAACTTTCATTTCACTCTAAAATATAAAATGACCCTCTAGAACTGTTTTGATGAATAAACAGATAATTTAACAAATAATTAAATAAATAATTTAAAATATAATTTAACAGATGATTTAACAAATGATTAAACAAATAATTTAATCGATAATTTAACAGATAATTAAATAAATAATTTAACAGATAATTTGATCGATAATTTAACATATAATTAAATAAATAATTAAATAGATAATTTAATAGATAATTTAACAGATAATTTAATAGATAATTAAACATATAATTTAACATATGATTTAATAGATAATTTAACAGATAATTAAACAGTTAATTTAGTAGATAACCCTCCACTCCTAAGGTTATCTGTTAAATCATCTGTTTAATTATCTGTTAAATTATTTATTAAATTATTTATTAAATTATTTATTTAATTATCTGTTTATCCATCAAAACGATTTTAGAAGATTGTTTGGAGTATAAAATGACTCTAGAGAGCGGTTTTGTAGTTTAAATGACTTTTCTAGAGTTGTTTTGCATTTTAGAGTAAAATGGAAGTTGGAAAAGCTCACGGATGAAGTGCCCAAGGAAGAAGAATGAGGAAATCTAAGTAATTGAGTTGAAAATCTAAGAGATTGAGTGGACTTATGCTTTCAAGAAGGAGAAAGTTGTGGGGAAATGTCTAGGGTTTCCAATGAAGGAGATGGGGGGCTTGCCGAAGAAAATGGGAGAAATGGGGGGCGTGGGGTGTAAGGGACAATTTAAAAATTTTTGAAAAATTTTAATGGAGGGCGCACAAGGAAAGGTGGAGGGCAGCATAAGTAAGTCCCTTAACTTTTTTGAGAATCCTCGATATTGTGAAATTACATAAATACTTTTTATATATTAAGTAAAAAGTTATATATACTATTAGCGATACTTTTATAATTAGATATTGTTAAAACTTATGAATTTTTTTTTTAATAAATCAAGATATGAAATTTATTTAATTTGTATTATTTTGATTTAAATTTAAGTTATTCTAAGTTTATAGTAAAAAATACAATAGTTTTTATTGAAAATGAAAAAAAAGAATATTATAGTTTTTTTAAAAATTAAAAACTAATTAATTTTATTTGTTTGTGTAATTTAATTAAAAATATTTTATAAAAAATTAGAGAATATTTTTTTCCATTGTTTTTTTTAATAAATATCTTCTATGTGAATCTCTCTCAAAAACTCCAAATGATTTTCCACTTTATATAATTTTATAATTATAATTTTAAATATGTTGTCTATATTTTTCATTAAATTATTAAATCACTTATACCAACCAAAACATATTACAATTGAGTGATTTAATTTGAATTGATTCTCATTTTAAAATTTTGAAGTTGGAACCAAACTGCATCCGAAATATTTGAATGATTTGGTTCTCAATTTTCCAAAAATTGAATGACTGCATGAGTTATGCCCACTGATTAATTAATTAATTAATAATTAATTTGAAGGAAATTGAGTGATACAAAGCCCAGCAGCTACCCTCTTTGTCCACCCGCTTCTTCCTCCACCTCCCGCTCCTAGCACTTGGGGGGTACTTCCCCCGCCGTACACGACTATTTCCCATGGCGGAAACAGCGGAGCAGTCCCTTTCCGGCACCGAATCGCCGCAGTACTGGTGCTACCAATGCGACAAACGAGTGTCCATCGAAAGACAGGCTAATGAAACCGACATGACCTGCCTAGAGTGCAAGAATGGCTTTGTTGAATCCATTGCTTCCACATCTCCACAGCCATCTGTTCCATCTTCTGGCTCGTCCGATCACGTCGATGACCCGTACTTCGGGTCGCAATTTCTTCAGGTGCTTGGGCTACTCGCACAAACGGCACGTGATGATGACGCTTCGCCTCCGCCACCTCCAAACCGTGTCTCCGGCGGAGATTATCTAAGGATTGAGCTTGATCGGTGGGATCACGATGAGGAGGATGACGATGACGACGAAGAGGATGGAGTTGAGCTTCACGACGAAGGAGAAGAGCACGAAGAAAATGAAGAACAGGAGGACAGACCCGTAAATGATAATCAACATGAGGACGACGAAGATCTGCGGCGTAGAAGACGCGATGGGCTGCGACTTCGGATCAGAGATTTGGCGACTCGTACGAGGGGCACGAGGAACCGGATCTTGGATTGGGCTGAGATATTGATGGGCCTTGAAGATAATTCCATAGAATTTCGGCTTCAAGTGCCGGAATCGGATCGGTATGTAGGAAATCCAGAAGACTACGTTGATGCAACTGAGTATGAAGCTTTGCTGCAGAGGTTGGCGGAGAGCGAGGGAGGAGGGAGGAGAGGAGCCCCACCGGCGGCAAAGTCAGCAGTGGAGGCATTACCAACAGTGAAGATTGAGTCAAAGGATGAGGCTTTGGTCTGTGCTATTTGTAAGGATTTGGTGGATGTTGGAGATATGGCAAAGAAATTGCCTTGTGGGCATAAGTACCATGGGGATTGCATAGTTCCATGGTTGGGGTCTAGAAATTCATGCCCAGTATGCAGGTTTGAGCTGCCAACAGATGACAAAGAATACGAGGACGGAAGGATTAAGAGGGTGACAGCCACTGCTGGTGGGGCATCGGGCTCCGGTGTAACGGACACAGGGTCGGGTTGATTTGAGTTGGTATGCCTACCTGTCGTTCATGTAATATATTTGGTGAATCTCTGTCTTATTTATGCACTTCTAATTTGCTTAATAGTGGATTTCATCGAAGCTTGCATCATGTCATTTATTTGAACCTTTAAGAAGTTAGCTTTTTAGCTGAGATGCTAAAAGACTTGTATATAGCATTTGGATCTATGTGATCGCACTCCTTAAATAGAATATTTAGTTTTTTTCCCCATCGTCTTTGATTCTGTTAAGCATGCTACCTGTTATGAACTTGTTGGATTCCCATTTAACTTGTTTTCTATTAGACATGAGCTTCATGATTAAACTCTTGTCAATGGAATTGAAAATTGGTCATTGGTACAACTTCATTCTTGTTTTCATAAACTATCGTATTTCTATAGCAGAATTGCATGTTTAACGAGCATCCAAGATTTTATGAGGGCACAGCTGTAAGTTAAAAACTTGAGAAACTAATAAAGTGCAGAGCTTTTAAGTAGCCAGGAAAAAATAACAACTAAAACACCAATGTGGGCATGAAAGTTAGCAAACCAAACAATGAAGCTTACTGTTTGATATAGTCAGACCTCTTTTCCTTTAAGATTGTAAACAAGTGTAAAGGACGGTAAGACTCATGAAAACAGAGCGCACACATATTCTAACTTCATTTTAAGGCATAATCAAGAATGCTGCTATTTGCCTTCCAAATACCAAACAACCGAATACTAAATTACTTAATGAACTGTTCTCTTCTTGATGGCTTTCCAAATATCAAACAATTGAACACTATATTTGTTCCATTTAGACTATGTAGTTTATACCATGCGCAGAAGCCAAAATGGCTTTCCATCCTTTTGATGAATGTTTTTCTGAACAGATGCATGTCTGTCCTCCCTTGTATTTAGTATCATGAACCTTGTTGGAAATTCCAGTGTCAGTCAGTTGTTTTAGTTACTATCATATATTCTATAAGGAGTAAGAACCTGTCCATTAACACTGTTCAGCATCAGAAACCGTAATTCTTTCACTCTGGATATTGCTTATTTTGATAGAACACCAAATGGTGAACTGAAGGATTGTATTTACTAAACAGAAATTATACAGAATACAACAATACACTTGTTGTGCCAGAGAAAAAGTCTCTAAAAAAGAATGTTCTTTGTCCACAAATGCCAAATAACAACACATCTAATCTCTTACCCTGCACACACACATAATAATACAGAACTGCTCCTAACTTCTACATGACAGTTATTATGGTAAGTGCTTCTAAGTTCAACACATTGTATCTAATAAAGCCACAACCCTATCATATTTAGACCCATATTTCTACCCCTCACAACTAATTGTCACCTATTTTATCAAGATTTATTTGAATCCATGCGATCACACTACCTAAATGGAATATCTACTTTCTCTTGTTACAATTGATTCTGCTGCGCATGCTTCATCTATTGAACTTTTACTCGTTAGGGTCCATTGTACATGTTTTCTTACTTGACATAAACCCATTGATTGAACTCTGGTTAGTAGATTTGAAAATTGGTCATGGAATTAATTTCATTCTTCCTTTGATAATCCATTGTGTTTATGTTTCAGAACTGTGTGTTTATATGAGCATCTGGTTTTGCAAAGGCACTGCTGTAAGTCGGAGACTTGTATATTGTAAAGTACATAACATTTGAGCAAGGATTCTGTTTATTTAACACAAAGAACCATATAAATTCCCTCCCCCCTCTCTATAAGATGGATTGATCTCAAACCTTAGTTAATCTGTTTATTTAAGTATTCTGCCACTTTTTGGGATGAGAAGACTTATAGAAGGGAGTGGCAAGGATTCAAGACACCACCTGTATTTTCTATAAGAGTTACTAGGCCTGTCTGTTCTGTTTAAATGTTTAATCTTCTATGGTACTTGTTGATCTGAAAAATACAAAATGAACTAGCCTAGCTTCATGTAGATAATTGATTCTACTTAGTTACTTTCTATTCCTTTGCTTTGCTACAATAGTCTAGTTTCATTAATTAGTAATTAGTTCTCTTTCTCTTTCTCCTCTTTGATCAAGTATGTTTGGCAACACCATTTAAAGTAATTAGTTCTCTTTGTCTTTCTCCTCTTTGATCAAGTATGTTTGGCAACACCATTTAAAGTAATTAGTTCTCTTTCTCTTTCTCCTCTTTCTCATCTAGAATCCAATGTTCGAATTGGGTTTCTACTCCAATATCGAGTGTTCATCAGTTACCTTTGGTCCTTTGCAGCAGTAGTCATAAATTTGTTGGTGTTTCCACCAGGAACCTGGGAAGCTATGGAATGATGTACATCTTACCAGCAGGGCACCTTAACTTTGGTCTTTACGTTCTGTTCCTTCTAGGAGATTATTGTGAATGTGATACCAGTTGCCCTTCCCTTTAGCCAATTAAAAGTCCTTTGATGTTTGGTTATTTCTCTTTTTCTGAAGGTGTATATCATCTTCTTGTGTTGTCTCTACATTCTACAGGAATAATCCACTTTCTCTTTCTCTCCTTCCTTATAAATCCTGGGCTGATTTATGAGTCCAAGCTGCGAAAATAACCATCCTGCGGGGAAGGAAAACAATTTCTTTGAGCTTGAATCTGTTTACTATCAACTTTTTAAGTTGCATTGCGTTTTGGTTTGGAAATTGCACCGCATCATGTTAATAGATTACCTTATTTTTGCACTTGTTGGATTGCTTGATCTGAATTTTTTAAGACTGGTTATGAATCTGTTTTCTCTGTAATGTTTCATGCCTTCAAAATCACTTAGAATCAGAAGTACTTCATTGATTAGTTAATTGGATGCCCTCTTAGAAAGTTAAGGTATAGTTACATGCCATTTTGAAGGGTAAATAACTTATATTGCGTACTATTTTGCTTCGTGTCAAAAACAAGCGTTATTTCTTTGAAACTTGAACTGTATTTAAAATGGAAACTCAGATATGGAAGAACAAAAAATTGAAGTGCAAATTTCCAAATTAACTAGGCTTGTCTTGTATTGCATGCTTCTTTGTAAACAAGAATAAAGTTTTAGCAATGATACGTTCGAAAGTCTATTCGATAAATTTTCCTGAAACCACAAATGCTGATAAAATAGGATAAAAATGAGGGACAAAGAAATAAAATCTTCAAAAAAAAAAAAATCAAAACAAAATCTTAATATAAAGAAAGTATTGATTTTGCATAAACAGATTGGATCTTAAAAATTAAAAATTTTGAATTTCAAATTTATTTTTAAAAAAAGATTAATTTTTATTCTTTATTCTTAACATAAATTAATTTCATACTTAAATAGTGTTAGAATATAAACTAAAAAATATAACACTAGAAACCATATGAAAGCTTGATGGCAAGATTCTAATCATTCGTTATCTTTCACACTTATCTAATTTGTTCTTGATTCTTGTGGGAAAGACCTACTGGTTATAGCTCCAATTGCTTATCTTAGATGATTGTATATTAATTCAATGCTCCAATTTTGAGTACTTAATGTTATTTACAACAAATTTACACTTTTTAAAAACATTTTCTATCTTGACTAAATCTTTTTTGATAAAATTGACTAAATTTGCTTAATTATGGGTACTTAAGTTTTATTACAAATTTACACTTTTTTAAAAAAAAAATTAATGCCAGATGGATAGGGGTGAGATGGGATGGTAAGAGATGGTTTAGGTCTTTAAGGATATTTTGGGAATAATAAAAAAATAGTTATGAAAAAGAAATTTCCTTGACATATTTAATATTACCTTTTCAGAGATATTAAAGGAAGAAATATGAGTTATTCTGAAATTGTTTGATCGAACAGAAAATCCAAAGAAGAGAATACTGTAAAAGAAAACAAGAGCATCTCTATTGAATCTCTAAGACGCAAAATATGAATCATCAAGAAAGCAAGAATGCTCATGTTTGCTTTACTTGTTTGCTAAGTAAATTCTTTTCCTTGCCTGTGTACTAAAAATTCTTTGGAGTACCACACACTCCACTTGAAAATTCTATGTCTATAGACTTTTGATTGAGATTGAAATCTTCTAATCAACATTCAAATTGTCTTTATTAACTAACCCTCCTTGGACTTGCAAATTTCTCAAGCAAACAATTCAAAACCTTTCGTTCTCTCCTGGAAACAAGACGAGTCAACCTTCACCAAATTCAAGAGATTCAATAGTACTCATCAAGAGGTAAATCTCTACCACAATGTGTTTTCCCATCAATTATTTTGCTCTGGAGAATGTTACACAATTATATTTTTTGCCTTTTTGTTTATATATTTGTGTTTTCGTTCTTTTAACTAAATAGTTTTACATATGCGTGGGGAAAATACCTTGGTGATATGGACCAACACCCCCCCCCCCCCCCCCTTTCGCTTGAGCCACATTTGTGAGCTTACAGATAAGCTCAACAGCTCACATCTATTGACAGCTTATAAAAAAAAAAGAAACTTTCGAAAAAAGACATGTTCATTCCCAAAATCTAGAGAAACCCTTAAGAAAAAGGTCTCAAGAACCACGACCAAGGCACCCCCATTACCTAACCGATCCAGAGCAAACGTTCGGAGCCTCCCAAGGGTCCAAATCTTGAGTTAACCACCCAACACTTGCTAACTCCTTTTTTTCCTGTTTTATTTTACCACTTTTATATGGGATGCATTATAGTGTCATTAAATTCATAAATCCAAATCATGGAAGGGGATTTTGATAGAATGATAATCAATTTAGGTGATGAGTGGAAAGAATACTGCTACAAGAGAGGAGGTTTTAGCAATATAACAGAAGCAGAAGAGTGGTGATTGGTTCAAGAATGACATGTAAGAAAATGAGGAAAAGCGGAGAAAATGAAGGAAAGTTTCAGAGAAGAAAGAGAAGAGAAACTGCTTTTATTTGAATTGTATTAAATTAATAGACATTCTTTTGATTACATGAATAGGCATATGCATTGAAAAATTACATTCTCACACATGAAATATAAAAATAAACATATTTAATTGAATAGATAAATAAATTAAGAATATCATATATATTGCCAAAATTTTGGCTTATTATAAGCACAATCGTAGAATTTTAAATGATATATATTTTGCAGAAATCAGGAGGAAGGAAAGAACTAGATAGTTTTAGTTTTCTAAAACTAGTTCCTATAGCTAAATGAATCTCTTGGGCATTCTTATTCACCTATTAAAGCCTGCTAACACAGTGTTTAAAAAGATGTTTAAAAGGTATTAATTGAGCTTTAGGAAATTCTTTTCCACAAGTTTCTCTTATGCATAGACAAATTGTCCATCTCTTTATGACTTGAAAATTCATAACTGAATAGAAAGAAATAAAGAGAATCAAATGATTAGGATCGCCGTAGACTAACAAATCTGTTTGGGTTTGAGATTGAGATCTTCTTATCACCATTTGCTTTATAATCCATCCTTCAATTAAAACTTCACAAATCAACCTTTCTGCGTGAATTTGCGAAATAAATTTAACATTGGGCTGTTTTTGCAGAATCTCTAATTCTGCAAAGGAGATAATTCTATCAAAAAAATAAAATAAAATAATTATGTATCTTTGTTACTAATTTTGCTGTTTCTGTAATAATCCAATTTGAAATTACAGGTTCTACAGTAATCTGGTTGGCAAAGTTCTTCAATCATCAACTTCTCAATTACTTGAATAATTTTGGAGAAAAGTTAAGTTTCCACTAAATCAATTATCTTTCAATGCTTTATTTTTTATTTTTTTTCATTTATAGATTGTTATGCAATTATTTTTCTTTATTTCATTTAAAATATCCATCTGTTTGTTCTTTTAATTAAATGGTTTCATATTATTTTGTTTTGCAATTCATTACCCAATAATTATTTTGGTTAAATACTATTATTAATTATATTGGATTCATTTAGTGTCATTAAATCCATAAATATCCAAATGCATGAAAGATGATTTTGGTTGAAGTAAATTAATTTGGGTGAGAAGGATTTCACAAATATATATATTATAAAGTTGCTTTCATAGGATGCAAAGAATATCCATTATAACATCTGATAGAAATATACAAAGAATCGGTACATTCAATTTCTTCTTGAAAAATGAATTATCTTCCATCCCTGTAAATTATACAGAGATAAAAAGAAGTGAACTAATTTTAGAGAAATGGATATTATAAATAATAAAAAGAAGAGAAAATTACATAAACTTCTTTTGTAGTTAGTTCATTTTTCACTTATCTCTGATATAGTTTAAAAATCTACACGTGTCTCTTTTGCAATTTAAAAATATGTTACACTTAAGTAAAATTTTTAACAATTAATTAATAGAAGTGTTAGACAACAGTTAATAAAACTAAAATACCATAAATATCTTGATAAGATTTTATAGTTTTCTTTTTCTTTTTATTCTATTATGTTCCATAACAAAACATTACAGGACAAATTTGATTCAATTAATTATTTTTTTCTATAATTTGCTTTAATAAAATTAAAGCTACCTCAATGTTCCTTTACTAGTTTTTGTATGATCCAAACCAAAATAAAAAATACATTCTAATATAAATGGTAATAGTTCAAAATTTAATTAAAAAATTAAAATTATAATTACTTAAAAATATTTTTTTGTCTACAAAATAAAAATACAATTTATATAAATATGTCTTTTTAAGTCATTTTATGTTTATCACCTAATTCAGTACTTAATTTTATCAAACATTTTTAACTCAAAAAATAGCTTTTACAGCTTTCAACTTTTAACTTAAAATTGATGCTTAAAGTTTCATTTAACTTTTCAACTGTTAGCTAGCTTATTAGTAATTTTTCCCAAATAACGCATCGTCAATTCTTTCACTTTATATTTTATATATTTTGTTTGTTTGTCAATTCTCACCAAAAGTTTGCTCTCTTTGGAGATTTTTATTTTATTTATAGAACATTTTAAAGTTATCTATTCTTTTTTGGGACTATTTTGAGTATGTTTGATAAATCATTTAAGTTATAAATTATATCATATTTGACTAGTTTATAAATTCATTTAATTAAAATAAAGTTATTTAGTACGTGAGCTTATTCTACTATATTATAGTAGGTTTATTACGTTACTTATTATGAGCTTATTATTTTAATGACTAGATTATTGGTTTTTTAATATTTTAACCCTTAATATTTTGATAAAATTTCTCCTTTTTACTAATTATCTACCCTGAACATTGCACTATTTACTCTTTTTAATATTACCATATTTATTTTAATTTTTTAAATAAAACACTATAGGAATTAAAAAATTAACTAAAATCCTAACACTATAGCTACCTATAAATATATTTTGTTTGTAAAGTTGAAATAAAATTTATATTAAATTATATAACACTATCCTTTTATCTCATTTATCTCAGTTAGCATTCATCAACTTATATTACCAGACATTTCTAATTAAATAAACTAGTTTAACAATTTTAAACTTCGAATTAAAAATTAATTTTTCAACTTTCAGTTAGTTGTTCAATTTATAACTTGTTTATTAGCTAGTTGCAAAGCAGAGCCTATAAAGCATGAAGAATCCCCACTATATTTTTAAGAAGAAAATAATTGTTCGTTAATACTTTTTTCTTTTCTTTTTTAAAAACTGTCACTTTTATCTTGTATATACAATGCAATACTTTATAATAATCCAATGAAATAGAATAAATATACCTTTCAATTTTTATCATTTACCGAGACCAAAAAAAAAAATTATCATTTACCATTTATTTTGCAAGTATTTTTTTATTATTATATTCCAACGTATTGCAAAAATGAAATTTATAATATAGTACTCATTTAACAAGAAATATTAATTATTAATGAATGTAATTATATCCTCCATGTAGGCCAAGTTACTATAATGGCATCTGAAACTGGTGCAGCTGTCGTATCAGAGATAGTGAAGAGTGCATTGGTGGCAGCAATACACCAAGCTCGTTATTTCTTATGCTTCAACAAGTGTGTTCATGATCTTCAAAGGGAGAAAACAGAGTTGACAAAAACAAGAGATGGTGTGCATGAGCGTTCGGAAAAAGCGAAAGAGAAAATGAGAAAGATGGATACTGTTGTCATCAACTGGATGGAACAAGCAAACTCGCTTATAGAAGAAGTGAACAAGCTAGAGGAAGAAGCAAATTCCAACAAAAGCTATTGTTTTGGGCATTTCCCAAACTGGATTTGGCGATATCATGCTGGCAAATTGATAGTAGAGAAGACAAAGGAAGCGATAGAGCTTGTTCAGAAAAGCAACTTTCAAGAATTTTCACGCCCTGCTACGCCTCCAGGCATGAAATATTTTTCTTCTGAAGGTTTTATTTACTTTGAAAGTACAAAAATGGCTTATGATAAACTTTTGGAGGCATTGAAAGATGATGATGTTTCCATGATTGGATTGTATGGGATGGGGGGATGTGGCAAAACCACGTTGGCAAAACAAATAGGTAAGGAAGCAGAGAAGTCTTTTAATAAAGTGGCCTTTGTTGTTGTGTCTAATATCGTGGATGTTGAAAAGATACAAGGTGAAATTGCAAGCTACTTAAATTTGGAACCAAATGAAAGAGAATCGATGTCTGAGAGAGGGAGGACATTGTGGGGAAGATTAACTAGTGGAGAAAAGATTCTTATAATTCTTGATGATGTGTGGGAAAAGCTTGACTTTGAAGTCATAGGAATTCCCATTGGTGAAAGTCGCAAGGGTTGCAAGGTTTTGCTGACTACTAGACGTTTGCCGGTTTGCACTTTGATGGGTTGCCATAGATCAATTCCATTAACACTCTTAAATGAAGACGAAGCATGGACTTTGTTTCAAATGCATTCAGGAATTGATGATGATGCATCTGGTTCTTTGATGGGTCTAGCAAAAGAGATTACAAAAGAGTGTAAAGGATTGCCAGTTGCAATTGCTGCTGTTGCAAGCACTTTGAAGGGTAAAAGTGTAAGTGAATGGGAGGAAGCACAGGAAAAACTAAAAGAAGCCACACCAATAGATATTGAAGAAGGACTAAGAGATCCATATAAATGTTTGCAGCTAAGTTATGATAATCTCAGAAATGAAGAAACTAAGTCACTCTTTTTGATGTGCTCAATTTTTCCAGAAGATTTTGAAATTCATGAAGAATATTTAACAATATATGGGATTGGGCTAGGCTTATTTGGAGAAGTTAGCCATTATGCAAGAGCAAGGAATAAGGTGAGTGAAGCTAAAAATAAGCTCATAAATTCTTGTTTGTTGTTGAAAGGTCAAAATGAGCAATATGTGAAAATGCATGATTTAGTTCGTGATACGGCCTTAATTATAGCAAAGAAAGAAAAAAAGGTGATAATAGGACTAGAAAGTAGTGGAAGGAATTTAATATTGGAAGATAATACTACAATAAGATATTTGTTGTATTTTAAAACTCAAGAAAAAGACCATCTATCATATCTACAAGGTTGTCCAAAACTAGAGTTTTTGTATGTGAAGATTTTACAAAATTCAATTTTAGAAGATGAAGTTTTCAAAACAATGAAAAGTCTGAGAGTTTTAGTTATTCAAGGTGAAGGTGCGGAAACGAGAAATATATTAATGGCTAAGTCACTTGAATGGCTAACAAATCTTCGTTGCCTATTCCTAAACGGATGGAAACTCGATGACATATCTTTTATAGGAAGTCTTAAGAGACTTGAATCTCTTGTGTTGTGGTTTTGCTCATTTGAGGAATTACCAAATGAAATTACAGAGCTATCAAAGTTGAGTTTGTTAAATCTGCATTCATGTGAAATTGAAAGGAATCCTGTTGAAGTGATTAGAAAATGCTCACAACTAGAAGAACTATATTTTCTTCATAATAGTGTTGGATGGCCGAAAGAAATGGAAATAGCTGTTGCTGCTGTCCCATGTTTGAAGAGGTATCGTATAGATATAGGAAGAAGTGGATATTATCTTAGCCCAGAGGAGTACTTTTCTATCACAAGAGGCTTATGGTCGAACAGTTATGATGCTTTAACCTCCAATGCAGTAATTCAAGATTTGGCACAAAGAATGGAATATCTTCAACTTGAGCGTATGGATAATGGTTGTAAGAATATTATCCCAGACTTGGTTAATGCAAAAGTAGGAGGTATGAATCAGCTGACTGAACTTCGCCTTTCGGATTGTGACAAGATAGAGTGCCTTGTTGACACCAGCAATCCTCGGTTCAAGGTTGAAAATGCCAACTTATCTAACTTGCTTAAGCTTTATATCCAGAATATGTTTGGTTTGAAAACTTTGTGGCTTGGTCCACATGAAGGGAAGCTGAACTTGTGTCGCAGTCTTAAGATGTTGCAACTCTATTATTGTCCAAATCTGACATCAGTCTTCACGTGTGCTGCTGCCCAAAGTCTGGTAGTGTTGGAAGAACTGCAGATACAATACTGTGATGGACTAAAGCACATTGTAAGTGATGAAGAGAAGGATAATGACAAAAAGTACTCTGCATTGATGTTACCAAAATTACAAAGGCTTTCTGTCTTTAAGTGTGATGGACTGGAATACTTAATCCCGGTCCGTTTTGCTGGGGACCTTGTGCGATTAGAAAGTTTGTCAATCATTTTCGCTCTTAATTTGATACATGTATTTGGACAATCATCAACCAATCATGAAGATCATAATCAAAATAGGCTGCAGATCATCAACCTCCCTATTTTTAAGAAAATTGCGTTTTGGGGTCTGCCAAATATGAAAGCTATGTGCCCAGAAAATTATTGTCCATTGTGGCCATCTTTGAAAGAATTGTCTTGGGTGCATTGTCCAACATTAAAAGTGGAGTCAATCAGTAAATGCATTGTGGGTGGTTCACAAGTGATCAATATAGCCACCACACAGGTACTCCAAATTTCAATATTCTTAAACTCTGATTCATAATATATATATATATATATATATATATATATATATATATATATATGTTGTGCTATTTCTTAAAAGAATGCTTCATCTTGCATTTCCCACTACTTTTTAATCATTAATTATTTCCACACTTTTACAGCAACAACAATTGGATGCAAATGTCAATCAACTTTCACTTTCACAAATGCTGCAAAGTATAGAAAAGGTTTTTATTGAAACATGTGAATTGGAAGGCATTTTTCAGCTACCGGAACATCCCACGAGTGAAGATTTACGGCCATTCACTTTGTGCTTAAAATATTTGAAGTTATATTATCTGAAAGAGCTAAGCTATATCTTCAAGGGTCCTATAAAATTTATTCTCCTTCAAAATCTTCAACAACTACAGATTCGTGTCTGTGAGAAACTAAAATTTATCTTCTCTGCGACTATCATTAGAAGCCTGCCACTGTTGGAGAACCTACATATTAGAGATTGTCCTCAACTAGAGCAAATCATTGAGGATGAAGAAACGCAAGAGTTTTTGAATCATACAGAAACCAATAAAGTGAATCATTGGAGTGAAGAATTTCATAATGCACCCAAGAAGCCAGGTTTGACACCTTATATGCATCTTTTTCTTTCATTAGTCATATGAATCACACAGAAAAGAAATGATTTTACTTAATTATCTTAATTTGTCATGTATAAAAGTAATATTGATTGATCACGTTACTTAAATAATGTTAGGAAAATTGTTACAATAAAAATACTAAACTAAATATGATAAGATGATTAGAAATTAGAAACTTTTTTAATTGAATAGAAACTCATACTTTTAAATTTTAGTAAGTCACCTTTACTCAACATGCACTAACCTATAATTAGGGTACGAGTTATTAAAAAAAATGTACATTATTATTAGTAATATTTGTACTAAAATAAGGAGAGAGAAAAAAAAAAGTAAAAGGAAACATGCAAGATTTTTTTTTTGTTTTTTAGCAACAATAAAAGCTCAAGCTAGAATTTAAACATTTTTCAAAATTATAAACTGCAGGAAGTTCAAGGTGCCTTTCAGTGTACAAATGGCTTTCAAAACCAGTAAATATTTGCAAGCTTAAAAAATATCGAAAAGATCAAAGTAGGGAAATAGCTCAAGATGAGAAGGATCAAAACTTATCGATCAACCACAGTCAACAAGTGTGCTTCCCAAGGCTCACTAGAATTCATATCGAGATGTGCAACAACTTGAAATATCTTTTTGTTATCTTGTCCTCACATGAGCTTCCACAGCTAAATGAGCTAATCGTGGAAGAATGCTCTCTATTAGAGAATGTATTTGCATGTAAAGAAAGTAATACTGAAGGGGAGCAAGCTGTCATGTTTTCAAAGTTGAGAAAGCTAAGGCTAAGAAAACTGCCCAACCTCGTCAATGTCTATAAAGGTTTTAAGTGGGATTCTGTTAATGATAAACAAGTAGAAGACTGTCCAAAGCTCACTTCAACAACAATAGCTCCATCCAGAGAACATCATAACAAAGGTGCACAATAACATTTCTTTTGAGATCATTTGTATGATGCATTCATGATCCTTCTATTACTTTCCTAAGTTAATTATCCAATTAATCAAAAATGCAGAAAGCAAAGAAGCTCATAAAACCCAAACTGAAACTCCCTCAATGGATGGAACTTCCATGTCAGTTAATAGTACTGAGGATGCAATTCAACCTGAGAAGAAACAAGTGCAAACACAAGCTGCATTGACTGATCCAAAAGAAAACAAACACATTGATGTGCAAACTTCAGCAAGTCAAGATGTTAATCTGACTGCCTCACTTGCACAAACAAATCAAGAATACCAAACTTCAGGTTCACGTTTCCCTTTATGTAGTTTTCAATCTGTTTTAATTTATTTTGATCACAGCTAGAATACTAATATTTGGCATAAATTACATACAATTTATACTTTTTAAAATCATTTCTACTCAATGACTAGCATGAAATACAGGAAAATGTTTTATAGAAACCCCCTATAATGATGAATAGATATAATGGTCAAGGAAGAGGAATCAAAAATGAAAATTTTATTGTTAAAGTAGTCAAAAGTTGTAAACAAAGGCTTCTGTTGCATAACTAAATGTACATTCACCTACACCATGCATGATGCTTATGCCTCTATTATATTATACTGCATCTGCAACTATACCTACTTGCTGTTTCAATGTCATGATCAGCAGAGAAAGGAGGCAATGTAAAGAAGATGGAGGACAAGAATGCAACTGAGAAGAGTACTACAAGCTACCCAAAAGTTACAGAAACTCATGAGACACTTACTCAAACTTCCTTACCAGGTATTATAGTTTTAAACAAAAGTTAAACCTGTAACTTTATTGAATAATAAATATCACAAAACACTCACTTATTATTTTCTTCAATTGAAGAGTCTACTCTAAAAGCTGATAGTGTCATCAAATCTGACAAGATTAATGATATCGACAAGGGCAGAGGAGACTTGCAGACACAAGAATTAAATACATCAATCAATCATTTCAATACTGAAGAAAGCCTTCAAGAACAGAATACAAACCTCAGAGAGGTGTATCTTGAACCCTATTTACTTCAAGTCATCATTACTTGCCAAGAGAGACTGTGCTTAATAAGACATCTTACTATTTATGTTTGTTGTCTTATAGACTTTACTTGCAAATGCTTGTGAAAAATAATATTTCTAAAGCTTCAGCATTAACAAAGTTGTAAGCTGGTGCTAGGACTTCACCAATTTTTTTTGATTTCAACTTTAATGCTGTTTTGAAAACTTTGTATTAGTAGACCAATCTAATAAACCAGCTTACCTTTTTCTTTACATTTATTTAAGCCAATATACTTAGGTAAAGTTTACTCAAATGACATTTTGTTATCCTTGTGTTGCAAAGAGTATTGCAGACACAATGACAGAAAGTCTCCAGAAAAGTCCTGCATTTATGAAATCTACTCTGGAAACTTCATTATAAAAATGTAAGAATTAAGGTGGTCTCAGGTTTCTTATTTTCTGTATTATACAGGAGATTGTGAAGAAAACATCAAAAAGTGACCAAGTATCACTAGATCATCACCAAGAAGCTTTTGAAGCTCAAAAAGGTACCCTCAATTTATCACTTTGCCAACATCTACATGTACCTTAATTAATTTAATTATTTTTATTTTTCTTGTTCTTATTCTTTTAGTACATCTAAGTGATCCTACAAGTGGGTTGGACCTCAACAAAGAAAACTATGTTAAACAGAATATACCTCAAGTTAATTCACAAGGCAAGGAAGAGGTGAATCTCTTGTCCCATTTATTTACAATAATCCTTGCAAAATACTAGTCTCATTAAACTAAAAAGTAAACCTTGATGCGTTTCTTCTAATTTATAATTCTTTTCTATATACAGGAGTTTGTTAGTGACTCAACTTTTATGGAACAACGAAAAACACCTGATGAAATGAAAGGTATATCATTGAATTTACAAACAGAGTAGACATACTTGCAAGTTTTACTTAGTAACATGGAACTAACAAATGATAGTCTTTACAAAACTTCAGCACAAAAACGAACTACAACTCATTGATTCGACTTCCCAAGTTGCACCAATTTCTGCTTCCTCAAGAAGTTCAAGCAATGCTGTTTGTTTAATCATACTCATAATAGTAATTGCTTATATCTTTTTTGCCTCATTTCTTTGTATTCATTTCCATTTTGTTAACCATCATTAGGAGAATCTTCAGTTGATTTGCCTACACCAGCAGATGAATATGCTACTTTTAGAGACATTGGAGAAATCAAGAAAAAGCATATTCCTCTTCTAGAGAAAGCCTTTGCAAAATATCCATCTCTTTGGGATTGGCACAAGAAATTCAAGCGCCGTCAAATAAAGGCTATAAAGCAATTGGGATATACCATTTTAGGAGATATGTTAGAGTTTCTCGAATCCACAAGGTGGAGAGACCTTACTGAAGAAAAGAAAACTGAATTTGAGTCTTTTGTGAATGACTTGGAGGCTCTTGGCTTTGATATTGGATGGCTAGGTAACACTTGTGAAAAGATCAAGCAAAGCAAGTTGGACGAGAGGAGCATTAAGCAAAAGAGGGCACTTGAGGAGCAGGTTGCTGCAGAACAGCAGAAGGTGGAGGAAATGAAAGCTCATCTTGAAATGGCTGAAGCCAAGTTGCAGAAATGCAAACTAGAGCTAGATGCAATAGAAGCGGTGCTTGGAAACTATAGCGACTTTATAGGATTTTGATTGGCTGTTAATTTCCATAATTTGATGTATTTCCTAAACTTGATCCTCATCCTTTCAGCTCATCCTTCTACAATTTAATTTTCACATTTGAGATAATTTTGGAAGAATGAACTTTTAGCATGTACTTACTTAAAAATGGCAACTGAGATATACATGCAAAGTGGTGTGTTTTTTAATTTAAAGATTTTGCAACCTTGCTTTTTCCTAAATGGGAAAAAAAGGTTACTCATTGTTTCTTTTGAACCCATCAAGCTCAACTCACATCTGATTCAATTTAGTACAAGAACAACTTACAAGAGTTAGAACTACAGATACCCTAGACTATTCAGTCCATAGGAGATACAGTTGAACCAATCTCAATAAATCAGGTTAATTTTTTTTTTTTTCCTTTTTCTTTCAATTTATTAAGGCAATATATTCAATACACTTATCATTAAAGTTCACTTAACTGATATTGTTATCTTTGTGTTGCAACTGATATTACTATACCAAGTCATCATTACTTCCCAAGATTAGGAAAACTATCAATGAGAGACTAACTAGCTCACAGTTTCTATGTGTTTACTTATTTAGTTTACTCGTCAAAGTTGCCAGGATTTCATTGAAACTTATACATACGTACTTTGTTATCACACAAAATATGAAAGAAAATGCAAAGGAGGATTATCAAAAATGCATCGAACCAGAGAAATTGATGGAACCTAAAAATAATAGTGTTTCAAAAGCTTCAGAATCAAAGAAATTGGAAGATGTTGGTAGGACTTCACCAATATCCGAATCTTCCTCTGCCATGTTTATTGCATCGGGTACTATTTCTACCCAAACCAGTTGTGATGGAAAAGTTTCTCTTAGAAATATTCGAACCAGTGGTCATAATCATGTTAAATTATGTTGCACTTCTTGTAGTTTCTTCAAGGGGTCATGCCAAGTGGACACCACCTTGACAAGACAACAGAGACAATTGCAGACACCCCAAAGCAGTGGGAAGATTCTTACCAAGAAACAAGTAAGGACAGCAAGATCAAGCAACAACTTGATACTTTGAACTCTAGGGTTGATTCTTAAGGTAGAATTTATCATTCCTTTCACTAATTTTCAACTTGTTGAACTGGTGAAAGGAATCTCTTTAGGCTTGGCAGGAGAAATTTAAGCATCCTCAAATGAAGCAATTTGGATACACAATGTTAGTCAACATGTTAGAGTTTCTTGCATCAACAAGGTGGACAGATCTTACAGAAGATAAGAAAGCTGAATTGCAGTCAATGGCAGACGTATTGGAGACACTAGGCTTCGACATTCAGTGGTTAGGGAATGTTCAAGCCATGATTAATCAAAGCAACGAGGGAACCACCAACCACATTAAGGCACTTGAAGAGCAGGTGGCAGCACTAGAGACTGAACTGGAAAAAGTCAAAATGAAACGAGATGCTAAAAGAGCTGAGCTGGGCAAGTTCAGTGGCTTCATAGGATTTTAAGTTTCATTTTGCAGTTTATTTTGGTACTTGCCTTGATTGATTTTCATCATTGCCATCTGTAAGTTTATTTTAATATGACTCCAAAAGGGACCACACAACATTACATACCTCCATTCATTTCTTGTAATCACCAAACAAGACCCTGAAATCTTTGAGCTATGCTCCGTTGATGGGGTTATTTATAAATTATCATCATAAACTATTATTGGGTTAGGGTCATTGTGAAATACAGGTTCAGGCTACAATACTAGAGCAGAGCATATATTCATATTTTCACCAAGTACACAAACCTTTGGAGAAAAATCTAGCTTGCATGGTTTCACTTTATCAAATGCTCCTAGTACTTCTGTAAAATTGAAAGTCCGAGTTACAAGATAAAGATTTGCAAAATGTTCCTAGTACTTCTGTAAAATTCAAAAGGTCAACCCATGAAAAGTCTAGATAGGAAAGTGGCAAAGAGTGTGCAATGTGTTAACTTCTCTTTAAGAGAAATGACGGATTATGGCACTGAAGGCACAGTACAGCAGCTATATAGCTGTCCCGGAGTCGATCTCCTACAGAAACAGTGGGTTTCTGCTCACAAACTTAGAAAATACAACTAAGCATAACCACCTTACAAACTACCTCTTAAAGTGCAGAAAACACAAATAACAATAAAACAGAAAACCACCATGCAGATTTATAAATCCATACATTCTGTAATTTTTTTTTTTATGAATTTTGGTTTTACTGATTTATAAATCGATGCTTGAAAAATAATTTACTGAATTATACATCCATACACTTGCTAAATCCTTAAACATCATAACCCGAAAAAGAAAAAGTCATGTTTTACCTTATCCTGCTCTTCTCTTCAATTTTCAAGCATAAACACATCACGTAAGCATGGGGAAGAACAAAGCAGCGGGTGGAGGATTAGCATTCCAACCAGCACTTGTGGAGGAGCAGTATCGCAATACGGGGTGTGTGAAAGTGAGGTATTAGCGAGAGGGGTTTTAATTTTTGAACCCCCTCACTTTGTCAAACGCCCCCTCTCTCATTTAAATTTTTTTTGAAATACCCAAAATACCCTTTTGGACACTTTACCTTCGGCCCCCCCTCCCCCCCAAACCGAAACCCTCCCTTCCTCTTCCTCTTCCTCTCGCCGATTCCCTTCAATTTCTTTGTCAGAAATATTTTGCGAGGATTGCACCGATTTTCACACATTCAAGGTAAGGGTTCTCTTCTACTATATCTTCCTTTGCAATGTTAATTTTTTGGTGGTATGATTTTGAGTTGAAATGGTCAAGAATGGTTAGGGCTTAGAAGCTGCGCGGCAATGGCAATAAATGGCCTTACAGGGCCAATTTGATTCCAAAAACGGCTAGGCATAGCCGTTTATGGTCTCACATACGTAATGTTATAATCGGTTCTATAGGGCTGTTCTTGAAAATCAAACAGCCTTACAGAGCCGTTTTAATGCCTTGTTATGATTGACTAAAAACGGCCTTGCATGCCTGTTATTAGCGGATAAACGGCCCAAGAAGAGCCGTTTCTTAATCGGATTTGGAGGGCCGTTTTATATTTTTTTTCAGCTTTACATATCCGCGACTCTGTAAGGCTGTTTTCGATATGTTTTCAGCTCTAAAGGGCCGTTTCTCTTAAACAGATATACAGGGCCGATTTTGTTTTGTTTTCAGCTCTACAAGGCCATTTTGTTCGTGCTTGTTTAGTTGAATTTAATTTAAAATTAAGTTTAAGTATGTTGTTATAATTTATTGGGATTACAATTGATTATTTAACACCAATGCTATAATCTATGCAGGTAAAATGGCACGAACGAAGATTCCATTGATTAGAGACGCAGAAGTAGCCCAGCAGGCACAAGCGGGTGACCGCCAATGACCGACTGCTTTTGCGCGGAGGGAGCGTGTGAACCAGAGGCAGGAGCAAGCTGTTCCTGTACCTCAGTCGATGGAGGATGTTTGAGTTGTGGCCCCCTCTAATGAGTCTGATTCGGGTGACGATTCTGGTAGAGCAGATTGTGAGACAGTCATGGAGGTCATATGCAGAAATGACCTATTGACATCTACTGCACCCGGTGGACTGCATGATTTGTCCATTCTGAGGAGATATGGAGGCCATACTACACCGCACGTATGGGCGGGTGAATGGGTAAGCTATGACATTTACATTAATGTATGTGTACATTAAAGTTTGATTTGGTTTTGATACAATTTGTGTATAACTAACAAATTTTCGTGCACAAAACAGGAGCAACCTTTTATCAAAACTATGATTCATGGGAATAAAATTAAATCATTACAGTATGACGCAATGCCTAAGGAGGTGCGTCACATTATCAGGCAGTCAGGGCTGGAGCCATTATTGATGATGAACTACTCTATGGTCGACAAGGCACTAGTAGCTGCATTCATCGAGAGGTGTCATGCAGATACTAACACGTTTCACCTACCGATCGGGGAAATGACCATCACATTAGATGATGTGTCATCACTGCTGCACCTTCCAATGGAAGGTAGGTTTGTTTCTGTCCCTAGCTTGACGATTGAGCAAGCCGTCAGGCCAGTGGTGGATGTGCTGGGAGTTCCACCTGTGACAATTATTGAAGAATTTGAAGCATGCAAGAAGGCGGCCATTAGATTTGAGTCACTGTTGACAATCATAGTTGCTCAGCTCAGTTATGGGAGGTGGCTCCAAGCAGCTAAGGCAATTATGTTTTTTGTACTGGGCTGCACTATCTTCTCAGACAAGTCATCGACGACTGTGCGCACAGATTACCTACAGCTGCTTTGAGACGTCGATGGCATTCATGATTTGTCGTGGGGAGCCATATGTCTGACCCACTTATATAGGCAACTCGGTTATGCCGCAAGGCATAAGGCGAGACAGATTGCTGGTTGCCTACCCCTATTACTGGTATGTTGATAGTTTGATTACGTTATGACTATTTATTTATTGTGAAACGAACTAATTTTTTTCCCTGTTGCATTGTTTGCAGACGTGGATTTACGAGTATTTTCCTGGTATGCGCCAGTCTAGCCGCTTGAACGAGTCATATCAAGAGGACCTTCCGAGAGCAGCGCGTTGGTTATCTCGGAGGGGGAGTGGTCAGGTGCCTCCTATACGAAAACAATTGGACTGTCTCCGACATATTGACATAGAGTGGACCCCGTACGATGATGCTCGCTCCTACCATCCATTGTACCCTGTATCTTTCTTCTCTGGTAAGATGCGATTTGGGATGTGGTTGGAGCCACATCAGCCAGAACGGGTTATGAGGTAGTTCTCACGTGTTTAGTCCATTCCACCGCCTCCAATGCGTGCAAATGATGGCTCGATATACTTGTCAGAGGTCGATGCCATGTGGGATCATTTCGACCATCACGTGCTGAGTGCTGAGGCACGTGGGCCAACTGTGACTGTACCTGGACAAGTGCAGCCAGGGTAAATGGAGTGGTATCAGATGATATCACATCCTTACATGTTGCCCACATCAGTTCGTGTCATTAGTCCTCCTACATGGACAGATCCTGACATGAGTGGGGACTCGACAGACAGACCTTCACTTATTGATGACTTGTTGGTAAGTACCTTGATTCCTAATAGATGTTTGTTATATTACTTATTGGGTATTTGAATGATTAAGTGTTTAATAATGTGTTATTTTTATTATTTGGGTTATGTAGGATGATTTAAGGACAGCAGACGGATACGTACGCACAATCTTCGATCGTAGATTAGCGAACGAACAGACAAACTTTGGCCGGTTGTTACATCTAGTTCGTGGTGAGATACGTCGTGCATCCGGCCGTGCTGAACAAATCAGTCATTAGTTTAGTCAGGGTGCCGGCCCATCCAGGGGTTGATATATTCGATTGATGTATATTACTTTTACATAGTTACTAGTACTTGGAAACATGTTTATTTATTTCATTTTGCAAATGGAACTTATTCAGTTTTTTTATTTAATGTGAGTATGCCGCTGAACGTCTTTATTTTACAATTGTTAATGTATCCCACAACTGTTTTAATATAGTTTCGGTTATAGATAGCCGTTTGATCATGCACAAACATAACAAACTATGAATAAACGTTAAGGCTATAGATGGGTCAAACAATTAATTTGTTAAGAATTAAACACAATTCCAAGCATGCTAAGTACATAGTTGTCTGGTAAAAAATAACAATGTTTATCGTTACATAACATAAACGAATGAATAGACTAAAACATCAACACAACTATGTTTGACATTGTCATGCCAAGGCCTCAAACTATCTTATGCGCTCCAAAAACGGTATTATCCAGTCATGAGCTTCTACTGATGTAGCATACAACCATTGTGGTGCAACAGGTGGTATAGGAGAGTTGTCCTTCAGCTTAACCTGTGACAACAATAAATGAAATAAATCAAAAGTAAAAATAGGTGGCAAAATTATGACAGAAAAAATAACAAATTAATTACATGTACAAAATGGTTCCCATTCACGTAGGCTATCACGGCTTCATCTGAGTTTGACATACTAAATGGTGGTTTAGAATGAAGCGGAAGATAGGTTTGTGATAACTGTGGATGCAACACAACAACCACGGCATTAAGCTGGGATGCAAGAACATATGGCATATCGGGTATAGACATCCACTTTTCAGGCAACACAGCAGATGTAGCAGAATCAACAGTAAGTGATGAGAGCAATCTGTTGTATCCTCGTGGGAAAAACATTTTAGTATATAGTGCTTGCCATGTTATCATCTCTGTAATACATTCTTGCCGTATTCGGAACCAATCATCCTCAGTAAGGCCTATGCCTAATGCAATTGCCCGATAGCCACAATTCTGATCTGGTCGAACATCAATGACATCCTCTACGAAGGGATGGATACATATTGGTAATTGATCAAGAAAAGGAATGGTTCCATTGCTACCAACAGTGCCATACTCCTGAGATTGCATGAGCCCTACTGATTGGTCAAATGTACCTACACGTACATGAATGTCTTGGATGGACGGATCTTTGGTTGGTGGCTTAGATGAACCTCTACCCACTGATCTACTACGTGCACAAGGGGGTTTGGCAGGTGTCAATGAGTTTCTTGTGGATGGTCTTGATCCTGATGACATGCTATTGTGCATAGTGACCCACTGTGCATCGACCACCTCAAAATATGAGGGGTCACGCTTCGTAGATGATTCTGATCTCTTCGTGTTCTTCTTTTTACCGCCCTTTGTCTTCACCTTATCCTGTGGTGGCCTTAATAAACTAGATTCTGGGCGTGCTAGTTCAACTGTCTTGTGGTACATAGACCATTGCTCCTCCTCAGTTGTCAAGCTGTTGAACCTAACCCATAACAGGTCAACAGCTTCACGATAAGGCACAATCCCTTGACCTTCATGGTCAACCTCCCATGTGAGGGTCTTCCAGTGACGGTGAATTGAGGTTAAACGAACCGCCATACTCAAATTGTTCCATTGGCCAAGCTCATGTGCGCATGGTAACCCATGGGTTCTTTTAATGCGGCAACCACACGTAAATATGTCCGCACCAACATATGACTGTGCTCTCTTAAGCTCATTCGACAAATGTCTAATTGAAGCAAGTGAAACACATTGATGCAAATGTTTGAACAAGGAATGATTCATCTTGTCTGTACTTTCATCTGACTGTGTTCAAATGATCTTTTTATCTCAGTGTGCTGCAATGTTAAAAGAGCATTAATTCCTTCCCAACAGCTATGAAGGTCCTCGGTAGATGATTGCAAAATTCGTTTCAAGTTAGCATGTGCACCCTCCACCCTATAATCAGGATAACAATAACACCATCACATATATACATCACAAATGCAAGTTTCATATGTAATAAAAAAAATCATCATACCTATTTGTCGTTGTGTTTCCCAAATGCATGAACCTGTCTGTCCAAGCTGGAATAAATCTGTGCTTGTGTGGGTTTAACCATGTATCGTCAACATATGCAACAAAGCTATCGAGTGCAGCGCATGTGGTCCAAAACACCCCATAAGTGTGACGGTACTCCTCCTCGTCACAAGCACTAACAACCATATCCCAAGCATCCATCACCCTTTCATAATCAGCATAATTGCCAACGGTTTGTTTGCATTTTGATTCGACATTTTTATTAATATGATAGCGACACAACAAATTAATTGTAGTAGGAAATACAAGCCCCACGGCTTTCATCAATGCAAGATCCCTATCAGTCACGATGACTTGTGGACATAACTCATTTTGCCAAAATAAGTCTCTCAACCTCCCAAGAGCCCATTCAAAGTTGTCAGTTTGTTCAGACTCCATGTATGCGAACCCGACTGAAAAAGTCAATTCTGTCGATGTCACACCAACAATCTCAAGAAGTGGGAGACGATACTTATTAGTCTTATATGTGCTATCCATCATCAAAACAATTGGAAAGGCATTCAATAGCTTTACTGAGTCAAGGTGTGTCCAAAATATGTCCTTAACAACATCTGACCCCTCATCACTCCTATACCAATACAAATATTTAGATTCATCTAGACATTTCATTAAATGTTGTATTGGAGTTTGTGGACCCCTTATCTTTACCTTATATCGTTGTCTGGCATGATATATTTGTCTTATAGTTGTGACATTTTCTGTGTTTTTCTTCTTCAAAGAAACCAATATATCTCGAGGAGGAACCCTGTTTTGTGTCATCTCTTCTACCATAGTTAACTCATCCTCATTCAAACGTCCAGCATATGGATGCCCATGCAACGACTCAGCTATAGGATAGTTATGGTATCCACATTGTACTCGCAGCTTCCATAAACCAGTTGCCCATTGTCTTCCCTTCAATCTAAATGGACATTCACATTTTTTTGTTGTAGTTTCCAACATTGTTTTGTTTTTTTAGAAGTGGGCCTATATTTACCACCACGTTCACACATTAATATGACTTGTGCACGCTTTCCTTCGCCTCCTATCTCCGATCTATTGATTACAACAACAAAGCCAGTAGTCTTTGCAATCTCTCTTACCCACTCCAAAAGGTCATCTCTAGTGCTAAATGTCTGTTCACAAAAAATTAGTATAAATTAACGATCAAACAACTATAAAATTGTGTTATGTTATCATCGTTTAGTATAAAAAACGTACTTCATTAGTGATGAACAGGTTAGTCAAGTCTTCTCCTGTAAAAGAGCCATCACGATCACATATTTCATCTTCATTTGTCTGTGAACATAATATTTAATCTTCCACACATTAAATATTGTCAAAAAATATAGTTCATAGTCTCACAACATATTTATAACAAACCTCTTTAACTGAAACTGCCTCCATTGTTAGATCCACTTCTTCCTGTGGGATAAATTCACAGTTGAAGTACGGATCCTTATGCATCTTCAGAGTATAATCAATCCTTCTTCTCTTACATTTATCAGATTAAATTATTAACGGTCAATTTCATCTACAAGCTCAACTTCAAGAAATGAGCTGTCCGACAAAATAACGGATTTTCATATCTGTTTGTAGACAAAAAACGGCTCTGCACATCCGATCACAAAAAAGAGACATGCAAATCCGTTAGAGAAAAAAAGGGTCATATAAGTACGTTATAAAAACGGCTCTGTATGGCCGATTTAATAAAATTATCGGATATGGAAGGCCGTTTTTTGTACTTAAAACGGTCATGCAGAACCGTTTTATGTATTCGTTCAGCTATACACATCCATTTTAATAACCAGAAACCAGACCCAAAACGCTAACAAATACAGAGTGCAAACCTTATGTAATACTGCAACTAAACTTCGCACGAATTACGCACACTCAGAAATCACTGCCTTTGTCCTTGAAAATTACAAAAAACAGCAACAATAATCGCATGAAATGGTTAGGGTTTCGCAAGGGAGGGCTGGAGAAAATGTTGGCTTTGGGGGGGGGGGTGCAAATGTTAAAGTTGGGGGGTTCATAAGGTAGAACCCTAGCGAGAGAGAGGGAGGAGAACGGGGCATGTGAGAGAATGAGGGGAGTGTTTAATTTTGAAGTTCTCAAGGGTATTTTAAACTTTTCACAAGGTGGAATTGTGCCACTAAAAATAATAGGGTGTGCTAAAAGCATTGGCCTCCCAATGAGGGGTTTATTTGGGCTTTCAGTTGAGAACACATACATTTCTTCAGACAATGCAGGCAAAGAAAAAAAGTTGATACCATAAAAAGACACGGACACATTTACAATGCTTTATAATTAAAATGAAAGAATTCATAATTAAGTATGTAGATCATTATTAAAATAAAAGAATTCATAAATTAATAATAAATAATCTTGTATTTCGACAACAATATATTTCTTCTAATTAATTTTTCTTTTATGAATTTTTGCTTTTTTAACAATTTTTCAAACCTAAATTAATTTACTTCTTACCATCAAAATAAAATTAATTCACTTCTAACAAATTTCTTTTTATGCATTTTGATTCATAAATTTTGTGACACCCAAATGCATCCACTATGAAAATAGTAATTAACCAAAATAAAGACTAATGAAATACAAAACAAAAGTAGCAAAAATTAACTAAGAGAGAGGAAGGAGAGAGAAGATGGGCCCTATTTCTGTTTCTTAGTTCATTTCTCTCTCCAACTTCCAAATATTTAGACTGCAAAGGATTCTATAGAAATAGAAAAGAGTTTATTTTGCAGAAAGAATTTGAATAGATTGATTCTTTATTTTTAACATATGTAATAGATATTCTTGTGTTCACTGAATTTTTTTCATTATCTTTTTTTTTCCTATGGTTTTGGCCCACTGTACTATTTTGAAATTAAAAAAGTGAATTAAAAATAATCTTATAATACAATTTATATTATAACTTGAGCTTGATTGAGTAAAGTAAAATAAGATCTAATTATTAAAAACTCGTATGTTCGAGCCCCCACTCATCTCCTTAAGTAAAGATAAATTTTCTTAAGTATTTTTTGAATCCAAAGGTTTTCTAAAACCTTGGATTAAGGTATCATCTTCTCACCCTAAAATTATATTTACAAGAAAAATGTCATTGTTGTCACACACACACACACAAAAAAAAGTAAGGCCCTGTGATATTAGTACTTAACCCAAATAATTAATGGCTAAAAGTTGTAAAACGCAGTAAGAATAAAGAAGAATTAACATAGTATTTTCTCTAAGCATGCATAATACTATTTAATTAAAAACACCAAAAAATGAATACATAAACTTAAAGGCCAAAAGAGTTGCATAATAATAGGCAGTGCAGTTGATGGGAAAACATATTGGGGCAAAGATTTATCTCTTAATGACTATATCTATATAAAATCTTTTTAATTTGGTGATGATTAAGTCATGCAGAAACAGAATGAAAGTTTTTCAAAGGTTTGCTTGGGAAATTGTAAGTCAAGTTGGATTAATTAGCCAAAGAATTTGATTACCGATTAGAGGATCTCAATCTCAATAAAAATCATCGGGTGTCATTGTAAGACGGTGATGATGTAATATATAGATCTAGAATCTCAAGTGAACCCATTAGGAAACGAATCTAAAGGTGTGTTTTTGCTTTCTTGAAGGTTCGGAGATGTTTATGTGTCCACTGAAATTCTTGTACAATATTCTTTTCTTTGGTGCTTTTTGCTAGGACTCTAAGTTTGATGACCAAATTCATAAACTCGGAGAATAATTTAATGATTACTACTCGATCACAAGACATCTTGCTTGTGGATATTGTAAGTTACTCTTTTATTATCAAATTCGCAATCAAGAGTGTTTTTGCTTTCTTGATGCTTTCATACTCTGCTTCTTAGATATTCTTCTTTTTGTTGCTTTTACGAGGGACTTTAAGATTAAACTATAGTGCTTTACAATATAATAGGAAATATAATCAATAAGCCTTCACCAAAAAAGAGTAAGTACAGTGATGATAATTTCATAATTTGTTGCACTGATTTTTCATGCAAGTATATAATGTTTTAAAATTAAAGTGATTTTTTTTGGGAAAGAATTTGGGTTAGTTTTCTGAAAACTTTTGCATGATTTGATGTATTTGATTGAGAAATTAAAACATATGTAATTACCAAAAGCATATTGTGAGACAATGAGAGAAAGTGAGACATGAAAATAATACTACATTAACAAATAATTTCATATATATTAATTGTTAATCAATAAGAGAGAGTTAAACATAAAATAGGATAAAAATGAGGAACGAGATAAAATCTTTAAAATAAAATCTAAGCATAAAGAAGGTATTGATTTAGTAGGAATAGATTGAACCTTAAGATTTTAGTTCAAAAATTTTGAATTAGAAACTTACCATTAAAAAAAGATTTATTAATTTTTATTCTTTGTTTTTAACATAGATTAATTTTATAGTCAAATAGTGCTAGAATATATTAGTGTAAACAAAAAAATATAACATCTCGAAACCATATAAAAGCTTGATGACAAGATTCTAATGATTCATGATCTTTCACACTTATGTATGGTTGTGTAACTTGGGTTGGGTGCAACAATTTGCCATAATTAATTTGTTTTTGATTCTTGTGGGAAAAACCTGGTGGCTATAGTTCCAATTGCATATCTTAAATGATTTTATATTAATTCAATTCTCTCATTGGGTACTCCATTTTATTACAACAAATTTACATTTTTTTTTAAAACATTTTCTATCTGGATTAAATCTTTTCTGATAAATTTGACTAAATTTACTTAATTATGGGTACTTAAGTTTTATTACAAATTTACACTTTTAAAAAAAAAAATTAATGCCAGATGGATAGGGGTGAGGTAGGATGGTAAGAGAAGGTTTAGGTAGTATATTTTGGGAATAATAGAAAAAAAAAAGGATATTTAGTATTATTTTTTAAGAGTTAGTAAAGGAAGAAATATGTGTGAGTGTATATATAGTCAGAAGAGTCTAATTGGTGTTAATTCTTGGACCAAAAATATTCATTCGCCAAACCGAATTGATGTATCTTTGTCAAAGTCTGATCCATGCAACAATAAAAATCATGTCTCTTATCATAAAAGTAAATTGCACAAACACGAGCATCTTTAATATGCAAATTTTGAAATTTATTTAAATGAAAAATTGTATAAAACAGAAATTTTGTATGTCAAGTGATACATACATAGGCCCATGTCTAATTAACTAACAATATCAACATAAGAAGATGACTTGTGAATGAACTGTACTGTAATTGTCGTAAAGAAATTTCAGCGGACAAAAACCTCAATTACATCAAAGCATAATATGAATTATCAAGAATGTAAAACATTTTTTTTTTATTTCCATAAATATTATCCATTGAAGTAATATGCTTCAGTTATATGTTAGATAATATATGTAGATACTTCTCCCAGAATTTGATTTTTTATTGAAAGAAGCATCCACATTTAATATTCAATTAAAGTCTATAATAATATTTATTTCCAATAAAAGATGCCTAGAAAAAATAAAAAATAAATAAAGTAAAAATATTTTTAAACATACAAGTACAACTTTAAATTCTTTTCCAAAAGGCTTATTTAACATGTTTGCTATATAAATTCTTTTCTAATGCCTTCTTAATATGCAATTTTTTGGTCATATTGTTGTATTAACAATGCTCAAGTAGTAAATCAAAAGCTGTGTAAGACACAGAAATTTTGCATGTCAAGTGATCCATACTTAGGCCACATGAAACTTACAATATCCACTTAACAAGATGTCTTTTGAATGAGTTATACTGAAAATATTCTCATGTTTTATGACTTCGGTGTTTGAAGAGAAAATCCAAAGAAAAGAATACAGTAAAAGAAAACAAGAACATCTCTATTAAATCTCTAAGAAGCAAAGTATGAACCATCAAGAAAGCAAGAATGCCCTTGAGCATACAACACACCCTTAATTCAGATTCTATTCCAAAAGCATTCTGTTGCTTTACTTGTTTGCTATGTAAATTCTTTTCCTTGCCTATGTACTAAAATTTCATTGGAGTACCATATACCCCACTTGAAAATTCTATATCTATAGACTTTTGATTGAGATTGAAATCTTCTATTCAGCATTCAAATTGTTCTTATTAACTAACCCTCCTTTGACTTGCAAATTTCTCAAGCAAACAATTCAAAACCTTTCGTTCTCTCCTGGAAGCAAGACGAGCCAACCATCACCAAATTCAAGAGATTCAATAGTACTTATCGAGAGGTAAATCTCTACCACAATGTGTTTTCCCATAAATTATTTTGCTTTGGAGAATGTTATGCAATTCTTTTTCTGGCCTTTCTGTTAAAGCTTAATGAAATCCTTACACAAACAACATAAAAGATAAGAAAGTAGTAAACTGTAGACATGTTTGTTATCAAGCATGTGTCAGTGAAAAAGTATTTCTCAACCCCAAGAGAAAAAAGCTGTTTCAACTAACTAGCTAGAATACTTGTTTCTTTCCTCCCATTTGCATATTAAATGGGTACTATGCTCCTATTTCCCAAAGGGTTGCTTTTTATATATATATTACCTTAATAGTACTTTGTGGGCCAAAATTACCAAGGAAAATATAGTAAGCTAACATATGAAAGTGAATTTCATTCCTAAAATCCCATTTTCTTCGAAGTTTATAATTTCAATATATGTTCAACATCCCATGCAAGATGCCTTGCACACTAAGCATTTGCTTTATTTAAACACCTTGACTACTTATTTTTTCCCCTAATGTTTACGCATTTATCATAGATCACCAAACATCATCCCATGAATATGAAAGAGATATATGAAACTGCTGGGTTGGTATTTTTTTTTTCCAGTGAATATTTAAATATCACCCCATGAATATTTATATAATGTCTCTTTCTAAAGGCCACTAAACATACCAACTCGGATAACAATCTTCCTTTTATTTGTCTAGATGATGCATAGCTGACTCACGAAACAAAAAGTCAAGATGGAACATTCTTTTATTCCTAAATAAATATAAATAAAATATAGGCACTAATTAATCTCGAAACAAGCAAAATTCTATTCAATAGTACCAAGCTCCAACAACTAGTTGGTGCTTAGTGATGAGTGAAATTTGTATAGAAGTTGTGTTGTATTCCCTCACATTTAAGTCCTAACTTGATAGAGAATTGGGTGCTTTTGACCTTATTTATTCGTTTTGCAGGAACCAAACACTCAAGGAGGCAAGACAAGGAAAATTTAGCATTAGAACTAACTTGGCGTGGAGGAGCTGGTGCCATGAGGGCGCTATGGCACGAGGAAGAGGAGAGAAAATTCCAGAAGCAAGACAAATGGCACTGTGGTGCTAAGAGGTTTGTATTGTGGCACCCTAGAGGACCCAATATGCAATTTTATGGGCTTTTGGACCAAATAGACTATTAGGAGTCATAGTTTGAGTTAGAAATTGTACCTAAGCTATAAATAAGCAACTAGGAATAACAATTGGGATTTTTTGAAGAATTGGGAATTGGAAGAAGCAAGAGAAGAGCATGAAGGCAAGGGAGATCATGGAGCTTCAAAGAGTTTTTCTTCTTCTCCTTATTCTTCTCCTTATTCTTTTCATGTCTTCTTCTACCCATTTGTTGTATTTGATTTTTACTATGAGTAGCTAAAAATTTTTCTAGGGGATACGATGTAGCTCAATCTATGTATAGACTTGAATAATGATTTAATGAAATTTGATGTCTGATTCAATTGAGGTTTGATTCTCTACGCTTTAATCTTTGATTGATCTGGACAATTAGTTAGGGAACTTGTGAATTGCTATGAATTGGAAAGGAAATATTTAATCTAGACTATGAGAATTGAATCCATAGTAGAGCTTAGGGCAGGAATGTGCCTAGGACCTTGTGTAGCCATTAAAAGGAATTCATAAAACTTAAGGCAATTTCAGCTACTACAATTCACATAGGGATATGATTGGATTGGTAATTGTAAGCAGTTTAAGCTGATCTCTTAAAGTTTTTTTAATAAATTAGGGAGATTATGACTAGCAATTGATAAAACTAGAATTCATTGATGAAATTAGGAGAGTTTACACATATGATTATGGTGAAATCTAAATTTCTAGGCTTTTAATTACTGAATTTATATTCTTTTATTCTCATTTATATTTTCATTGTGTTTTACTTCATTTTATATTGCTCCCACCATATTTTGATCGTTTGAGTAATACTATCATTATTGTATTTTAGTAATTAATTTCACAGTCTCTTGGGTACAACAACCTTGGGATACTCTGTCATCTACATTGATAGTATACACTTGCACTTTATTCCATTATACACACATTTTTCATAACACCACTTAGGAAGATTTTTAGCTAAATAGACATTGCATAATTTTACACAACTATTATTTAGATACGGTCAACTCATTTCTTCATAAGCTAGCTATTGGAGTTCCGATCACCCCAGCAGCAACATACCAAGTTGGGAAATCACCAAGAGATACTTGCCTGATTTAGAAGGCCATTACAACAACTCTACCACAACATCCAAGCAAAACAAGAAACCCTTTCTTTCCAAGCTCTGTTTAGCAATGGAGTCCGAGAACATGGTAAGTACATTTGTAAAGAGATTTTAAATTTTGTTGGTATGATTAGAGCAAAGAAAGGAAGACGAAGGCAATAATTTATACTCAATTAAATTGTGCGCATGATTTTTGAGTTGAAACCAAAAATCATAGCAAAATCTAGTTTGTTTACTAAATGACAACTTGTGCAATCAGACTGGGATCAAAGATTGCTAATACGATAAAAGGGAAGTTAAGCTTAGGGGCAAGAATTCTTCAAGTTGGTGGAGTGGGGAAAGCGTTTACACAGCTGTTTAGTGTGAGAGAAGGAGAGAGGCTTCTAAAAGCATTCCAGTGCTCTCTATCAACAACATCTGGTCCTATAGCGAGCCTCCTCTTCATATCTACTCATAAGGTTGCTTTTTTAAGTGAGAGATCCATCAAGATCTCTACTCCAAAAGGTGAACTGATCAGAATCCATTATAAGGTAATTGTTGGGAACAAGGCAGAGAATTAAAGAAAGCAGTAAACTGATGCAATATTTGTGAAGAATCTCTATATTTATTCAATCATAGGGAGTCCCTTTTATAGCCTATAAATCATGAAGAAAATAACTGGAAAACAACTTCAACTGAAAGCATAAATTCTAGGCACTAAATCAGACCTGTTTGACTAACAATAAATTCGAAAAATAAGGGATAAAAACAGACTAACAAAAACCAAGTCTTAGAAGTGATAAGCTGTCAATTTTGAATCACAAGCTTCGATCAACACTCCCCCTTGATTCATAATTGCATACCCCAAGTTGAGTTTTGAATTTGACATGGTTTTCATAAGGCAGTGACTTGGTGAAGATATCTTCCATAAGTTCATGATTACTACAAAACTTCAAGAATATGAGACCATCTACAACTAAGTCTCTTATAAAGTGAAATCTAATGTCAATGTGTTTTGTTTTTCCTTGCAGGGCTGGGTTCTTTGTAATTGCAATAGTTGATCTATTATCACAGAGAATTTCTGTTGCCTCCTTTTGTTCTTGATCCATGTCAGCTAATAATCTTCTAAGCCATATTGCTTGACAAGCTGAAGAAGTAGCAGCCACATATTCTGCTTTTGAAGTGTAAAGTGCTGTCACTATTTGTTTTTTTGAACTCCATGTTAGTGTATCTAACCCAAAATTGAAGACAAAGCCTGAAGTGCTCCTCCTATCATCCAAGGACACTGCCCAATCACTGTCAGTGAAGCCAATTAATTTAAAATCAGCAACATTTGAATACCAAATTCCAAAGTCCAGAGTTTCAGCTATATAGTGAAGAATTCTCTTAACAGCTCCAAAATGTTGTCTTGTTGGATTATGCATAAATCTGGAAACCATACCAACAGAAAATGCAATGTCAGGCCTAGTATGTATTAAATAAATTAAACCACAAACTAGGCTTCATACAACATCTGAGCAAACATCATCCAACAGACCTTAAAGGAGTTGCCGATTACTAGCAAGATTGGAGGATTATGTTTCAAGTAAAGATAATGATCCACCCAATGGAGGATTATGTTGATTGCAACAAGACCAGACATAGTCTTTGGAGTTGGACTACTTAGCAGATTTATGGAGGAGCCTCACACTTGTCATTTATAAGGAGCCAAGAGAAATCTCTATTATACCAAAGGTACTTTGAATGATGGAATTTTTTATGCCAATATTGTTGATGAAACACTTGTTGGCAATATGGATAATGATTGTGGTAGAGATATATAAACAAGGAAAAGCACATCTAGATATATTTTTCCTCTTGGCTCATGTAATTTCATGGTCTTCAACGAAACAAGTTGTTGTTGCATTATCCACAGTTAAAGTAGAATACATTACGACTAGTGCTACACGAGTAGTATGACTAAGAAGAATTCTTGAAGTTTTACTTCAGAAGAAGGAACATCCCACTAAGATATTTTGTGACAAGAAGTCTACAATTGCATTGTGCAAAAATCTAGTTTTTCATGGGCATTCTAAGCACATAAATATTCGGTTCCACAAAATTCGAGAGTTGGTTGCTAAGAAAGAAGTGCTTATTAATTATTGTCATATTAAAGAAAAGATTACATATAATTTCACAAAGCCATTGAAGTTTGAATTGTTCTACAAGCTGAAGAAATTGCTTGGAGTGATAAATTTTTCACAAGCTTGATTTAGGGGAGGCAATGCAAGATATTAAATCAAGCTTTCATGTGAATAGGGTGAAGAAATTGCATGCCTATAGCTAAGCTATAGATGTGCTTGTGCGCAAGGAAGATATGCTCTTGCTTAATGAAGGGAGCATATATATGGCATTAAATTCCAACCACCTCCTTGTCTCCTCCTTGCAATGTTTTAGTTTATTCTATTTGCCTATAAAAGCTTTTGCCGAGAGTTGTAACAAGTGTAAGAGAAATAAGAAAAGTAAGTGAAGTTGTATGTGAGTGTGTTGTACTTATTATTTAATGCAATAGTGAAGTTACTATTCTCCTTTTCGTCCGTGTATGTCAAATTGTGTGTGGGTAAAATTGTTGTGTTGATATGAGGCATGCTCACTTCACTTTATCTAGAGGAGTTACCAGCTCCAAACAATGAATGTAATCTAATATCTTCAAAATATCCCATTTCGACTAGGCTGTAACTTCCCATGAAAAGCTTTTTCTCCTTTTTCCTTTCTTGTTATTTGAAATCCTCATTGAGCGGGTGTTCTTATTGTATGATTTTGGTGTTGAGTACGGATGTGAACAATTATATAGCTCAAAAGATGTTCTTTTTCTTGGACTGCATGCTGTGTATTTAGTATATATAATTGAACCCTTGAAGTTTTCCTTTATTTTCAAAATTTCCGTTTCTCTTTCTAAGGATTTGCTGATCTTCTTTTGAAACTTAAAAATAGTAAAAGCTAATACAAAGTAGTTTAGTTTAAGTGTGGGGAATATGGATGATGTGGGAATGATTTGCCATTCCCCCTTTCCTCAACATTAAAGCACGTCTCACCCTACGTGATCGAAGTTGTCTATTTTTTAAACTACATCGTTTCTATTGCTGACTTACCCAAAACAAGATGGAGGTTATCCATTGTTCTAGGAACACTTATCCTTCACTTTCTTCCTGATCACCAAACTCTTAAACATTAATCTAGAACCTTGAATGTAGAAGAATTGAACGTAAAATTTACATTGTGATAGAAAAATCAGAAAGCACTTGAATAGAAGAATGAATAAGATTGACAAAAATTAAGAGAACAAATCTAGGAGAAAGTAAAACATAGTTGTAGCATTAATCATATAAAAAAATCCATCTAAAAAAAAAAGAATTCTTTACATATAATAGTTTGTAGAGTAAGGCATGTTATATACATCTGTATATGTTATGCATAACGCATTTAGTGTTGGTTGACTTAACATGCTCCCTTGCTCTTTCTTACCTTTTTTTCCCCTCATCTCAAATTTAAAACTTAACAGAATTTGATGGCATTACAAAGCCAACATGCCAGCTCAGAAAGCTTCAATGATGCCCTTGCAGAAGCAATGTATAAACAAGCAAAATCTGGTAATTAATCTTGTTTCTGGCATATATGTATCTTTCAAATGCAGTTCAACTAACTAACGAATATTTTATCTCCAACCCCAGTTGATAAAGAAAATGCAATTTCCTAAACTGCGTTTTCTTTATTAAAGTTTTCTGTACCTTCTAACATACTGATGGCATAAAATAAGCAGATATGATGCAAACGCGGAAAGGAAATAACGTCTGTACTATATTATGTAACTTTGACATGCATATTGAATACAAAAAAATAGGTTTACATGTGAGGGAAAGGAGATGATGTGGGAATGACTTGGCATTCCCATTATCTTGACTAATGAAAATATGTGCTTTACCTTAAACTGCCCCCACCACCCTTTTTGTTCATAGCTGGCCGGCCTAATTAAATCTAGCTATATGAACCTACCTTGTTTCTGTTGTGCTGACTAGGTCATTTTGAAACAACGCCAACATTCACTTTATGGAAAAGAATTTTGAATTTGATTCATTTTCTATTGTAATTCCCTTTCTGGTTGGTAATAAGTCATTCGCAGTTAGCCTCTACTTTGTTTTACTTTTTCTTTTTATATATTATCACAACAAAATTTAGAGGAAGTATAGCATCAGAAAGTTAACATGCCACCTCAGAAAAGCTTCAATGACACCTTCACTTAAGCGAAAAAAGGTGCTATTGCATCATTATGTTTTCATAGCATCTACCTTTCATAGACATTCAAATTAACTAACCAAGAAATGTTATTTCAACCTACCATTTGCAAAAGAGGGGCTAGGTTTTCACTATCCATTTTATTTCGTTTATATCATCATCTATTTACTTTTATTCTATAAAAAATGAAATATACAATTAAAATAACTATGATATATTATAGTGTTTCTATATTAACAAGTTAAGTCCACTTAACTCCAAACATAATCCAAGAAGTCTTTCTTTTAATAAAGACATGGAATGGACCCTAAAATGATCATGTCTTTTTTTATTTGTGTTGGAATATAATTTGAATTTAATATGATGTCTATTAGTATTTGTAAATTGTGTCTTTTGGAGTTATATCTTATTAAGAGGTCATGCCTATTTAGGATGAGTTATATTATTTAGTCATGTCTATAAGTTAGAAGTCTAGAATTCTTTATTTAGTATAAATAAGAGTAATCATAAATATATCAATTGGGATTATAAGTGATATTGAGTTATTCCCCAAGTGTAGAAAAACACTTATAGATGGACGCATTGAGTGCAAAAGTGAGTGTGGCTCCATTAAATATTGTAATACAAGTCTTTTTTGTGTCAAATAACACTCCTCTTCCTCCTCCAACAATTTGCAACCAAACATGCGATCATGCAATATCTAAAGATTTTCTATCATTTCTTCTTAATGATCCGAGGACGACTCATCCAAAATAAAGTCAAGATTTACCTTCTTTCTTTCCATTGCTATTTATAGTTATTCAGAAGACAAGACTTATAACTGAGCAAAGCTCCCTTGAGTACTCTTCAACAGCAAGTTAGCTGTCAAGAACATATTCCAAACAGAGAATCTAGCAGTGGTTTTACACACAACAGTAGAAATGAAGGCATCATTTCTTCAGGAGCTAGTTATGGGCGTTCCAGTCGGCTCGGCATACAAGATTGGGAAGTCATCCAAGAGATACTTGCCTGATTCTGAAGGCCAATACAGTAATCCTACCGCAAAATCAAAGCAAAGTAGGACATCATCCTTTTCTTAGTGAATTTGATTGATCAATCATTTTTTCAAAGAAAAGAAATAAATTATTACAGTGCTTCAAGTTTGTTTAACAACGACGCTCTTGATTTTTCCAGATAGATTAAATTCAGTTCTAAGAAGGATAAACAAGCTTAGTAGAAAAGCAGACAGTTTAGCGCATGAAGTTCGAGAGCATGGTACATATACACTCCTGAAAGACTTTAAGTTGTCTGTCTGATTTTTTTGGTTGCTGGAAATTAAGAATGGAATGGTTTAACTTATTACTAATTTTGTAACATGCATTGAGACTTGGACCAAGAATTACAGATACGGTAAAAGGGAAGCTTAGCATAGGGACTAGAATTCGTCAAGTTGGTGGAGTGGAGAAAGTGTTCATGCAACTATTCAGTGTTAAAGAAGGAGAGAGGTTGCTGAAAGCTTCCCAGTGCTATCTATCAACTGCATCAGGTCCTATAGCTGGACTCATTTTCATATCCGCTGATAAAGTTGCCTTTTGCAGTGAGAGATCTATCAAGATCTCTTCTTCAAATGGTGAATTGAATAGATTCCATTATAAGGTAATTCACTTTATTTCTCATATCAAAACAAGACTTCTCTATCTCTCTGGTTTTCTCTTCAAGATATGCTGACATAAAACTTTAAAATTGTTTCTCATGTGCTGGTCTTGATTCCACTTGACAAAATGAAGTCAGTCCACGAAAGCAAAAATCTGAAGAAGCCTTCTCAGAAGTATATAAACATAGTTACTGTGGATAATTTTGATTTTTGGTTCATGGGTTTCTTAAATTATCAGAAAAGTTTAAGATATCTTCGACAGGCTATTTCTCAAGTTTAGCAGAACAAAAGGTTGAATTTTGTTGATTCAACCCGTCTGCTTCATCTCATATGTTTAAATTATGTGATGCCGCATAGAGCCCCATACAAGTAGTAACTTTGTACATAGTCAGTTCGGGTCCCAAGGAAATGCTCCTTGATTCTTCGAATTTTGTTTCATTTGTCAATGAGATAATTTCTCTCGTCTCAAGCTTGGCAGTCAAATTTATGACAATCACCAGTCACATAATGAAAAACTTTTCAAGGTGGCCTTGTTTGTAATGTTGGATTTGAGACTCTTCATGTGAGATAAGAATACCATATTCAAACAGTTCTCAAGTCAATCCAATGCTTCATTTGATCACTATTACCAATTAGTGTATCTATGCAAATATATTGCAGTACAATCCCCTGCTTGTTTCTTCAGCAACTTGTGTTTCTAGTGAGGAAGATGAGTGTGCCTCTGCCTGAGTTAACCAATCACACACTAAGCTTGCTCTAGAAGTTAGATTAAAAATTGAAAGAGAACTGAGAAGTACTTAGGGAGATCAAGTTTGTGAAAAATAATACAAGTCACAGAGATACCTGTCATAACGTACCCTTTGGGGGTAAAAACGCTATGATGAAGAATGGAACAACTTAAATTTAAGAAAAATTAATTGTTTTGGAGTCGCCACCAATTGTTTAAGAATTAGGGTACAATTAGAAATTATATTTGTTTCAAAATTTATGTATTTATTTTATTTTGGAAAGGCGTTAGTATACGAACCAGATGTGAGTTTGGGAGTCGGTTATGCGTGAGGAAGGTGTTAGGCACCCCACCACATCCGTCAAAAACGGTTACCCAAATCAGTTATGCAAAATAGCGATATGACCCAAAGTTGTATTTTATTTAGTGCTGAAATAACCTTACAATTTTTAATAAAATATTTAGAAAATAAATATGTATGCATGAGTTCTCTAAATGAACCTAGGGTCCTTCCATTTTTCAAGACAGATGAACTATCCCTCCAAATAGCGTTTATACTCATCTAGGTCAGATGGTGCAAGCTCAGTCTTATAGAAGACCGAACCGCCTACTCTTCCATGATAAGTGAGGGGCTTCAAGACCCTAAAAGTCCAAATGTGCCATAATGTATATGCATGCTAATTACAATTTAAAATTTAATAACAGAATACAAGAAAATTACATGGGAAAAGTGGCATTATATAAGAATTACAATTTTCACCATTTTTCATTTCATTTTTTTTTAACACACCTAAACTCATAGTGCAATTCCTTTTTGCACCCCATCTTTTTATTTAGCACTTGTATATTTCCTTCTCACACCCCTCTTTTCTATTCTTTCCATAGCATCCCACGTATCACGGGGTTATTCTTTAACCCGTGCGGCACTTAGACAAACTCACAATGGGAGATGCTAAGTAAGCCTATTTATGATTTGGGACAAGGATGATTAGCACTTGGAAGCGAAGATGACGCAAGGAATATGGAGAGCAAAGAACACAAGAGAGAGTTTAGGAATATCACTTGGGAATTTCACTCACTCAAGGGTTGATTTACAAATGAGGGGGGGATGGCCTATTTATAGTTGTGTGGCCTCCCAAATGTGTGGCTACAATTCCTTGTTCTAGAGGTTTCTAGCCTAAATATCTAGATATTTCCATACATCTCTCTAGGATATTCTAGAATACTCTACAATGCCCTAGATATATCTTTAAATATCTACAAGCTTTCATAATATTCTATAAGCTTCTAGAACCTTCTAGAGAACTCATGTGTCTTCCACAAGGTTCTAGAGAATTCTATAAAGTTCTAGGATATTCTAGAGACTTCTAGGAAATTCCAACATCTTCTAGAATCTTCTAGAGTCATCTAGACTAATCTAGGAAGGTTCGGAAAAATCTAGAGAATTTTGGGAACTCTAGAATATACCTTGGCAATATGCATTTCCTGTAAGGGTTTTGAGCGGGACGTGACATTCTCCTCCACTCAATCTCGCGACGTCCTCGTCGCGTTTTCCTCTTTGTAGCGCCGGATGTGATCTTGGAATTGCCATAGGAGTTCTTCTCGTTCCCAACTTGCCTCATGATCAGGCAAGCCCTTCCATTTTACGAAGTACTCAGTGCAAGGTGGAACTCCTCTTTTCTGGATCACTCGATGTGATAGGATCTTTTCCACTTCCCTGTCATACTCGGTGACCACGACAGTAGGTGCACGTGTTGAGATGTTCCTTGAAGGAACTTCTTCATCAGCATTATACTTCTTCAAGAGGCTCACATGCACAACCGGATGAATTTTAATCTTTGTGGGAGTTGTAATTGATAGGCAACCTTTCCTACTCGCTTGACAATGGGAAAGGGCCCTTCATATCACCTCACCAATCCTTTATGCACTTTTCGTAAGGACTTGAATTGGTTTGGCAATAGCTTCAACAATACCATGTCGCCTTCTTGGAACTCTGAGGGTCGACGTCTAGTATCGGCCCATTTCTTCATCTTATGAGCAACTTTGTCCAAATATGCTAGTGTAATGTCCGCTTCTTCTTGCCATTCCTTTGCAAACCTGAAGGCGGCAGGGTTGTCTCCAACATATGGAGTGATCAACGCATGAGGCGTCAAGGGTTGTTGTCCCATGACTATCTCAAAAGGACTCTTTCCAGTTGATTCACTCCATTGTAAATTATAGGAGAATTGAGCCACATCAAGCAGCTTAGCCCAATCTCGTTGATGGGCACTTACGTAGTGTCGTAAATAGAGCTCTAAAAATGCGTTGATGCGCTCTGTTTGCCCATCACTTTGGGGATGAAAACTTGTTGAGAAGTTCAAGTCTGTCCCCATGAGTTTGAAAAGCTCGCACCAAAACTTCCCAGTGAAGCGAGGATCTTGATCACTAACTATACTTTTAGGAATTCCCCATAGCTTCACCACGTGTTTGAAGAATAAGCGAGCAGCTTCATCCACTTTGCAATCCGTCGGGGTAGGGATGAATGTAGCATACTTGCTAAAGCGGTCAACAACTACTATAATACTCCCATATCCTTCAGACTTAGGTAAGGCCACTATAAAGTCCATGGAGACACTCTCCCATGGTCTTTCAGCAATTGGAAGTGGCTCAAGTAAGCCAGTAGGATGCTGTTGTTCTATTTTATCTTGTTGGCATACTAAGCATGTCCTTACGTATGCCTCAATATCATCCTGCATGTGTGGCCAATAATATGACTTCTGTATAAGGGAAAGAGTGCGTGCCATACCTGGATGACCAGCCCATCTTGAATCATGGCACTCCTTCAGGATTTCCCTTCGCAAGTTTCCCCACTTTGGGATAAAGACTCTGTTGCCAACTGTGTATACAATTCCATCGATAGCCCAAAATCGTCGAGTCTTCCCCTCGGTTGCAAGCTTTAATAGGTTGCTGGCTAATGTGTCTTGCTTCATTCCTTCCTTGATTTAGTCAAGGAAGTTACTGTGGGGTGTACTGGCAGTAAGTGTGGCGAGCTCAGCTTTCCTGCTTAATGCATCAACTACGACATTGGCTTTGCCCGGCTTGTATTGTAGCTCATAGTTAAACTCGGCAAGGAAGTCTTGCCAACGTGCTTGTTTAGGGCTGAGCTTCTTCTGAGTTTGGAAGTAACTCGTTGCAACATTATCTGTCATGATCACAAACTTACTTCCAAGCAAGTAATGACGCCATGTGCGCAAGCAATGGATGATAGCGGTCATCTCCTTCTCTTAGACGGTGTAACGCTTTTCGGTGTCATTTAGCTTGCGACTTTCATAAGTGATGGGACGTCCATCTTGCATCAACACTCCACCTATTGCAAAGTCTGAGGCATCAGTATGCACCTCGAATGGCTTTGAGTAATCTGGCAACACCATGACTGGCTCTTGTGAGACGGCCTTCTTCAAATCCTCAAAGGCATTTTGGCATTCTTCGGTCCAATACCATGCCTTGTCTTTCTTCAACAAGTCGGTTAATGGCGTTGTGATAGCGGAATATCCTTAATGAAGCGACGATAGTAGTTTGCCAAGCTGAGAAAAGATCAAAGCTCAGAAACCTTCATTGGAGGTTGCCACTCTTAGATGGCTTGCATTTTAGCAGAATCCATCATAAGCTTCCCATCTTTGATCTTATGCCCAAGGAATTCCACCTCTTGTTGTGCAAAGGAACATTTCTCCAACTTGATATATAGTTCATTGTCGCAGAGTACTTGGAAGACTTGCTTGAGGTGTTGCACATTCTCTTCCAGAGTTGTGCTATACACCACAATGTCATCCAAATATACCACAACAAATTTATCGAGAAAAGGGTGGAAGACCTTGTTCATAAGAGTGCAAAATGTTGCTGGTGTATTTGTGAGGCCAAATGGCATAACAAAGAACTCAAATGCACCATAACGAGTCACACAAGCTATCTTTGGTTCATCACCAACAGCAATGCGTACCTAGTAATAGCCCGAACGAAGATCAAGCTTGGAGAAGTACCTCGCCTTACCCAATTGGTCAAATAGATCCGCTATCAAGGGTATTGGGTATTTGTTCTTCACGGTGATCTTGTTCAATGCCCTGTAGTCGATGCACATTCGCAAAGAGCTGTCCTTTTTCTTTTGAAATAGGACTGGTGCCCCATAGGGAGCTTTGGAAGATTGAATATAGCCAGAATCAAGAAGATCTTGGAGTTGTCTTCTCAATTTAGCAAGTTTCGGTGGTGTCATCTGATAAGGTGCCATGGTAGGAGGTTTAGCACCTGGTTCAAGCTCAATTTGATGGTCTACCTCTCTCCTAGGAGGTAGTTTCTTTGGCAACTCAGCAGGCATAACATCTCTATACTCATCAAGGACTTCTAAGATGCATGATGGCAATGACTCCTTATGGCAGGTTGTGTTTCCCTCATCAGTCAATTCTCTTACGGTAGTAACGTAGCATTCATCCTTTCTTAGACCCTTCTTAAATTGCATGGCGGAAAGCATAGGTTTGGCTTTCTCCATGCGCCTTAATGGAATCACTCGAATGGTCTTTGCATCAAGGAGATAAGAGAGTTGACTGCAGGGATGGGGAATGTATAGTTCTTGCAAAAGAATGCAAGTCCTAACACAACCTTAAAGTCATCCATGGGGATAACGGTGAAGTCCAACATACCTTGCCAATCTCCAATCTTCACCTTCACTACTTCGGCAATCCCCATGATTGGCTTTGCCTTTGAGTTGACAGCCTTGATGGTACCACTCCCTTGCTTGTGCGTGATGCCTAAGCGTTTGGCTTCTTGGGCATCAATGAAGTTGTGTGTAGCTCCCGTGTTGATCATCGCAAAGCTTGTCTTGCCTTAAATGGCAAGATCAACATATAATAGACCTTTCTCCTCAACATTTATCGAAGAGAAGATCTTAGAGAGTGCCCCTATGTGTTGCAAGGATCTCATGTCTACTTGGGACTCCTTTGCTTCTTTCTCCCTCATTTCCGTAACAAGGGCATTTATAGCCTTCCAATTTGGACAATCTCTTGTCCAATGCGGTCCCTCACAAATGAAGCAGGGCTTTGGCGGCTTGGAGGTGTCTTTCTTGGGTGGAAAGACCTTCTCTTGTTTGGTACTCCCATTAAAGGATTTCTTGTTTTCACTATCCTTGAGATCATGGCTTTTCTTTAGCCCACTCTTGTCTTCCCCACTCTTCCCAAGATTAGGCTTTTTGTTCTTGGAAGAGTAGTCAACAAAAGACTCTGCAGCTGCAATGGCATCATCTAATGTTTGAACATTACGCTTATCAAGTTCTGTCTTAGCCCAATCCTTTAACCCATCCTTAAAGTAGAAAAGAGCATCCTTGTCGGATAGGTCTTCGATCTCTAACATGATGGTAGTAAACTCCTTGATGTAGTCAGAGATACTACCACTTTGTCTTAACCTCCTTAGCTTACCTCTTGCTTCAATATCGACATTATGAGGAACAAAGTGTTTGCGTAGTTCGGCCTTGAACTGCTCCCATGAGTTGATGACGCATATGCCTCTCTCCCTTTCTGCATGCTTCCTTCGCCACCATAGTTGGGTAGCATCTCGGAAAAAGGTTACAACATTGCTAATCCTTGATAGGTCATCAACCACTCCTATGGCCTCAAAGTATTGTTCTAGGCCAAATAGGAAATTCTCCACGATAGTGGCATTGCGAGTGCCATTGTACATGGCTGGTTTGGGCACTTTTAACCCTTGCATGGCAATAGTGGCAGTGCTTGTGCTAGCAGGGCTACTAGTGCAGCGATAAGATTGCTATTCATGGCAAATCTCATTTACTTCTGCATGGAGATTATGCAACTCCCCTTCTACGAACTTTCGTAGATCAGAGAGATCTTGGGTCAGGGAGTGTAGTTCTCCCTTAAATGTGCAGCCAAGTTCCTCAATCATCGCCTTGGCAGCACGTGTGATTTCCCCATTCTCTAGAATGAGGTTTTCAATTTGGTCGGAAAGCTCACCCACACTAGCTCTCACGCCTTCCATGTGAGATTCTAGGCTAGCAACTCAAGGTTCAAGGGACTCACCTGCTGGACCCTTTGACTTGCCACGCCTAGTTTGTGTGCGAGTTTGTTCCTCCCTTCCACGAGGTTGCTCTTGTTGCAGCTCCATGACAGCAGCAACATCTCCTTCCTCTGATGCCATAGTGCTTCTCCTTCCCACAACAAGCCACGCCAAGGATCAAGCTAATGGCTCTGATACCACCTATCACGAGGTTATTCTTCAACCCGTGCGGCACTTAGACAAACTCACAATGGGAGATGCTAAGTAAGCCTATTTATGATTTGGGACAAGGATGATTAGCACTTGGAAGCGAAGATGACGCAAGGAATATGGAGAGCAAAGAACACGAGAGAGTTTGGGAATATCACTTGGGAATTTCACTCACTCAAGGGTTGATTTACAAATGAGGGGGGGATGGCTTATTTATAGTTGTGTGGCCTCCCAAATGTGTGGCTACAATTCCTTGTTCTAGAGGTTTCTGGCCTAAATATCTAGATATTTCCATACATCTCTCTAGGATATTCTAGAATACTCTACAATGCCCTAGATATATCTTCAAATATCTACAAGCTTCCATAATATTCTATAAGCTTTTAGAACCTTCTAGAGAACTCATGTGTCTTCCACAAGGTTCTAGAGAATTCCATAAAGTTCTAGGATATTCTAGAGACTTTTAGGAAATTCTAACATCTTATAGAATCTTCTAGAGTCATCTAGACTAATCTAGGAAGGTTCGAAAAAATCTAGAAAATTTTAGAAACTCTAAAATATACCTTGGTAGTATGCATTTCCTGTAAGGGTTTTGAGCAGGACATGACACACGGCTCACTTACCCATCTTAACTTCAATTTTTTTCTGTTCTCACCCCACTGTTTCCTATTTACACCAAAATCTTTACTTTCCACACCATTATTTCTGTTTACACCCAGCAACCCTATTCTAAGCATACTTTACTTTCCGCACACCTGATTTGTGTTTACACCACCATCAGCCAACTCTTTTCTTTTCACACCCCCACAATTCCTATTTACACCCTCTTCTCTACCAGAACTCTTTCCTTGTCTCACCCCCAAGTTACTATTCATACCCATTCCTCTAATCTGAATCAACCCTTGTCCTCTTCACACCCCCACAATTCCTATTCACATCCAACCAAATCCTTTCTTCACTCACACCCTTGCTTTCTGTTTGCACCCCCTTTTCTTCTACTACCTCATCACTTTCTACTTACATCTCCTCGTACTATTTCAAAGAATATTTTAGACAAATAATATATTCCATAAAAGAATCTTTATAATTTTATAAGATCAAACATCTAAAATAATAAAAAACCACATCATATCCAATACATCTAACCTAATCAAATATTTCTCAAAAATAAAATAAATTCATTTAACAATTCTAAAATCAAAACTCTCAGAGAAGAAAAAGTAGCTTCATACGAGGTAATAATTTACACATCAACAAGCAAATTTAATGACAGAAAGTCGACCTAAAGAAAAAATTAATAAAATCCATACCTGAGTCTCTCGGATCTTTTAATCTCTTTATCTTTCACAACCTCCTCTCTATCACTTTTTCTTCTCTTTTCTCGTCTGCTCCCACTCTCTGTTTTTCACTCCTTTCTCTTTTTTCTATTTTGTTCTTCGCCATCTCTCTTATGCTCTCTCAATCTTTTCTTTTATGTTTTTTTTTTTCTTCTAGCTCTCTGCCTTCAATCTTTTCTTTCACTTCCACCCCCGAAATCTCTCAACCACTTCCCTCTGTTGTCCCCTCCTTTCTTCTCTTCTTTTTTCTATCATTTCTTTCCTTTTTTTCCGTTCTCTTTTTCTCTTCTTTCTTTTCTTTTTTTTTTTTTTTTCCTTTCCTTTCTTTTCTTATCTTCTTTCTTTTATTCCTCATTGTTTCCTTTCCTTTTCTTTCTTTCTTCTTCTTTTTTTTTTTTCTTTATATATATATATATATATATATATATATATATATATTTAAAAAAAAAACATATATATGAAGGAAAATAAGATGAAGTAAAATAAAATAAAAATGAAGAAGAAAAACAAGGTAAATAATTAGTTAAATAAATAAAGTAAAAAATAATAAAATAAAATAAAAATTTAGACAAAATATAGTGTAAAATAAGATAAATAATTGGTTAAATAAATAAAGTGAAAAATAATAAAATAAAATAAAAACTTAGACAAAATATAGTGTCTACAGTTTGCTCCTCTTTATATGTTTTTCTTACAAAGGACAAGGGAGAAGCTATGCTTATCAGGCATCTCCTGTAAGAACATGTAAAGATAAAAATAACACTTATTTTGGCAAAAAAAATCACATGTCACCCAAAACATTAATCAAACAAAAACTATTTTCCTAAAAAAAATTCGATGGCTAACAAAGAATTCAATGGCAAGAAATTAATGGACAGAACTTGAAGGTGGTTAAAAACTATTCTTTTGCAAGAATTTGATAATTGAAAATTAATGGCAAGAAATTTGATGGCTGAAAATGAAATTAATCAAACCAAAACTATTTTCTTAAAAGAAAATTAATGATTGAGAATCAATGGCAAAAAAAATAACTAAGTTTGAAAATGATTAAATTTGAGTTGATTCCAAAAACTATTCTTTTTGAAGGGAATTTGATGGTTGAAAACTTACGGAAAAAAAGATTTGATGGGTGAAAATCAACATTAATCAAACCAAAACTATTTTCTTAAAAGAAAATTAATGACCGAGAATCAATGACAAAAAATTTAATGGTAGAAAATAAACCCTTGATTTGACTTTTAATTGAATGCTTGGGCCTTGCCAACAAGAACATAGTTTTGAAAGACTTGATAGCAGAAAAATAAAATTTTGAATTGAATGACCAAGACCTGTTAATAAGAAAATAATTTATTGATTCATTTCCTTTAATTTGGAAATCTCAAAAAAAATATAATGTCTTATTTGCCCCTCTTTACATGTATCTTACAGGGGAATGAGATAAACTTGGCTTGGAAAGTACATGATATAAGATACATGTAAAGATGAAAGATTCATATTTTGTCTATATAATTATTTGAAACCCCAAAATATAGACATGCAATGGGTGAAAAAAAAATTGTCTTTCTTTTTTCTTTTTTTTTTTTTGACAAAAATAAGTTAGTAAATTCTTCCTCTTTTTCTTCCATTTTGAAATCATGTATTCTTTTATGGAATGAGTTAGAATGAACCCCTTTCGTTAGAAGTATCTAGCTCAATTAATAGCGCTCTAATCCAATGGCTTGCTTGGGTACATAAAACTGCTTGGCTTTGAATCTCCATTTTATTCATTGTTTTCTTCATCCTTCAATTTGCACCTCCACTTAAACTTCACATTGCCCCCACTTTGTCAACTTCGTTTTGCCTATACTTCCATTTACCCCCCCCCCCATTTTCAACTTCACGTTGCCTTGGCATTTTGAATTGCACTTTGCCCTTGGGCTAGGGATGTTCCTGAAATCTAGAGACCATTATCAAAATGATTCCTTCAAGGAATGCACGAGTTTGATATTAAATTAAAATTACATTGCACTTTATTCAAAGCATCTAAATTATAATTAACATTGGGACGATCACATGAGGGAAGGAAATTAATTTGAATAATTAATCCCTTTTGGAAATTTTTGAAGGAGAGAAGTTAACTCAAATAGCTAACCCCTTTTATTTTATGAAATCAAGAAATTCAAAAAAATTTTGAATGATGATTTGCCCCAGTGTGGGACATGAAAAGATGGGACAGGATAAGATGACAAAGCTTTTTGAAATGATGGCTTGCCCCATTTTGGGAATTTTACAAATTGGACTTGGGCTATTGAATATATATCCTCGAATAGGAATCAAAACCCATGTAGTTTGAATTAATTGTCGCAAGAGCCAACATAAATTCATGAAAAATTTGCAAGTTAGAAATTTGCCCCAATTTACAATTTTAATATAGCCAAACATATTGATTCTCACTTTGCGTTGATGCGACTTCTTTGTGATGGAAAGAATATAGTCTTTTCTGTGCTGACAAATGATTGAGAGAACACAACATCTTCTTGTATTGGCAACTAAATGAGAGAACACATCTTCTTCTTAATCATGAATATGTTTCACAACCCATTTCTTTTTTGGGTTGACAAAGCAATCACTTCATCCTCTTTTGTTGTCAAACGAATTTCAGAACATTCCCTCTTCCTGTATTGAGCAACAAAATTTAGAACCCTTAGAGATTTTGACTATAACTGTGAGCTTGAGATCAATATGTCCATATTGAGCTTTCATATTTGCAACCCCGCTTTTTTCTTTTTCCCTTTTTTTTTTTTTGCTTCATTTTTCTCTTCCTCTTTTTTTTTTTTTTTTTTTTTTGTTTCTTGAATGCCCCAATTTTTGCCTAGACCAAACTATTTAAATATTTGCCTAGCGGGCCTCTTTTCTCTTTCTTTTTTTTTTTTTTTTTGCAGGGCAATGAATCTTGACACTTCTTGACCTCACTATTCGTGAAAAGCTCACATTTTTTCTAGTTTATGAAAAGTAATGCTTTCATAGTTGAACATTGGCATAGTCAAATCTTTGATCGAGTGTTCTAAGAGCTTGCTCTTGAGAAGTTGCTCATTTAGTATTTTCTCCTTCAACCACCCTGAATTGTCCATGGCTTAATGTTCTCCTAGTTGAATATTTCATGTTTGTGTTGAGTTGCAATATCCATTCTCTCTTGGTTCAAGGATCTCCATGAGTAGGTGTATGAAAGTCAACCAAAAGTGATCCAAGGTCTATATTCTCTCCATATTAGTATGCATCCCTTTTCAAGCCAAAATGAGAATCAACTATTGGATATCTAAAATCACTAATGGGAGGCAAAAAATTCATGTTATCAAGACTCCTAAGGAGAATTTTGCAAGAACATAAATGGAGGTCAATAAACATTGAATAGAAAATGGAATAATGATGCAAGTTTGGCATGAAGGAAAATGAAAATAAACCATCCCCATGAAAATTACTTCTTTGATGACAGTTAAGCAAAATGCAAGTAATTCCAAAATTAACAACAAAAACAAAAATTTCTCAAAATAATTCAAATTTTGTAATGATTCCACATTCTAGCTGATTAATCCCTACTTGCTTGAATTTTCTTCAAAAATGCTTTATAGCATGCAAGCATTTCTCCTCTTCTAAATGGTCTTCCACCCTTTACTTCATGCTTGATTGGGCACTGAGTTAGTATTAATGATCACCCTTCTTCCTATTCCATCGATGACAATTTTTTTTTGCCGTAACAAGTAAATCACAATTTCCTTAAAAGCAGGGCAAGTTTTAATGGAATGCCCAATAGTTCCCAAATGATATTCACATTTAAGGTTTGGATTGTACCAATGAGGGAAAGGAGGTCGTTGGGGCTGAATACGTCTACGGGTCATAACACCTGCATCACATAATTGCCTAAGCAACTTTAACTTTGGAATGGGAATATTTGGGTAAGGCACATTCTTGTCATGTTTATTTTGGTAATCAGGGCTAACTAAAGATCTAGGCGCAAAATGGGTATGAGGGTTTGCTAGATATGGTTAAGTGAAATGAGTAGAACTTGATGAGGTTGGGTGGTAGGGTTGAGGTGGTGGGATGAAATTAAGTGAATTGGGGGTGGGAAGGATGAGGCGATGCTTGGTAATTCGGAAGCATCTTGCTTGAATTAGGGAGCACATTGATTACCTCTTCCCTAGGGGCCTTTTGAACACATGGCAACATTCAGCTAGATCCTGCTTGACAAGCCAAGTTTGCATTTAATGGTGCTGTTTGAGGCAACACTCCAACATTTACCCACTAGAAGAAGTCAAAATAGCAGGTCTTTCCGCAATAAAGGTCATTTTCTGTGTAGGCGCATCCACCTTTTCCATCAGCCCTTTCAATTTCAAATTCTCTTCTAACAACCTCGCTATATCATTGACCTTTAACTTCAAATCGTCAATCTCACCTTCAAGATTACGTTGAGAATCGAGGCATTTTGAAGTTCCCCCCAACAATTCCATCATTTCATTCATCATTGATTTCAACTCATCCACTTCGGCCTCCAAGTTGCGTTTTGGACTTTCTTTCTTTCTTATTATTGATGTATTTTTGAGTATGAACTTGACATGTTGCTTGACAGAGCACAATTGATTGAGCTTAGACTTCTTTGAAGGAGCCATTACGACTTAACCTACAATTAAAAATAGTGAGAAGAGAAAAGAGAAAGACTTTGAGGCAAAGAAAAAAATTTTATTTTTGAAAATTATTTCTTTAGTAGCAAAGCAACTAAGCTTTTGGCATGAAAAATATTTTTGGCAAGGAAAATTTAAGTTTGGCTAAAAAGTTTAAATAAGCCAAAGGTTATCGGCAAGAATGTCCTTTATACAACAAAAACTCATTTTGGTATAGAAACTAAAGTTTGGCAAAAAAAATTTAAATGAGTCGAATGTCTTCAACAAAGATGTCCTTTGGAACTCATTTTGGCATAAAAACTAAGGTTTAGCAATGAAAGCTAAGATTTGGCATGAAAAATTTAAATTAGTCAAATGTCTTCAACAAAACTCATTTTGGCATGAAAGCTAAGGTTTGGCAAAGAAAATTTAAATGAGTCGAATGTCTTCGACAAAGATCATTTTGGCATAAAAACTAAGATTTGGTGAGGAAAGCTAAGATTTGGCATGAAAAATTTAAATGAGTCAAATGTCTTCGACAAAGATCATTTTGGCATGAAAACTAAGATTTGACATAAAAAATTTAAATTAGTCAAATGTCTTCGACAAAACTCATTTTGGCATGAAAGCTAAAATTTGGCAAGAAAACTAAGATTTGGCATAAAAAATTTAAATTAGTCAAATGTCTTCGACAAAACTCATTTGGCATGGCATTTGAAAGCTAAGATTTGGCATGAAAACTAAGATTTGGCATGAAAGTTTAAATTAGTCGAATGCCTTCGACAAAACTCATTTTGGCATGAAAACTAAGATTTGCAAGAAAATTTAAATGAGTTGAATGTTTTTGACGAAGATCATTTTAGCATGAAAACTAAGAGCAAGAAAATTTAAATGAGTCGAATGTTTTCGACAAAGATCATTTTGGCATGAAAACTAAGATTTGGCAAGGAAAATTTAAATAAGTCGAATATCTTCGACAAAGATTATTTTGGCATGAAAACTAATATTTGGCAAGGAAAGCTAAGATTTGGCATGAAAACTAAGATTTGGCAAGGAAAGCTAAGATTTGACATGAAAGCTAAGATTTGGCATAAAAACTAAGATTTAACATGAAAAATTTAAATTAGTCGAATGTCTTCGACAAAACTCATTTTGGCATGAAAGCTGAGGTTTGGCAAGGCAAATTTAAATGACTCAAATGTCTTTGACAAAGATCATTTTGACACGAAAACTAAGATTTGAAAAAAAAAAGCTAAGATTTGGCATGAAAAATTTAAATTAGTCGAATGTCTTCGACAAAACTTATTTTGGCATGAAAACTAAGATTTGGCAAAGAAAATTTAAATGAGTCGAATGTTGTTGGCGAGAATGTCCTTTGGACAAAAACTCATTTTAGCATGAAAACTTATATTTGGCATGAAAATTTTATGTTTGGCATGAGAAATTTAAATATGCTGAATGTTGTCAGCAAGAATGTTTACGAAATTCATTTTTGACATGAAAACTAGTTTTTTTTTTTTTTGCAAGAAAATCTCTTTTTTTTTTCATAAATAATATTTACAGCGTGATAACTCATTGTAGGCACGAGAAACTCATTTTTGGCTAAATCATAAAAAAAATCTTCTAACTTTTGATTATAGTCATTTGAAAACTGATTACTAACATGACTTTTGACATTTTCAAATTTTGCAAAAAATATTTCCGACCTTTCTATTAAGCTAGCATAAGAAACCTCATATAGCAAAGATTTATTCAAAAAGCTTTCTTTCTTTCTTTCTTATTCTTCTTTAGTGTTTTTTTTTCTTTTTTTTTTTTTTTTTAAAGAATGAATCCCATAATAGACTTTGAAAAATTGTGATAAAATAAAGTAAAATGATTCCTTTATGTATATACGAACTTAACATTTTTTTTTAAAAAAAATTCCTTTACTTTTCCTTTTTTACTATTTCTTTGGTTTTTTTTTTTAATCCCAAAACAAATTATATCTAGATAATGCTAAAGAAATTCATATTTATATACACTTCATTGGAAACATTTACAAAGTTATAATTCCAAATCAAGAATAAAAAATAATACAACATTTTTTTCATTGAGAAAGTGAAGGCAAAATGACAATGATTACTAAAGCTCTGGCTTGTTACACTTGAATCTCAACCATGAAAGCTTTTGAGAAAGGCCAAATCTCTAAAACTGTTTTTCAAAAGTCATGTTAACAACTTTATTTTTTTAATAATTTTCTCTTTTTTTGCAAGTTTTTGAAAAAAAATCAATATTAAAAAAATGAGAGACATGAAAAATGCCAAACTTTAATAAAAGAATAAAAAGAAATTGATAGGGTGCTCTTTCCATTGTCCTAATATCACAAGTCACCTTAAGAGTTAGGCTTTCTAACCTACAAGCCAAGTTCTAACCTAATTTGGGCGGCGCTACGGTTACACTAAGTACACAGCTTGGAAAAAAGGCGAATGTCCTAACAACATCAGGTCCTTGAACTGCCTTCACCAAATTGATAAAGTTCATATTTTACAAATTTGGATCCATAAATGGATAAACCTTTCACAAATCCAAATGAGTAAAATGATCGCCACAATTCAAGCGAAGACTTTAGTGTAGACAACCAAAGGATAAACCTTATGTAATAACACTAAGCCTCCTACTAATCCTAGGTTTAAGGTGGCCCGGGTATAAAGCCAAAAGTGTGTGAAGGGAAAGTGTTGGCGTTTGTGTGTGGGAAGAGCAAACAAACCTTATTCCTAAACTACTAAACCCATCCTGCAAAAAAAAATGCAACAGATATATACAACCATAAAACAAAATATTGTAAATAGAAATTAAACAACCAACTAATAAAACACAATTTATAGGCCATATCAGATATTGCAAAACTAATTTATTAGGCTTAACTCTCAAACTCTTTCCAGTGAAGTCGCCAAACTGTCACAACGTACCCTTTGGGGGTAAAAACGCTACGACGAAGAATATAACGACTTAAATTTAAGAAAAATTAATTGTTTTGGAGTCGCCACCAATTGTTTAAGAATTAGGATACAATTGAAAACCCTATTTGTTTCAAAATTTATGTATTTATTTTATTTTGGAAAGGCGTTAGTATACAAACCAGATGTGAGTTTGGGAGTCGGTTATGCGTGAGGAAGGTGATAGGCACCCCACCATATCTGTCGAAAATGGTTGCCCAAATCAATTATACAAAATAGCGATATGACCCAAAGTTGTATTTTATTTAGTGCTAAAATAACCTTATAATTTTTAATAAAATATTCAGAAAATAAATATATATGCATGAGTTCTCTAAATGAACCTAGGGTCCTTTCATCTTTCAAGACAGATAAATTGTCCCTCTAAATAGCGCTTATCCTCACCTAGGTCAGATAGTGCAAGCTCAGTCTTATAGAAGACCAGATCACCTACTCTTCCATGATAAGTGAGGGGCCTCAAGACCCTAAAAATCTAAATGTGCCCTAATGTGTATACATGCTAATTACAATTGAAAATTTAATAGCAGAATACAATAAAATTACATGGGAAAAGTGGCATTAAATAAGAATTACAATTTTCATCATTTTTCATTTCATTTTTTTTTAACGCACCTAAACTCATAGTGTAATTCCTTTTTGCACCCCATCTTTTTTATTTAGCACTTGTATATTTCCTTCTCACACCCCTCTTTTCTATTCTTTCCATAGCATCCCACGGCTCACTTACCCATCTTAACTTCAATTTTTTTCCTGTTCTCACCCCACTGTTTCCTATTTACACCAAAATATTTACTTTCCACACCCCCTTTCTGTTTACACCCAGCAACCCTATTCTAAGCATACTTTACTTTCCGCACACCTGATTTGTGTTTACACCGGTCAACTCTTTTCTTTTAAAACCCCCACAATTCTTATTTACACCCATTTTCTCTAACGCAGTCAACTCTTTCATTTTCTCACCCCGAAGTTATTATTCATACTCATTCCTCTAATTTGAATCAACCCTTTTCCTCTTCACACCCCCACAATTACTATTCACATCCAACCAAATCCTTTCTTCACTCACACCCGTTCATTCTGTTTGCACCCCCTTTCTTCTACTTCCTCTCTCAACCTCATCAATTTCTACTAACATCTACTCGTACTATTTCAAAGAACATTTTAAACAAATAATATATTCCATAAAAGAATCTTTATAATTTTATAAGATCAAACATCTAAACTAATAAAAAACCACATTATATCCAATACATCTAACTTAATCAAATATTTTTCAAAAATAAAATAAATTCATTTAACAATTCTAAAATCATAACTCTCGTAGAAGAAAAAATAACTTTATACAAAATAATAATTTACACATCAATAAACAAATTTCAATGACAAAAAATTGACCTAAAAAAAAAATTAATAAAATCCATACCTGAGTCTCATTTGATCTTTTAATCTCTTTATCTCTCACAACCTCCTCTCTATCACTTTTTCTTCTCTTTTCTCATCTGCTCCCACTCTCTGTTTTTCACTCCTTTCTCTTTTTTCTCTTTGTTCATCGCCATCTCTCTTATGCTCCCTCAATCTTTTCTTTTATGTTTTTTTTTTTTTTTTTTCCTTCTAGCTCTCTGCCTTCAATCTTTTCTTTCACTTCCACCCCCGATATCTCTCAACTACTTCCCTCTGTTGTCCCCTCCTTTCTTCTCTTCTTTTTTCTATCTTTTCTTTCCTTTTTTTCCGTTCTCTTTTTCTCTTCTTTCTTTTCTTTTTTTTTTTTTTCCTCTTTTTTTCTTGCCTTTCCTTTTCTTTTCTTCTTTCTTTTATTCCTCACTGTTTCCTTTCCTTTCCTTCTCTTTTTTTTTTTTTTTTTTTTTCTCTTATATATATATTTTTTTAAAACAACATATACATGAAGGAAAATAAGATGAAGTAAAATAAAATAAAAATGAAGAAGGAAAACAAGGTAAATAATTAGTTAAATAAATAAATTAAAAAATAATAAAATAAAATAAAAATTTAAACAAAATATAGTATAAAATAAGATAAATAATTGATTAAATAAATAAAAAAAAATAAAAATTTAGATAAAATATATTGTCTACAATACCTATCTCGTAGAACTTATCATTTGCCTCGTAAAATTGCTAATGCTAACTAGTTGAAGATAAGATACACTGTCCTCAGCTGTTTAGTTTTGTTTCTTCTGTCACTTCAAAAGTAGTATTCACTGTTGGATCCTAAGAGCATCTATAATGGTGCAACACACTCAAGTTGCATATATCATTATTTAATAATTTTTTTGTGGGTCCCACACTGACACATCACTTATTACACTCTATACAACTTACAAACAAAATTTTCTCTACTCATGGAACACACATTAGTTGCATAAATGGGTCCCACAATTACTCTACATCATTATTTTATTTTAACATTCATCTTTGTAATTTAAGGTATTTAAATTAATTTTATTGCAATATATAAAACACTATATATATGCAAAATTAATACTAAAAAATTTTAATAAATTTATGTAAATTAAAATACATTATACATAATAATATATTAAAATAGATTAAATAACTACTAACATACATAATAATATTCAATTAAGACAATATCTAATTTTGGTTAATTTGATGCCCAAAAAGTCCCCAAATATGCTCAATTAAATCTGCTTGAAGTTGATGATGGGTTTGCCTTTGACGAACATCAGATCTGTTTCTTAGGTATTTTGAAATTCAACTGGTAAATCAGGCGGAAGTCCATGTGATACTTCAGTTCCCACTTCATCATTATTTGAATGATCATAAGAATAATCCAAGTGGCAGCCATAGGTGTGTCGTTCATCTTCAACAATCATGTTATGTAGTATAATACATGCATATATTATATGCTTAAGTGTATCCATATGCCATGCACGAGCCGGGCCACGTATAATTGCCCATCGAGATTGAAGCACCCCAAATGCTCGCTCCACATCCTTCCTTGCCGCTTCTTGATGTTGAGCAAATAATTTTCTCTTATCTCCTTGTGGCATCGAGATGCTTTTGACAAATGTAGCCCATTCTGGATAAATCCCATCTGCTAGATAATATCCCATATCATATTGGGTTCCATTGATTGTATACTGCACCTTAGGAGCAACACCTTGCAAAACTTCGTTAAACACATTAGATTGATTTAACACATTAATATCATTATTAGAACTTGCAACTCCAAAAAATGCATGCCAGATCCACAAGTCTTGTGATGCCACTGCTTCAAGCATAATTGTTGGTTTAGCATGATCACCTCAACAAAATTGTCCTTTCCATGCTACTGGACAATTTTTCCAAACCCAATGCATACAATCAATACTGCCTAACATACCTAGAAACCCACGGCGTTCCCCCATTTGAAGTAGGCGTCTAATATCCTCACTGTTTGGCCTTCTGAGATATTGAGCTCCAAATACTGCATTGACACCTCGAACAAATTTATCCAAGCACTCCAATGCAGTACATTCGCCAATTCGAACATAATCATCTACACTGTCAGCAGGGGATCCATACGCTAGTATACGAATAGCAACAGTGCATTTTTGCAGTGGTGAAAGGCCCAATCTACCAGTTGCATCCATCCTCATTTGAAAATACTCATCATAAGCTCCAAGCGATTCCACAATGCGGAGAAACACATGCTTGTGCATTCGAAATCTTCGCCGAAACTGGCCATCATCTTCAGAAAAGTAGTCGTGGAACAGTCGATTGTGTCCTTCTTCACGATTCCTTTCTATACGAGTTCTTTTATGTTTACGTCGTCCAGAGCTGCCGACTTGTTGCTGCCTTTGCCTTTCCACGAAAAATTGCATGAGTTGTTCTTCAGTATTGTCATTCAATTCATCTTCTATGATTTCATCTTCGAGCATTTTCAGGAATTTTGGATTGGTAGGATCCATTTGGAGGAAAAAAAGTTGAGAGGTTTTTGTGAGGATGAAGGATCTTCAATTTGTGGGAATGTGTTTTGTGAGAATGCTTGCAATAAGGTGGAGAATTTATATATGTAACATAACGGCTAGTTTGACTAGTAACGGCTAGTTTGACTAATAACGGCTAGTTTGACTAATAATTGTGAATTACAAATTTTAAGACAAATAAAAATAATTTTTATTACAAATTAACAGACAAGGTTACAACAAAAGCATAATTAATATCTAGTTAATTAGCATATAAAGCACTAAGTTATAAGAAACCCTAAACAATCCCATATTTTTCCCTGATCATGTTACATATAATCTCATGATCTCGACGTTGTCTTTCTGTTATTTGGGATGTGTCTGTCATCAAGATTTTCAACTCCTTTGCCTTCAATTTCTCCTTCTCTAGACGTTGTCTTTGCTTTTCTCGCTTCTCATCCATTTTCAGCTTTGCTTGCTCTAAACGAACCTTTTCTTTATCTAATAGAATCCGTTCTTTTTCTCTATCGTTTTCTTCTTTCTTTAGAGCTGCAATAACATTCAATGCTTCAACTCTCTGGATCAACGTTTCTTGAATTGCATCGTAGTTGACATTGTTAGGGGCAGTGTCATCTACGGTTGTTTTTGCCTTCCTTTTTGCTGCTTTTTTGCCAATTGGTCGGACTAGTGTTGGAGATGAAGGGTCATAATCACAACTTGTTGGATCCGATGGATTGGAAGATGATGAGTATGCTCCAGAAGCAGAAGTCTTTGTTCTTTTTGAAGAACATTCATTTGATTCGCCTGTCCATTTAGGTTCATCCCTTAATAACCACCATGCATGCTCAAATTTAAATTGCTCACCAGTTTGATTGTCTGTAGCCCATATCATTTTAGCGTCAGCTATGATGTCATTCTCAGAGCTTCCGCTTTTCCTCCTCTGAACAGCAGATTTGTAACATCCAACAAATTTTGAGACAGCATGATTTATTCTATGCCATCGAGATTTTAGTGGGATTATATCCCTTTCTCGTAAATCTCCACGATATTTGTTGTAATTTTCAGTAATCCTTAACCAAAAACTTTCTGCTTTTTGATCAACCCCCACAAGTGGATCCTTCGAAATATTGAGCCAAGATTGAATCAGAAGTTTATCTTCCGCCATGTTGAATCTAACCTTTGATTTTTTTTTACTGGCAGATCCGCTTGCTTCTTCAACTTGGGTAGAAAATAATGGCACTTGAGATTCAAACATAGACCCGACTGGTGTTTCGGGTTCTTTATCAGCAGAACTAGGAGCCACTGAACTCTCATGGTGAATGGGATGGTTACTTGGTGGTGGATAAATTGAATATTGATAAGGAGAATTTTGATATGGATATGGATATTGATATGGAGGATTTTGATATGGATATGGGTATGGATATTGATATGGAGGATTTTGAGAATTTGGATAAGGTGGAGATAGGGAATTTTGCATAAAATTTGAAAAACATAAAGGATTTTGAGAATTTGGAAAGCTAGGAGATGGAGAATTTTGCATATAATTTGATAAAGGAGGAGAACTTTGATTGGTAGAAGATGGAGAATTTAAATTAAAATAAGTGGGATCCATGTAAGAATGAAATATATATATCAACAAATAAAATTAATGATGAAGAAAAGAGAAGATTAATGATTTGGTTGTGGGGAATAAAAGGGTCACAAGTTGGGATATATATAATGTTGATATCAAAGCATCCAAAATAATTTTTTACTATTAAATTAATTTAAAAAAAAAAAAATTCCAACGGTTAAATTCATAACCGTTGGACAGCAGAATGATAAACGGTCATATTGAGCTCCAACGGTCACTGTTTGGCCCATTATATGCCGTTGGATCTGCTTGGTGGACATCTAATCCAATGGCCACGCGCGCTCCTTTCCACTGCCGTTGGATCTTCTTGATTCTCCCCTCATCTAACGGTCACATGCGAGCTTCCTTTATGCCGTTGGATCTGATCTACTTTTCTCTTATCCAACGGCTCCACTTGTAACCCATTCCTTGCCGTTAGATCTGCGTGATCCAACGGTAAGCAAAGGCCATCTAGAGCCTTCTTCATCGTGTCCCCCACTTGCCTTTTCTCACATTCACGGAACCAAATCGGGTTCCTCTGGTTCCCTCTTCAACGAAATACTTCCTCCCATCCTCTCTTCGGTGAATCTTCACCTATGGGTTTCAAGTATGAGGGTGGTTCCTTGGAGAGGTTCTGGGTGTCAACGCGTGGAGGATGGTTGCCTCATCTACTTCTATTTTCTCCTACTCAACCATCTCCGATGGTTTCAGCTTCTCGGTTATGGGCTAATGTGCTTTTTTATTTTTTTTCTCCTTTATGCTTGGTAGCACTTGTTGAATCTGGTTGTTGGATTTCGAAAAAAAGCTTTGATTTATACAACAACTCGGTATTTTCTTGAATCTGGTTGTTGGATTTATACTACACTTGTTGAATCTGTTTGTTGGTTTTATTTTCTTGCCGTTGTTTGATTCTGGAGGAGAGAAGGAATTGGCTTCAAATCCGGTTGCATCTTTTAAGTTTTTTATTAATTTTCCGTACACATCCGAACCCTAAACACCCGTTCTTTGGTTTTGCACCGCAGCTCTTCTCTCTCTGCCAGCGGAGCTCCACGGTGGACGTCTCTACTCATGGAACAGAGCTCGTCGTCGACGCACAGAACTGTGCAACAGAACATGCTTCGCCATTAGAGATGGTCTAAGTAATTTTAGTCAAGTCAGTCGTATTGGTTTAAGCATGAAAGCTCTGCTAATTACATTTTCTAATTCTCAAATGGTCACTGCAAAATAACTAATTAATGTTCTCCAATCAAACTTGGCCTACTAACTAACTATTCACTTACAGTACCTTTTCATGAACACATATTGGACAACAAAATCAGACAGAAGAAAAAGGAAAATACAGATAACCAAGTAAACAAAACAAAGAACACATGCTACCAAAATGGAACTTTCATCAGTCTGATCTAACTGATTTTATGATTACTTATTAAATTCTTACTCATGTTATATTTCTCCACTTCATCAGAGTCAAAATAACTCAAAATATAAAAGTTCCCTCTTCTGGGTACATGCTGCGTCATTTTTGTTATTTATGAATAAATTTATTACTATTGCTAAATTGAGGGTAGAGGGATTTCTTATCAAATGTGCTGTATATGTGTTTGTGTGTGCATATAGGAACATGACGTGAATCTTGCCCAAGATAGTTTAACCAAGTTAGGGACCAAAAAAATATATAACTGCCACAGTTCAGATTAAAAGGGAAATGTGAATGATAAGCTCTAAAATTAAAAGCCACAAAGAGAAATTCTTGAAAAGTCAAAAAATAAAAATTCAAAAGAATCAAAGAGAGAACTTTCATTCATAAAGAAAAATGCTCAAAGTTTAAAAATTAGTTCAGCTATAAGAGGGTTGCCTCCTTTTTAAAAAAATCCTAACCCATGTAAGTAAAATGGATGTAATCCAAACCCAACTAAAAGATCTAACTATTTGGATCTAAGCCCAACACAACTAAATACACTAAAGGTTAAGGTCCAAAATAACAAGTGTTAAATACTTTTATTTTCCAACAGTGTGTTGTGTGTGTGTGTGTATATATATATATATATATATATATATATATATTTATTTATTTATATATATAGGGAAGTAATAGGTATATAAGTATAATATGTGACATTACAAATGGGGAAAAGCTTTTTTTATTCAGTGTTGTCCCTTAACTTTTTCTGTGGACCTTCAAGGTCTTGTTTTGAAATCTTGGATATTCCATATATAGTACAAGTTTGTTTATTCGTGGGCATGGAAGTGATGTAGGAACTCTCCTCTTCCATTTGCTTAATCCAAAAGATACCTTTTCATGATCCATATATATATATATATATATATATATATATATATATATATATATATATATATATAAGTGTGCGGGGGTGTGTGTGTATATATATATACGCCTCTTTTTTTGGGGGGACAAATAACCATAAAGGTTGCTGATGAGGAAGATATATATAGCAACATCAAATACACAAGATGAACTTCGTACAATTTTTAGATGCTGCTTTTTGTCCTTCTAACAAGCAAGTTTTAAGGTATTCAATAACAACACCCCCCCCCCAACAAAAAAAAAAAAAACATTACCATACACCCCCTTCCCTTAAAATTTTTTTTTTCAAATTTCTCATTGTACCCTTATAACTTCAGCAAACCTCCCATTTCACTTTAAAATGCCAAACGGCTCTACAGTGCCATATGTAGCTGTTTTGCACTCTAGAGTGATTAGTACCATATGCATCACTTGGCCTTGCACTCCAAAAGACCTTTATCTTGTTGGGAACAAGGCAAAGAATTAAAGAAAGTAGTAAACTGATGCGATATTTGTGAAGAATCTCTATATTTATTCAATCATGAGGAGTCCCTTTTATATCCTACAAATCATGAAGATAATAACTAGAAAACAACTTCAACTAAAAACAGAAATTTTAGACACTAAATCAGACCTATTGACTAATAATAAATTCAAAAAATAAAGGATAAAAAATAGACTAACAAAGACCAAGTCTTAGAAGTGATAAACTGTCAATTTTGAATTAATAGCTTCATCAAAACTCCCCCTTGATTCATAATTGCATGCCCCAAGTTGAGTTCTAAATTTGATATGTTTTTCATAAGGTAGTGACTTGGTGAAGATATCTGCCATTTGTTTATGACTGCTCCAAAACATCAAGGATATGAGACCATCTACCACTAAGTCTCTTATAAAGTGAAAATTGCATGTCAATGTATTTTGTTCTTCCGTGCAGGGCTGGGTTCTTTTTAATTGCAATAGATGATTTATTATCACAAAAAAATTCAGTTGCGCCCTTTTGTTCTCGATCCATGTCAGTTAATAATCTTCTGAGCTATATTGCTTGACAGGCTAAAGAAGTGTCATACATTTTGCTTAGTGCTGTCACTATTTGTATTTTTGAACTCCATGTTACTGCACCTAACCCAAAATTGAAGACAAAGCCTGAAGTGCTCCTCCTATCATCCAAGGACCCTGCCCAACCACTTTTAGTGAAGCCAATTAATTTAAAATCAGCAACATTTGAATACCAAATTCCAAAGTCCAGAGTTCCAGCTATATAGTGAAGAATTATCCTAGCAGCTCCAAAATGTTGTCTTGTTGGATTATGCATAAATCTAGAAACCATACCAATAGAAAATGCAATACCAGGCCTAGTATGTGTTAAATAAATGAAACCACCAACTAGGCTTCTAAAATTCCTTGCATCTGCCTTCTCTGTACCATCTTCTAGCTACAACTTTTCATTAACATTCACTGGACTAATTGTAGCCTTGCAATTAGTCATGTTGAGCCGCTTAAGAAGATCTTCTGCATTCAAACACACCATCTTCTCCTTGTTTAATTCTAACCCAAGAAAAAAATGCAACAGGCCCAAATCTATCATCTCAAACATTTTCATCATACTCACTTTGAATTTAACAATAAGAGAATGGGATCATCCCATGTAAATTATATCATCGACATAAAGACAAACATGTAGCAGGTTATTGTTACCTCCCTTCTTTATGTACAACGTAGGCTCATTATCACTTCTTTCAAATCCATTTTGCTGGAAAAATGAATCAATCTTGCTGTACCATGCCTGTGGAGCTTGCTTCAATCCATACAATGCTTTTCTCAGTTTATACACCTTATCCTCCATGCCCTGAACTATAAATCCTTCTGGCTGCAAAACGTAAACTTCTTCCTCCAATTCACTATTTATTAATGCAGATTTGACATCAAGTTGATAAATAGGTCAGTGTAAATATGCAACTAACGCTAAAAATATTCTCACCGTTTCAAAACATGCAACAAGAGAAAAAGTTCCCTTGAAATCAATGCCATGTTGCTGCAAATATCCCTTGGCCATTAAGCAAGCCTTGTGTTTCTGCACACTCCCATCACATTATACTTTGTCTTGAACACCCACTTTAAACCTATGGCATTTTTATTTTCAGGCGAGTCTGCAAGCACCCAAGTTTCATTCTTTTTAATTGCCATAATTTCCTCCTCCATTGCTTTACGCCATTCCTCTTGTCATGCAACTTCTCTAAAATCTCTTGGATCTGAAACTAGTAAAGTAAATGTACAATTCTCATAAATTTCTTTAAGAGACCTATCTTTCTGTGGAGGTGTTTCATCAGATGAAGAGCTATTTGATGAGGTTGATGAGCTAGTGTTTGGGGTATTTTATGAGGCTAGTGTTTGGTGAATTTATAGGACTGATATTTGGTGAATTTGTGGGGCTGATGTGGTGAATTTGAATTTAAGGGGCTGCTATTTGGTGGATTTATAGGGCAAGGATTTGCAATATTTGAAATTGCAGGAAATTGAATTTGTGGTTCCTCATGCTTGCTTTGCCAATTCCAACTTGCATCTTCATGGAAAATCACATCTCTACTAATAATAACTTTTCCACTAAGAGGATTAAATAGCCTATATGCTTTGGATTGAGAACAATACCCAATGACATTTTTTTTTTTTTAATTTTTCATCACGTTTACGATGGTTTTGAGAACTTACCATAGCACAAGCTACATGTCCGAAGACTTTTAAGTGGCTCACTGTTGGCTTTGACCTCTCCAAGCTTCACATGGAGTGCGATTGAGGATAGCTTTTGAAGGTGATATATTTAATAAGAACACATCAGTAGCAATTGCTTTTACCCAGAAAGAGTTTGGTAGCCACTTTGCCTTTAACAAGCTTCATGCCATTTCAACAACAATGTAATTTTTCCGTTCTGTGACACTATTTTGTTTATGTGTATAAGGTGCTGTCAACTCCCTGCATATTCCATTGGCTTCAAAAAAGTTGTTAAAATCATTAGAGCAAAACTCACCACCCCTATCTGTTCGGAGAAGTTTGATATTGGCATCAATCTGCTTCTCAACCAAGGCCTTGTATTTTCTAAAATTCCCGAAGGTTTTAGATTTATTTTTCATAAAATAAACCCAATTCATACAACTATAATAATTTGTAAACAATAAAAAATACTGGCTTCCACCAATTGATTCGATATTCATAGGCCCACACAAGTCAGCATGAATTAATTCAAGACATTTTGAAGCCCTCCATGACATACGAGTAGGAAATGGTTGTCTTGTTTGTTTGCCATAGATACACCCTTCACATAAATCAACAAATTAATTTTAGGCAATCCAAGAACCATACCTTTCTGACTTAATACCTTTAGGCCCTTGACATTGAGATACCCATATCGCAAATGCCATAATCTGGACTCATCTTGTGTATTAGAAACAAGAGCATAGTTGTCCACGTTTGAGACCTGTAGCGGAAACATTTTATTTTCTGTCATGCAAACATTTGCAATGGTTTGCCCAAACTGCTTTTCTTTAATAACAAATGAGCCATCATCAAACATTATTGTATATCCATTAGCCATTAGTTGCCCAACACTTAATAAATTATGTGCCAGATTAGGAACAAAATAGACATCATGAATAAGTTTGGTTTTACTGTGGCTATTCTTTACTGCTACAGTACCTTTCCCTTCAACTTGAATTGCCTTTTGTCACCTAGCTTAACCTGAATGTTGTGAACTCATCAAGCTCTTTAAATACTTCCTTCATGCCACACATATGATTGGAACACCTGTTGTCCACAAACCAAACATCATTTGACTCATCAACAACTTCTATATAGGCCATGAATAACTTGCTTTCCTCCTCATCTTCTTCAGCATAATTCAATTGTTTCTCCTTAAACTAACAATCAGCTTTTACGTGCCCATATTGTTTGCAATGATAACACTGAATATCCCTCTTGTTGCCCTTTTGATCACCAGCAAATTGTCTTTCCTCAGCTCTTTCGTCTAACCTTCCTCTACCTCGACCTCTACCACGTCCTCGGCCTCGGAATCCACCTCTACCACATCCTCTTGTAGTAGAGAACCCTTTTTGCTTGGATAATTCCCGCCTTACTTGAAAAGCTTTTTCTTCATGCTTTTCAAATAATCTATTAATTCTCAATTTATTTGCTTGAAGAGATCCCATTAGTTCTTCAAATGAAAAAACTGATAAATCTTTGGATTCTTCTATTGCAGCTACTCTATGATCAAATTTTGAAGTCAAGCTTCTAAGTACCTTTTTCACGATGGTCTGATCCGTAATCTTCTCACTATAGGATCACATTTGACTGACTATTGTCATTGTTCTTGACAAAATATCAGCAATTGATTCTCCATTTTTCATAATTAATGTTTCAAAGTCACATCAAAGTGATTGCAATCTGACGACAATGGCTTTTGAAACTCTTTTCGCAAAATTGACCAAGCCTGCTTTGACGTGGTTGCTGTTGCAATCCTTGAGAAGACATTATCATGGACTACCTGCTGGATGATTACCAAGGCCTTGGAGTCTTTCTTCCTGTTCTCTTGCTATTTGTTCTCTTCATCAGGATCTGCATATCCCTGTTCTACGAAGTCCCAAAGATCTCAAGACTTGAGAAGAGTTGTCATATGAATACTCCAAAATTCGTCGCCTTCTCCCTTGAAGACTGGTATAAGTGGTTGTGCATCACTCATTATACTCTTGTTGCTGGCCATGTGGTTTGTGGCTCTAATACCACAAATGTTGGGAACAAGGCAGAGAATTAAAGATAGCAGTAAATTGATGCAATATTTTTGAAGAATCTCTATATATTTATTCAATCATAGGGAGTCCCTTTTATAACCTACAAATCATGAAGAGAATGACTGAAAAATAACTTCAACTGAAAGCAGAAATTGTAAGCACTAAATCAGACCCGTTTGACTAATAATAAATTTGAAAAATAAGGGATAAAAAATAGACTAACAAAGACCAAGTCTTAGAAATGATAAGCTGTCAATTTTGAGTCAATAGTTTCGATTAACATCTGGTGCATCATCAAATTATTTTGAGTTCTATACTTCCATTATACTTTGTATTTCTGTGTGAATTATAGTCTTGGCACATCAACTGAGATTCAATTACTATAGCATCTTCATCATAATTTCTTTATAATTAGGAAATAAGGAGAATTGTTTCTTTAAAAGCTTCATAATTGAACCATGAAAGGACAGGAACTTTTCCTTCATAAGCTCTCCTAGTACGCAGATTGTCCAACCAGATAAGAGCTAGTCCCTTCAGTCTACAAGCCTCCAACTTCACTTGTTTTTCTTTTAGAATCCTCGTGTCTTCAAAGCATTGTTTGCAAGCCACCAACAAATCAAGAAATTCTTCAATATCTATATTTCCTCTAAAATAAGGAATACCTATGGGTTCACAAGATAGCCCACCTTCCTCCCCCATGTAGGTCTGTCACCTACACCAATAAAATTCAGGTTGAAGTTAAACAATGGGCTGACTACAAGCAAACTTATCTCTAATGTGAAACCCTTATCTTTCTTGTTTTTATTGGCACACGGCCATCGCTTCAAACTGACCTTCAATCTCCTCAAAGTGTATTTCATTTTTTCCCTCAAACTGATCAAATCTCTGCTAATTGGAGTGTACATAAACCAACCCAAACTGACCAAACCGAGCCAAACAATATCAAAATTTACTTAGGACGGTTTGAATCAGTTCTAAATATATCAAAGTCGCTAATTCACTTTAATTTGTTGGTTTGACAATGTTCAAACAGCCCAAACTGACAATTTTCAAACTGACAAACTGAACCAAATCAATGATGTATATATCATAAATTTTTATTTTTAAATTGACTCAAAATTATCCCCAAACCATCTAAAAAAATTAAAATTTATAAATTTTAAGAAACTGAGATAAACTATCAATTTCAAATCACCTCGAAACCAAACCAAATTGCATCAAACTATCCTGAATCTCAAACCGACAACAAAATTTTAGTTTGCAAGTTTTTTGAACCAACCAAGTCAAATCGATGCTATTTGGAAGCCTAACCAAACGAAAGTACACCCTTATGCTCTAGGGCGGTCAATATCATCCAACATAGGATTTTGATCATACATGTGAAATCAAACTTGGAAGAAAAGGGTAGCCTAAGAATGAAATTTATTTTCATATCTTATCTTACTATATTTTCCATGGCAAATTTTTTGGACAATTATGTACAATGAAGAAAAGAAAAACAGCAATTCTTTTGGAAATAGGAGCATAGGGCCCTTTTAATGTGCAAATGGAAGGAAATAAACAAAAGTATTCTAGCTAGTTAGTTGGAACAACTTTTCCCTCTTGGTGGTGAGGAATACTTTTCAGTGACACATGCTTGATAACAAACATGTCTATATATTACTACTTTATTATCTTGTATGTTGCTTGTGTAAGGATGCCATTAAGCTTTCTGATCTGGTATTCTGCTTTCTGATGACGGACTTCTTTATGATAAGATTAAAAGAAAAGATAAAAGACCCATTTGCTCATCGACCAGAATCACATGCTAAAAGGATATAATGGCTATTATGCTATACATGTGTCTAGTTTATACAGTGATGTGCAACTATCAAGATTGTTGTACAAGTTGAGATATATGAAAGAGAGAAGCTTCTGGATATGTTGTTTGATTGGTCAAGGTACAGTGTCATAAAGTAAGATGAGAAAGCATGATTTAGAGAAGAAAATCTTAAGGAAACAAGCAGAGTTTCCATGAATGGTGTATATGCATTAACTACTAATGACAAAAGCCCAAGTCAGCAATGGAAAACAATGGAGGTTCAAATATGGCCAGCTACAAGAATTGTGTGAGGAAAAGAATATTCAAACTTATTCCAACATCTTCCCCGTGCGCCACAATTTTTTTTTTACATAGATAGATGGATGATTGTAGAAATTTCAATCTATTGAAAAAGGAAGCTTGCTCAAGTTTGATCCTAAGACAAATGAACCAAAGAGCCTTCTGTTTCCCAAGGATACTACACCTCCACACCTGTATTTCCCATGCCTCACATATTAATCAAATTTGTACTATCACGTATTATTCAACATTTCGAAACGATATTAAAACAAGGTACACTAAAAGAACAAGAGGAAATGATTTTGCTTGCTCGGCTAGCACGTGTTGATGTGTGACTACCTAGTGTGTCATTAGATTTTCTTGACCCATCTAGATTTAAAATATTTTTAGCCATCTCTTATTTTTATTTATCTAGATTTTTCCAACAGTCATTTCTATTTAACAACTTAAATTTACTGGTAAAATACTGCCTATACATGATATCTATGCAACGAGAAAACCTGAATGAAAGGACTACAGTAGGAGGCTTTGTAGACAAAAGACTCTCTTTATCCTAATAGGATTCCTAATAAAAGAAATTATATAGAAATACAATTCTAGTGTAAAAAGGATTCAAATAAAATAGGAAATTATATAAAGTTTGCTTAATAATAGGAAGTTATTTTAAAATTAAAAACATAGTTAATTAAATACATAAGAAATTGCCTCAAATTAAAAACATAATAGGCCTTTATTTGGCTCTCCACATCATTCCCCTCCTCCTTGCGTGAAGCAGGGTCGTAAATCCAAATGAAAATAATATTTGTAGAAATTTGTTAAGACTGATGAAATCGATTCATAGAGACGTAGGCACAATTTTCACCTTGATAATTGTCATAAGGACCTCTGCACAAGTTATTCTGTTGCTGATAGTTCTAGTGCATCTTCAAAATATTTTGAGTGCTATATTCACATTCTACTTTGTATTTCTATGTTAATAGTCTTGACACATCAAGAGCCTTCACCTGGGATTAATCAGCTACTATGGCCTCTTTTTGTTTTGATCATACAAAATCATGCCAATAGCTAAATCAATTACTTCCTTCGTCAATAGATTTGTACCTGTTGATGACAAATTTCCCTTGTCTTTTCTAACTCCCCATCATATGGTTGCAAGAGTGATTCATCATCCTCAATATCGTCCTTCCATTTTGAAAGATTCTATTGTGGCAATGGCAGAGAATCATTGCTGTGATCATGATTTTCTTGATGCTGTTGAATCAAAATTTCTTCATAATTAAGAGATAAGAAGAATTGCTTCTTTAAAAGCTTCATATTGAGCCATGAGTGGCCTGGAACTTTTCCTTCATAAACAGGGGCGGTCTACGTTTGCCCCCACAAAATTTTTATAATATAATAGAATTAAAAGAGATAAAAAAAAAGTTAAGAGAGTTTGCAGTCATGTTTGACCAAGAAATATGTTTTGGTACTGCTTTTTTACAATTAAGTAAAATCAATAATCTTCAAATAAAAATTGTGATGATTAAAAAGTATGTATCATTAACATATTTGCTTTTATAGTTAGTTATGACATTACTAGTGATTATGGTATACGTTAAAAGATTATGAATATCTCTAAGAATAAAATATAAAATCGTATGAAAAATGAAAGTATAGTTAAATGATTGCTTGGTTATTTATATAGATAGAATTTTTTAAAAATATTGAAAATAAGAAAAATCATTCAATATTTCAAAAATATAAAAACACATAGATAACAATTATAATATAGCACATTCACACTTTCAATGGTAATATTATATCTTTTAATGTTATATATATTGTCCCCATGGCTAAAATTTCTTCATGGGTCACTTTTCAGAAACTCTCATAATAAGCAAATTGTCTCACTAGACAGAAGCTAGTCCCTTCAAGTCTACAAGCCTATAACTTCACTTGGTTTTCTTTTGAAATCACCAAGTCTTGAAAGCGTTGTTTGCAAGTAACCAACAAATCAAGAAATTCTTAAATATCTACATTTCATCTGAAATAAGAAATACCTATGGGTTCATAAGATAGTCATCTTCCTTCCCCATCTGGGTCTGTAACCTACACCTATAATATTCAGGTTCAGGTGAACAATGGGCTGACTATAAGCAAACTTATCTCCTATGCGAAACTCCTTATCTTTCCTATTTTGTTGGCACACGGCCATGTCTTCAAACCCATCTTCGCTCTCCTCAAAGCGTCTCTCAATATATCTCTCAAAATGGTCGAATCTTTGATCTAGGGCAGTCAACGCCATTCAACATAGGAAGTTGATCGTATATTGAAATCAAACTTGGAAGAAAATGGGAGTCTAGGAATGAAATTCATTTCATGTTACCATACTATATCTTCACAGATCTTCAGAAGCAGCAGCCTTAAATTTTGACTATGTTTAAAGTGTGACCGATAAACATTAAATTCTATTTGAGAAGAGAATGAAAAATAAGAGAAACAACTACCATTTCATTATGAACAAAACTATGTACAATTAGTTTCCAAAACCATGTACACGTGTATACATGTATTAGCTCTTCCGTGCTTAACTCAGTAATAACTGATGAAGCAGATGGCATGAACAGTTATACTTCTAGTTTTTCTTTGTCTAAGCTTGAGAAACAGCCTGCTGAAGGTGTTTGAAAGCTTTCCTATAGCTTAAGAAACCCATAAACCAGAAATCAAAATCATCCACAGTAACTATTCTCATGTATTTTTGTGAAGGCTTCTTCACATTTTCACTTTGATTGATACACTTTATCTTCTTAAGTGGAATCAGAACCTGCACGCGACAGAATGGTTTTAAAGTTTTTGTTAGCAAAGTTTGAACTTTGTAGAAAAAACCAGAGAGATAGAAAGGTTTTGTGCAAAGTTTAGATTACCTTATAATGGAATTTGACCAGTTCACCTTCTGCAGAAGAGATCTTAATGGTTCTCTCACTGCAAAAGGCAACCTTCTCAGTGGATATGAAGAGCAATCCAGCTATAGGACCAGATGTAGTTGATAGATAACATTGATATGCTTTCAATAGCTTCTCTCCTTCTGTAACACTGAACAGTTGCATGAAGACTTTCTCAACTCCACCAACTTGAAGTATTTTTGCTCCAATGCTTAACTTCCCTTTTACAGTATCAGTTATCTTTGGCCCCAATCTCACTGTATATGTTATAATAACCCTTATAAGTTCATTAAAACACAGAAGAATTTTACTTGATAAATATTTAGAAACATTATAACTTAGGCCTGATAACCACATACCATGCTCTCTAACTCTATTAGCAAAACTGTCAGCCTTCCTCCCATGCTTGTTTGTTCTAGTAAAAGCTGAAGTCACTCTATCTGGAAAAATCCAGATGCATGGCCATCATTAAAACAACCAACAACATGAATCAATTGATCATTCCAGTGTATAAAAAAAGGGATGTCTACTAAAAGGTTAACTTGTAATTAGGAAGGACAAATTTGTTGTCTCATATGATGTCTCATTCTATATCCCACTAATTATAATTGGTCTAAATAAGTGAAATCACCTATTCTGTAACATTATTTTATAATTTTTTAACCAATCACAATTAGTTGGATAGGGAATGAAACACTAAAGTAGAACAACATATTTCCTCCACTAACTGAGATAGCAGTATTGAGGGCATCCTCAATACTTGTGAGCTCTTATTTGAACCCGAAGTAGTAGCCAAAAATACCAAAAGAGAGGATGTCTTACTTTGCTTAGCTTTGGTAGTAGAATTGTTGTACTGGCAAGCAGAATGTGGCAAGTATTTCTTGGATGTCTTCCTAAACTGGTACGCTGATGAGGTGATGGGAACTCCAAAAACTAGATCCTTAAGAAATGAGACTTCCATATTCAATGTTTTTGTGGAAAATGCTCTTTCCCTTGTGTTGAAGACCTCACTGATGGTGAATTGCCGGTGAATAAAATAAAAAAAAAATTATGCTTTGCTCACTTAGGTAGATGATCAACTCTTGAATAATCCGAGAGGTATATATAGGAATGAGCGAGAAGAATTTGAATTTGACTTTTTGCTTGATGAGTCATCTCTGGATCATCAAGAAGAATAAAAAGAAGAGTTATCCAACATTTGAAGATGGCATGTCTGCCCACTTTTAGAAAAGAGATTATATATGTAAATTAAAGGATAAGCAAAAGTATTTCAGAAAGGTGGACTTGAAATGTTTAACAAATATAACTTTAGTGTACAAGGATTAATGGATGTTAATAAGTATCAAACCTACGATTTTTAAAATGAACATTGCCACTTTGGACCTGATTATATAGCTCGTGCATACCATGTAAATTTTGATTTTTTTTTACATAGGTAAATTTTAATTCTATTTTATTCTTACTTTTAGATTAATGGAAAGGGTATTCTTAGGAAGAGAGTTTGTACATCAAGACAAAGTCCCTCTCTGGACAATTTTAAACCTATCCTATATAATTAGCTGCTTATATATGTAACTAATTAAGACCTCAAAGTTTGACTTCATTTGGCCATCCTCTGCATTAGGTTTGCAATGCTGAATACAATGTTCACAGAATTTCATTAATTGTGGGAGAATGTTACTCTTATTTGGATCCTCTAATTAGTTCGAATTAAATTAACTGCAAATTGAGAAACCTAATAATGTTCATGCCTTATAAATATTAGTGGATAAGACAAAAAATTAGCTATATTATTAACTGTTTCTGTTGTAGAATAAAAAGATGTTGAAATTCAACACAAAATTGTTGTTTAATCTGCTTAAGTTATCATATTGTTTTATATTCTGCCAAATGGTTTGACTCGTTTGGTATAACTTCTAATTTTGTTATACTTTAGCAATTAAGGATCCTTGACTAGAGAGAAGATATATTCCTAAGGGAATTACAACTTTTGCATGTGGAAGAAAAGAAATAAACTATATACCCATCTTAATATATATATATATATATATATATTTTTTTTTTTTTTTTTTCTTTATATTGTTTCTTTGCTCATGTTAAGGTGACAATGAAGCCTTTTGAGCTGGCAGTCTAACTTTCTGACGCTAGACTTTCTCTAGGAGAAAAAGGAACGTTTGCTTGCACCAAGAAGAGATCCACTATAGGGTTTAAGATATAATCGATGTAGTAGATGAAAAAAAAAATAAAATTATAATGACTTTCATTTATTTATTTGCAACCATAATATATGGTCTTTTAAGAGATATTTCTTATACATGTAATATTTGCAATCAAAATGATTGCTGAAGTTTCTCAATATTGTCTTAAATAAGTTTGACTTAGTAATGAGAAATATTTGCATATGTTCTTGCACATACTTTTTAAAAGATTAAAAAATTGATGACTGAAATGCACATATTAATTTTTTTTTTTAAATTCCAGCACTCATCTGTAGCTCCATATAATTTTGAAATTAATCTATAATATATATTTAGAAAAGTGTGTCACTAATAAATTAGAGTGTGAAAAAAAAAATTATTTTTAGAAATACTTCTAGAATCTTCATACCAACCTTTCTCTCTTTCAATGGAAAAAAGAAACAAAAAGCATTTAGACCAGAAAATCGGTGTTGTTAAATGGATTAAAAATAATACCATTCTTAAAGTGCTGATAAGGCTTTGCATGTATCAACTTCTTTATAAATAGCAAAAGTCAGGATTCAGCAGCTGCATGAGAAGATATAAGGTCGGTTATAGACATCATGTGGTTAAAGTTAGTGGAAAAGGAAATTAATTGCCAAATCATTCCCACATCATCACCATGCCCCACATGCAAACCATGTTCAATTCTTTAAAGGGCTACCCAATATTGCTAAAAGAAAACCACAACAGAGCCCATAGAAAGAGAAGGGTAAGAATAATAGACAATAAAACAAACAGAACACCAAGCCATGTTTAGTTGTTGAAAACTTGTGTGTAATATTGGTTAAGAAACCAAGAATTGATAGACAGAAATCTTGTTTATTAGCAATTTAGAGAACTACCATACAGTACATTTCCCATGTTTTCTACTTATGTGAAACAAAATGAGTTTTCCAACCTTTTTTTTTTTTTTTTTGCTCTAATGACAAAAGTAAAAGTCTTGAAGCTCATCTTGAGAATCATCGTTGAAAAGTTCTCTAAACTAAATAAGTTCTTATAAATCAACAATATCACTTGTAAAGTGTAGCTAAAGGCAGCAGCCAGATGCAGCTAATAAAGTCTGAGTTATTTAAATTAATAAAAGGTCACCATATACCTGCCAACCTAAGTGGATGTTGCATTAAAAAATTAAACACTGAAATAGGAAAAAAGAAAGATTCTATTATTTTAATATATTATGATAAAAAGTTTAAAATTTTCTTAGTTTTCTTTTCCTATCAATGTTTATATAGTGCATGTGAAAAAAAAATAGGGAAAAAAAAAATCACAGGTCAATAACATCCAGCAGTCTACACCTTAACCTTTAAGTGGCCACGAATTTTTTTAAAATAAATTTTAAGGGTCCAAAATATATGTATAATACCACAAGGCGAAAATAAATATTTGCTAAGTTGAATTGAAATTTTATATTGAAAAGTATTTCAGACACATAAATTTTATGATTAAATTCAAAATTGTAGTCAAAATCAAAATGCTAAAAGAGAGCACTCAAACTTGTATGACAAAAAAATAATAATAAATAAATAAAAGTTAGAGCACTCAAGAGTTACAGTAAGACAATAAACAGATCCGGTATATATCACAAAAATCATTTGACCAATTTGAGTCATATTTCTATATCTTAAATATAATTATAATGTACACATAATCCAAAATAATTAATAATAGTTTTATTTAAAATTATTAAATAATGCTACTCATAAATAAAAAACTTATTAAGCACAAAATTAAAAGAGTAAATCGGCCCAACGAATAAGAAACCAAGATGAATTAGGCAAAATCCATCAGAAAGAAGGCCCAAGAGGCCCACAAGGGATACCAAAGGTATGTTCCCAAGGTTAAGCTCTTAAATCATTCAAATATTTGATGAGTGTATATTTCCACTGATTTTTGGTTTCCAGTTTCTCCTTATTGTGTGTTAATTTTGTGCATAATTAACTTGAAAAGCTTGAAATTGAATATGCTATGTGGAATTATTGGAAAAGCCATATTTGATTGAAAAAATGCTAATTTTTATACATTTATTTTAGTTTCAAGTGGTTAGGTGCGACTGCACCTTATCTTTCCAATCAGCAGGATTGCTTCATGTGTTAGGTGTGCCTACGCCTTGCATCAGAAGGTCATTAGAATTATAGTCTCTAGGCAGAAGATGTTTTCTCATTAGGTGTGCCCATGGCTTATGTTAACAGTTTGAAATTCCCTAAAAATTCAACAATCAAGTTATATATATATTTTTTTAATTACTTATTTTTTTATTTAGATTAGAACTATCTTTTGGAGTTTTCTCTTCCTCTTTTCCTTTTCCTGTATAAAGGGGATTAAGAGCATTAGAGAAGGAATCTTCAATGGCTCTAATTTTACTTATTGTTCTATGCTTCATCTACACTCTGTTATGCTAAATCTCTCTTTACTAGTTGAGGTAGGTAAAAATATTAGTTATTTATATTGTGAGACTTGATTTTCATAGAGTTTTCCTATCAAGTATTTGAATATATTTTGCCTCTCCTTTTATTTCTTCTGGCTAAAATATTAGGTGCCCTATTTTGATCAATTAATATGAGTAGTTAGGTGTGTGAATCTGTAATTGTTTGTATAATCCAATGAAGTAGCGCGTCAACTCTCTCAATAAATTGATCTTTGAAGGGAATTGATGAAGTATTCAATCTATTTTGAATGAACTACGTAGCTCCACCAAGTAGAATTGGTGGCCTTTATAGATCTTAGTGCTACTCAAGCTTAAATCCCATAAGCGTATTTGGGGTTAGTTAGTGAGTAAGACTTAATAATAGGATGTTGCACGACTGTGTACTCTTAAGGAAACACTGAATGTTTTTTCATTCACAACAATTTATTTGAAGGGAGAACTACCATCCTTGCTGTTCAATGATTAGTTTAATCAACCAATATGGAACCATACTAGAGTTTTATTCATTGCTATGTTTCTACATATTTTAATTCATTGTTGTCTTTAGTTATTACAATTTTATTTTTGCACTTGTTTTAAGATTTCAAATTCTCCTATCCTTTTATTTTTGATTTACAAAGTTCAGATTTAATATATCAATTCCTAATGAGTACAACCCTACTTGCTTTATCTATACTATTGAGGCTAGAAAATTATTTTTGATGGCTTTGACACCCATAAATAATCCTTTAACAAGTCACTTCTTATGCTCAAAGGAGCTTTTATTTTGTAAGTGTTCTCGAAGGGAATACCACAACTGAGGGAAGCATCAATTAATACTAGTAAAAGGCGTCAAGGAAGGATGTCAAAAGAGACTCCCCTATGGCAAGGCTGAGTTAAGGGAAAGCCCCACTTAGCATAATCAGCCGTCCAGAGTTGATGTTGAGGGAAGCATCCTCCACAACAAGCAAACGTGATATGCCAAGAAAGGCTCCCCAAACAAGAGGCTAATAATGCATGCTCCGTTAGGGCCGTTTGGTACGTAGGAAAGGAAAGAGAGGGAAAAGAATACGTTTTACTTTTTTTTGTTTTGCACTGTTTGATAGCTCTAAAGTAAAGGAAAACTCGTTCCTTTAGGATGTAACTTTCCATCACTTGAAGGCTACAACTTTTCTTTTAAATTGGAAGGAAAGTCAAAGAAAGAAAAGGAAAAAAAATTTTATTTATAAAAAAATCTAAATTATAAAATTAAAATTACATTATATAACTTTGTATATTGATCAAGTTTAATTTTTATATTATAAAATTAAAATTAAAATTATATATAAATTATAAAATTATATTATAAGATTAAAAATTATAATTATAATTATAAAATTACATTATAAAAATTATTAAATTATAAAAGTTATAAAATTATCTTATAAAATTAAAATTAAAATTACATTAAAGTTTGTATATCAATTTAAGTTATAAAATTAAAATTACATTATAAAAATTTAAATTTTTTTCATTATTAATCATGAAATTTATGGTAATTAAATTGAAAAATAAAGACAATATATATATATATATATATATATATATATATATATATATATATATATATATATATATATATATATATATATATATATATATATATATATATATATATATATAAAAGTTTTAAAGAAAATGTAAATTTGTATTTATACAAAAATATATATCCCATTACGTTAATTTCTTATGCAAACCAAACATTACAAAGGAAAGAAAATCTTTTCTTTTTCATTACATACTAAATTAAGAGCTATCATTTTCTTTTCCATTCCTTTCGCTCATTTTCTTTCTTTTCCAGTGTACCAAACGGAGCCTTAGTGTAGTTTTTACTTCCTAAAGGAAGCTCCTCTAGCTAGGACTAGGATGCACCCTAAGCAACACCTTGAACCTTGAAAGAAAACCTTAGTAACACTAGGATCAGGAGTTCTTGTATGAAGTGGTAACAGAACGGGCACTATTCTTAGGTAAGTGGTTTGGATGGCTTTTCAATTAAGGAATAACCAAATATTAGAGGTTCGTCAAAGTGACCTCTTGATGATTTTCTGAAGGAACAAACAGAGGCGTAGGAGGTCTTCTAAAGGAGTGTGATAGGCACGTGGCATGATAGCAAGCTATTCCCTTGACCTCCCTTGAATCCTTGATCTTTCCTTAATGGAGTGTAACTTTTCTTGGCTCTATTTTAATCTTGATTAAGACCTTCATTCCATCTAAAAACCACTCTAATTATTTTCTTTTACCTTTTTTAACTTACAATTTAACCACTAGCAGCCATTGTGCAACATCAACCTGTGAAAGAATATACTTCATTGGCTCGACACCACCTTCTAACCCAAAAGCTTAAGCTTATAAGTTTATGGGTCTCTCAATTATATATATCCTTCACCTCTCTTTGATTTGTCCGATGTGAGACTTACTTCACACTTGAATTCCCAACAAGTTTCAACAACCGTTCCTACCTAGTACTTAGGAGACAAGCACTAAGTATGTCTCCCTTTGGCAAGTTGCCAACTCACCAAATTGGACAGCTGCAAGTCTTGCTAGGAGCTGCTGGACAAATCCCTAGTGAAGAGGATGTCAACCAACTGGTGTGCAACACCTCAGCCCTAGTGTATAAGATATTTTGTCACCCCAGGTGCACCTCACATGACTCCTAAAAAGCCGAACCCATCATCTCTACTATATAGCCTTGCATATTTTAGCATTTTAGAACTTTTCAACCAAAAGAATTGTTACTCTATTAAATTTACCTCAGCCACCACTTTTTCATCTTTTTTATCCCTCCGGCCAAGACTGTTATAGCCACAGGAACAAACTCTATAGATAGTCATTTCATGTCAGGGGAATGCTCCTAAGACTAAGACCTTCCCATTGGAGTCACTACTTGTTATTCAGAGTGGCAGGTTTCTCAATGAAGATAATTGATTTAGAAAGACAGTTCCAACATTTAGAAGACAGTTCCAACAGGGGAATCCTAATATAAGTTAATCAAAAAGCATATCATATGAGAAAGCAAGTGCATTTGAAGATAATTGATTCTCGTTTCTTCACTCCATGACTTTTTAGGCGACCTGGTCACTTCATTATGATCCTTTTGTTAATTAACGTAGCTGGGTTTTTATATGTTCATTGGCATTTTCACATTTTCATGGATATTTAGAATGAAATTTGTATGATCATAATAGGAAATAAATTGTGTTGAATTTTGTTCCTTCTGTTTGTTTAGACCAAAAATGTTTCTTTTGTTTGATCACAGTAGCTGGGTTTTTATATGTATACTTACACATCAAATTATTGAAAGAAGGGACATGATGGCTTTGCACAATCATGAAAAGATTGACAATTCAAAGCTGAGAATACAAAGCTAGAAGAAATTGATATGCTTCATTAAGGGGCACATAATTTGTGCCTTGCGTGATGTTGCAGCATGGCCTCTGCAGAATCTAACTTTGCATGGACACTAGAATTTTAAACTTGGGATATAATATTTACCCTAGGTAAATTAGCTTCATCCACTTAAATACTTGGTCAACAAACTAACAATCTTGGCCATCAAGAAAAAATTTAGACAGTTAATTTTTTTTTGGCTGCTAAAAGGCTTATCCAAATTTCATCGCTTGGAAATCCACCAGATCAAATACAAAGATTGGAAAAGGAGCTTGCTGATTTAAAATTGGAACTGCAGGTTAGATTTTGTTACTCACATTTTCTCCCCTTTTTGTTTAGTTCTTTCAGTTGTCTAATGGCAATTACAATTTGTAGCAAGAGTCTCTTTTGAGGCAGCAGGAACAGCAAAAATTGGCGAACGAGCAAGCCCGAATTGTAATTCAGGTTCTTTCCCTAAGAATTTCTGTAGAATCTGTATATAATTTGTAATGCTTGCAAATCTCATTGGAAGTATGTATTGGATTCAGTTCATGCATGATTTAGTATTCTGTTGATGGGAAAAAGAGAAATATGGAAAAAATAATTATATGGCCATGAATCTTAATTCTTTATTCAATATAAGATACTCTGGCAATCTAAAAAAGCAATGCTACAAAGTCTACAATCAATATATAAAAATGATAAGAGTTATTATTGAGCGGCCTCCTATTCAGTGCTCTGCCTGAGTCTCAAACTCATCATGGCCTAGTTTGTTTCAATGACTTTGATTTACGACTCTTACTACATTTTATTTGATGTTTCTTGTTTTGAATGGGTGCACTTCAACATGGCATTAACCCTAGTTTGGGTAAATGCATAGGTCTCAGATAGAGCACCTGCGAAGGCATTCTCAGTGGTGAGATAACTTACCATTTCACAATGCTTAGTAAATTTCATTTTTTTTTTTTCAGTTTCTGTTACTTTTTGCGTTGATTAGAGCAAGAATTTTGAGTTACTGTTCCATTGAAATATTGGACAAATATTCCTAAAATTTTGAGTAATTTTTATGGTTAACTAGCTTAACCTGCTAGCAGATAGTGGATGTTTTGCTGCTGATCAAATTACCTTCTTATAGGAATATGACCAACTCTGTTTTTCAGACAGATAATTCTCTTCAATATTTTGTTTGTTGATCATCAAATAATCTGCTGCATAAAGGAATTAGATTTGATATTTGCCTTTTTGTGGTCTTTTTGTTGTTTGAATTTTCTAATTCTTAGGAATTCTTGTTGATATTTGTTGGGAATTCTTCTCATGGGCGATCACCATACTCACATAGGCTGTTTGACTTTAAAAGCTTGCCTTTAAATTGCAGCAAACCGGGACAAATCAGGAGGGGACACATTCAGGACATGATCTGGGACAAGCCAGGATGGGACTCGGGACATAACCGAGACGGAACTGGGACAAGCATGTTTACAAACGGGACAGGATGGGCCGAGACAAGTATGTGAATTGAAATAGGATGGGATGGGGACAGGTATTCTTGTCCTAGTGTATTTTCAGGATAGGACCGAGACGGCCTAATTCCAGGCTCATCTGGGCCCATGCCCACCCCTACTAGGGATAATATCTCCTCAATGTATAAAACACAATCTCCTTGCAAGAAAAGGTTCAAACAAAGGTTATATAACTAAACAACTTACCAACAAGGTGTTCTGACATAGAAATGAGAAGCCACGCATGGAAGTTATGTTAGGAAAATATGATAGAAGAATGAAATATGTGCAAACACATTGTCCTTCAGGTGATATTTCACCCCACTATGTTACTGAAAGTAATATGGAAAATTACCCATATGATTAATTCTAAGCATGGAAAAAAAAAAAAAAAAGGATAAATTTTGAAATTCTCTCCAACAGAACTTCTGAAGTTTGTTAGATAAGAACATGGAAGAGGTTTTGAAATGACTTTTACTTTAGCAAGCCTCCAATTTATAATAGAAAAGGAAATTCTTCAAAAGAATTGTGTCTAATTCGAGGAACATGAATAAAGGAATGTGTTCTTTCTTGTATCTTTTTTAGAAAACTTGTATTCTTCCAAAAAAAAATACCTTAAGAGAAGATATCCCTTTTGAAGAAGAAGACTCCTCTTCAAAAAGATTTTCTTTCAACATTAAAAACTCTTTCGTTTCTTTTCTTTTATTTATTTTATTTTAAAATTTTAATTAAACAAGAATAACTATTTTGTTGAGGACCATTGAATTTATTCTAATCCAATGCACATGCTCAGGCCTCTTGCCTAGTGCTAAGTGCTTTTAATTAAATACAAAGTATTTTTCCTTCAATCGCTTAATTTATTTATATGGTGTGAAACCTTAAGACATTTCAAAGCCCATTTATAATTTATTTATTCAATGTGAGACTTCACTTTCACTGTTATATTTATTAGTTTTTTAAACTACCCATAATTTTACAACAATCCCCCAATTAGTTTGGAAAAACTAAGTAATCTTCTCTAAATGCATAAGATTTTGTATAAAATAGGTGTCTTTCGACTTGAACCTATCCTTAGTGTAAATATTTCAAAGTCTTAACAAACTAATGGTTGCTCAAAAGCATTAACCATAATTCTTATGTTAAAATTGGAAATAGCACACATAATCTTATGTGACTTCAAAAGTTGACAACTTTAGCACTTTATATGGTCATATGCTTCTTCATAGGCTTTTCATGAACATTTATAAGAATTAACCACAAAATTCTTGGTAGGAGCGGCAACACTCCTTATGTTTATATAGGCGGATTTCCCGTTTAGCCTTAATCTTAAATTTCTTTAGGCTTTCCTTGAATCCATAAAGAGTTTTACACTCTGAACACTTAAGTTCTAGAACACGCACTAGACCAGGAATGGATATGTATTCACTATTGGCCAATCACTTATCAGAAACTTGTTTTTACCCGTTGAACCTTATTCTAGATTTGGTCCAGTCAAAGGTTGGGTTTCCATTACTGGTGACTATTATTATGGGTTTTAGTCCCATTCCTTTTGAGGTTTTTACCACCATATCATTGGTGAGTCCTTTTGTGAAAGGATCTGCTAGATTTTCACTTGTTTTAACATATTGAATTGTGACCACTCCATCATGAATTAAATTTCTCACATAGTCATGCTCTAGACTTATATGTCTAGATTTTCCATTGTATACTTTACTAAATGCTCTAGACATAGTAGCTTCAGTGTCACAATGTAAAGAGAATGTTGGCATTGGTTGTGGCCACAGCTCCATTTCCAATAAGTTTATTATCCATTCTCCCTCTTTACAAGCTTCTACTAAGGGAACAAACTATGACTCCATTGTGGAGTGAGTTATACACGTTTGCTTTTTAGAAGCACAAGAGATGACTCCTCTAGCATGTGTGAAAATCCAACCATAAGTAGATTTGTTATCACTTGCACTAGTTATCTAACTAGCATCAGTGAATCCTTCTAATACTACTGGAAACTTATTGTAGAGCAGTCCTGGATTTATTGTTCTCTCCTAGGACTCTAGCAATTCTTTTCCAAGGTTCAGAACTTGGATTGTTAATAAATCTAGAAAGTTTGTAAACGACAGAAGAAATTTAGTATACTCAATTTGAGCAACAACACTATTTGTATTTTCTTTCATGATCTATGAATGATCATAGGGTGTGTTTGCCTCTTTTATGTTCAGGTGTTGAAATTTAGTCAACAACTCTTTAATACAATGACACTGATTTAAGACAAAAAGCCCCCACTATGTTTTGTAACTTTAATACCTAAGAATGTATCTACCTTTCCAAGATCTTTCATTTTGAATTTTGAGGATAGATACTTAGTCTCATTTAAAGTAGTCATATTTGTCCCAAATTTAAGCATATCATCCACATATAAGCAAATAATAACACTATAATCTAATGTGAATTTGTATAAACACATTTATCTACAATATTATGCCTAAACCCATGGAACAGTATAACTGAATCAAACTTTTATAAACTTTCTTTTCATTTCCGTAAAGTACAACGTACAAAGCCTTCAGGTTGTTCTATGTATGCTTCATATTCTAAATTTCCATTTAGAAAAGCAGTTTTCACATCTATTTGATGCACAAACAAATTATAGATTGATGCTAAAGCAAATAGAATTCTAATGGAAGAAATCCCTGCAACAGGCAATATGTACCAAAATAAACAATTCTTTTATTTTCTCTAAAACCTTTAGCCACCAACCTAGCCGTTAAAGCTTGTACTGTGCCATCAGTGTTATATTTATGCCTGAATACCCATTTACAACCTATAGCTTTTGATCCTGGAGGTAAGTCTATCAACACCTACGTGTTGTTTGACGAAATGGAATACATTTCATCATTAATTGCCTAGATACCCATTTAGTTGAATGTCATGTTGGGGTACAACTGTGGTTTAACTAGAAGATGTAGTGCCATTATTTTCTTCAATAAGTGTTGGTTCATGATCAGTTTCCACAAAATCATTGATAATCTTATTTTCAAAAAAAAATCCATGTCTGTAAATTCCACAATCACATTTTAACTAGACCTTGATCGCTTGTAGTTATTATTCAGCAATAATAACTTTTTAACCGTTAAATAAGGCTGCAACTACAGTAACAATTTCATCCTACAACTAAAAAATAATTATTGTTGGACAATAACTATCCAAGATCTAAATATATTTTAATCAACATCTAAGTCTATATGCCTTTGAATTTTAGGCATAGCCTACAAAAACTTCTTAAGGCTCTTTGCCCTAATTTGGTTCTCTTTGGTTCTAGGACTCTAAAGAATGCTAAACAACCCCAAACTCTTAAATAATCTAGATTGGGTTTTCTACCCAATTAGCAGTCAATAACGTTTATCCCCATAAATTGATAAGTAACTTAGCACTAAGAATCATGGCATTAGTCATATTTACCAATGTTCTATTTTTTTTTTCCTTTTTGCCAAACTATTTTAATGTGGGGTGTAAGATGCACTAGTTTGACGTTTTCTACCATTATTTTCACAAAACCCTACAAACTGGGCGGTAAAATATTTTCCACCTCTGTCACTTCTAAGCATTTTTATTTTCTTTCCCTTTTGATTTTCTACCAAAGATTTGCAACAAGTAACTATATCAAAGGCTTGATCTTCGGATTTCATCAAATACACGAGTATATCTTAACATGCCATTTAATTCAGAAATGTCAGAATGCACAAGTTATAAAACTCCACTATTTCTTTCTACAGAAGAAACTAGTTTCTTGTTATTTTAGCTTGAACACAAATTTCACACTTATTATCAATTTCTTCTTGACATGATATAATATTATGCTTAATCATTTATTTCAACGTTTTATAATTCATGTGCCCTAATCTACTATGCCATGAAGAAAATGAATGCTTAGTAATATAAATAAAAATTGAATTATTATTATTAGTATTAGTATTAACACTTAATTTGAACATTCCATCACAAGAGTAACCCTTGCCTACAAACACTTAAAATCTTATCAGATTCTAATACAATCTTCAACCCTTTCCTACATAACAGATTTGCAAATACAAGATTATTCTTGCTTTTGAAACATAGAAAATATTCTACAGCATTAAAACACTACAACAAAACTAAATAAAAGCATATTATAACTCCCAAATTAGTCTTAATTTAAGTTAAATATATTTAGAATTATTATGACACAAAAAACTTATAAACAACTATACAAATACCCTGTCTCCGTTCTAGTTAAGGCATCCTTGAGTTTGAGAATGAATTATCTTCAAGAGAGTGATGCGCATCCTATAGTGTCACTACTATAAGTTGCAGTCAATTTAAAAATTTCAAGTTCAAGTTTCAAACCAAGGTTCTATTCTTAGAGAACTACTAGTATAGCTTTCAGTCAATTAGGGGAAATGGGGGATTTTCAACAATTCAACCGTAAATAAATGCGATAAACAATAAAATAAAAGTAAACAAATGATGGAAATGCAATCAACTTAGGGAACTATCAGACAACGGTGATTTTATCCTCGACCTAAAGATAAATTTAATTCCAGTTATATCAATTAACTAGATTAACCCTGAAATCTCAAGATTAACCTACCTAATTAATTAATTTGGTTGAACCCTCACTAAGCCAGTATCCCTGCACCTAGCTCGGCAATTCCTACTATACGATCGCATAGATTATGGTCATTGGAACCAAATCTAACGCTAACAAACATCACAACAATGGATTAGAGCATCCAAAACCTAAATTCCGAATTTCTATCCAACCAAATCAAGTTTTACTCTGTGAAAATTACTCCTAGGGTAGTCAGGCCTAGAAATCCCACGAACTCATTCAACAATCATGCATAAAAATTATCACACACAATCATAGAGAAAGAAATGAGAAGTAGAGAAGCATGACTATCATTAAATTCAAAATAAACACAATACAAGTCTCAAGAATCAAACCAACAGTCTTTCAATTATCCCAGATTGACTATAGATGCACCTAGCCTTCCATTTTCATGGAGGTAACCATGGGAGAAGGATAAAAATGAAGAAAACCAAAAGAGAAGATGAAAGTGGTGGCTCGGAATGGTAGAGTAAATGTGCTGGCCGAAAATCTCTAGGGTAAATGTAGGAAAATTACGAAATTGACATTAATGAGGCCTAAATTATATATCACTGGTTTGCTTCACACTTTCAACTGGACCAAAACTTTTACCTTGTATCACAGCTGCGCCCACTTCAGGCAGTTCTACATACACAACGTCACCCAAGTGATCTTGAGCATGATCGGTTATGCCAACAGGTGCAGAATTTCCATCAACTGTCACCCACTCATGGGAGTTAAAATATTCAGGTCTTTCAGAACTGCAGGTAGAACGCCAGGGTAAGCATGTCAAGAAGGTAAAATCTGTTGCCATGTCAATAAAACAATAAATGACTTAACTTCCCAATTATGCAAATAAATAAATAAGAGAAGTGAGTCTTGCATTTTTGTGTCAATTTTCACCAAACTCATTTCTAATCCAACATTTATTCAGAGATAGAAGATATAGAAAGAGCAAGAAATTCATCAAATACCATTAGATCTTTAGACTCCAAAATTGTCACTGCAATTTTACATGTAAATAAATATAAAACTGGATAAGGACAAAGGAAGTATCAGTATTCAGGTATGCCATTGTAAGTTTTATATTTCCATTCCCAAAACTCTATGTGCACTTATTTCTCTATCCAAATGTGAACTGGCAAAAGGTGATGTGATGACCAAAAGGATTTCAATTTCAAAAGAATAATTAACTCATTCTGAATACTCCATCATACTTTAACCATCAAAGAAAGAAAACATGGAAACAATACAGCCACATGTATGTAAAGCTATCATCCTAAGAGTTAAAATTCTACTATTGGAACTAGGAGAGAAATTGCAGGCATTAAACAAAGTAGTTCCTATTTACATTGATCCAAAAGACTGCCATAAAAAAGGTGAGTATGAAATTCATTGGACAAAAAATAAACAAAACAAATTCCTGCACACTTGGAGTTAACTCAACCACTGTAATGATAAAAACCAACCCAATAGAAAATTTTTTACCTTACGCACTTCCTTAACAGACCTCTACCTAACTTTCTTCATCATATTTCCACATATAAAAGTAAAGTTTTCTTCATATAAATGTTTCCGTTTTCCATGTTTGTGTTCTAAATTTCTTATGTTTTAATAGGCTCTTTCTAAGCTACCAAAGGCTATTCTGTGCCATGGTGAAATTCTCAAAAAAAAAAAAAAATTTAAAGGAAAAAAAAAAAAAAAAAGCACCATCACTCGTTATGAGACACAACACACAAATCTTTGTAAAAATGCATAAAACAGTACAATAGAGGGGAAAGTATCAAATTCTTCTCTTTTTTCTTGACAAAGTTTTTTTTTTTTGGACTGATTTTCTTATATTTCTTATGCATTTTATAAGAAAATTTCTTTAATTACTTATTTTTTCAATAACACACCAAAATCATGAGTAAGTTTCAATGGAACCCACCTAATTTAGTGTGAATTTAGCACCACACCTTCCCTAAGAATGTGTGTAGCTTAGCAAGACCCTTTCTAATATGAAAGTTTTCTTTCTGTTGTCAGTCGTCACTCTTTATGTGTCCTTATAATTGTCATTTCTCTAATATACAGGCTCAGTCTAATAGAAGAGATGCCTATCAAATCCAGCCTATACCCATTAATTAAAGTCTACAAAACCACATCGTTTTGCAGAACCAACTCTCAATAGTCAAAATCATAGAATTTTGAAAGTAGGGCAACGCTGGTACATTTTCTTCTTCCCACCATCGCCTCAAGAGCATGTTCCCTGTTACTAGAAAACACAAATGAAACCAGTAACACTTGAATGGTTCTCTTCTCACCATTCCCAGAAAACTAACTCATGAAAAAGATCTGATCCGATCACCATTGTTCAACCAAACTTCATCAAAAATCTCAAGAACAAATGGCAGTAAAAGAATACCCCATAGCATATATTTCCCAACCAGAAAGGATCTCAAATAAAAAATAATAAGAAAAATATAAGAACACATATTGGGAATTCAAAGCAATAGATCAAACATACTTATAAACACAGAGATCAAGATCCACACAGCGTAGATTACGCAACACCGCCAAAGCACGATAGTAATAACAGAAAAACATGTGGAGACGAAGAAGAATGAAATTTTACCAATGGAAAAGCTTCTTTGGAAAACAGAAATCCTGAGGTGGGAAGCAGCCCTTGAAGCCCATAGCATCGAGGAAGCCATTTTTTTCCCAGTTCAAATACTCTGCTTCTTTCTGAACAGCCTTTTGGTATATTCTTATACTTTACTTTTATATATCGTGGGGTTGGTGAATTTTTTTCCATTTTTGCTTTCTTCTAAATGATTTTACATTTTTACTTAATTTGTTCTTAATGCTAGATCACTACACGCAACTTCACAAGGGATAATCCCATAGTATTAGTAAGGGATGTTTGGTGAGCTAGAATGTAAAAGAAATTTTATGATTAATGAGTAGAAAACAAAGAAGAGCGAAACTGGTGGGTCCATTTGTCAACAAACGCTGATGCAAAGTCGGTGAAGAGTGAAATTTCTACTTGATAGATCAATTGTTTACTCTTCGTGGCAAGGATAGTACGTGAGAATATCTGAATGAAAAACCAAAAAAAAAAAAAAAATTTAAAATGGTGAGTAACTAGTGAGGTGATGGATGCTTTTGGAAACATTGCCTAAACATATAACCAAAAGGGAAGGGAAAGGTTAGTTGTATATTCAATTTTGTATACTCATGCGTATGCTAATTGATTTCAGTTTATTTGTAAGAATAAAACTATAAATAAAAATAACGAGACACAAACACAAAAAAAAAAATATAAAAGTAAGTGTGAATGAATAAATATGTTTTTTTTAACCCATTTCTTCTTTCATGTGTTGTTTTAAACTACACATTCTCTATTAAGGGAGTGGATTTACTAACACCTTTTGTGAAATTATGTGTATTGGAACCTATCATGGATTCCAATTACTCTCTTTACTTATTGGTAATGGAATAAAATCTTGTCTCATTTAGTGTATTAAATTCTATGTGAGAGGATTCTTATTGGTCAAATGTGTAACTTATAATTATTTTATAACATTTTAATTAATCATAACCCTATTAGATAATATTTGACACACCAAAAAAGACAAAAGAGTTTTATTCCATTACTAAATATACGAACACCAATATTAATCTAGGTCTTTTATTTTCTTCTTCCTGTTGATCATAACTTTTTGATGATTGCATGCACTAGTTAATATTGTAGTTAAAATGATGGAAGCATAATTGTAAACATATCGGTGATACTGAGGTCATCCTTAGAGCTCGTAGGTTTTATATTAAAACTTAGGTCATAGTTATACGGCTAGAAATAAGGGCCCAGTCTAAATAATATAAAATGGAGAATAGTAGCACGTGTCTAGCTTAAATGGTAGAGTTAGAGTAAAATTACAAGAAAATTCTTGCCACAAGAACAATATAAATAAGCATCGTCATTAATGAGATGCGTAACAAAAAAAAACTAGAATCCTTAAGATCTCACACAATCTGTAATACTAATTTAAGCATCTAAAGTGTTATATTCTACCAACATTCTTTTGTTTGCAGATATTCTTTAACCCCAAACCGATCAAAGAACCAACTTAACTGGGGAACTCAATCCATTCAACAACCGTCCCATCCCAGGCCAACCCTCAAGCAATAGTCAAATCAAAGAAAAGGAAAATTGAGCACCAACGACAATGATCTAGTACTTGAAGTTGAATTGTGATTCATGCTATTCTTTTTTTTTTTAAAAAAAAAAGTTTAATATAAGGAAATGCTACCTCATTTTATGGCTAGGCATGTCATACATCTCAACGTATGTTTATAATTGTACTTATAAATTAAGTAATAAAGAGAAATTACTTATAATGGAATCAACCAAGATCTTTTCAATTAATCCCCGTTATCCTTGTTGAGTATGTAATGCAATTCGATCTTTGTCAATGTCTACTCCCTGTTGGGCACATGCCATTTTCGTATGGTAAGAGTTCTCTTACATTATAAAGTGTTCATTTTTAATAACAGCGACAAAAAGTAATAATCATAATCACTAATCGCAGCTCAAGGACAAATGGGTGTTGCATGATTCTTGTTTTTTTTTTAATGATTCGTGTTGAATGGATTACATAGACCATTGAATCTTGTATATACAGATTTAAATATTAATTCATGATTAAATAATTCACACTACTTTGTCATTTAATTAATCTATTCAGTCAGGAGATCTTATTATATAAGCATGTGCACGTGAGTGTTAGGTATTATTTGACCAGCTTTTGCAAAGGTTCATTCACTATGTTATTTATTTAAAAAAAAAAAAAAAATTGACATTGACTATAAGTCATGTGCCAGAATATAAATTCAAATTGACGAGCCTATGATAATTTTTGGCTAAATAATAATAGTTCAACATAAATGTATATTGATTGATCGATTAGCAGTGAATTGCAATAAATTTGAGTTCATTTTTTTCTCCAATTGTTATTAATGATGATCCATGTACTATCATTTCTGTTTGATGATACATTTTTTAATATTGACCAAAAAAAATTAATAAGCAAACGATTGCCGTATTAAAACTTGTGTTGTTGGGTAATAATTTTTTACCTATCCACCATTGTGGAGAACAACATTGTTTTTTCCCCTTAACCTTAGAACCTAGGTTTGTTGAGACCAGCTCCTGGTTGGAGCCAGCGAGTTTTCCTTGCTCCAATGGTCACCCAATCAAAGTTGATCAATAATTAGAAAATTATCTCGTCCAGCATGTTAAAAACCGGTGCATATCATAACATCGTTAGTCTCACGTTAGCTTCTATTTCATGTTTTGTTATTTTTTAATCAGTCAAAAAATTATTTTTAATTATATAATTATAATAAATTTTACAATATTAATTTTTATCACTAAAAAAAAACAGATAAAACATGAGACAAAACATGTTTAAGTTAACAAGATGTGGCTTAATTGGTAAACAGATTAAGCTCATAATAAGAAGTTTTTATAATGTTAATGGTTTGAGCTTATAAAAAAAATACATATTATGAAAAAGAAATAACCGTAATTGTTCTATCTCTCCAAATAATATTAGTACTAAATAAAAGCCAAAAATAATTTTAAAAAAAAAATGGTGTCTAGTCTCAAATTTACAACATCTTTTTTTTTTTCCTCTTTTTCAAGAAATCCTTACTTAGCAAGAACATTGCACTTGGCGATAAAATTGTATTTGACGGTTGGCGTGAAGAGAATAACAAATTGGAATCTTTTGATTAACACATCACTTTATGAGTTGAAAAGTAAAGATTCATTGGATATCTCCTCACATTAAGTGTGGAAACTTAACAGTTCTGGTAGAAATCTAATTTCAAACGCGGAAATGAAACAGAAATTTCCATGAGCTTTAAAATTTCCACAAATTGAAAACTCCCGCAACTCACCAACAAAGACAACAGTTAATACTTTAACTTTAAAGAAACATCCTCTTTGTTTCTTTCTCCCTTCTCTGTCTTTTCCTTCCAACTTCCCAAACTGATAGTAATATAAACCCAACCTCCCCCTCTCTCCTCTTCCTCCCAAATCTCTCATTCTCTCTTCATAATAAAAAAAGGCTTACATAATAACTGCGTCGTTTTTAAGTGTCACTGATTGCGTTTTGACATGGATCCACATGCAAGTGAACGAACCCTAGAGGTGACGGTTTTATCCTGCGAAAACCTCAACATGGGTCGAAAACCAGTGGCAAAGAATGTCTATGTTGTCTTCCGTACAGAGTCCTTAAACTCCTTCACCACGAGAATGGAGATGGCCGAAGGAGGGAGTTGCCTTTCATGGAATGAGAAATTCTTGGTGGATATGCCCATGCATGCAGGATCTATTACCTTTGAGGTACAATGTAAGACATCAATTGGAATCAAAAGCATTGGAGAGGCAAAGATAATGGTTTCAGATTTCCTCTGTGGGACCATACCGGAGACTAATTTGCAGTTCTTGAGTTACAGGTTGAGAGACAAGGAAGGTAGGAGAAATGGGATAATTAATTTCTCGGTGAGGGTGATGTCGCCGCAATATTCACCGGCGTTGGTGAAATCTGAAGAGGGAACTTCGATTGAACTCTTGTGCAGATCAAACTCAAGGATTCCAACCCAAATTGATGAACTCTGCCCAATCACAACCCAGGCATCCTCAGTAAATGTGGTGAGTAACGATGGTTATGGAGGGTTGCAAATTAAAGTACAATCAAGTGCTAACCAAGCTGTCACTGGCATTCCAGTTTATTGGTAGATCTATTCTATCCATACCAATATTTGAAAACATATGCAACTTTTCTTTTATTTTCCTTTTGGGACAAAAACTATGTAGATATATATGGAATAGAGCTTTAATTGCGTGGAGTAACGTTGGATATAGACCTCTTTGACTACATCTTTTTTACACTTTTTATTTTTTATCTCTAACTTATTTATTTATTTTTGTTACTAATTTTACTCATATAGATAATTAATACATATTGAGTGTATTAGATTAGATATACATTAACAATATACAAAATATGAAAGCCAGACAATATACCTTTTTGTATCACCAGAGAGATTGACCAAAGAAAATGGGAAGTGTGAACTTTGAAGGCAGAAGAAAAAACTGTAGTGGGAGTGAAAGCTGAAGGGTGATTGATGAGATGGGGAGTGCGTCCCTTTCTGTCAAATTGAAAAACAAAGGAAAAGGATGAGGAGTGTGCTATTGAGAAGAACAAATAGAGGTCAAGACTTTAATGAGAAAGAATAAAGGGAGAGTGCTTTACCGGTGAGCTTTGGGGGAGTGCATCGGAGCTATAAGGAAATGGGGGAGTGTAAGGGTTTTCAAATGTATGGGTTGAGAGTATGGGTGAGGGCATTTTTGAAATATTGATATTGAAATAAGAGGTGGGGAGGGTGTGTAAGAAAAGTAGAGGGAATGACTTCCAGTTAAATTATGATGAATATATTTTATATTAATATATTATTAAGTAGATGGACTTGTATGGTTTTATTTCTCTTGTAGTCTTTGATATTATATGTACGTAAGGATTTATTTTATTTCAATAAATTATATTTTATTTTATATTATTTTATAATATTTCCAGAGGTTTACAATTATTTTATTTAGTATTTTATTATGACTATAGATTGATTAGTGTTTTATTTTTTATGGCTTAAATACTATTTTATTTATTTTGTTAAAATAAGTACAATTTATGTTAATTTTGTTTAATTGAGTTAATATATGATCTTTGAAGTAAGATGAGCTTGAGCTGAAAAAATTAACTTATTAATTAAAAAAGTTAAGCTTAAGCTCAACCTAACTCAAACTCAGCTAAACTCATTTTTATCCTTACTTGGATAAATATAAGATTTGGAAGGAACGAGAAAAGAAAAAGTGTAAGTGCAAACATTTAAAATGAGATGAACTTAAGGATTTGCTTTCTTTAGTTTTTTTTTTTTTTTTTTGATTTCCAGTAAAAATAAAATCAAAATCTTAAAGTGTACGGTTCAATAAACAAGAGATGTTTTTACAATATTTTTTAAAATACACTAAAAACTGAAAATTAAAAAAAAAAAAAAATTGTTGTTTTCAATGCTTCCAAAAATGAGTAGAGGTAAGCTTGGGTCCTAAAGTTGTTTAATCACCTTTTATTTATCCCTACCAATAACTGATTTTTCCACGGCTTAGGTTCGTGAAAATAGGGTGATTGAATAATTGTTTATATTAATTTGAATTAATGAGAAAAATACTAGAAAAATGTTGAATTCAAAACGAATACATATATAAGTCAAGGGCTTGTTTATAACATTTTTTTTATTTTATTATCAAATTTCAATAAGGAAAATCTTGATACTATGTGTACAACCTAAAGAGCTTCAAAGTTCCATGTAACTGGGAAAAGAAAAAAAACACACAATTTGACAAAAGTGCTCATAAAAATAAACACTACATAGAAGAGAATTGATGAGCATAAAACAAATCTACTTACAGATCTTACAATGAATATCAAGGACTAAATATAACACAACAAATTTGATAGATAACTAGCTTAAGGAAACGAATATTAGCAAATATTTTCTTGTAAGAAAGTTCAGCGTGTAAAATCTTTTAGGATGCGAACATTCTTTAATTATTACAATATTCACCAATAGTATCTTTAGCTGACAATAGGAAACTAATCCATAATGAAGCGCAGAGATCGCCAAAATAAACCCATTTCTCCCAAGAAAGCCTTTAAAGATGCCACCATTTTCAAATAATTCTAATATCAAAGAAGCACAGAAGGCTCAGAAATACTGCCATTAAAATTTACTTTACAGCATTCAGGAAAATGCAATCCAGCCTCATTGCAACCAGCCATTGTTATATGCGGGCATGATCTGACGTCCAAGTATTCAAGATGTTTGCATTTATCCAAAAGAATGCCTATACCTGCCACTGTGATCTTTGGACAATTACTGACCTTCAAAATCTTCAAACTCAAAGCAGCCTCCTCAAGGCTAGCACTCATAACATGGAATGCAGAATCTGAAACCTCAGGGTTTCTGCACTGACTTAAAATACAGCTCAATGAAGTGTCTGGTTTAGACACCAATCCATCTGCAAGTTCTTCAGATTGCTCATACAAGAAGTTGCCAATGAACTTATTGCATCATCAGAGATATCTCGGCAACCACCAATGATCAAAGTCTCAAGACTTTTACAGAAGTTGGACAAGGATAATACGGCTTCATCCTGGATTTTGTAGCAATCTAACAATTTCAGAATCTTGAGAGAAGAGGTACAAGCCCTAGAAATAGTAGAAACCCCCACATCACCAACATTGCTGCATTTATTGATGTCTAAATAATTGATCTTTCGACAACCACTTGCAAGGCTCGTCAGTTCATTATCAGTAATATTGGCACACCCTTGCAATCCCAATACTTCTAAATTATGACAGTCCATATTAGTAATATGCGCACCCCCAATGGGGTGCTATGGTGCCGACGCCCGAGCTCGCCTAGCATTGTGCTTGCAGCATGAATGGGCCGTGTGGGGTGCCCATGGCATAGGTGCTGCCCATGAGCAAGGCAAGACAGCTAGCACCTCCTTAAAGAGCTTTATTTTTTGTTTCCTTCTTAGTAGGATCAAATATCATTTTTTTAAGTTAACGCAAGGCTTTTTTTGAGCTAGAATTGGTGTTTTGAATTATTGAGAATATAATGAAAAAACAAAATGTGATAACAAATGTAGTTATAACTTATTTTATTATACTATACTTCGATAAATTATTAATCAAATTATTAAAAAAAAATTATTAATCACTATCCAATAAAAAAAATTAGTAAACACTCTAGTATCAAAAAATAAATTATTAACCACTAGTAAACTATTAATCAAGGGGACCAAAATATTAGTTCTATTATAATTTTTTTTACCAATTATTCATCAATTTTCAGCCAATTAAAATCTATTTAATTTAATATTACATTAAATAAACACAGGGAAAACAAAAAAATAGCAGTGCAACACTATAAAACAAACAGAGGAAGAGAAAGTGGAGCGACGGTAGAGAAAGAGAAAGAAAAAGAAAGGTAGGATAAAGTGAAAGAGTATCTGAAGAGAGAACTAGAGCAAGAAGAATAAAAATAGAGACTCGGAGAAAAGAAGTAAAACAAGAAAGAGCCACTGCTAGCCAACTTCTATCTCCCCACCACATTGCTTGCTGGAATAAATCACAAAAAATGCTCAAAACTAGGGGTGGGCACGAGTCGGGCTGGGCCGGGATAGGTTTAGGACACAATCGAGACGGGACAAATCGAGACTCAGGACAAAACCGGGACATAATTTTGTGTCCCGATGAATTTTTGGGACAGGACCGGGATAACCAAAATCTCATCCCAGTCCCATCCCAAATTTTATATAAATATATCCCGTCCCGTCCCGAAATTGTCCCTAGGTATATACATTTGTCCAGTCTATTACTTTTTTTAACCCCCATTTTTATTGTTTACACCCCACTTTCTTCTTTTTTATACTTTCGACACCCCTTTTATTACTTTATACACCTTTTTTTAAAAGTTTAACCAAGACAAGACAAATGGATTGGGACGGGACCGGTACAAGGTTATATAAAATTGGGACGGGACAAAAAAATTCTGGATAGGACAAAAAAAATATTTTTTTTTGGGGCGGCCCGTGCCCACCCCTACTCAAAACCACTAAATACCTCTTGCATAGTTTAGATTTTACCTTATTTGTACTATGGCAGTAAACTAGGGAGTAATTTTCTCAATTTTTTTCTAATTAATTTGAAATCTCTATTATATGATTTAGGATTGTTGGTTGGTGATAATTACATTTTGTATAGACTTTTATGATTCAATTCCCTTGCATTTACATTCTTAATTAAGGTAAAACATGTTGCATTTGATATGAATTCCTTTTGTTTCAGGTTTAGACTTCAATTGGCAGCAAAACAGAGATCTCAGCATTCTGCCAGAGCTCGCTGTGGCGAGCCTTACCCGAGAGCAACAAGAGCAATATAGCTTGAGCTCGCTGTGGCGAGGTCTTCCAGAGAGCAAAATCCAATTTCAAGCATCAGCTCGCCGTGGCGAGGCTACCCTTCGTTGTGGTGACCCGAAGGCCTTCCAAAGATTAATTGAAGAGTTCTAAACCATCTGAACTTCCAAGAATCCTTATCCTACAAGAATTGAGACTCCAAGACATAGAAGACTCTCCAGAATTATTAATCAAGTAGGATTAGAGTTGTGCAATTATTATGTAATTAAAATCCTAATTAAAGGATGATTAGGATTACATTAGGATTAGGAATTATAATACAACTTAAAGTCCTAGGTTGATTCTAACTAGGATTGGAGGCTATATAAATAAGAAGGAGGACTAAGAGGAAAAAGGACCCATCCACGCAGCATCCACATCAAAGCAAGCAAGCTTCAAGGTATCCTTCCACAAGGCATCACTCATCTTCACCAACACCATGTCTTCTTATTTTATCATTATGTTTTCTTTCATTATCATGTGTAACTAATCTTCTATCTAGGGGCTAAGATGTAGCCCAAGTACTTGTATAGACATGATTGATGATGTTATAACATATCTAACTTTTATTTAATTGAGGTTTAATATTCTGCACTTACTCTTGACTAATCTAGCCAATTAGAAAGGAGAAATCTGTGGGTTCTCTATGAATAGGAAGATGATTGGTTAACCTAGACCACGGAGGTTAAATCCATAGGGTTCTGTGGCGGTCTATACCCAGAATTCTATGTAGTTACAAGAGAGATAGGGAGATCCTCTAGAATACCCGAAAGGGATGTCCATAGAACTTAATGCAATTATAGTTATTATAACTCGCACTGGTCCGTAGCAGGGTTGGTAATTATAATTAGGATTATTTTGACCTCATGCCAAGGTAGGATGGTTAGATTAGGGAATCCTGGCTAGTAATTAATAATCATAGAAGTTATAACTGAATCATGAAAGTCTATGTCAAGGACTTGTGGTGAAATCTGAATTCCCTTGGCCTCACTTATCAGATATTTCAATCACCATAATTCATCTATTCTCTTTTATTTTACTGATGTTTTACCTTATGATCTACTATTCTTATCACTCTTATTCAATCGCTTGAGCATTATTGGAGTTAATACACTCTAGTAGTTAATCATAATCCCTTAGGTACGACAACTCCAGAATACTTGTTGGCTACACTGATAGTGTTCGCTTGCACTTCATTCCACCTTTATTTCACATCCATTCTACACCTATTTTCTACACCCTTATTCGCACATCAGTTGGTTAACACGAAAATGATAATTTGGTCTCGGTGGGGTTGGCGTGGCCTTGGTTGGGTCGCACCTAGTCTGCACAGAAGGAAAATGGGTAGGTCGGGGTTATACTCTAATGCCCAAGTTAGTTTCCAAGTCTAGAATCAGATTGGAAGCACTAAGGAATTAGGGTTTTTCTAGTTACCTACCTCATTAATGGGGTCACTATTTATAATGTCTTAATTATATGGGCATTTTCGTTATTCTTGTGGGAATGTGCACATAGAGTTAGGTCTTTCGCTCTTAGGCCTAGTTTGGCATATTACGTGAGTTGCTCTTGCTAACTTGGGTCCATATCATCAGCTCCCCTTGCTCGGGTACCTTATATGTCTTTATAAGTATGGATAGTTTCTTCATAATGCTAGCCATGATATCATAATTATTGTTGCCACCTTTACTTAGGGCACCATTAAAAGTCCTTATTCCTTGATGTTTGTAAATGCTTGACCATACACATTCCATCTCATGTTTGTCTTTTCATTTTGAGTTTCAACTTCATTTTTACCACAATTGTTACTGTGGCCTTTATTGTAATTACGGTGCAACACTCCTTTTTTCGAAATGACACCATTAGTGTCTGTAGTGTTGCATTCCTCGTCGCTTACTTCGAGTGTCTATCTCTTTTGCTTCACTATTATATATAGAGGCCCACCGCTTCATCCGACTGCTTTTTCTTTCTATCAGTGTCTCCTATTTCTTTTTTTTGCTTTGCCACTCACATTGCTTAGTGCTTTCCGCCACTATTTCTTGCATTGTCCTTTTCCTCCATTTGCATTTCTTTTTTCTATAGGTTCATTTAATTTCCTTTCATTTTAGTTTCTTCCACACTTGGTTGGTGGTTTAGGTCAACTATTAGCGTACTAGCAATATCTCATACTGTAGATGTGTGGACACTAATGAAATTTTATAAGAGGGATAGGGCTACTTGATGGAGCATCCTTCTAATAGATTAGATGATGACGCAGCGCACCATGCAAGTATTGATGGTTCTAATTCTTTCATGGATGCTGGCAAATCGTCTGTTGAATTGACTTGGGAAGTACCCCAGGGGGTCCCCATGATAAAGGTTATTAAACCCAAAGATGGTTATCAAGGATCTAGAGTGGGAGTAAAACTGGCCTTTCCCCGTATAGCTCATAAGGTTAATAAAGGTCGGTGTTACCTATCCACCGAGATATTTCTCTCTACAACAACTTAACCTTGGAGGGTGCTTCTTTAATGAGCGATATAAGGAACGCATGGTGGATCTCTAAAGAGGTCATTGAAATTGGTTCACTACTAATTGGTGATAACTTGGGTGCAATCAATGAAGTTTTATGTGGGACCTCTAACTAATGCAGTAGCTTTGATATAAAGCCTTACCCTCTTGAAGCTGGTGTCACAAGGGTCAACATGGAGATAGGTTCTTTACTTGGAATTTGTACTATTCCTATTGCTGTGGAGTGTACCTACCCTTTACTTTGAAATAGAGATTCTCAAAACTCTCTAAATTGCAGCGAGATAGCTTCATCTGAATGGGCAACCCTCCATACCTTCCAAAAAATCTATGCCAAGTTAAACAAACCTTCTCGACTAATGTCTTCTTCCACTTCTATTTCCTAAAGAATCTTAAGAAGCACGAGTTAGGATATTTATATTTTATTACAAAAAAAGGGAGATTGTTGACAGTTCCGGCTGAGGAGTTAGCCAAAAACTTCAAGAAATGGTTCTTTAGGGTGACCAAGTTGCAATCAAGCTGTACTTTTTTCTTAAACAATAATGGAGAGCACATGTTTCCTTTTAGGTGGCGGTGGCACTTTGGGAAGATAGATGATATAAATAGTGCCAATCTAAGGCCAGCAACCACCTTTCTAATAAAGGAACTTGAAGCGAAGGTTTACACAGACCCTAAAAAGGAGGTTTACAAGGCTCTTCATTATATTAGTGTGTGTGTGCATTTTTCATTTTCAATATTTGTTATTTTTCCTGACTTTATTTTTGATCCTTTGTTTTGCTTGCCTTGCAAATCGAAGAAGCATGCTGAACCTACATAAGCTAATAGAGTGGCCGGTTACAAGGTGGAAGAGCTACAAAAAGGAAAAAGAAAAGCTTGTGAGTCTTCAACTCGATTGGCAGTGGATATTGCTCCTCATCCCAAGAAACCCTAGCAAGCTCCTACTGAGGATGAAATCGAAGATTCTCCCAACGCACCTCCTAAAGCTTTCATCGACCCACTTGACACCCTAGGTTGCCCTCCTTTGGTTCGGAGAGGGATGAAATCGAAGATCAAGGCCAAAAGGAAGCAAAGGTCCATGGTTCCTTTGATTTCTCAATGGTTGAGTAAGGGTTTTACCCTTCTTCGGTTTCTTCTCTTTTTTCTCTTTTTCTTTAACTACTTTCCTTTTCAGCTTCGAGCCTTGGTATCAACCCTTCTTTCGACACTAAGGTCAACGCCTCTACAAGTGGTGGGCCTAGTCTTGCTCCCTCCTTAATAACATCTTCATAACCTTCCTTTGCCTTTGGTGACACTCGGTTTGTTTCTAAACTTTTCTCCTCTTTCTTCTCCTTTTCTTCTTCTCTTTTTTTTTTTTTATAAACTGGTGGGCTTCCTTTCTTGTACCCCACGACCTTGGTTGTGGAGTTTCAAGACATCCATTCGAATGCCATCCTAAGCCAAATCGCATCGAGGATTAACCGTCATCTTGCATGATTCAAGTCGTCCATGATCACATTAAGTCTAACCAAAGTACTGCTATTGAGATGGATAAGGGAGGTGGCTGAGGAACGAGCATCCACTGCTGAGGAAAAGGCCACCACTATTGAGGAGAAGGTGTCTGCTAAAAAGGAGAAAGCGTTGATTGTCGTTTCCAAATGGGCCTAGCTAAACGCCAAGCTTTGCACCTACGAGCAAGAGATGTAAAGCACCCAAGCCACCTTTGCCAAGCTTCAACAAGAGGAAGTTGCTTTTGCTCTCTAGGTTCGTTCTTTCAAGGAGAAACTTCGGAGGGCTATAGAGTACATCAATGATTTGCAAGAAAAGCTCACATCCTCTGACTTCACTCTAAAAGAATAATTAGATCGAGCGATTGCTCTAGAGGAGAAACTAGCTGAAGTTTCCACAAAGGAAAAATTCGATCTTGCCCTTCTGTAGAAAAGGTAAAGGGATAAGGCTCGCACTTCTAAGACAAGGCTTATAAAGAAGGCTCAAGAGAAACTAGCTAACACCTTCTTGAACACCTCTCAAAATGGCTTCGAGAACTACTTGAATCAGGTCTTTGTTTGCTTTGGTTGTGCCTCTCGTTCCAACTTGGCTAAATATACTGACTTCCTTAAGGTCGTTCGAGTCGGAGGATGATGATGAGCCTGACCTATCTTTCTAGATTTTTGACATAGAGCCTAGTTTCAAGGATGAGGGCAGATCTTCTGTTTTGTAAATTTTAGTGTCTATAACTAATATTTTAATTTTTAATGAAATTTTTGGCATTGTCTTCTCTTGCACTACTTTTCTATCTTAGCCATTTTATCCTTAATATTGAAAAGGAAAAACTTGCGCAAGAAAATGTAAAACATGATCTTTCAAATCTGTTCATAAATCAAGAGAATACATTAGCTTTGTTCATAGGTCGGGCTAATATTTTTTTAGTTTAGTTAAATGCCAAGTGTTAGGGAATTCCCACCCTTGAACAGTTACAATTTGATGTGCACCCTTGCTTAGCACTTCGATGACTACAAAAGGACCTTCTCATGTGGAGGCCAAAATTCCCACATTTATAGGTTTCATTGCTAGTGAGACATATCTTAGCACTAGATTGTTTAGCTGGAATTCCCTTGGTCAAATGCCCTTGTTGTAACTTCGCGCTAAACCTCTTTTGGTTGCAACGATTCTCTCATAAATTCTTAACCTTTCTTCCTCCAAAAAGTCAAATTCTTTGCCAAATTAGCTATCTTCCTTATATAACTCCCTTCTTAAAGTCAGCTCCCCTACTTCTACAAGGATTATTGCTTTGGCACTATAGGTCTAGATGAAAGGGGTTTGCTCAGTGGTGGTGTGTGGGGTAGTTTGGTATGACCACAAGACCCACAACAGCTTCTCAACCAGCCTCTTTATAAGCCTTTTCAAAATCGTTTTATTGGCATTTTCAACTTACCCATTTGCCTAGAGGTGCTCAACCAATGCAAAAATTAGTCTAATGTTGAGGTCAGCACAAAATTCTTGAAAGCTTCAATCTACAAATTGTCTCCTGTTGTCCACTAAGACTAAATGGGTGATTTCGAACTTGCAAATTATTTAATTAATAAGGAATTTCTACATATGAGTAGAGGTGATAGTAGCTAATGCTTGTATCTCAATTTATTTAGAAAAATAATCTACTACTATGACTAGGAAATATTGTTAGCCAGTTGTTGGCGAAAAGGGCCCAATATATTAATTCCCCATTTAGAGAAAGGTTAGGGTTCAATGACATTATGAAGCTCGGTTGCTGAGGTAAGTATATTTATCGTGAATCTCTGGATTGTCACATGTCTTCAACAGTTTTTTTGGCCTTTTCTTTCATCGTAAGCTAAAAATATCCCGACCTCATTACCTTAGACACCAGGTTCCTTGCTCCAATATGATGACTGCATATTCTTTCATGTACCTCTCTTAACACATATTGCCCTTGGTTGGCACTGATACACCTTAACAATGGTTGTAGGTATCCCATTCTATAAAGCTTTCCCCTATATATGTAATAGAAAGCAGATATCCAAGCTACTTTCTTAGCCTTTGCTTGGTTTTTGGGAAATTCTTCGTTTTCTAGATATTTGTCTATCATTGTCCTTTAGTCTTGATCTCTGCCATCCTAGTTCATTACTACATTTATTTCGTCTTTGGCCCCCATGCTTAGCGCCACTAGGTTTTCTTGTATTAGTGATAGGTAGTTTTATATTGATCTGGAGCCAACTAGCTTAGATAGTAAGTTGGCTCAGGCATTTTGCTCCCTAAGTATGTGATTGATTTCCCCTTCTTTAAATTTTCCCAACAATCCTTTAACTAAGTAAAGGTACTTCTGTATGTTCTCTTCCCTTGCTTGGAATTGTTCGTTGACTTGACTAATTACTAAATTGAGAATCTGACTGGACTTTTATCTTCTTAGCCCCTATTTCTTTTGCCAATTTAAACCTTGCAATTAATGTCTCATATTCTGCCTAATTATTTGAGGTGGGAAATGCCAACTTAAGTGTACACTTGATGGTTACTTCGCTTGGGCCCTCTATTATGATGCCTACGCCTGAGCCTTTACTACTTGAGGATCCATCTACATACAAGGTCTAATGTGGTTCAGTCACTTTCCCTTGTTCATCTTTCTTCTAGTGGTTGGGGGTAAATTTTGCCACAAAGTCAGCTAGTGTCTATGCTTTTAATGCTCCTCTAGGTTCGAAAATTATTCCATGTTCAGAAAACTCTATTGCTTATGCTAGCATCTAACCTAACAAGTCGGGTTTTAGAAGTCAACAATTGATTTGTTCGTACAATTATCTGATGACTCTGAAAGTATGGCCTTAAAGGCCTAGCTACTTGTATTAATGCGTAAGCTATCTTTTATATGTTTTGGTATTTTAGTTATGCGCCACTAAGTGCTTTGCTTGTGAAATATATTAGGGTTTGCACATTTGCCTACTCTCTCACAAGTGTCAAACTGATAGCCTAGTCACAGGCTGATAAGTAGATATAAAGTGTGTACTTGGGCTGGGGTTTCGCTAAGATCAGCAATGTTGTCGTGTATCTCTTTAGCTCTTCGAAGGCATTCTAACATTCCTCTGTCCACTAAAAGTCTTTAACCTTTTTTATAGCCGTGAAGAATGGTATGGATTTCTACATTGTCTGCAATACAAACTGGGCTAAGGCCGCTACCTTTCTTATCAATCTTCAAACTTTATTCATTGTTTTTGTTGGGCTCATTTGGCAAATAGCTAGCCATTTTTTTAGGTTGGCCTTAATTCCCCTTTGCAATGACATGAACCCAAAAAATTTCCCTGTTAGGGCTCCAAATGTGCACTTATTAGGATTAATTCTCATTCCAAAATCCCTTAATGTAGAGAAGGTTTCTTACAAGTCTTCCATGTGCTATTCAAAACTAGCTAACTTAGCAAGAATGTCATCTACATACACGACTAGGTTTCTTCCCAATTGGTTCTTGAATATCCTATTCATGATTCTTTGATAAGTTGCCCTGACATTTTTCAGTTCGAATGACATCATCTTATAGTAGTAGTTCCCCTCTTCTGTGATGAAAGTAGTCTTATCCTGACCTTGTGGATCTATTCTAATATGATTACACCTAGAATAAGCATTAATGAAACTCAACAACTGATATCTCGCTGCCTGGTCTACTAACCAGTCTATACTAGGTAAAGGGTATGCGTCATTAGGACATGCTTTATTAAGGTCGATAAAATCCGTGCACATTCTCCACTTTCTATTCGGCTTCTTGACCATTGCTACATTGGATAACCAAGACCAATATTCTACCTCCCATATAAACTCGGCCTTAAAGAGTTTCTGTACCTTTTCCCTAATAGCAACCGACCTTTCTAGACCAAAAATTCCTTTTTTTTCCGTGCCATAGGTCGAGCACCAAGTTTATGAGAAAGGTTATGACGAATAATGTTAGAATCTATACTTGGCATATCTACGACATCCACGTAAATGCCTCTGCATTACTCCTCAACAACTACTACAGTTGCTCCTACTTGTCTAAGGGAGATGTGTGGATATTTGCACTGTTTGTTTGGGTCCTCCTACCTTTACCCTCTTGAACTCATCCAGTAGGCACTGGCCTTTCTTCGCCTAGGTTTGCCCTACCATCAAGCTCCGCTAGCCCGACTTGCTTACCCTACTTGTCTTTAACCTCTTCTCTCTTTTTTGTTAGAATTACCATCAAACTACACTGGTACAACTCCTTAGCTACCATCTAGTCTCCCTTGATCATTCCCACTCGCCCATCCATTGTGGGATATTTAATTGCCAAGTGTCAAGTAGACATCACTACTCTTAGTTGGTTAAGGGATGGCCTTCCTAATATTATATTGTTTGGTGATGGACATTCCACCATCAAGAATTCCACCTCCTTTGTCACTTGGTGAGGTCGCTTCCCAAACATTGCTTGTAATGAGATTGTCCCCACCACTAAGGACACCCAAGAATCTTAACAATAAGTCTTGATAATACTTCAGCTTTGTCTGCAAAATTGCCATATGCTCAAATGCCTTCATGAAAATGATATCTATTGAGCTGACTTGATTTACTAAGATTTTCTTTACTTAGAAGTGAGCTACCATTGATTTTATTATTATCGGGTCATCGTGTTCCCATTGGATCTCCCCATAATCTTCCTCGGTGAAAGTGATTGGAAGGTCTGGTTTTTCCCGCATAATCTTTTGATTTTGTCTAATCTTTTTGGTCTGGTGATAATGTCTCTTGCTTGCCTTTAGATGCTTCCTTTCCTCTTCGGTTAACGACCCTCCAGAAGTGAAGCCCCTAGAGATAGTATTAATTACTCTGGAGACTCCTTTTCCTTGGTTGTTCTCCTCTCGCCCTCCTCATCTTCTAACTAACCTATCGCGTTGTCTTTCTGGGGGGTGCTCTCTTCCCTTTAGCCTATATCCCTCGATTATTCTACTTAGTCCGCCTTGCAACTTGAACCGCTTCAAGTGCCCTTTTTTAGAATATTTTCTATGAGACCTTTTAGTGCCTAGCATTCTTCTATATCGTGTCTGGCTCCTCGGTGGTACTCACAGTATATTTTGACATTTGGCCCCGTCCTCACCTTGATAGGAGATGGTAACTGGGATAATCTGATTTGGCAGATTTCATGCAGTATATGAGCTCTCGGCCTATTGAGAAGGGCATAACTAGAATGGCATGGTCGGGGTCTCCCCCTTCCTTCTCCCTTATTGGTTCCCTTAGTCTTGGCTACCTTGGTGCCGCTCTCTCCACTTCTTCTAAGTTAATATACTTACTGACTTCTTGGAGTAGCTCTTACAAGGACTCTACTAGGTTAAAGCTGATGCTTTCTCTGAATTTGCCTAATTGCAATCTTGTCATTAGCGTGTGTATCGCCACCTCATCTTTGAGGTCTTTAATTTGCAATGATAAGATCGTAAATCTTTGTATATACCCTCTCAGAGATTCTCCCTCCTCTAGCTTGAGTGTGGCTAGCACCATTGATGTTTTCTATGGAGCTATGCTAGTCGAGAAATACACTATGAATTGTTCCGGTAGTTGATCAAAACTAGAAATGCATGATGGAGGGAGATTGTTAAACCATTGCAAAGCATCTTCCAGCAAGGATGTCAGGAAATTGTGACACTTGATCTCATCATCTATGCTTGAGATCAGTATAACATTCTTGAAGCTGCAGATGTATTCCACTGGATCAATGGACCCATCGTATGGATCCAGCGTTGGTTGCTTGAAGTGGATCGGAAGAGGGTAAGACATTATCTCGAGTGTAAAAGGGTGCTTAGGTTGTTTAACTGGTGTACATTGAGGTGCTTGTTGGGTATTGCTAGAAGGTAAGAGTTATTTTGGTGCAGGGTTTACCTTTGGGTAAAGAATGTGCATTGCAGGTGATTGCGCTATGCCTTTTTACACGATTGGGGTATAGGTTTCATCTCTCTTAGCCTGAAGCCTTTGGATTTCCTACTTATCATGCATCCTCTACTCCCTCAGCTTCTATATCTCTTTTTACATGGCCTCCATGTAAGCTAATAGAATGGTCAAAATAGTTGGGTTTTGGTTAGGCAGGGTTGCATGGGTTTGCATAGCCGTGGGTTAGATGGGTGTTTCGAGGTGAAGGATATGCTACTCGGTCCCCCTTTCTAAAGGGTATTGGGGTTTGACTCAGCCATCAGGTTGAAGATCTGGAGATTGCATGTTTGATCCATGCTCACTGCACCAGTTATTGGTAGGTCAACATGGAAATGATAGTCTCGGTGAGGTTGGCTTGGCCTTGGTTGGGTCGCACTTGATCTGCACAGAAAGAAAATGGGAAGGTTAGGGTTATACTCCGACACCCAAGTTAGTATCCAAGTCTAGGAAGTCAAGAATCAGATTGGAAACACAAAGGAATTAAGGTTTTTCTAGTTACCCACATCATTATGGGGTCATTATTTATAATGTCATCATTATAAGGGCATTTTCGTTATTCCTATGGGGGTGTGTGTATAGAGCTAGGCCTTGGCTCTTAGCCCTGGTTTGGTGTACTATGTGGGCTGCTTTTGCTAACTTGGGTCCATATCAAGGATGAACAATGAAGTTTGTGGATTTTTGTTGGCTATGTGATTTTCTAGTCCATTATTTTGAATGCACTGCTTGAGATTCCAAATGTTGCATAGGTTATGTGATGATAATCTAGTTAGCTACATTTTAGTTCACTTCAAATCTTATATGGTTTATTCTTAGTTTCTATCTAAATTCTATGCTACTATAAATAACTTCAATACAATGGGCTGGGCCTAGAACAGGGCTGGTTGGATCCTAAGCTTCCGAGTAGATCGTGGGTTTCCTGCAAAAAGCGAAAGGGTTGATCGAGTGCATAGACTTCGACGCCTAAGTTAGTACATGAATAACAATTAAATATCATGAACTCTTGGGTATTTTTCGATACTCACCTCATTAATGGCACTGTTTATTTATAGTGTTTTGACAATGGGTTTTATCGTAATTGTGTCTTGTTTTCATGAGTATTGGGCTAGGCTGTGACTTCTCCTTATGCAACCATGAGTTAGACCTTTTACTCATAGTCTATATCATTCTTGAAATATATGCAAATAATGAATTCCTTGTTTCATTTGTGTTTTGAAATACGAGAAGAAACCATAAAAGTCCTTTACCATTGTCTTTCACTATCTAGAAAACTTTGATATGATTCATATTTGAATGGACATAAGACTCGGAAAAATATGTGTAGACAATGGAATTTAATCGAATTACGTTTTAATTTACTTCTGGACTTTTCAATTTAGCTGAAACCAAATCCACTTGGCCTATTTGGTATGAAAAAGTAATGAAGTATTTATGAAGTCTGGATAAAAATGCTTGAAGCTCTTGTCTGTAAGTTATTTTGCATGTCGTAAAGTAGTGAGAGAAAGAGAGCCATAATTTGTGTGATTTTTTTTTTTTTTTTGATTCTAGAGATTGTCAACATTGAATTATTGGATTGTGGCAACATTAATATAATGGCGATCATGTATTTTTTTACTGGTTAATCATAAAATAATAGGGTCTTTGTATAATAGTTTAATTGGTTTTTGTACTTAACCGTACTAAAAGTTGAGGAGGCTCTTTAAACTCAGCATCAAATCTATTTGTATTTACTCTTGGCTCTTGATTGTTGTTGTGAATACTATATTTTATCAAAATATTTTTATATTTTTTAATATATATAATCAAAAATTAATTTTCTTTCATTTTTGTATTTTATTTCTAATTAAATGATTTGTTTTTTATAAGTAAAAAGCTTGCAATTTTTGGTTTGCCCTTATATTTGTCTTGAACACATGTCCAATTTTTATGTAGAACTAAACCTAGTAAGTAATCCATTTTTCTCTCTATTAAGGTGCATATGATATACAATATTAAATAAGACAAGTAACACAGTATAGTACAAAGAATTGAGGTACAATATTAAATAGTATAAGTAAAACAATATAGTACAAAGAGTTGAGGTACAATATAACTTTTTATACTGTTTAATGTTTGTTGCTCAATACATTGGACATAAAATTTTATTCCATTTTTGTTAAATTTTTAGGAATACTTTGTATTATATTATTTTTTAAAAAGTATATTAAAAGATTTTGATATTTTATAATAATTAAAGTAATTTATAAAAATATAAAATTTTAAAAAATATTGCCAATTGTTAGTCATTATCGGTATTTCGTTGGTTGATAACTGTTGTTGGCACTTGACACCATTGATTTAATGAAATAAAGTATAAAAAATTGTAAGGTGATTTGAGAAATAATAAGATTAAAATTTTTGTCTAATACTTTAGAGAAATGATTGTCCTATGATTTAATGAATAATAAAATTTTAAAGATTTCTTTAATACCATATACAAACTTTTATTTAGTTCCATAAATAATTTTTTTTCTAATACTAAAGTCATTTAAGAAATAAAATAAGAAACTATATTATCCTTTTTTCAGCAAATTAAATAGATCTTTATTGAAATAATTTTTGTAGGTGAGAGCCAAAGAGAGAAACACAGAAAAAAATTCAAATCCTAAGCCCAAGCCATGATATATTTAAAGAAGAAACCCTATTTTCCCGCAAGGAGGCGGCACACCAAGAACAAAATTAAAAAATATATATATATATATATATAATGAAAGGATTCACGTGAAAAAGACAAAAAGGGCAAAAAATAAAATAAAATAAACAGACAGCTGAGAGCAAGAAAAAGAACAATTAAAAGAAAGAATAAAAAACGGAAAAGGAGAGAAAAAAAAACAACAAAAAATGGATCGGGAAAGCGAGAAGGAAATGAGAATAGAAAGGAACGAAGACACACTCACAGAAAGGAGAATACTGGCGACACACGATCTGCAAACAACAGAGCAGCCTGAGAAGAAAAAAGAGGAGTTGAGCTTGAGAGAAGGAAGCAGAGAGACATAGAGAAAGAGAACGTGAAAAGGAGTTGAAGAGTGTGAGGGATAAAAGCCAAGGGAGAGGTCGAAATCGGTCTAAACAAGAGAAGAATAGGAGAAGATTCTCCGGGTTTGTGGAAGTTGATTAAGATATTCAATCTCTGTTGGTGCTTGCTTAAGCTCAGGTATGAATTTTCATTTTCTCACCCCTTGAATCTGTTGCAAATAATGATTCAACGGATGTGCATGAATATGCTGTGAGTGATTTTGTGTTATGTTGTGTTTGTATGCTTAGGTTATATCTTCAATTGTGATTTGTTGATGATTTGGATTGAATTTGTTCCTCCTTCCTTTTCCCCATTACCAATTGTTCACTTGTTTATGGTATACAATTTAGATGTGGCTTTTGTGAAATCTTCATTGGAGTTTTCTGTGTTTACACGTGAGTTATTCGAGTTCAATAGATAAAAGTGTGTTGAATTTAAATGTGTTCTGACTCTATTTGTTTCTGAATAATTTAGAAAGAATGTCTGGGCGTTTGGTTTCTGAGCAAACTGTTAGATCATTAAATCTTGTGAAATGTCTGTTTTGAATGATTTCAAAGTTTTTGAGTGATGCAAATCTTTTCAATTCATCCTGCTCTGTAACGGTGTGAAATTTGGCCCTTGTGAATGAAGCTATTTTGGGTCTTTGGGTTTTAATTTGATGAATTTGGAGAGTTGGTATTGCTTGGACTTACAGGGTTGAATCTTGAAGTTTTTGTAAACTTTGATTTAATGGCTCAAATCCTTTGCGAATTAGTTGTGAATGTTTCATCACTTTGTTAGGTTATCGTGAAATTTCTGTGAAATCCTAGTGTTGATATATTCTTGTTTCTGAAGCCTTAGGTGTTGTGGGTTTTCAATGGTGCTGAGCCTGCTCGTAAGTTGGTCCGAATGCTGGAATTTTCTTGGTTATGAGAGTGGAATATTGTTATCATGTTTGTCAAGTCTTTTGCTTGAAGGGTTGATTTGATTTTTCTTTTCTTTTAAAAAAAAATCCAAAACCCGAGTGGGTTTTGACTTTGATACTATGCAAAGATTTAGATTGAAAATAAGTAGAACTTGAATTTGAAAAGTTTTTGTTGAAACTGATTTCATGATGTGTTCATTTCTGAGATGCATTGTTTTCATTACTTTTCAATGGTGGGTAGCTCATATGTCTTATAATGAATAAATTGATGAAGAAATGCATTTCAACAGCAAACATTTTCCTGATCTCAACCTGATTCTTTAGTTGAACACTTGCTTCTGTGAGTTGCTGTTGAATTGATCTTGTTTTAAGGGAATGGGCTTTTTATACATGATAAATGGGGGTTTGCATCTGTTATTGATACTTATTGGTAGCATGAATTTTCAAGAATAATGCAGAGTTTGCACTAAGATGTATTATCATTTGAATCTAGGAAGAGGATTGTGATGATGGCCTAATCTTTGGTTTGATATTTTCATCTTAATCTCTGTTATGGTCTTGAAGATAGTACACATGCTGAAATTGAGAGAAAATGGATCAGCTGGAACATTGATTTTATCTGCACAACTTGTTTTTGAATCTATCAGTATTTTCATTTGTGGGGTTCATGTTTTGTGTAAGCCTTTTCTTTTTGGTTTGGATTGAGCCCTGCGTACTTTAAAATGTTTCTGTAAAGGGAAATGAGGTTCAGTTTTATTTTTGTCCATGCTCTAGCTTACAACTGCATTCTTTCATTTCCCTGTCATCTTGAGGTCTGTTAAAAAATGGAATGCCACTGACATTGTTTCCATTCTTTAAATGCATTAATGTTGGTCTTATGTAGTCGTTTTAAGATTGACAAGATGTGATGAGAAGTCTTAATTTCAAGCTTCAGAGTTTGAATGGGTTTTTGTTGCATTCTCATTGTTGATCATGAGTCATGACAACTCCACGAAACATAGCTGATGTCTTTTCTAGGAAAAATCGAATATTATTTTCCTCCTGGACCTTTCAGTTTAGCTGAAACCAAATCCACTTGGCCTATTTGGTATTAAGAAGTAATGAAGTATTTATGAAGTTTGGATAGAAATGCTTGAAACTCTTGTCTGTAAGTTATTCTGCATGCCATGAAGTAGTGAGAGAGAGAGAGAGCAATTATTTGTGAGGTGGTGGATTTTTTTTTTTTTTTTTGATTCTGGAGATTGACCATAGTAGATTATTGGATTATGGCAACATTTATGTAATGGCAATCATGTGTTTTCAACTGACTAGTCATAAAATAATAGGGACTCTGTGTAATAGCTTAACTGGGTATGTACTTAGCTTTTAAAGGCTGGGGAGGTTCTTTGAACTCAAGATCAAATCCTATTGTATTTGCTATTGGTGATTGTTAGTGTTATTGTGGTGCTATCATTATTGGGTATTATATCTCTGGCAAAAAGGAAAAGAAAAGAATAGAAAAACCTTAGTTTAGAAAATCTTTACTTGCTCGTAAATCAAGCCTATAGGCCTAAGAATGAATTTTTTTTTTTTTTTTTTTTCTTTTGGGTGGATACTTATTTTAACTAATAATTTGTTGAAGAACAGATATGGTCATCCCACCTCCAGCAAGGGCTCCAAGAATTATCGATTATCTCAAACCTTATGTTCTAAAGATGCATTTCACGAATAAGTATGTGAGTGCCCAAGTGATTCACACACCAACTGCTACTGTAGCCTCTTCTGCAAGTTCACAGGAGAAAGCCTTGAGATCAAGCTTGGAAACTAAGCGCGATGTGGCTGCAGCTGCTAAGATCGGAAAGATACTAGCCGAACGCCTTTTGCACCAAGGCATTCCTGCTGTTTCTGTTCACTTGAAGAGAGAACAGAAATATCATGGTAAGGTTAAAGCAGTTGTTGATTCTATCAAAGATGCTGGTATTAAGCTGGTTTGAATCTTGTTAATTTATGTCTGGATTTTTCCCAAGAGGCTATCTTTTTGGACCTTGTCTTTCTGGAAAGAGGTTTGATTGGTTTTGTATTATTTCAGTAGGAAATGAAGACAATAATCAAAGCTCCATTCTCCCCCCCTTGAATAATGTTATGCTTGAACATCAGATTAAACTAAGGGGTATTTAGTACAAGAGTTGATTTCTTATTCTTTGGAATATTCACGTTTAAGTGGCTTGAATCCTCTTGATGTCAATCTTAGGAATTATATAGTCCCAGAAGACAGTTTCAGGATGCCAGAACTTGTACTACAGCTTAGATTAGAGGCAGATATCATGTTACCATTAAAGTTTCTACATATAAAATATGTGAATTGAGAGCCAATTTCATTTGGATTTTATCATGCACTTCCCCCGTACACCTTTAAATCCTATGTTTTGCATTTTCTTTATTAGTTTCAGTAATATTTTTGACCTAATATCGTAAATGTTAGATAGCCATGAAAAATAGACTCTACTAGGGATTTTGATTTCTGGTATAACTTCCACACGCCTTAGACTTCCTCAAGATAGACCGGACCAAGTCTTGATAAGATAAGTCCATTTTGTTTTCAAATTCTTAAAATTTTTAGAATTTGGTTCATTTATTATTCAGAAGGTTTCTTTTCATACCATCAATTTCCTCCATTTTTATCCCTTTTTTTAAAAGAAAAAAATCTAATTTACTAAAATATCATTTTTAAATTAAAAATACAACACACCCCACCTCCCATAACTCGTACACGTCTCCCGTCATCTCTTTTCTGCGTCTCTCTTTTTGGCTGAGGTATGATTTTTTAAAGATTTATTTCTTTTGGCTTGGATATTACCAAATTATTTAAGTGACCAATTATTTAAAGAGGTATGATTTTTTTTTTTTTGGTCCATTAGATGAAAGTACATACTAATTTTCCAATATCACAAATTTCTCTTAATATATATACACACTCGTATATTCAACATCACTTATTTTTCTATGTTCTCAAATTTCACATATCTTAAAAAAATTATATTTAAATAATTTAAAATATTTTATACAAATAAATCATTGAAATTCGTACAAGAAAATAAAAAAGGTAAAATTTAGTTTACACTCAAACCCTGATTAACTTTGGGACAGTTTTCCAAGAATTTGTTTATTTGAGCCTATCATTGTTCATGTGATTATATAATATAACCTTATTGCAATATATGCTAACAAGCTAGACCGATTTAGTGAAACAATAAAAATAAAAAAAAGAGCAGAATAAAGTTAAATGAGAAATAGATAGTAAAAAAAAAGGCACACCCACCTTTAACATAGTTTTGCCTTTGCAAGAGAAAGAGGCAAGAGATAGATTTGGGGTGAATTTCAAATATCCCAAAAAGTTAAAAAGACAAGTTGTCAAAGTATCAAAAACAAATGGAGAGAGAGGAAACAAATGGAGAGAGAGAGAGGCCGGGGGGAAAGAGGGTGGGTGGCATGTAACTTAGCTAGGGGGTGGGGTTGAGTTTTCTTTCTTTTAAAAAAAAATATATTTTACTAAATTTGGCTTGAAAGTGAAGTCACATGATTTTGATTTTTTCACTAGTTAATAAATTTACAAAAAACATTATCTTTATGTTCTTGACTTCTTTTTTCTAACACAATTTTATTAATGTTATTAAAAGTTATTTTTAGTGTAGGAATATTGTGCCCATTTTTTTTTTTTTAATGTTTCTATTTGCTTGTGTCCTTAGGTTTTGACAAAGACTTGGAAGGAAGCATGTAGATCAAGAACTAAGGCCAAAATTTATATTCCTAAAGGCACATAAAATTTATGCCAAATCGAGTTCAAAGGTCCTTGCAATACTCCTATTGACTTTCATGTTGATTTGACGATCAAAGCACTAGCAGACTATACCAAAATGGATGGCAATAAACAATGGATTAGATTCAATTATATTAGTCACTTGATCTTGTTAAGGATCAGTGTTTTTGATGGCCAAGGTGCAGCTGCCTCGAAATAAAATGACTGCGGAACAAACAAAAACTGCAAGAAGGTTTCCATGGTAAATATTTTATCGAGTTAATATTTTTTGTCTCAGTCTTTATCTCATCCTCTATGATTGAATGAAAAACTAAGAATGAGACATGTAAGTGAGACATACTTCGATTATATTATGCAACTAGCTAGTTCATCTTCATCAATCCCTCTAACACTCTATGCTTCTTCAAAAATATAAGCTGCAAAATTTTGGTTTTGGCTTCCTCAACCATTAAATAATCCAAGATATAACTTAAAAGGACAGTAAAACTTTCCATGTCAATGTCTTGAGCTGCAATAATGTTTCATTTATTCACTTCGCCAACACTGCCCTAAACACAAGCCTCAATACTGATAGAATTCATATTGATAGATCAACTGACATTAAAGTTCTTAACTCAGACATTGCTACCGGCGACGATTGCATCTCGGTGGGTGATGGAAACAAATAGGTAATCATTCAAAAGGTGAATTGTGGACCTGGACATGGAATCAGTGTTGGAAGCCTTGGAATGTATACATACGAACATAATGTGGAGGTCTCTATGTCAAGAGCTGCACAATAAAAACACAAAATGGTGTGAGGATCAAGACTTGGCCTAGTTCTTTGGGAACCATTCAAACAACTGATATGCATTTTGAAGATATTACAATGATTAATGTCAGTAATCCCATACTCACAGATTAAGAGTATTGCCCATGGAACCGGTGCTCAAAACAAGTATATTTTTGACTAACTGAGATCCTTTCCTAGTTTTGAATCCAAATGTTGCGTAGGTTATGTGATGATAATCTGCTTAGCTACATTTGAGTTCACTTGGAATCTTATATGATTTATACTCAGTTTCTATCTAAATTCTATGCTAGTATGGATAACTTCAATTTACCCTTTAATATCTTCTTGAAATATTTGCAAACAATGAATTCCCTTATTTATTTGTGTTTTGGAATATGAGTAGAAACCATAAAAGTGTTTTACCATTGTCTTTGATTAGCTTGAAAACTTTGATATGCCTCATATTTGAATGCATAATATTAATTCATAAGACTTTGGAAAAAATATGTGTAGACAACGGGATTTAATCAAGTACCAATGCGTTGATATCACTGAATCTTAAAGCTATACCACACAAATTGGTTGTGTTTCTCAAGTTTCTTAAGTTTTTATAAGCAATTAAATGAGAACAATATTGTTTAACCCATTCAACATATAGAACATCTTCCTCATTACAACTTGGTACCTAGCATTGTGTGTTAAGCTTGTAAGTTCTAAATTAGGGTTGAGGAAAAGTGAGTTTAGAGTGCATAGATTGATGTATGCAATTGTTCATTATAAGATTGAGATTTCAATAGATAGAATATAAGACAGCAGCAAATTTGATCAACATGTAAGACCAAGGATCTGGCTTTTACAGGAGAAGCATAAGAGTAAAATTAACATGAACTGTGAAGAAGATATGAAAGATACAATAACAGAGAGGAAAGGAATTTTGGCTCACATAAACACAAGTTCTCATTAATTCTCTAAAATCTCAACTCTCAACCATCAAATTGCATTTCAATTTCCTCCTGGACCTCTCAATTTAGCTCAAACCAAATTTACTTGGCATATTTGGTATTAAGAAGTAATGAAGTATTTATGAAATCTGGATAGAAATGCTTGAAGCTCCTATCTGTAAGAATAGAAAAGAACCAACTAATGACATTCTCTCAAGTGCATTGAATTTTACAAGGGTCAACCAACTATTAAATGTTTTCTAACTTTCTTTACATAGATATTAACCCAAAATACAATTTTTTTATGTTACAAAATTATCCTTTATTTTTGTGCTTTTATATAATTTACACTCAATGTCCCTATTGGTATAAGATTATTTTTGGGATAATAGTAATCGATAAATTTCTTTCAACAAAGATATCTCTAATGTTTTCGAACTCTAAACTTATGGTTTAGAAGGCATTAAGGTTAAGAATATTTTTACCAAGAAACAACGCCTTTTTGGTTGTGTTTATGTCGGTCAATTGGATTTCATCAAATTAATAGTTAATCAAATTAAAAGAAAGAAAAAATTACATGATAATATAATCATCATATTCATGTTTAACTTTTATTATTAATAAAGGAACTGCAAAATTACATCACCCTTATTACAATATTTGGGATGCTTGCTAAGTCTATACAGATATTTAAAAAACAACATATAATCACATTAAAAGAATAAAGAAAAGATCATAATAGAAGGGAAACTTCTAAAGCAATGAGAAGTTGAGCCTAATCAATGGGGTACAAGTAGGTACTTTACCGTAAAATATAGGCTTCATATTTATACATTTTGCAGTTACTAGTGCTCCATTGAATTTGAGGTCAATGTTGCTAAGTAGTACTTGTTGACATGGTACACTACCACTTCAAAGAAGTGTGACTCCTTGCTTAGTGGCATTGGTGTGCTTTGATATCCTTGAGTACCACTTTGCTTATCTTTATTTTAGATGGAGTCTAAAAACATTCAAAACAAATAAAAAATAAAAATAAAAACAACGTAAAGATGTAATTGACGAAGATAATCCATGTACTTTGGTTTATTGAAGGTGTTTTTTTTTTTTTTTTGGACGCAATAGAGTTTAGGTCATGAGTTGAGTTTAAGTACTTAAATATTACCCATAAATAAAGTCTTCACGTTGATAATGTGATTTAAACCCATGATCTTATGAAATATGATTTCTATCTTTATTAATTAAGCTAACCTTCTTTCACTTTGTTATTATGTATGATCGTAGTTGATATGAAATTTTATTAGTATACAATCAATCGAGATTTTCCTAATTCAAAACTAAGGATCTCAATCAGTCAAAATAGATGTTTTGAGCACTAGTTCCATGGGCAATATTCTTGATCTATGTGTATAAGATTACTGACATTAATAATTGTAATATTTCAAAATGCATATTAGTTGCTTGAATGGTTCCCATAAAACTAGGCCATGTCTTGATCCTCAAACCATTGTGTTTTTTTATTGTGCAGCTTTTGACAAAGAGACCTTCCACATTCTGTTCATATGTATACATTCCAAGGCTTCCAACACTGATTCCATGTCCAAGTCCACATTCACCTTTCGAATGATTACCCCTTTGTTGCCATCACCCACCAAGATGCAATCATCGCCGGTAGCTATGCTTGAGTTAAGAAACTTTGATGTCAGCTAATCTACCAATATGAATTCCATCAATATTGATGCTTGTCTCCGCGGTAGTGATGGTGAAGTGAATAAATGAAACGTTATGCATCTTAAGACATTGACATAGAAAGTTTTAATGTCCTTTGAAGAAGCATAGATTGTTAGCGATTGAAGAAGATGAATTAACTAGTTGCATAATATAATCCAAATACGTATCATTTTTATGTCTCATTTTTAAATTTTTCATCCAATCACAAAGGATGAAACAAAGAATGAGAAAAAAAAAAAAAACAAATGTGAACTCAAACATAGCATTTACCATGAAAAGCTTCTTGAAGTTTTTGTTTGTTCTGCAATATTTTTGTTTCTAGACAGTTGCACCTAGGCCATCAAAAACACCAGTCCCAAAAAAATTTGGTACTATCCAACCAAAAAAACTACATGTATAAAAAAATTATACCTCAGCCAAAAAGAGAAAAACGCAGAAAAGACAGAAGAGGAAACGTGTATAAGTTATGGGGTGGGATGTGTTGTATTTTTAATTTGACAAGGATATTTTAGTAAATTTAATTAAAAAAAATGGATAAAAAATGGGGAAATTGATAATATGAAAAGAAACCTTATAAATAATAAATGAATCATATTCTAAAAATTTTAAGAATTTGAAAAAAAAAAAAAAAAGGACTTACCTTATCATGACTTTGTCTTGTCAATCTTGAGCAGGTCTAAGCCGTGTGAAAGTTACACCAGAAATCAAAAATCCTAGTAGAGTCTATTTTCATAGCTCTCTACCATTTACAATATTAGGTCAAAAATATTGTTAAAACTAATAGAGGAAACGGAAAACGTAAGATTTAAAGGTGTATGGGGGAAGTGCATAAAATCCAAATGAAATTGACTCTCAATTCATATATTTTATATATGAAAACTTTAATGGTAACATAAATTGAATATTTCAAACATCTGACTATAATCTAAGCTGTAGTACAAGTTCTTGCATCCTGAAATTGTCTTCTTGAAATATATGATTCCTAAGATTGATATCAAGAGGATTCAAGCCACTTAAACATGCATGGGAATACAATATTCCTAAGAATAAGAAATCAATTCTTGTACAAAAAGTTTAATCTGATGTTCAAGCGTAACATTATTCAAAGGGGGGAAAAGGATTGTGCTTTGATTAATATCTTCATTTTCTAATGAAATAATACAAAACCAATCAAATCTCTTTCTAGAAAGACAAGGTCCAAAAAGATAGCCTCTTGGGAAAAATCCAGACATAATAAATTAAGATGATTCAAAGCAGCTTAATACCAGCATCTCTGAAAGAATCAACAACTGCTTTAACCTTGCCATGATATTTCTGTTCTCTCTTCAAGTGAACAGAAACAGCAGGAATGCCCTGGAGCAAAAGGCGTTCGGCTAGTATCTTTCCGATCTTAGCAGCTGCAGCCACATCGCGCTTAGTTTCCAAGCTTGATCTCAAGGCTTTCTCCTGTGAGCTTGCAGAAGAGGCTACAGTAGCAGTTGGTGTGTGAATCACTTGGGCACTCACATACTTATTTGTGAAATGCATCTTTAGAACATAAGGTTTCAGATAATCGATAATTCTTGGAGCCCTTGCTGGAGGTGGGATGACCATATCTGTTCTTCAACAAATTATTAGTTAAAATAAGTATACACCAAAAAAAAAAAAAAAATTCATTCTTAGGCCTATAGGCTTGATTTACGAGCAAGTAAAGATTTTCTAAACTCAGGTTTTTCTATTCTTTTCTTTTCTTTTCCTTTTTGCCAGAGATATAATACCCAATAATGATAGCACCACAATAACACTAACAACCACCAAGAGCAAATACAACAAGATTTGATTTTGAGTTCAAAGAACCTCCCCAACCTTTAAAAGGCTAAGTACATAACCAGTAAAGCTATTGCACAGAGACTCTCTATTATTTTATGACTAGTCAGTTAAAAGCACATGATTGCCATTACATAAATGTTGCCATAATCTAGTAATCCACTATTGTCAATCTCCAGAATCAAAAAAAAAAAAAAACCACCTCACAAATTATTGCTCTCTCTCTCTCACACACTAGTTCATGGCAAGCAAAATAACTTACAGACAGGAGTTTCAAGCATTTCTATCCAAACTTCATAAATACTTCATTACTTCTTAATACCAAATAGGCCAAGTGAATTTGGTTTGAGCTAAATTGAAAGGTCTAGGAGGAAAATGATATTCGATTTTTCTAAGATGATGCACAATTTTTCTAACCCAAACATTAACCACTTTGATAGCAAGATGAAAAGCTGGTCCACCAACTGACACCATCATTCTTATCAAAAGAATAGAATAACCTACATGCCAATGAACGTATAAATTGGATTGGTATGGACAAGTACATACTCATCTTCCCCGTAATGACTGATGCTGATTTCAGTGAGAAAGTTCTATGAAACAAGAAACATAGAGATAACTGATCACCAGAGAATAATTTTTTGGCAATAAAGAAACACTAAATGCATCCTGTATCCCTCAATTCTCTAAGTCAAGTGAAAAAGGGGAGAAAAGACATTAGCTATGTTTAGTGGAGTTGTCATGACTCATGATCAACAATGAGAATACAACAAAAACCCATTCAAAATCTGAAGCTTGAAATTAAGACTTCTCATAACATCTTGTCAATCTTAAAACGACTACATAAGACCAACATCAATGCATTTAAAGAATGGAAACAATGTCAGTGGCATTCCATTTTTTAACGGACCTCAAGATGATAGCAAAATGAAAGAAATGCAGTGGCAAGCTAGAGCATGGACACAAATAAAACTGAAACTCATTTCCCTTTACACAAACATTTTAAAGTTTGCAGGGCTCAATCCAGACCAAAAAGAAAAGGCTTACTCAAAACATGACCCACAAAGGAAAATATTGATAGATTCAAACAAAAGTTGTGCAGATAAAATCAATGTTCCAGCTGATCATTTTCTCTCAATTGCAGCATGTGTACTATCTTCAAGACCAGAACAGAGATTAAGAAGAAAATATTAAACCAAAGATTAAGCCATCATCACAACCCTCTTCCTAGATTCAAATGATAACACATCTTAGTGCAAACTCAGTGCATTATTCTTGAAAATTCATGCTACCCATGAGTATCAATACCAGATGCAAACCCCCATTTATCATGTATAAAAGCCCATTCCATAACAGCAACTCACAGAAGCAAGTTTTCAAATAAAGAATCAAGTTGAGATCAGGAAAATGTTTGCTGTTGAAATGCATTTCTTCATCAATTTATTCATTGTAAGACATATGAGCTACCCCACCATTAAAAGTAATGAAAACAACGCATCTCAGAAATGAACACATCATGAAATCAGTTTCAACAAAAACTTTTCAAATTCAAGTTCTAATTATTTTCAATCTTAATCTTTGCATTGTATCAAACTCAAAACCCACTCAGGTTTTTGATTTTTTTTTAAAAGAAAAAACAAAAAAAAAAAAATCAACCCTTCAAGCAAAATTCCAGCATCAAACCAACTTATGAGCAGGTTCAGTAACATTGAAAACCCACAACATCTAAGACTTCAGAAACAAGAATATATCAACACCAGAATTTCACAATAACCTAACAAAGTCATGAAACATTCACAACTAACTCTCAAAGGATTTGACCAATTAAATCAAAGTTTACAAAAACTTCAAGATTCAACCCTCTCAGTCCAAGCAATACCAACTCTCCAAATTCGTCAAATTAAATACCCAAAGACCCAAAATAGCTTCATTCACAAGGACCAAATTTCACACCGTTACAGAGCAGGATGAATTGAAAAGATTTGCATCACTCAAACACTATGAAATTCACTATGAAATTATTCAAAACAGACATTTCACTAGATTTAATGATCTATCAGTTTGCACAGAAACCAAAAGCCTAGACATTCTTTCTAAATTATTCAGAAACAAATAGAATCAAAACACATTTAAATTCAACACACTTTTATCTATTGAACTTGAACAACTCACGTGTAAACACAGAAAACTCCAATGAAGATTTCACAAAGCCACATCTAAATTGTATACCATAAACAACTGAGCAATCGGTAATGTGGGGGGGAGGAGGGAGGAACAAATTCAATCCAAATCCCCAACATCTCACAATTGAAGATATACGCTAAGCTTATGAACACAAAATCGCTCGCAGCACATTTATGCACATCCATTGAATCATCATTTGCAACAGATTCAAGGGGTGAGAAAATGAAAATTCATACCTGAGCTTAAGCAAGCACCAACAGAGATTGAATTTCTTGATCAACTTCCACAAACCCGGAGAATCTTATCCTCTTCTTCTCTTCTTTTTACCGATTTCGACCTGTCCCTTGGCTTTTATCCCTCACTCTCTTCAATTCCTTTTCACGTTCGCTTCCTCTATTTCTCTCTGCTTCCTTCTCTCAAGCTCAACTCCTTTTTTTTCCTCTCAGGCTGCTCTTCTTCTCTTTCACGCTTCTTCCCTTCACCTGCCCTCCTCTGTGCGCGTCTTGCTACTGCAGGATCGCGCCCTTCTCTTCTCTGTCTCCCTTCTCACGCTCACTGCCTGTGCATTGCTCTGACGGGAGCTCACCTCCACCACCTCTGCTCTGTTGTTTGCAGATCGTGTGCCGCCAGTCTTCTATTTTCTGAGTGTGACTTCATTCCTTTCTTTTCTGTGTTCCTACTCGCTTTCTCGATCCTTCTTTTTTCTTTTTCTTTTTTGCCCTTTTTTCACTTTGTTTTTCCTTTTCTTTTTTCTCGTTTTTTTTTTTTTTTTTCTTCTCACTCTCCTTTTACACAGATACACCAAAAAAAAAAAAAAAAATTTATCAATATATATTATTTTTAAAATATGTATTAATATATACTATAAAATCAAATATCACATATTATAAAGTGATATATGAATAATATCGCATCACTTAAATACAATATTTTATCAAAAATTAATAATTTATAAATATCACGTTACAGTATTTAAATATTATATTTTTTAAAAATTTTAAAATTATTTATTATTTTTTTATATTTGCCTCTAATTAATATTGTCTCTTTAAATTCTCATATTTTGATTAATATAAAGAATTAATACACCATTGTAGTAGCCAACAAGAGTTTAACATTAAATAAGGGTAAATTTAAAATTTTGTATTTTTCTTTTAAAAACCAATAAATTAACTACTTTTCTTAAACTATTTGATTGGGCTGAAAGGGCCTTATAATATGAAATAGATGGAGTAGTTTTCAGCGTAGTCTACGTTGAGAGCTCTAAGGTAGAGGAGAGAAGGACACCAATTGCACAAGTCTTGAAGAGATTTTCAACATTGAGCTTGGATTTCTCTCTATAGATGAGATTAATCTTCATTGTATCTTTGTTGTTTTTATTTCATTATGAGTAGCTAGACCCCTTTAAGTCCGGGGGTGATGAAATTGATGTAATATTTGTTACAGATTAGTGAATTTCTCATATTGCATTTGTGATTTATGACTATGATGAGCTTTTGAATGAAATTCTGTGGATATTGCATGTTGTCAATTTAATTTTTAGACTCCAAACAAGTTGAGAATGACCAATATTTGAGACTTCATTGATAGATCATGCATCATAGTGATCCCTATGCATTCTTGCTTTGAGAGAAGGGGATAAATGAAGATTTTGGTACTTAATTCTACTGAATTTTGCAAGTTCTTGAGTTGAGTGAGCATTTTGGTAAATTAGGTGAGATGGACGAAGCCTGTTGATGTTTCCGAAATGTTAGAAATCCTTGAGGTGGAAGAATCCCTTGGATTTTTCATGAAGAATTTCTATTGGCCTAATTTACTTACGTAATCCAGAAATGAACCAATCCTAAGCAATACAAGATCAATTGAATCATTCCCTGTGACTTGCCTATTTTCCATTATATTTTACTTTTATCTCTACTTGCCAGTTTAGCTATATTTTGCCTTATTTCTATTTGATTTACTATGTTTTATTTTCATGTTTCATATCTCTCCATTTATGATTCTGGATAGATAAATTATGAGCCCTGAGTAAGTATAATTATTAGTGATCTTTGGGTTCAACCGGTGCATTGTTGTGTCCACATAGCCAATAGAAAGTATTGATTTATAAATTGTAAAGCTTGGCTTTGAAAGACAGGATAACAAGTTTTTAGCGTCATTGCCAGGGATGAGTTATTGGTAATATGCCAAAATGGTATCCAATTTAGACTATCCTTTTATTAGTTTTCTATAGTTGTAGTTTTATTACTATTTGTTGATTTTCTACTTAGCCAGTTTTTAAATACGTGCATTTCTAATATGTATTATTTTTTTTGTTGAAATTGGTGATTACGCAAGGTGTGTGTAAGATTACATGACGTGTAATTATGATTACACGCCTTGTGATTAAATAAGAATAATATAGCATTAGATCATTCAATTTAGAGTAAAATGTATGTCATTTAAGTGAACTCAAACGAAATCAAATATCAAAGCATTTAAACATTTTTTTTTTATTTAGAGAAAAGCATGTAAATGAGGTAAATCAAAGAAGAAGATTGCAAGAATTTCATCAAAGTAGAAACACAGCTTGGCTTATGTTATTACATAGCGTGTAACCAAGCATTTCTGCAAAAAAAATTGTTTCTTTGATTTGCTTGTTTCAAACTTGCATAAAATCACAAATAAGGATTAGAACACCTCAGAATAAACACAAAAATAAAATTAAGTTGGGTTATCTCCTAACAAGCACTTGTTTATAATCATTAGCTTGACTAAACCCAAGAGTTTTTCATGGAGGCTCAAAGATGGATAAGGAAGCACCCTCATTCTTGCAAGGGTGGTGAAGTCTCAGCTACTTCACTTCATCAACAAAGAGATCACAGTGATCCATGGCTTCAAAGACTTTATCTATAAAGTCATTCATTCTTTTTTGAAATGAACCATTTGAAAATAGATCTCTTTTCTTCCAATCCTCATAGTTAACTTCCCACTCTCATAATCCATATTAGCCCTAGTGGTGGAGAAGAAAGGTCTCCCAATGGTGTATCATTGTCAGAGTTCATCTCTAAGATCATAAAGTCAACCAGTATATGATATCCTTCAATGTTCACCATCTAATACATTAGCAATTGACCCTTTAGTTTTAGCACTACTATTGTTTGCCATAAGAATGGTCACTGTGGGAACTTTCATGGAGGAGTATCCAAGAAAGTGAAAGAGATCTAGGGACATGACATTCATGAAAGCTTCGATGTCAAATAGCACTCCCTCAAAGGAACAATTGTTGATGATACAAGGAACATAGGACCTTCCTAGATCAGATGAGGGCACATGGAGATCAAATTACTGATCAAACTATTATTTCAAAGTTGTTAAGGAGTTTAGCACCTAAGTTTGATCATGTGGTGGCTGCAATCGAAGAATCAAAAGACTTGTCAAGGTTCACATTTGATGAGTTGATGGGGTCCTTGCAAGCACATGAAGCAAGAATCAATAAGTTAGTAGAGAAAAGTGAAGAGAAGGCATTCCAGGTAAATGGGAGACATCTCAATCAAAGGAAGCAAATAGAGTGACTGGTAGAGGACAAGGCAAAGGAGGATTTAGAGGAAGGAATTGTGGCAAAGGTAGAGGAAGAAGTTCAGATCAGAGGTAGTTTTCTAGCGAACAAAGAAGCTATAAAGGCAACATTCAGTGTTACAATTGCAAGAAGTATGGGCTTGTAAAGGCAGATTGTTGGGCCAAAGAAAATCAAGCAAATTTTGCATAAGAAAGTGAAGGAGTAAGTAGCCTTTTCATGACTCATTATGACACTAACATCAATAATAGTGTGTAGTTTGTAAACAGTGGATGCTCTAACCACATGTCGGGTGTAAAGACATTATTTAAGGAGCTGGATGAGACACAGAAGATGAAGGTGAAACTGGGAGATGACAAAGAAATTCAAGTAGAAGGAAAAGGAACAGTGGCAAATTTTTGGTTGTATAGCTTATGCTTTGGTTAACTCTCAATATCATTAAAAAAAATTAGATGAAAATTTTGAAAAAATGCATTTTTTTTTTTATTTTGGTTACTGCACTGATCCAAAGCGTATAGATTATATAACCCTTTTAGTGGCAAGATAGTTAGAAGCAAGAATGTAGAATTCAATGAAGATGTTGGCTAGAATTGGAGCAGCAGTGAAGAACAACAATAAAAAGACTCATTAGAAGTTGTGGCAGACTCAACACCAGCAAACACAACTCCCACAACATCTAGTAGCAGTAGTGCAACAACTTCACCAAGCTCAGAAGCAAGAAATAGTAGCTCATCTTCTGAAAATAAGTCATCAGATGAAACATGTTCTTTTTCTCTTGTTGTTTCAGATCCCTCCACTTATAGTGAAGCTGCAAAAACAGAAGCTTGGCAAAATGCAATGAAAGAAGAGATATTAGCCATTCAAAGGAATAAAACGTGGGAGTTGGTAGACCTTCTAGAAGGCAAGAACAAAATTGGTCTAAAATGGATATTTAAAACAAAGTATAATACTTATGGGCGTGTTTAGAAGCAGAAGGCTCAGCTGGTTGCAAAAGGGTACTCATAGTTGCAAGGAATTGATTTTTAGGAAACATTTTCCCTAGTTGCAAAGTTTGAGTCAGTAATAACAATCCTTGTGTTGGTTGCACAATTAATGTGGCCAATTTACCAATTTGATGTGAAATCTGCATTTTTAAATTGGGAATTGGAAGAGGAGGTTTATGTTGAATAACTTGGAGGGTTTGTAGTCAAAGGCAATGAAGACACAAAGTATATAGGTTGAAAAGGTGTTATATGGGCTGAGACAAGCTCCTCAGGCATGGTACAATAAAATTGATCATTATTTTTTGCATAATGGGTTTGGAAAAAGTGAATGTGAGCCAACCTTGTATTTGAAGAGGCAAGGTAATTCAAACTTATTGCTAGTTCGCCTTTATGTAGATAACATAATTTATGAGTTCATCTCCTTCTCTAATTGATGAATTCAAGAATGGTATGATGAATATGTTTGAGATGACAAACTTAGGTTTATTGCATTATTTTCTTAGGTTAGAGATTAAGCAAGGAGAAGATGGAGTATTTGTTTCTCAGAGAAAGTGTGCAAAAAATTTGTTAAAGCGCCATAATATGCTGAATTGCAAGAAAGCAATTACTCCCATGAATTTAAATGGGAAAATTCAATAAAAGGATGGCACAGAATCTGCAGATGCAAGGAAATTTTGCAGTTTAGTTAGTGGTTTAATATATTTGGTTGACACACGGCCAGATATCTCATTCTCATTTGGAATGGTTTCAAGGTTCATGAGCAATCGTACAAAGCATCATTCTGGAGCTGCAAAGAGGATCTTGTGTTACATTACTAGTACCTTGGACTTTGGTATTTTTTATTCACATACTATAGATTTCAAATTGCATGGCTATACAGATAATGACTGGGCAAGGTCACTAGACGATAGGAAAAGCACCTCAATAAGTGTTTTCAGTCTTGGTTCAGGAGCTATTACATGGAGTTCAAAGAAGCAAGTCATTATTGCACTGTCTACCACAGAGGTAGAATATGTAGCAGTAGCATCTACAGCTTGCCAAGTTATTTGGTTGAGAAGATTACTCATAGATATCGGCCAGGAGCATAATAGAGCAACATAGATATTTTGTGACAACTATTCAACTATTTCTATAACCAAAAATGCTAAATGGGAGAACAAAGCATATTGATTTAAGGTTTCATTTTATAAGGGATCTAGTAGCTAATGATTTAATTGTTCTGAAGCATTGTAGTATAAGAGAACAAATGGTAGATATATTCACAAAAGCTCTCCTAACTCAGAAACATGTTTTTTTAAGGTCTTTGCTTGGAGTATGCAACTTTGAATCAATGGGGAGTGTTAAGAGATGATTAAAAGTTGCACATGAGTTCCCTGTAGGATTGGTTAGATAAGCCTTGTTAACTTAGTCTAGGACTTGTTCCTTAATTTTTTGAATTACATGGTTTAGTTGTTTCAGATAATTAATTTGGTAATTTCAGATTAATTAGGTTTAGTTGAGATATTTTTGATTGTGGTTATCTTAATAACTTTACTTGTAAGCCTATAGGTAGGCATGGTTTCCATTTAATAAAATATCAGCAAAGTATTTCCTTTCCTATGTATATATGTTTTTTTTCCTTGAGATAGTCCAACATATTTTATAGACAATCTATTGCATACTCCCCAACACCTAGATGGTCTAAATGTGTTCGGCATTACGCTCAATGTGCAAATAGCCCTACAAGTCCATTCTAGACTCAAAACGGCTCTACATAACAGTTTTTGGTCCAAAATAGATATATATGGCCGTTTGGCATTTCATGCACACATGCAATAAAGGGGAGGTGGTCGAAAGAGAAAAGAATCTTTGGGAGAGGTGGTTATTTTTTATTATAAGGGTACTTAAGTAATTTTCAAGGAGAGGATGGTTTAATTAAAGTGAAGGAGTGGTATAATTAACTCCCATTTGCACATTGTGATGGAGAGTCCATCACACTTCTGACACAAGATAGGTGAAAATGTGCATCTGAGCTCCTCTTCTGTTTTTCCATTCTAGTGAAAAATATTAATTTCCAATGTTTTTCTATTCTGGCAAAAATATTAAATTTCCAATATTATGGTAAGCAAAGATTAAAATAGCAAACCATTGGGTGTGGAGCGACAGAGTTTCCCTACCAATAACTGATTTTTTCATGGCTTAGGTTTATGAAAATAGAATGATTGAATAGTTGTTTATATTAATTTGAATTAATGAGAAAAAAATAGAAAAATATTGAATTCCAAACGAATACATATATAAGTCAAGCTTGTTTATAACTTTTTTTTTTAATTTTATTATCAAACTTCAGTAAGGAAAATCTTGATACCATATATACAACCTAAACAGCTTCAAAGTTCTATAAAACTGGAAAAAAAAAAAAAAAAAAAAACAAAAGTGCTCATAAAAATAAACACTACATAGAAGAGAATTGACGAGCATAAAACAAATCTACTTACAGATTTTACAATGAATACAAGGACTAAATATAACAACAAATTTGATAGATAACTTGCATAAGGAAACAAATATTAGCAGAATTTCAATACCCTTATCAAATATTTCCTCGTAAGAAAGTTCAGTGGGTAAAATCTTTTTAGGATGCCAACATTTTCTAATTTTTACAATAATCACCTAACGGTATCTTTAGCCGATAACTGGAAAGTAATCCATTATCAAACACAGATTGCTAAAATAGACACACTTCTCCCAACAAAACCTTTAAGCCTTTAAAGGATGCCAACATTTTCAAATAATTCTAACATCAAAGAAGCACAGAAGGCTCAGAAATACCACCATTAAAATTTACTTTACAGCATTCAGGAAAATGCAATCCAGCCTCATTGCAACCAGCCATTGTTATATGCGGGCATGATCTGACGTCCAAGTATTCAAGATGTTTGCATTTATCCAAAAGAATGCCTATACCTACCACTGTGATCTTTGGACAATTACTGACCTTCAAAATCTTCAAGCTCAAAGCAGCCTCCTCAAGGCTAGCACTCATAAGATGGAATGCAGCATCTGAAACCTCCTCACAGCAACCAATGTCCAAAGCCTCAAGGTTTCTGCACTGACTTAAAATACAGTTCAATGAAGTGTTAGAAAGGTTTAGACACCAATCCATCCGCAAGTTCTTCAGATTGCTTATACTAGAAGTTGCCAATGACCTTATTGCATCATCAGAGATATCTCGGCAACCACCAATGATCAAAGTCTCAAGATTTTTACAGAAGTTGGCCAAGGATGACATGGCTTCGTCCCCAATTTTGTAGCAATCTAACAATTTCAGGGTCTTGAGAGAAGACGAACAACCCCTAGAAATAGTAGAAACCCCCACATCACCAACATTGCTGCATTTATTGATGTCTAAATAATTGATTTTTTGACAACCACTTGCAAGGCTTGTCAGTCCATTATCAGTAATATTGGCACACCCTTGCAATCCCAATACTTCTAAATTATGACAGTTCTTCGAAAGTGCTCCCAGTATGCCATCAGTAACAAATCTGCAGCCAGCTAGATGCAATATCTTTAGGTCAGGACAGCCCTTTGCAACAGCTGACAATCCCTTGTCTGTTAGCTTTCTGCAGTAGGACACATCCAAGGACCGCAATGAAGAAAGGCCATCGCCAATTGCCACCATTCCAGCATCAGTAATTCCTGTATGTTAACAAAAATTACAAAATTTTCTATCAATCTCATGTTAATTTTTGGAGTCAAGAATTAGAAAGTATGCTATGAACTTTTAATACTGACTTCCTGCAGTAATCACTCAAAAACAGATCACATCTTAATTTGGAAACACAACAGCCTAAAATTGCCAGAATCATCCCTTTCTTTCATTCCCATGGCATACAAAAGCAAGCTGCTAAGCCCAAGAAGATGGAAAGAATCTTTCACATGTTGGGGCTCTGCTGCGTACCCTTTGTTAGGACTGTCAAATAAAAACATGCATGCAAACCATGTAACATAATTTTATGGTTTCTATCCAAGATGGTAACCTAAAGAAGCAAAAAATTCCTTCTATCTAGGATTTCAATCTATTTCATTTAGATAGTTTATCATGCAAGAAGTAAAAGAATAAATGAAAAATAGAAATGAATCAAAAACAAAAACAAATCTGCGCATCCAAGAGTCTTATAGGAAATAATCAAAGATCAAAATACTCTCCCAAAAGAAATAAAAATGTGAGAACCAGTATATTTCACTTTTGTTTACATGAATAGTCTCAGCAAATCATCATGCAGACTCTATCTTTTAACAGAGCAACCACAGGTGATGAGACCTAAGAAAAATCAAAAGAAGACTGAAATCACCACTCATTACTAACAGTCCTGCTAGTTACAATGTTACACACTATATCACACTGTGACTCTCATAGTATCTGATCGCAAGTGTAGAGAAAGTATCCTAGAGGACATGAATAGGACACTTTGGTAAAAACAAAGTTTCTAAAGCAGTTAAGAAATAGTTGAAAAACCTTTCTTTGGTTTTAATTGGCTCACCAAGAAACCTCTACACTTGGTTTTCTCCTTAGGCTCTCCAAGAAACCTTTCTTTGGTTTTACACATATGCTTACCAAACTCTCATCTCAGTTGGTTTTATCCCTTAGACTTACCAAGAACAACCAAGAACATTTCTTAACAAGGTTCCTTTGACTAACAATCACAAGGAACTTAAGGCAGCCTTACAAAGAATGAATATAAAGCTTCAACAAAGCTAGTTTCTAACCATAAAGATTCACAAGTTCATACAATAAGAGTAGAAAAAGTATCAAAGTAACAACTGAAATTTAAGAGCTTTTCTTCCGCCTTCAAGAACTGTTCTATATATAAACTCTTGGATTATATCTGTATGTCATCACTTGCTAGTGTTTCTAGTTACAGTCTTGTCATGCCTTTAGATAAAATTATAGCTTTCTTATAGTTCATATGTCATAGAGAGAAAAAGAAACAATGACAACTTTAGACACAATTTCTTCTTTGCATTTAGTGCTACTTGAATTGAATTTGAATAAAGCATAGAGGGCTAACAATAGAGAGCATTCTACTGTAAATCTTGCAACACACACTCGTCCAAATAATGATTTTAATATTCCGGGTTTATGCAAGATATTTCCTTTGATATGCAACACACACTCGTCCAAATGGGATTTCCAAGTGGAGAAAGGAAAAATCAAACATTGCCATTTAGTGGGGTACATGAACACATAATTCAAAGAAAAATTTTGTGCAATATCAAGGTGATTACTTTGACAAATGTATGTTGGAAGCCTTTGTTGTAATGTGTTCTCTCCTTTTGTTTAATGCTCTATGCCTTATGATGGTGGAAAATATTTGTTTACAGAAAATGGAGTCATGCATCAAAAGCATCAAATGCTGAATAAAGTAAACCTCAAGTTGCATTAAATATAAGAAATTGTGCCTCAAGTTTTCGTTGACTCGCTTCCTCTTTCAGACAAAGCTACAAGTTTACCTAAAAACATGACAAAGCTATAACAGGAAACTCTAACAAATGAGGACTTCCTCCAATGGTCAAAAATTTCAAGCTCCATATACGGAAGATTTCTTGAAGACCTGAAGATAAAAGAAAAACTTTCAACTTCCAATCATTACTCCATTACTTCTATCCTTCTTGTTGTAACCCATGTACTTAAGCTTGTGAATATTTATTGGGTAGAAGCTAGCTCTATTCAAGCTTTGTACTGTATTCTTCTACTCATACTCTTAGTAAGGTTGTTGGTGAACCCAAGGATAAAACCGACTAGAAGTTTCTTAGTTAGCCTAAGACCAAGTGAGCTAGGTTTATAGTGAGCCTGTGTATAATTCCAAAGGAAAGGCTTTTGGTGAGCCTTGGAAAACCATGTTGTAAAGGTTTATTGGTGAGCCTATGAAAACCATTTTTAGAGCTTGCTGGTGCACTTGCAAAATCCATAAGAATTTAATGGAATCTCTCAAATGTGTGAGAAGGAAGATGTAGGCTAAGTTAGCCGAACCACCTAAAAATATCTTGCTACTTCTACCTTGAGTAACATTTCTTAGTTTATCTGATCATTATTTTATAATCTATAAATTCTAGCTTACTTGTCAACTTTATTCCAGCTAGTTTTTCTTTTAAATACTTGAAAAACATTCGTTCTTACCAAGCTGTCCTGTTCACCTCTTTAGGACACATTTCTGCATGCAAGGAGCTAACAGTAGTCACTGAAACTTTACCAAACCAACTAAACTTAAATCTGACCAATACACCCACCACTATAGCGATCAACCAGAATTCTCCTACCAGGTGCAATTTAATGTACACAAACTACAAGACAAATTTGATAAAAGGTCAAACTCCACAAGCCGTATATTCGAATACCAACAAGTTAAAAAAGTAGACCGCAATAATTGGACATTGAGCAAAATCAGTTGAAGGTCCATACTAAAAATAAGAGGAGAAGGAACCCACCTTTGCAATTCTGCAAATGAAGCACCCTCAAGCATTTAAACCCATTAGCGATAACAGAGAGGTCAGAGTCTGTAACCCCAGGATAAAAAGAGCGAGAAATGGACTGAGAGAGATCCAATTCGATCAACCGAGTGAATCTCGCAGCCATTTTGAGAAGCATATGAGGACCAGCTCGCGCAGCAAGTTTCTTCCTTTCGGTGCTCTGCAAATGAAGCCATCGCTTGCAGACCAACCCAAAAGTCTCCTTATCCTTATCGCTCTCAAGCCTCGCTAGGATGAAACAAAGCTCATTGTCCCTCAAAGTATCGTTTATGCAGACTGTGGAATCCGATAAGGGATCCATGGACAAAGAATTTCATGCAGAGAAGAACTTAACCCCTAATTTGTGGGCTAATTGCAGATGAGATAATAATAGGACAGCGAATTGGCATAAGAAATGGGTTTAACAAATTAAAGAAAACCCTAAACTTCGGGGCATATTCGGTGGAGCCGTTGAGGTGGTGGCGGTTGTCATATTGACGGGTTCTGTTTCTGTACAGCTAAGCATAGGCGTAAAGTGCAAAGAAAGCTTTGGGTATGAATTCACTGGAACCCACATTTTATTGTTCAAACGGATCATTTGGGGAGGGTCGCTTTCGGCCGAAAATATATATTTTATGGGAATGTATATATTTAATATTTAAATTATTTTTCAAAATATTTTTTTTTCTCTTAATAAACCTTAAATTTTAAAGTTTAAAAAACTTTAAGCATTTTTTATATAATTTTAGTTATTATAAATACTTGTGTAATAATATATTTAAATACATATAATATTATATAAGTTCATTTAAAGTGTACATTCAAATATAAGTAAGTTTATTAATTTAAAAATTTTTCAAAGTTTATAACATAAGCTTTTTTGATATAAGCATTTAATTAAATTGTTTACTTAAATGGGGCCATAAGCTGGGAAATAGTACTTTTCTTAAAATAAAAAAGAAACTAGATGGTGACCCCGTTCGATGCATAGATGTGGAAGTTGGTTAATATACGGTAAATATAAAGCAAATATAAAAGAAATCTATGAAATGTTATTGAAGTGAAATATGAACTAACCATAAAATTAACAAATTTGAGTGAATGAACTTGGAAAAAAGATCAAACAAGCGTTCCTTGAGTACATGATAATTAACTTAGCCATTTGAGAATTTCTCTATACATGACATTTTGGTTATATTTGACCTATTATCATCAACATTGCTGATCAAAATCTTCAAGCCATTTTTCAACTTTATTTTAGATACTGCCACATATAATTGTTCGTAAGTAAATATAGATCGTGATAAATACAAATTAATGCTAGAGAGAGATTGCCCTTAACTTTTTTTTAAGGACATTGCAAAACTCAATGCAATTAGAAATTGTCTTCTTTGTAATTTGAATGGGTATTCTCTTGTCATAAGGAAATATTAACATTCTAGGGACTAGAACTTTTTGATCTACATTGACCACTGATATTATCTTTGCTTCCAAAACAGCAGTGCCTATCTATGCAATTACCAATCAAGTCCCATTACACAGTCCTACTACTTTGTCTATATTTTGATGAAGGATAATTAGAGCTCCACACTTCAATATATCAAATGATTGGGCAAACCTAATCCACTAATTGTATTTAAAATTTTTGAAGTATACAAATCATCATAGTTATTTTCGTGCATGTTCGCTTTACATACACTCTCAACATTGAGATAGAATTTTTCATCATCATCCATTCATCATCCATCAATGAAATGATATATTCGTTGATATTGTTCACCATATTAAGTGTTGGTGCTAATATAGCCCCTTCTTGCAGGAAGTCTCTATCATTTAAATGTTGTAGCAACTAAAGATATGTGTTGTTCACTATAACAAATAATGGATTGAAAGTTTTCTTGATTAAGACCATCTCTAGTGGTCAATAACTCTATGTTGCATAACACTATGGAACGAACAAATTTGCAGTTTCATGACTAGAGGGCTCCACGTTGGCTCTCCATTGGCAAAGAGATAGGAGATATGGCAATAGCAAGAGGACGAATGCACAAGAGGAAAATGGGACCCAAATTGTACTCAAGTAAGAAAAAGCTGAAAAATGAAGCCAAATTCCTCTCTCTTTCAAAAAGAAAAACCAATAAATAGAAAATGGAACCAGAGATAAAAAAAAAAATTGTGTCTCAAAGATGTAATAAAATCAAACCTTTGAACAGAAATCAAACTCAAACCAAACAGATAGAAACCAGAAACGAAAGAAGAAGAAGAGAAATCAGAAAAAAATAAAATAAAATAAAAAGACATCTAAACGAGTAGATCGAACCAGAAATCCCTCATGTAGCACTAGAAATCAAACAAAATCCTACAAAAACCAAACCAGAAGAAGAAGAACAAAATCGATAGATTTAGGCCAATGGCCCTTTCTTTTTCAACTAGATCTCATCTCATTTGAGCTTTTTCTCGATCCATCTAATGGGACTTGATTTCTTTGCGAAGCCGAGCATGTTCGTTGTCACAAACCTAATCGATTTCTCGAGCTTAATCCAAACAGCTGTCTAGTTCGTGAAGAATTGTCTTAAGGTGCCCTAATTTTCTATCAAGATCCTTCGAGGAGTATTCACTCAAGTGGCGAATTCTTATTCCACTTGATCGAGAGACATAGGAACAAGAAGAAAAAAAGTTAGCGGCACAGATGGAGCTAGGCCACACGTGAAGACGTTTCATGAATCTTCCAGAAAATGGGGTTTTAACCCAAAAGAAAATGAGCCGTTGATCAAGGGGAGATGGATTTGTGACCGTTAGATATGATTAAATAAAAATTCATTGATTATGCTTAAAATCTAAAAAGAGGGATAATTCATTGTATAAGTGGAAAGAGCATTTGGATCATATAGAAAATCTGACCATTTGGAAGTTCATTAATATATTATGCATTATGAATTTTAATTTATGCAAAATTATTAAATTTATTTAGTAGAAATTTTGCACATATTTGTGTTAAAAATAAAATTAAAATGACTTAAAAATATTAAATTATAAAAACAAATATTAAAATAAAATAATAGTGTGAAATAACATGTGAGACCCACTTATGCAACTAATATGAGTTGCATGACTAGAGAAAAATTTATTTTGAACTTATATAAAAGGTAATAAATGATGTGACAATACGAGACTTACAAAAAAATTATTAAAAAATAACCTCTGCAACTCACATGAATTGCATGATTAGAGATGCTCTAATAAATTTCATGAAATCTCAATACAACCCTTACTGTGACCCCACTATAACACCATCGCCCACTTGCAATATCTAATTTGAGAAACTCTTAAGTTCTTCTACATCACCATCAATGGATGATGAAAACAATCTCATATTCTTAGACAATGTAAGAACTTTGAAATACTGTCACAAATTTGAATAATTTAACAATGCATGGACAATATCTTCCTTAGTCCTTTTAGGAACAACTGGTAGTATTTGTCTGAAATCATTACTAGGACAACAACTTTGCCTCTAAAATATAGCTTTAAGCTCTCCTCATTAGAAAATATCGTAATATATTGTAATGATCTATCAAGAGCTTCAAAACAATGCTTATGGGTCATAAGAGCATCATCACATATAATTAAACTCCATCAAATAAGAAGCTCAACAAGAGATGAATCCTATTAATATTGCATGTTGAATTTTCATTAATATTTGTGAGAATACGAAATTTTGAGTGAGCAGTTGTACCTTCCCTAGTAGGAACTGTGCTACAATTCCACTTGACACTATAGTGAGAATGATCTCATTCTTAAATCTTAAAGCTGAAAATAATGTTCACCGAATAAAAGTTTGACCAATCCTGTCATATCCATAAACAAAGAAAATGTCATTGTTACATAAACATTGTGATATTAATTCTTCAGGTTTTGTCTTTCTCAATTACATTGAGACAAATTCAAGAGCAATGTACAAATGGGCATGTAAAATGAATATCAATTCATTTATTGGTGAGTAATTTATAAATAGCTCTATAAGCACTATTTAAACCTTCAAGCATGCCTTAACCCTAGTGATCCTCCAAGATCCAACTCATCTAAATTTTCAATTACCAAATAAGAAAAAAAATCTATAAATAACTTGTAATTTTAAAAAAAAAAAAAAAAAAAAGAAGATCAATTTTGTGCACCAAAATGATTTATGACCCAAAATGACAAAGCAAATGCAACAATAACTTCTTCTCTTTTTTTTTTATCTTTCCATGAGTTAGCATTCCACCAAGTTAATACAATATAATATCAAGTGACATAAAAAAAATTAACACATAAACAGTATATGTGTCTTAATTAGACACCTCTTTTTTAAAGAATTTTATTTTCATCTAATAGCTTCTTCCAATGAAACAATCCACAAATAATAAATGTTTTAATTACAGATAGAAAACTGAGAAAGAGGCTTATCTCATAATTAATCCAACTCATTAAACTTACTGAAATATTTTTAATTGTTCATTCATTAATTTTTTGATTACGCAACTTGTTAATATAATTATTCATTAAATTAAAATAAATTATTAGATATTGTTTGATATTCCTCTTGATTTTTGTATTTTAATTTTATACATTGACTGAGCTTTAAGATATCTAAATGAACTAACAAATAGAAGAAATTATAACAATTCATATACTAAGTATTTATAAATATAAATGATTTATAGTTAAATTAGCTTTTGAAAAATCTTTTCATAGACTACCTTGTGTGATATTTGACCTATTTTCATCAGTATTACAATTGTCCATGAGTGAAGATAGGTTGTGGCAAATACAAACCAACATTTGTAAGAGAATATTTTTCTAGACTTTTATTGATAGACATTGCAAAATTTAATCCAATTGAATATTGTCATTTTTGTATCTTGAATGAAATTCTCTGTTATAAGCATTTTAGGTGTCAAACCAATCTGTCCAACATTAATGTTAGGTATAACCTTTGCTTCTAAAACATGAGTGCACATCTAAGTAATCACTAATCAAGTACCACTACACAAATAAGGTGATTTATTAATATTTCAAGGGAGAATGATTGAAGACCCACAATTCAATCAAATAAAATGATTAAGGAGACCATATACACAAATTATGTTCAAGAATTAAGGAATGTATAAATCATCTTCATCATTTTCCTTAGTATATACCTTACAAACAACATAAGAGCTAAAAAATACTATTTCATCAAGATTCGTCAATCAAAAAATGTAATTAGTTAGTCTAATAACATTCGTAACATCTAAGATAGTTTAATGTTGCATTCTCTTTAAGCTACATGTTATATTTATATATTGACATATGACATTTATTAACATTTGGTGTCTCATTTATTTGACTCCTTGTATACAAATCTTAAAATCATCAACCACTATACCTAAATTATAAAACTATAAACCCTAAAACCATAATGCCTAAACCCTAAAACCCTTGTACCCTAAATCTCTAACATCTATATCATAAACCCTAAAATCCTATATACCTAAACCCAAAATGCTAAACCTCACACTCTAAAACTTCAAATATTTGCTACATAAACCATAAACCCTAAAACCCTAAATTGAAAAATGTAAAACTTTAAACTCTAAACTCTAAATATCGATTCCTAAATTCTACAACCACAAAGTATACACCTTAAATATTAATTCTTAAACTGTAAAAGTAGGAAATCTTAAACTCTGAAACAATAAAACTTTATTAGTTAAAATTGACCCATGCATTGGGCAGGGATACTATATTGTCTTGTATTATATTTATGTTGGGGATTACTTCCAATATTGCATTCTCCTTAAGTCACATGGCATTCCTATTTATTGACATGTGTTATTTCTATTTATTTTGCTCTTTATATACAAATCCTAAAATTATCACTCTTATTCTCTTAATCTTGTAACCGTAAAACCTATACTCAAAACCACAAAAATCATAAATTCTAAACCAAAAAAGCTAAACCTTGAGAACTCAAACTCTCAACCCCAAACCTTAAACCTATAAATCATAAATCTTAAACCTTATAGTTATAGTGTCCTGCTTACATGAATAATATAGTATCTTCACCAAACTATTATAGAAAAAACCCATGATTTATAATTCAAAGGAATTATTGAATCCCATTTTAAACTAAAATAAGTTTTCAATATAATTGGGAATAAATATTTATATATAGCCAAAATACCATATGCCAAAATTGGAAAGCAATATGGTAGAGTTTCACAGGCCATTACAATATAATGTTATACATATAATATTATTTGAAGCAAATAAATGCACAAATCATGTATACAAAAATAAAGTAGAATCTCAACACTAATTACGTGGCATTTAGAGCAAATTATTACCACAACATTTTTTTTGTACTTACTCAATTACGAAATAATTAAATCCAAAAATCCATTCTAGGTAATGAAAGAATGACAAAATGCCTTACCATTCCTAAACAAAAAAAAAAAAAAAATGTGAAGCTCATAATCCATATTGCGAAAGAATTGATTAATGAAGGAAACAAACTTAATTTGGAAATATACAATGTAATTTGTTTATGTTGTTTACATAGAATGACCATTCATATAATTGAATAGTAGCATGATGGCTTAGGTACCAAGAACCTATGAGTTCTCTTGCACATTTTTTTTTTTTTTTAACGTTGAACAACATAAAATTCGGCTCATAAATTTTAAAGATTGATAGGCTGGAGTATTAAAAATTTTATAATGGCCAAATGAATTAAAAAAATTAAAGAGTTAATAAAGAAATCTGCTTCTGTTTTTGATGATTTGCCTTGCAGCTGTGTATAGGTATTTATACACAAGCCACACAAGCAAAAGCTAGACTACGACTCAAATTCTATCACTATATCTTTATTTATATTTTTATCCTTATCAATATTTTAAATCATCCTTATCTTTATCTGACTTTCAACCTTATCGTAACTACTTCGTTAAATTTACAATATTCTGCTCATTACCCTCGTCAAGATGGAGCATGGGTTGGTGAATGTCCAGCTTGCTCATTAACATGGTGAATTGTTGTTGCCCAAGCACTTTGGCGAGAATATCCGCGAGTTGAAGCATGGTAGGGACATACATTGGAAAAATGGTGCCATCAAGAATGTCATTACGGACAAAGTGACAATTGTCCTCAATGTGCTTAGTACGTTCGTGAAAGACGGGGTTTTTGGCAATATGTAGAGTGGCTTGACTATCACAATGAAGGCAAATATGTTGGGAGTGGTCGATACCAAGACTAGATAAGACATCCTTTAACCATTTTAATTCACATGTGGCTGTTGTCATAGCACGATATTCAGTTTCAGTAGAAGATCTAGAAATAGTGTATTGTTTTTTAGTTTTCCAGAAAATTGGTGAATGATCTAGAGTGATGAACCAATTAGTAAGAGATCAACGAATGAGAGGACACCTAGCCCAGTCAAAATCACACCACCCGTATAACTACAAATCATTCACGGCAAAGCAAAATCCCTTGTCTTGGACATTTCTTCAAGCAGCGAACAACTCGTAAAGCAGCAAGCCAATGAGCTTGCTTGGATGCTTGCATAAATTGGGACAAAGTGTGGACACAATAAGCCAATTCAAGTCGATTAAAGTTTAGATATATAAGTCTCCCACCTAACCTTTTGTACTTCTGAGAATCTGCAAAAGGGGTTTCGTCCACTAATGCTAACTAATGGTTTTCTTCCATAAGAGTATCAACTAGTTTAGCTCCTAAGAGTCTGATCTCTTTGATGATGTCAAGTGTGTATTTCTTTGACAGAGAAAAACACTCGAGTTAGAACATGCAACTTCCACTCCCAAAAAAGATTTCAACTTTCCTAAGTTTTTCATGTGAAAGCAAGTGTTCAAGTATTGTTTAAATTCTTGAATGCCATAAGGGTTATTTCATGCAATAATCAGGTTATCTACATATACTAAGACCACCAACTACCCGTGAGATGTCCGGAGAATGAAGAGTGAATAATCAGTGAGGGATTGAGTAAAACCATAGGCCTTTAAAGCAGAGAACAACTTAGCAAACCAAAAATGAGGGGCTTGGTGAAGCCCATATAGTAATTTTTGTAATTTGTAGACCATACCAGTTTTAGAAGCACGAAACCCAGGAGACAACTTCATCTATACCTCTTCTTGAAGATCGCCACATAAGAATGCATTGTGTACATGCATTTTATGAAGTTCCTAGTCTTTTATGGCAATAACAGCGATAACTGTGCTAACTGTCACCATCTTGACAACCAAAACAATTGTCTCAGTGATATCAACCCCTTTGATTTGATGATTGCCAAGAATTACTAATCTTGCTTTAAATCTCTCAATACTGCCATCGGAGTGATGTTTCACTCGGTAAACTCATTTACATCCCAAGGCCTTCTTTCTTGGTAGGAGTGATGTTAATTCCTAAGTACCATTTTTCTCTAATGCCTGAATTTTTTCATGCATGGCTTGACACCATCTAGCGTCTTGTACTGCTTTGGTGTAATGGGTAGGTTTTTAGTGGGCATCTAATGTTGCAAGAATAATTCTGAGGCAAAGAAAAATTATTATTATGAACAGAAGGTATGATGGAGTGAGCCTTACCTAAGTCTTGGAGATGTGATAGAGGTCGCTTGGTACGTTGGCTGCGACCCAACTTTACACCTGGGTGGTCAACAACTTCCAAAACTATAGTGGATATTACATGGCTTTCTGTTGTAACCACCAGTTCTTGGTTGTGGCATTCATTAGCTGAGGGAGACATGCTAGTCTCACCCCCTTTCTTATGCCACAGTGACTTCAGGTGCACTGTAAAGCTCATCATCATCACAAACTTCAGTGATGTCACAACCTTGAGGCAAAGAAGTGGAGAGTTCATGCAAATATGGTTATTCATGCTCAATGAATTCAACATCCCATGATACAAAGATTTCTTCGTTTGCAAGATCCATTACCTTCCATCCCTTTTTCCCATATGGGTACCCCAAAAACATATGTCTACTTCAACTCTCAAATTTATCTCCCTTAGTATTTCTATTGTGAACATAGCAAAGACACCCAAAGATCTTTAAATTGTCAAATGTGAGGGCTTTGCCATATAAAATTTCATAAGGAAATTCACCTTCCAGAATATCAATAGGGATTTTATTAATCAAATACCCAGCTATAAAAGCGTATTCCACTTAAAATTTGATGGGTAGATTGCTTTGAAAACGCAATGCACGTGCTACATTGAGAATGTGATGGTATTTTCTTTCTACCCTTCCATTTTGTTATGGTGTGCCCGTGCATGAAGTTCGGAACACAATCACATTTTCATGAAAATATTTATTCATGCATAAAAATTCAATTTCATTATAACTCTTAAAAATTTGAACTCATGCACTAAATTGTCACTCAATTATGGCAAAAAAATTTATAATATTTTACCGAACTTCCTATTTGTCAGCAATCAAATAAATCCATACTGCTCTAGAAAAATCATCCACCCAGGTTAAAAAATAAAAAAGCACTGCAAGTTGATGGGGTCTGATATGGCTCCCATAAATCATAGTGAATTAATTCAAAAGCAGTGTTTGCCTTAAAATTACTTAAATGAAATTTTTCCTTAGTTTACTTGGCCCTAAAACAAATATCACAATCCTTCTTCAATATCTCCTTATTTCTATGAATGTGAGGAAACATCTACATAACTTGAATGATGGGTGTCCTAACATTTGATGCCAAAGTTCAACTTGGTTGAGGCATTCAGTCTTGCAAGCTTCATGTTTCGTAATGCCCTAGTAGTAGTAGAGCCTACCCCTTTGCTTACTAGCTCCAATTAGCATCCTCGAAGTGAGGTCCTGGACAACACACATTCTATTAGTGAATTGCACAATACAATTTTGTTCATCACTTAGCTGGGACACAGATATTAAATTACAACTAAGTTTGGGTACATATAACACATTGGTTAAAACTAATCCTCCTTCTAATTTTACACTTCCCTCTTTAGTTGCCATAGTCTTTTGTCCATTCGGGAGTCTCACTGGACAAGCATCAATATCATGTGATTGGATGCTCCGGTGTTTATTATCCAACCATTACTTGACATTTTTTCACTGCCCATGGTTTGCTTGTGATTGCCAAGAAGGCCCACTAACGCCTGTACTTGCCCACTCATCAATCCAGCAAACCCATATGCATTGCCTATTGCGCCAGCTGCATCTAGCCCACACATGTCCACTGCTATAACATTAGCACAAATCATGCTCCAACTTGGTGTTGGAGTGCCACTTGGTGCTGGTGTACTCTGTCCATGGCCTCGCCCACAACCAATTGCTTTAAAGTTGAGATTAAACGGAGAAGAGACCCATTTTCTAATGTCATCTCCTTGATCTCTCATTTTTGCTCCTTTAGCTTGCCTTGAGCCTAAAGGCTTTGATATCATAAAGAGTTAAGAAGGAAATCTGCTTCTATTTTTGATAATCTGCCTTGTGGTCATGTATAGGTATTTATACACAAGCCACACAAGTTAGAGCTACACTATGACTAAAATTCTAACACTCTATCCTTATCAATATTTTAAACCATCATTATCTTTATTTGACTTTCAACCTTATTGTAACTGCTTCGTTACATTTACAATATTCTACTCATTAAAGATATATCACTAACATAAATTTTACAACAAAAAGTATAATTGAATCTCTCATTTATAGTTTAAACTCTTCTTCCCAATGATTTAATCACATATTTTTGCTTCTTTTTTTCTTCTTTTTATGAGACGATCATATTGTTTTAGTTAATTATTATCAATTACCAATAATTAATTAAACACCCAACAATTATTATTTAATTATTCTTTTAAAATGTTACATTATTTATGGTGATAAACAAAGGATGGTGTTATCCTTTCATATTTCATTAACTTACAATTATTTACATCATTTGTTGTCTTTTATTAGCATGGTACAAATTATTGATAGAAAAGAATTTGATCTCCCTGCAATTTAATTTTTTTTTTGTTCATGCACTCTTTTACTAAGGGTTAGCTTTCATTTTACTAATTATTTGAACAATAGAAAGTCTAAAAATCAAAGCTACATGATTAGGTTATTAATAGCATCAAAAAGATTGATCTCAATAACAAAATGTCAAGGATATAAAAATGACAAAGCAAAGGAGAAGTGATGTTTGGGCTACTGGTTCACCACTCTTCTCCAAAGTTTCTTGAAACTTTCTCACCTAACTTCAAATCCTCTTGCAGTTCACACCTCATCCTGATCCCCCTCCTATCTACAACAAAAGAGATAGAGAGATAGAGAGAGAAAGTAAAGTAATAGAGAGGATGTTATTTCTTGTCTTCATGCACTTATTTAGTTTCTGTCCTATACAAATGACGATTAGCTATTATCCTCTTTAATTGCAATTCTGTCAGTTGTTGATATCTTTATGAGTTGTCTCTAATCCACGTTGAGTGTAACTATTCGACGATTGAGTACCATTATACATTTGCTTTGGAAGGCTACGATTAAGAATTACAAGAGACATAATTAAGGCCAGTATAGTTTATGCTCTAGAGGCTATGTTTGGGAGTTTTAGAAGTAATGGAACGGAACGGAATGAAACATGATGGAATGGAAAAGAAAGAGAAGGGAGGAAATAGAAGGGGAGCTACTTCTCTATTGTTTGGATGTTTAAGTAAAAAAAAGATGGAAACTAGCTTCTATTGTTAGAGAGTTAAAAAAAAAATTAATGGAGTGGAATAAAATTTAAAATAAGTTTTCAATATTGTCCTTTTTAGATGAGGTAGGTGAGGGGAGGGAAAAATTGAAGTAAAAAAGAAGAGGGTTAAATTGTAATTTTAAATTTTTTAATTAAATACGCTTCATTTTATCCATCACACCCCAATTTGGAGGAGAATGAATTTTAACATTTTGGATGGAAAAGAGTGGAACATTTCCGTTCACTTTCATTAGTTCTCTTCACTTAAAAAAAAACTTACAAACAATGGAAACTCATTTTATTCCATTCTATTCCATCCCTTTCCATCCTATTCAATCCATTCAAACGTAGGCTTAGGGTTTAAAGTTCATATAGTCTATGGTAATTGTTTAGACCACTTTTATCAAAGTATTTGTTGTTTAGTATTTGGATGTTAGAGTTCATGGCCTAGAGTGAGACACTTGCTTTTAGACCATAATAATTATTTTATTTAAAGTAACTTCTACATAATTAACTTCCTAATATTAATTCGCTCACTATAAATGTTTTTTCTCTAATTCTTTCATCATCAGCTCTCTTAGTTTATTTCTAATTCAATTTCTGCATAGGATATGTTGGAAATATCATAGAGCTATGAAGCAAATTAAGTGGTTATTGACCATAGATGTAAAATTAAAATTTTCAAAGATTATGCATAAACAAATTATTTTGCATATCAAGTACAATAAACTCTTTCTATCTTATCCGAAAGATATATATCACATATAATATGCTGATATAAATATAATATTTATTTATTGGTTACATTCATCCATTTAGATTATTTATATTTAAAATTAAATTGAATATATATAATAATTAATAAATTTGTAAATAAAAATGAATTATTATAATGATAGAAAAGTTGGTTAAAATGGAGTATTATTGTAATAGCTTTTAAGTTTCAAGTAAAAATTGGTGTCATTTAATTAGGGATATTATTATAATTTGAATTTGGTCAAAATAATTCTGCTTCTTCTTTTTTTAGACGCATCTCTCACCTGCTTCTAAAAAAAAATTAACTTATATAAGTATTTCTCTTTTTACACAAAAGTTAGTCCAAATAATAACAAAAAATTAAATAAATATTTTGAATTGGAGCTATGGCTAAGCTCAACCAAAAAAAAAAAACCCAATCAGGCCCAAAGAAGGGGCTGGGTCGTTACCTTTTACTTTTGAATATTTTCTGAATTATGGGAATTTTGTTAGGTTTGTTAATTACTGGTTATTAGTTATAAATATATGAACACAGTCCCAGAAAAGGCATGAATGAAGAATTTGAACTTTTTCCTTTCTAATTTTCTCTTCTTTTCTGCTGGGAGGTTTCCTCACCATTTTTATTTTCAATTCATATCAATTGGTGCCTTTATTGAGAGTCCGTGGAGCCTTCCATGGCTTCCATTTATTCTCTTTATAGTTTTCCATCATCTAACTCTCCATCTTACTCATTTCATGAAAATCACTCACCACTGCAACCATACCAAAACCCTTATTTTTATTCTCCATCACCTTCAACAAATTTGAACCCCTATCTTTACAAACCATAGCTTGCCTCAAACTGAACACCATACCCTTATTCACCACTTGTTGCAAATCCTAACCAATCATCTTTGCCTCCTTATTTGATGGACATAGAGGAGCCTGCTATGGAGTTTGCCCTAATGTCTAAAGAAGAGTTGATAAAGTCAGTTAAGGCACAATTTGGAATGGGACTAGATCCACCAATTTGTCTACTTTCACTGAGTGAATTTGAAGCTCGAATTGAGGAGGGGTCCTATTATACTTGTGATGACAAAGATCACCCTAGTCATAGATGCAAGAAACCATTTGCTATTTTGATTGCTTATGAACCAGAACATGGAACATGTTCTCTTGAGGTGCCGGTAGCTAAACCTAAATCAGAATATACTCCCATCTACGTTGAAGAGTAGAATGAGCAGGTTCACCGTCAACCTACGTTTTGGCAGTGTACACTAAATGTTATTGATTTGTCTCTATTTGACTACCACTTTGATTCTCTTCATGATGATAATGTTAGACAGTATTTAGAAACATTTGCAATTGAATTTGTAGATTTATGGAAGAAAGTTGTAATTCTGGGGTGAACTCCTTTACTGAAGTTGCACACCATATGTTTGATGAAATGCTCAAGAAAGGCCATGATGCTTGGAATTCATTGTTAACCAGATATATCAATGATGCTTGTTAGAATAGGGTTGTCAACTTATTTTTTAAAATGCAGAAACTTGGAGTTTGGATTGACGAGGTTACTTTGATCATTGTCTTGACCGCATATGGAAGTTTGGGTAATCTAAAGTTGGGAGAGTGGGTTGGTAAAAAGATTGAGATAAGTACACTAATAGGGAATCTTACTCATTTTTTTTTTCCTTTCCTCCTTGGCATGAATGCAAAATATGAACAGATGGACTCTACACCAAAAGACACCCAAAGATGTTATTGCATGGACTACTATTAAGTATTTTCACCGAACCTTAGTTGCTGCAAACCTTATCTTTTGGGAGGGAGTTTCAATGTCTCAATCTATGGATATAATTCTAGAATTCCTTCATGCTTACACAGATGCTTTACAAGAAGCTAATAAATGTTTGGAACTTCCTTATGGGTCTATTAGGCATTATAGCTTACATGGTGATCTATTCGAAATAGCTTTGTCTAATGAGGATACATGGAAAAAAATATTAGACCATTATTTTGGTGAAAATGCTATTGGAAATGATATGGAAATCAACATTTATATTTCTTGGCTAAATCGACTTGTGTTTTACTTACTTGAACTTTCTTCTGATGATTTCATTTATCAAAAAGCCAATCGTGACACGTGCCATAAGAGAATAGAGTTAAGAAATAGAGCAGAGGCAGGTGGGGTTAGATTAAAGTCATTGCTTGCTAATTGTAATGATGGTACTGATGATGCAGAAAACATTTTTCATTTACCTATTTAGCTTGAGAATTTTTTTGAAGGTGACATGTGCAATTTTTCATCTTAATGTGGTGCCTCAAGTCAACTCATTATTTGAGATGTGTCTTTTGAAATTATGGCAGCTCACTTGCATTAATTATAGTACTGTTTTTGCCAATTGCTTAGAAACAATGAGTGGAGCAAGGCAAGGCTGATGTAGAATAGAAGATCTCAATAGTGTTATTTTAAAGCCTTTTCCTATTTCTATTGCAGCTCTTAATTTTTGGTGGGAATTAATAATTTCCTCTGTCAAGGATAAATGGGCTCTTGTTAGGCTCTTTCTTGTTTCTGCTATAATGCTGGTAACTTTTGAAGAATTTATGCAACTTGACAAAACTATGTTCCATAGATTTCACCCAACAGTAGAGAATCATGTAACTTGGGAAGTTGGTGAAAGTGGAATTTATGTTAATGATAAACTTAGCAGATCCACTTGTGATTATTTCTTTGTCGGTCCTGTAATTATATGTAAGGCTTATATTGATTATGCAATAGACATGGCCATAATTCGGAAGGGTGGCTATGAATGCTTCAACAAATTTACTATTCAAGGTTATGAATTGGAGAAAAAACTAGAAGGGGAGATTGTTGCTCAAGGATGTGAACTTCTATTTTCTTTGATAGAAAGCACTAGAAAATCTCAAACCATAGTGTCAAAGATTCACCCAAAAGAATTAAAAGGTACTGATGTGAACCAGCAATTACACAGGCTATATTTATGGGCTTAGGGTTAGAAAGGCTCAAAGGTCCACGTTCTTCTTATTCCATATAAAGAGAAGGGATTTCACAAAAAAGAGACAATGAAGTCCATTTAACCATTTTCTGAGAAGTGAATTCCCTTTTTTGTCTAGAGAGAAATTCTAACTAGAGCGACGAGAGCCAAGCCGACTAGCAACCATAACCTTGTGAACCCATAGATCTAAGTTAATACATTATTGACCAACCAACAGGTACAATGCTTGTTTTGAATTCATTTCATGGCAACTGGTTAATAGCTTCTAGTTCAAAAGTTATTTTGCACAAGTGGACTGGTACAACTTGTATTTGTCTTGAGGTTGTTGATGTTTTTCATATTGAAGCTTTCACCAACAAAGCATCAGTATTGGTTAGCAATGAATTGCTGAATTTACAAGACATGGTTGCAAAGTGGCAAAAAGGATGTGAGGTGTTTAGTAGAATAGTACTTGGACAAGCTTTCTTAGTTGTTGTTTGGCTCTTGTACCTAGTCCTATATCAGATCCAAATGAGTGGCTTCAAACAACTTATTCATATAATTAACTTGAGGACAAGGTGTTTCTGCAACAGGGAAGGAAATGTTATGGATTGGAGCTACTATGACTAGGCCCAACAAAAAACCCTAATGAGGCCCAAAGAAGGAGATGGGCTACTAATTTTTACTTTTGGATATTTTTTAAATTATGAAAATTTTGTTATGTCTGTTAATTACTTGTAATATATGTATAAATGCAATCCTAAAAGAAGCATGAATGAAGAATTTGAACTTTTTCCTTTTCAATTTTCTCTTCTTTTCTGTTGGGAGGTTTCCTAACCCTCTAAGTGAGGTATTTTTATTTTTAATTTATATTAATAGAAGTGTTTTTTTTTTAAATTAAAAAAAAAATTAATCCAAACGAGCTTTTTTACCAAAAATCCTATCTCCAGCAAACATAAGGAAAATATCAATGAACCCAACTAAATGAGTGGCCAGTACTGATTGATCATAGAATGTAAAAAGTCTATTAAAAAAACTAAAAGAGAGACTACTCCTTCAATGGCTTTAATATATAAAAGTATATAATGTATACATGCCATTGATAGCTTGTAGTCTTTTTATTTGTTTCCTTTAGCAACACGTAGATCATAGTCATTAAAGACAAAAAAAAATATGAAAGAAAAGATCAGCTCAAACTTTTTTGTACATGGAATTCCTACTACAATGTCTATGAAATCTATTGAAAGGAAATTCTATAAAAATATTATAAATTCCCCTTTTTTTCTTAAAGAGAACAAAGACAATCTAAACTGATAGAGCACCAATTATCTGATAAAGGAAATTATAGTCAAAATAAACAATAAAAAAGAGTAGAAGATTGACAAAAAAAAAAAAAACATCATAAGACAAAATAATACCTCAAATTAACCTCCCAAAGAGCAAGTTTAGGTGCCCATATCCTCTCTATTCCCCCTTGCAATTGAGTGACTAACAGTATACTGCGGTAATCATGGCTTTTGTCCAAAAAGGTAATTTACCAAAAAGGTAATCAAGAATAAATAAATCAATAAATAAATATATATATATATATACACACACATATATATCTTAACAGTAAAGTGATAATAGTATAAAATTGCAAGAAGTTAGACAAACATAACACAATATAAAACTACAAATTACAAATGTACTAAATGAAGAATAAAAAAAATGAAAAAAAAAAAAAACTCAACCAAAACAGAAAACAATTAATAACATTTATGAAATCCTTTTCATGCATATTTGACTATATTGTAGCTAAGTCTATTGGGATTGTACTTAGTTTGATACACAGACTGAACTTAAAGCAGCAACTGAATGAATGAATAGTAAAAAAAATTAGAACAATTGATACACAAAAGTGCTTGTACTTGATAAAGTCAATGATGACTAAATTAGTATGTAGCCTTGAGAATTTAGGGTCTAGTGTTTAGTATAAACATCTATAATCCATTTTTTAAATAAACTGTAGTGCTTTGGCAAATCAGAGTATTTATTTTCTTGATTAAAGATATCCAATTGACCAAGAAAGAGAACCAAGGCAATATCATGTCTTTGCTAGTAATAGTTGCAACAAAAATTCCCTGTTATTGGAGTGTCACCATTTAAACCAATCTGAAACTACCACATGTCATGTTAAGAGAGATCATATTAATATTAACTTCTTCAGAACGCAAACAAAAGATTTAACAACACAAAAACACGTAGAAAATTTTTCTAACACACAAATTCAGATGAAATTAGCTTGTATAACCTCCACTAAAAAAGCTTATTAACAATCCTACACCAAAGCAGTAGATTAAAAAATGCTCAAAAGGAATTAGCTTGTGCAAAGGAACGAAAGACAGAGATAATTCAAGAAATTGGGGGCTCACCATTTGGTGGTAATCTAGCACCAAGGCTATAATTAGGGTAAAAAAACTAATGAACAAACAATTAAATATAGAAGCGTATAGATATAGTATCTGAGAAGACAAGATTTTAAAAAAAGCCAGAGATGGATTGTAGAGAATTGAAGGGTTTGACTTGCACCCATCAATAAAGTGCTTTAGCTCTACTACTTTCGAAACATCACTCCCATCGATGCTCTCATCCCTCTCTTCTCCACTGAGTACCATAGCTTTTGGATCAATCGATTCATTTAGCTTTTATTTAGCCAAGGTTTATTTGTAAGTTTTCTTCCACATATGTTATGATAATTGTTAGTTGTGATTTATATAATATATGGAAGAGACTAGATTCAGCATAAAAAATCAGAATGCTTCCATTCAAAGATTAGAGACATAGATTGGTCAAATGGCACAACAATTAGCAAAAGGTCTCCTAGTGCTCTACCTAGTTCAACCATCCCTAATCCTGAGGGATGAAAGCTATCACTACTAGAAGGGGAACTGTAGTGGAACCAAAACCCACTGCTAGGCATAAGAAGCAATCTACTGTAGAGCAAATAGAAAAGACCATGGAGGAAGAGACGAAAAATATTGAATCTGAACCAGAGCAAGCTAAAGGAAAAAGAGAGAACTCTAAGAAGAAGAAAAGAGAAGAAGATCTAGAGAAGTATAATGAACCAAGACCAGGCACAAAGCTCCCTTTCCCTCAGAGATTTCAAAAGAAAAATAATGAAAAGAACTTTTCTAAATTCTTGGAGATATTTAAAATGCTACATATTAATATTCCTATTGCAGAGGTCCTAGCTCAGATGCTCACATATGCCAAGTTTATGAAAGACATCCTAGCCAACAAGAGGAAGTTGGAAGAAGTAGAGAAAGTAATGCTTACTAAGGAGTGTTTAACAATTTATTCTGAAAAAACTTCAATAAATAAGACTGGTCATGGCAACTTTACTATTCCTTGCAACATTAGAAACATGGATGTAAGGGGAGCTTTATGCGACTTAGGGGCCAGCATGAATTTAATGCCCTTATCAATGTTTGAGAAGCTAGGAATTGGAGACATCAAACCCACTGGTATGACTCTCCAATTAGTAGATAGGTCCCTCAAATGCCCCTATGGTGTGGTAGAAAATGTGCTGGTTAAAGTAGACAAGTATATTTTCCCTTTTGATTTTGTGGTATTAGACATTGTGGAGGATAATGAAATTCCTCTCATTATGGGTAGATCCTTTTTGGCAACTAAAAGAGCACTGATTGATATAGCCACAGAAAAGTTTAAATTAAGTGCATGATGAACAAGTAACTTTTAAAATTTTTAATTCTATGAAGCATCAAGATGAGGTAGATAGTTGTTTAATAATTAATGTTATTGATGTTATTTTAGATTTAAAACTCAGTAATATTGGTTTTTAAAACTTTGTTTTTAAAAAAAAAAAAAAAAAATTGCACCTCAACTATTTTAACCGAACATGTTTCCAAACTTAGATTTGAAAACCAAATAAAAAAAAGCCAACTAACCACCACCCAGAACAGGCCCTTAGTCTATTGACTTTACAATCCACCACATGTTTCCTATCATTTGGGGGAATGAATAAAAAAAAAAAACAAATTTCAATCTCCTTGGACTAAACCAAGCGTACAAGTATAACAAAAATACCCTTTATCCCCACTAAGTAAAGTTAGATATATGAATCACACAATAATATTGGACTTTATCAAAAACTTGATTCTCAGGACTGAACAAAACATAATGATTTAAATTGAATCAACTGCTTGAATCACCAAATTCTATTTGTAACAATTTTGAATTTTGAGTACCAAAAATATCGTCTAAACCTACATCAACTATTTCTACATGGACAAACTTCATGTCAATAACTACTCTACACTGGGCAACATTTTCTTGATCAATAGAGAGAAAACACTTCTCATATAAACCTTCCTTCGGTGCTAGATTCAACAAGCAGGATTTAGGAGCAGATATCTTCCGTGGACCAACAATGAATCCGTCTTGGCCAGTGGCCATTAATATGAGACGATGTCGTCGACCCAGAAGCTGTGAGACATAGTTCATATCTCCTACAGCAAGAGCATGACGAACACGAGTTGATGAGACCTGCCCCTTATCTTTTGAATTGCTAGAATATATATTTGCAGGGTATCTATTCTTGTCCATAACAGAATTTATTATGTAAGCTTCCATTCCATACTCCTCACTCAGCTTGACCAAATCTGATGCATCACCAGCTGCCTTATACCCAAATCTGTAGTTCTCACCTGCAATGAAGTTCAAATTCAGAAATGTGTTTCAGTTTGTGAAACTATACACACTAACTCAATAGAAACGATAGAATGAAGTATAGAGCTTTTCCAAGGATTGAAAAAATAATAGACCTCCTCTTATTTTTTACATGCTAAAGTGAAGTTTAAGTTTATACTGGAATGACCACATTTTGCAATGAAAAACCTAGAATCATTATTTATGCTAGGAAGTAAAATCATCCCCTAATTGGACGTCCTAGTCCTATAGGAAATATGATGAACAAAAAGAGACTAGTAACTCAATTATACTATGTTATTGAAGCACTGATTTACCAGCAACAACTCCACGCACTCTGAGCTCTTTTGATAACTTCTCAACAAATTGCTGAGGAGTGAGATGTCGTACACTTAAAAATTCAATCTCAAACTCTTTTGGAACCAAGTTATCACAATAAGGAGCCCAGGAAGAAAGAACTCGTTTACGGTCACATTTGGCAACTACAGGAGCCCTGCTTGGGAACAGTTAAAACATAATGCATCATGCTTGAGCTTAAGAAAAAAAAAATGTGCAATGCATATTTTTAACTTTTAATGAATGTATAGTGAATGATGTTTAATAGTTTAATATTTGAAAGAAGAAATGAATTTATTTCTGAGAAAGTGAGACTTAACCACACCACAAAAGCAAAGCCAAGTTAATTATCCAACAAAAATAAATATAATTATGCACCTTTCATATGTCAATTAAATCCTAAAGCAAAGATAGTACTACTGCACGTATTGGTTCACTCCCACTCCAATAATTTCTGTTTAAATGAATGATATGACCAGTTTCGTATTCACCCCTTCAACTATCCTAAAACAAAATAGTGCTGCTACCAATATGCAGTAGTTCCATCCACGTTCAAAATTATTTCCATATAGTGGCTTATTCAAACAGAGTAGCAAAGGAAAGGGATATTGGTCTGAACACCAAATAACCCAACCTAATACAAACTTTAATTTTATGCCTTTATCTCTTATCTACAATTTATTTTATGGTTATGATACATATCTAGGAACATAGATATAAATCCATGCATGTATTATGTTCAACATGGATATTGGCCATTCCTAACAGCAAGTTAGGTGTATATAGAAATTTGTACCAAACAATTTCTTGTTCAGCCAATTAGCCAAACCAAGGAAAACATATATTATCGTGCAATTGCAACAACTAAATCTTATTTTTCTTCAACATAAACTAATAAAGGAGACCTTCACTAACTAGTCTAACTCAATAAAAACATATACCATATTTTACCTATATTCCCAGCCAAGTACTTCTGCCATTCCAGTAAAAGATACAAGAAATGGAGGTCCAGCCTTTGATGCTTGGATTGCAAGTTCTCGATGACCTATGTGCAGAGCATCAAATTTTCCCAATGCTACAATTCCTCCTGGTATGACCAAGTTATATTCAAATAAGATAAATGAGCACAAACATGAGTTTGCATGCATCCATTAACCAAAATCACAAGTGAAATGGAGCCGTTGAGGGGAATAAGGGACAAAAAAAGAAATGGGATGAAAAACCATGGCATATTATTATCAACTTAGGACTTTAGCTATCACAAAGATAAAAAGGCACCTGCCCTCTCTATAGCCAGCAAGTTATGCTTTATTTATTTATCTAATTCATGAAATTTCATGATTTAGAGGACAAGACGCATGGGGATGATGGCCAAACCCCTTGGACCATCGCACAGATCCTAGTCCTTTGACCTACTTTAAGAGTGAATAGGATTCAGATCAACTCAATATTCTCATCCCATTTCAATCAATACTAGGTAGATGAACCCACTGCAATACTTTCTTTCAGTAATCGAGTGAAACAGCACCATATTGGAGATCTGGTGGCTCAAATGAAAAGGTTAGACAAAAATCATCAACTGCTGATAAGCCATTATGGTATACAATCAACAATATCTGTGTATACTATTTAATAATGGAAAAATAAAACAAAAGGGAATTAAGCAATCAAATCCATAGAAGGTTATTTATTAAGAAATATGCAATAAAAAAAAAAATCCATGAGATGTGAGTATCAATGTATTATTTTTAAGAACATATGACATTTTCCTACATTCCTAGTACTTATTGAAAATTTAAATTAAAAAAAAAAAATTGTCTTTTTGTGTCAAGTTCATGTAAACAAACTGAACAAATCTTGCAACAGTTGGATATAACAAGGAGTCAGCCCTTCTCTAGAGTCCAATTGGAAAAGATTGTTTGCATTTTTACTTTAGATCAGCAAAATAAATATATTTGTAAATTCTCATTGCAGTATAAGTAGATATAAGGATTGGAATATATGAAGAAACGTATTCACATAATTCACCAGCAGTGCATATACAGACAGATGTGTATTACAAAAGAATGGGGCCACATAAATAGATGGAAACGGGTGGTTCAGAATAGAGAAAGGTTATTCTTGCCAAGCCGAAGTCAACAAACTGAACAGATGTTGCAATAATTGGTAATAAGTCTAAATAGGCCTGACTGAAAAAGAGTATTAGCATTTTATTTGAGGTTAGCAAAATAAAAATAATTCTCAAAAGTAATATGGAAATTCTAACTGCAGCATAAATAGATATAAGGATTGGAAAATATGAAGAATTGTTTTCACATAACTCATCAATGACACAAATACATACATACAGATACAAAAGAAAAAGAATGAGGCCGCATGTATACATATATAGATGTAAGTGGGTGGGTCAAAATAGAGAAATGTTATTCTTCCCATGATGTACTTCATGATGAATATATATAATATATATAAACAACGGTAATCTAAAAGTACTTCCGTCATGTTTAACGGCAAACATATGTAAAAGGACAATACTGTACTTAATCTGAAAATACATTACTCATTCACAGGATGAATAAGCATAAGAGAAAATAAAAAAAAAAAGGAAAATAAAAAAAGAGAGAGAGAATAAGATGAAAGAGACTAATAAACCTGCCACCGGAGATAATCCTTCAGAGATAATTTCATGATCACCCTCTCGTTGGCTTTGAAGAAGAAAAAAGAATTAGATTCTTGACCAAAAATAGGGCAAGTAAATACACATAAAAATATCAGTGCATGTGTGAACTGACTCAGTAAATATTTAGACATTTTGCAGATAGATCTAGTTTGAAAACTTAAATCCAACTTATTGACAGCAAGACATGCACAAGTTGCATAGGAGTCATCTCTCTCCCTGCCTCCCTATCTTTCCCTCTTGCTTTCTGACAGATTCGCATGAGCAACAAAAGGGGAGGGGGAACTCTAATCTATTGAGGTGAAGATATGGTTCTCAAGGCAGCCAAATAGTGATTGGAATCTGAAACTACAGAAGAATATCGCAGCTAATTGAGACCACATAAGTGTTCATTCCACAGCAAAGGATATGCTCATATTTCTGAAATTACAATTTTTTACAAGCACTTGTATGCTTTAGCCTCCATCATACTGTATGTTTTAGCCAAAGAAAAAAAAAAAAAAAAAAAAATCGGACCATCAAAATCTTGTGTTATTTAAAGCATTTTGGAATAAATCATTCTCAAACAACTTCACATTTTTCATTCTCCCATCAATTTTTTTGAAGCAAGGTTGGATGAGTACTTCTTCCTGTTCTATTTTAGCCAAATGCTTCTTATTTATCCAAAGTTATGCTTTAACCAAAGGGACCAAACTATGGAAGTAAGCATATAAGAATGAAAAGAATTCAATAAACTAATTGATAAATAACTGGCACCTAAACCTTACTATATAATTAAGCATACATTTTGGGAATTTCTCATGTGGGTGGCACTAGGTTAGTACCTGAAACATTCAAAAAGAATGGGAATTTCTCCTCGAGACTTGGATGGGATGCTGGAACAAGATAACATTTTGTTTTGCTTCTGGGCAATAGTGACCCCTCCCGAGCAAGATTTGAGAGGCCATGGAAACGAAAGGTGAACAATTTGAGAACTGTAGTGCCGAAATCTCAGGCTCAAGGGTAAATGAAGATCGCACCCTCGTAGACGATAAGAAATTCGAGAGCGACAAGGCAACATTGAGGTTCAGAACAAGCTTGACGTGTAAAATTTTCGGCTCTTTATTCATGTATGGACTTGGAGATTTCAAATCTCAGGACGAAAGGAAAAAAATTGAAGCTTTATGAACAAGAATTGAAGATAATCGGGTCGACTCGACTTTCAAACAAACGCAACCCGAAGAATATACTTGGAGTTACACTGAAATTGCTCGGCTCGCAGCTCGGCTCAAAGTTAAAATATCAGCTGACTTTTACAGCTCAAACTCGAGCTGACAGTCGCAGTATAAGATGTCTTGGGTTGGCCAAAATTCAAACGCATTTTCTTACTTAACTTATAAAAAAAAAAAAAATTGGATTGGGTTGGGTTGGGTTTTAAAAAAAAAAATTACAAACCCATATCAACCAAACTGGAGATTTGTAGGTTTGGATTGAATTGGGTCAATAGATCAATATAATCTTTTTTTATAAAAAAAAAAAATGTATATAATTTGAAAAAAAAATGATAAGTTAAATAATTAGTTATAGTTAAAAATATTAAAATATAAAGATATATTATATGCTTTTTTAATTAAAATAAATAACGTGAAAACTTATAACTTAAATCACTAAAAATAAATAAATTAACAAAGAAATAAAAGTATACAATGAATTATCACTAAATAAAGACAAAAGAAATAATTCATCTATAATATAAGATAATGAAACGCAAATATTTAATTTATGTTTTATATATTTTGAATTTTAATTAATATATGGGTTAAATAGATCCACATGGATTAGACTGGATTTATGTATCCTAAACTCATTACCTAATCCAATAACTTTTGGATTCTCAAATTAAAATGCAACCCAACCCAAACTGCTTGATTTGGGTTGGATCAATTCGGGTTAATTAGATTAGGTTGGGTCATGGACATTCTTAACACTGTGAGTTGGTTTAACTAAAATAAATAACTCTATTCAAAGGAACTAATTAAGTCCTTAACTCTGTGTTTGGATTGAGAAAAAACTAAGAAGGAAAGAAAACTAAGAGCAAATAGGAGAGAGAACATATTTTCTCTTGTTTGGATAGTAAGAGAAAATAAGCATGGAGCCTACACAAAAATTTTCTCTTCAAAAGTGAAGAAATTTGGGGGAGAAAGTTGATCTATGTTACCTAAAATTTCTCTCTACTTTTCTCCTCTCCATTTTCTATCCTCCCATTTTTTTCCTCTCATTTTCTCTCCTCATCCAAACAAAGCATAAGTCTTGCTATCTAAGAGCATCATTAGTAATTTAAGTAATTTTTTCTTCTACTCCTACAATTCTCCAAAGTATTTTAAATGGGCCTCAATATTATTTTACACTTTTATTTCTCCTCTCCCCTTTTTACTTTTACTCACCTTTTGTATTAGCTTCTTTCTCTCTCCACATCTTATTTTAGTTAAGTGGGGTTTGATTAAGTTGTCACCACTCCCAACATTGTAGCTTGGGTACATGGGTTTGATCCCACCCCTACCCCCTCCAACATAAAATTTTGGGGTTTCCACATTTATCTTAAAAAAAAGCAATGTTAGTGGTGCTACCCACTAAAGTCTTTTTTCATTTAAGTAATTTTTCTCTACTCCTACAATTCTCCAAAGTATTTTAAATGGGCTCATTATTTTACACTTTTATTTCTCCTCTCCCCTCTCCACTTTTACACTTAGATTCACATTTTGTATTAGCTCTCTTTTCTCTTCACATCTTATATTAGCTCCTTTCTCTTCTCACATCTTATTTTAGATGTGTTATGTCACCATGTCTAGTGGTAAGACCAAGTTAAAATATATATATATAAAAAAAAAATTTAAGATAAATATAAGATCTCCCCATTAGAAATGGCTTAAAAGAATATGAAATTATATAACACTTGGCTCTATATTGCTGTTATCTACTTCTATCTATATTTATTTATGCATATTAATTATGAGGAATTTGTTTGATAGATAGGCCATGCATCTCTTTTATTATTACTTTTAATTTTGAAAACACTTACATCTTCATCTATTTTTTTAAATAGTTATCCTTTTTAATTATTTTTATTTTAAAATAATTATATTTTAAAATCAAGTTTTATTTTTATTTTAAAAGTAATTATCTTTTAGAACTATAAGTTTTTTTAAAAAAAATCATATTTTAAAATAAATTTTTCTTTAATATATCGTATGGTCACATAAAAAGTATATATTGTATAAAGAAAAAATACAAATAAACTTTACCAAAAAAAAAAAATCAATTAAAACATATCTTATAAGAAAAAGTATTTAATTTTTTCAACTACTTTTTTTTGTTTTTTATTTTTTCTATAGTTCCAACTAAAATAACAAATAAAAATGTGTTACAATAAAATATAACTTGCCCATGCTTAATACAAGATAATAACTAATTAAGTTCATATAAAATTGCATAAATTATACTTTATTGATAATAAGGATTTTTGATTGAAAAGATATACTCAATTGAATTACTGCTTTTTCAGTTTGACAAGGGTTGCTAGGAATTGAATTGGTGCATCCTTTTTAGTAACTCACAATTTAAATTCAGTTGAAATGAAATAGAAAGAGATCATACTTTTTTCTCACTCAATTTGACTCATTCGATTTATGAACAAGCCCGTTAAACTACTTAGTGAGTTAAATATCTAGTGGCTTGTGAGCTAGCTTGGTTCCTTGGTAATCCTAGCCCTAACCTCTAATTTGAGAAATAGTTGCAAGATTAGTTTTAAAAACTAGACCATAACATTGTTAAAGTTAGGGTGGGACATTTAAATCGGTGACATATTAGATCTGGTTCATTTGAATTCACTATGTTTCTTGATGTATTCATTCATACATGCAAAAATGATATTAAAATTCTTCACAAATCATCTATAAATGAAGCCAAGTCATGAAAACTTCCCCTCCCCTCCAATCTAGAAGAACTTGGATGGGTTTTTCTAAATTGTACCATTAGAGATTGATGTCTTATTGACATGTGGAAAGTAACCACTTCTCAATTTGACCCCTGTCTAAAATTTGCTAACATGCACATATGACACTTAATAAAAATAGAAAATCCATAGATAATTATGGGAAGGCCTATAAAAATTTATGGACAAGTCATCAGAAAGTAGCAAGAGCTCGTATACATAAAAGGAGGATGGGACACAAGAGAAATAGGTATGTTTTGATTTGGTGGGTAAAATATTTTGAATTTCAAAATTTAATCCCTCTTGGTCTTCTTTCAAAATCTTAAAAAATAGCATGCATAATATCTCAGGTCTGCTTGTAGTAAGATACAGGAGCGACCCTATCATGCCTCTATACAGCTTTTGCTGCATCTTCTGATGTAAGCTTGGTTGTTGTTGCCATAGGAGTTTGTATTCCTTTTGCTTTCTCCATTCTATACTTCTTGATAAGCTCTTTGGTGTACTTAGATTGATAGATGAATATACCATTTGAAAGTTGCTTGATTTGAAGCCCAAGGAAGAATGTCAATTCTCCCATCATGCTCATTTCAAACTCACTTTTCATTAGCCTTTCAAAATCCTTGCATAAAAGCAATAATATCATCCACATAAATTTGCACCACTAGATATCATTATCAAAAGATTTAGTAAAAAGAGACGTGTCAATTTTCCCTTTTGAAAAACCACTTTTCAATAGCAATGTGCTTAGTCTATCATACCATGCTCTTGGTGCTCGTTTAAGATCGTAAAGTGTTTTAGACAATTTGTAAACATGGTTTGGAAAATCTTCATTTTCAAAGCCCGGAGGTTGTCTAACATAGACTTCCTCATTTATAAAACCATTCAAGAAAGCACTTTTCACATACATTTGAAAAACTTTCAAATTTTTGAAACATGCAAAAGTAAGCATAATGCGAATAGCTTCAAGTCTAGCTACTGGAGCAAAGGTTTCATCAAAATCAATACCTTCTTGTTGACAATACCCTTGAGCTATCAGTCTAGCTTTGTTTCTTACCACTTTACTTGGCTCATCAAGCTTGTTTCGGAATACCCATTTTGGTCCAATGACATCTTGATGCTTGGGTGGTGGAACAAGCTTCCAAACTTCATTTCTTTCAAATTGGTTGAGCTCCTCTTGCATAGCCATGATCCATGATTCATCTTCAAGAGCTTCATCAACCTTCTTGGGTTTAACCAGTGAAATGAAGCACGAGTCTCTGGCTTAATTTTTGATTGAAACTCTAGTTTTCATCCCTTGATTTATATCTCCAATCACATCATCAAGTATGTGATCACATTGTACTTACTGCTTATATGGCACATTGTCTCTGTTTAATGGTTCTTCAGGTTGCATAAAGACTTGATCAGCTTCTTCATTTTAAAGTAAATCAAGCATACCATTCAAAGCTTGATTTTGACCAAATGTGCTTAGTTCCTGCAAATCTTGACTTTCATCAAAGGCAATGTTGCTTAAGGGAGCATGATTAGTTTCATCAAACACAATATGCATGCTTTCCTTCACTGACTTAGTTTGCTTATTGTATACTTTATAAGCTTTATTAGTCAAGAAGTAGCCTAAAAATATGCCTTACTCAAAAAATTTTACCATAGTTATGAATGAAGCACTTTTCTTTTCTTCTTCCGTGTAGTCATCTAACTCTTTGGGGATTCTTACTCCATCAACTTCTTTTGTTGGTTCCTCATAGCCATTCCTTACAATGCTCAAGAGTTCAAAATGATTTGAACCCAAAAACATTTCCATGCAATTTCTCCAATGGCTATAGCACGTACAATCAAAATATAGAGGCTTGTTGTAGGAGTTTCCCACCTTGAAATCTTCCATTATCTTGCACCGCCTAGGATCTCAAACTCAAGGATGTTAGTCCAAATAACAGAGCCTAAGGCTCTAATACCAAATGAAAGTGCAAGTGAAAAATGTCCTAGAGGGGATGAATAGGACTTATAAAAATTTTCGTAGAATAAACTATTAGTTTCTAGAATCAAGCACAACGTTATAAGCTTGGTTTTAACAATATAAGCTTGATTATAAAAACTTCACAGTTTTGAAGCATGACAAATCAAAGTTAAGCATAAAGCAGAAATAATGTACTGACAATAAAAATAAGCTGAATATAAAGAGTGTAAGGAAGAGAAATTGCTCAGCTATTTATAGTGGTTAAGTCATAACAAGACCTACGTCTTATCTTTACTATCTTCTCTGGTTTATAGTATGCCAGCACCTTTTATAGTTATACAGCATAATCGCATATGCTTGGTTTTGCAGGCTCACCAAAAACCCTTACTATTCTATATCTCTAAAAGACTATGTTTATGCTGGTTTACAGGATGCCAGCAACCTCTGCTTGGTTTTCCAAGCTAACCAAAAACCCTTGCAGAAGAATTTTGAAGATGAAGAAATTAAACTTAAAATGTGCTGCTTGATTCAGCTAATATACCAATAAGCTCAGTACACATAATGATATTCAAGTTGAGAGCATTGTGTACGAAAGTTGAAGAGAAGAGGATAGAAACTAGAAAGCAAATGAAGAAACCCTTGTATTCTCTCTTTCTGTTTCTCTTCTCTTAGTTTTGCTTTGAAGCTCCCCCTCTCTTATATAGCTTCTGAAAATATGACTATTGAAGCTCATTTAATGTAGCTTCATGACTTTTCATTTTGCATGCTTGAAGATCAGGTAAGACAAAATGTAGCATGTGAAGATGTGCTTGATTTAGCAGATAACTGTTATTTGCATGAGAATGGAAGATCTGAGCTGGTGAGACAAAGTGAACTCTGAAGAGTTTCCATTTTATGATATACGTGAAGTCCAAGGTTGCAGTAGGGCTAGCTTGGTCAACATGATAAAATCCAGCTCATTAAGATAGGCTTCATACTAGGTGACTGTTTTATGCATCAGAAAGGTAGACCTTGGGCTGAGAAATTTAAAAGACTCAATACAGTCTTTCCTTTTAGATGAACACGCAAGGCCCAATGTTGTAAGAAGATGATGCATGCTGTGTGTCATAAGTGTGGGGCCCAAAATGGGAGAAGTATACACTTTGTCAATCACATGAAGCCAAACTTTTTATTTCTGAATGCTACTTCATAGATATTGTCCATAAGGTACTCCAAGTCACCCGTAAAGACACTCTTCCAAATGCATTCTTGCCCCAAGGTTATAGCTATAGAAGCTGACATCCTAGGATGTCCTCCTTTGACTTTGTTATATATAAAACCAATATAGTTGCTGCACAAGGTCAAAGCTTTGGAGAATCACATGCATATATTAGAAGTTGTGCCAACGGCACAAAGGAGAAGAGATACAAAAAAATATTTTTATATTAGAGGATTTTGGAGTCAAAGAATATTTAAAAAAATTTCCAGCATTAAGAAAATTTTGGAAAGGGAAAGTAAGATAATCCACCAATTCTTTTTCATAACAAAACTGAAAAATTAGATTGGAAAAATAATTTTGTATTCAAATAAATGTATAAAATGAATACACACATATCTAAAAGTAAAATCATTCTTAAAAAAAATTTCATCATCAAAATCAATTTAAAATGTTGATTAAAACAACTCTTAAGCCAACATCTTTTTCTTTTTCTCCCCCACTTTGGCTTTTCACTTCCTATTTCCTCAATTTTTTGGGTTTGGGTCTATGCTTTGCCCCCAATTTTTTTTGTGGCTCAGTTTGCCTATCTTCAATGAGCTGCTCTTCTATTTTTTGATGGTTTTGGCTGCCTTTTTTTTAGAAAAAAGATTTTTGTATTTGCATTTATAAATGGGTAGTGAAAGAAGAATAGGTAGAATTTTTGTATGCTAATATCTTCTTTCTTCAAATTATACGCTTACTATTTTGTGTTTCTAGGGCAAAGATTCACATAGATTGGAAGGCTAAGTGGCTTCTGTAGGTATGTTTTCTTCTTTCTTCCATGAATGTGGGTATGTTTTGTCGGGAAAAAGGGGTACTAGAAATATAATGGAAACACCAGGATCGAATATCCCCACAAGTACAACTAAAGAGAACTAGCAAATAATATTTTAGACAACTAGAATAGGTCAATAGTAAAAATAATAGCAGAAGAAAATAAATCATGCATACTAATTTTTAATGTGAAAAACCCCTTGAATAGGGTAAAAACCACATGACCAAATCTAGTCAAAATCTCCACTATAATTAGTAATTAATGTGTACACAAGAGTTCACCAGAATAGATTAATCAACAACTTCCCAAAGAAATAATCACCCAATAACTACACCAAAATAACCTCAAATTGAGTATACAAAAAAAAAAAAAAAAAACCCACTAGAGAAGAGAAAAGAATAATTTGACCATACAAGATGAAGCTCACAATCATAGGAACAACATAATGAAATTTCACCTTGATTAGAGCACAAATGACTATTTGATCATCAACCTAAAGTAAGAAGAATTTTTCTTCACTTTTTCTCTCTTTCTCGATGGCACACAATGGAGAACTGAAACCAATTTCTTTTCCTCGATATGCTATGGGTCAAAGCCCATTAGGTTTAAATAAAACTTTCTTTCAGCCCAAGTCATTTTTAACGAGCTTACCATGGGCCCACTTAAGAGGAAACCCATGTGACAAACTCCCCATTTTCCAACTCAAGTGGGAGGTAACACAACCAAATCTACCATCTCCTTGAAAGCAACAAATTTCTCTATAGGCAAGATCATGGTCAACATATTTAAGTCATTATTGATATGAACTTTCTTAAGTAAAAACCACTTTAGCTCAATTGTTTCTTGAATCCAATGATGCTTGACATCGCTGCGCTTGGTTCTTGAAAGAAATGTTGGATTCTTTGCTAAACAAATAATATTATGATATCACAAATACAAAACACATTTCTCCTAAGTTAGGCCCAATTCCTACAGTAGTCTTTGCATCCACAAATTCTCTATTAGCTTTAGAGATTGCCATATACTCAACCTTTGTGACAAATGAAGCAACAATTTTCTACAAACTTAATTGCAATGACACAACTCCCCCTGCAAAAGTCATCATATAAGAAGAAGTGGACTTCCTGTAGTTATTATCACCTTCATAATCTGAGCCTGTAAAACCTTCAAAGACAAGTTTACTAGAAACAAAGCACAAACAAATTCTAGATGTTCCATAGAAATATCTAAAAATCTACTTCACAGCATTATAATGCTCTTTGCCAGAATTGGAGAGAAAACGACTAACAACACCAACTGCATAAGCAATATCTAGCCAAATACAAACTATTGCATACATCAAATTGTCAACTACAAATTTATAAGGAACTTTCTGCATAGCCTGTATATCCTCCTTATTAATAGGGCATTGTCAAGAATTTAATTTGAAGTGCCTTTCAAGTGGAGTAGCAACTGGCTTACACTTGGCCATATTAAACCTCTCCAAAACCTTATAAATGTACCTCTTTTGAAATAACAACAACTTGCCATTATTTTTGTTACGTAAAATACTCATACCCAATATTTGCCATGCAAGACCCAACTCTTTCATGGCAAAGGACTTGCTCAAGTCTTTCTTCAAGGCTTGAACTTTACTTGCATCATGGCTAATAATCAACATATCATTGACATATAATAACAAAATAATAAAATCACCATCAAAAAAATTTTTGGTGGATACACAATGATTAAAAGAAGTCTTATTATACCCATGACTAACCATAAAAGAATCAAACTTCTTATATCACTATCTTGGCACTTGCTTTAAGCCGCACAAGCTCTTCCTCAACTTGCACACAAGATGCTTTTTGCTTTTAACACTGAAACCCTCTGGCTATTTCATATAGACCTCCTCCAAGTCACCATGGAGAAATGTTGTTTTCAAGCTGCTCAGTCTCAATATTCAGACTAGCAGCTAGCCCTAGCACAACTCTAATAAAAGACATTCTAACAAGAAGAGAGAAAATTTCTTCAAAATCAACACCCTTAACTTGATTGTAACCTTTCACAACTAGCCTTGCCTTGTACCTTAGCTGTGAATTATTCTCTTCAACCTCTAACTTGTGCACCCACTTATTGTTGAGTGTTCTCCTACCCTCAGGCAACTTCACAAGTTCATAAGTGTGATTCTCTTGCAAAGATTGCATTTCTTCTTGCATAGCATACAACCACTTGTTTTTCTCTGGAACAAAAATAGCCTATGCAAAACTTTTTGTCCCTCCCTCATCTGTAAGTAATTGCTATTCAGGTGGTGGATACTTTTAGGAAGGCGTTCTCTAGTGTATCTCCTCAATTGAGGTTCAACTGGTGGTCTAGGAGATTCTTTCACAACTAGTCCATCTTGATGAGGTGTTGGCTCCTCAATTGTGTCCCTATTATCATCTTGTGCACCTCCCCTATAATCAACATTTACCATTAGAGAATGTCTAAGTCTAAATCTGTGTAAG